>CM063107.1:60766831-61366831 GCA_031841125.1 Acanthococcus lagerstroemiae
GATTGCCGGTAGGAATATTTACAATATCTTCGCGAATCATAAAATTCCAAGTAAAATGGGCCAAATTTGTATGAGCATATTTTTACATATTTTTTGTTAAAATCATAAATTTACATATTTTTGGTGTTTTACCCTTTTTTCCATTTTTTCACGACACTTTTCGCAAAATACTCGAAAATTCACTTTTTTAAAGACAAAAAATTGAAAAATTAACTTTTTGCCAAAATTTGCTTTTGGGAGAAAAAATCTATATTTTTTTCTGTGATTTTTGGTTGTCTCTTGCGAAGTAGAACGATCATTTAGTATGTTTAAGGGTCTTCTACGGGAAAATTGCCAGTGTATGACCGTCCAGATAGTTAGAAAGCATATGGTGATCGCTTATTTTACAATATCGAAATAATATGTTTTAAACATTTGTTGTTTTTATGTTTTTTAAATCAATGAATGAAGTTTTCGTTTTAATTTTGTCGTATTATTGTTATCCTTCAAAAACCCTGAATTTTGGTACCCACATCCCCCCCCCTTTTATCGTACATATTTTGGTATATTGCCGGATTTTTAGGAATATTTTTGACATATTTCAGACTGCAAAAAACATAAATTATGCGCATATACAGTGGCGTAGCAAGACTTGGTATGAAGGGAGGAGGGGGGGGGTCGTTTCACTTTTACAACATTACACGTGTAATACTTACTATTACCAGAATAAATTTTAATTTTTTCACATTTTCGGCTAATGCTAAGGGGGAGGGAGATTTTGGACCCCCCCCCAAGTGGATACGCCACTGCGCATATAACACGATTTTTCCAACCCTACTAATTAGTACCTTTGGAAAGAGCGTAAAAAGTAGCATTTTTTAAAATCGGCCAGCAATACAAAAATGTGTGTATCCACGTTGGCAAAAGCTTATCAGTACACGCTATATCCGTAAACCGGCATTATTCATTGGCTTTTAATGTCACGTTTTCTCAAAAAACAGATTTTGTTGCTTGGTAGCGTTTTGTTTAACAGCGTCCATTTCTTTTCCCGCATAATTATTTTCCTCCTCTTGACTTAGATTGATTTACAATCCAGTTTAGACGCTGTCCTACATAAGGTCTATGGTGGCCGCTCACCATTTCGGGATTCCAGAACCTCCAAAAAAGATCCATCAGTACTCATATTTAAAGTCTTTTTTCCGTGACAAACCAGGTAACCAATCAAATGACATGTAGTTTCCGCTTTCCATTCCACTGGATGTAGTGTATAAAAGACCTTTAAGAGCGTGTAATTCCGCTACTTCAAAGTCCTCTATAACTTTCATATATCCTGCGCACCCCAGTCCTCCAATTTCATTCCTCCAGTGATATCATGGAAATCATGGAAGTATGAAATGAGACGTCGATCAGCGCTATCTTCTGAAAATTATTACACACCTTGAAAATAATTACTTCCTGTCGAAAACCATGAATCGGCTGAACGATGAATGAATGAAAAAGTATGAATGTAAATGTGTCGTGTCGGTGTTCGAGAGTACATGTCGATTGTGTTCAGTTGATGGAGTGCGGGTAGTAATGGCGGAAACAAAATCAATTATTAGAACCGAAGAAAGACTGAAAATAAAAATAGGTAAGCTTTTAATCCTACTTCTCTGAATCGAATTTAAACAGAAATCGAAGCGTGTTCAAAAGCTGTAATTTTCTACAACGCTCGGTGCGAATCTCAGTAAATCTTACCTCTTGCTGAACGAATACCGATTGCTCTTCTTTTATTGAAAATCCAACAAAATGCTATGCATTAGTGGATATTGAAAGTATGTGAACCTAATATTCTTCCTAATTTTGATGTGGAAATTCGTAAGTGCGTTCATAACAGTCTTCTTTCCCTGACCTGACCAGCGTCCTGCTTCATTTCCATTTCTGTTCATGATTGTTTCAAATTCGGTCTCTTGATCAGTTTCTTATTTGTTGCTATTCAAATTGGCGCACAATTAGAAATGTTATGTGTATGTTTTTTCATCCCCAAGCCAATGATTCTGTGGGTGTTGATGTATCTGTTCACTCTCCAGAAAGATGAAAGAATACTGTAGTTCATCGAATTCAGCGAGTGGGAACTACTATTCTTCAAGTTGTCTTGAGTAAATTTATTGATTTTAATGTATTTCGTGTATTACAGGAGAGGCCAAAAATGTGATATCACGTGCCCATGGGTCGAATACTCAGCGAGATATTTATTGTGCCTTGTCCCTGGACCAAGAAGAAATCTTCCGCACATCGACCATAGAGAAGTCGTTAAAGTGAGTGATTTATTTATTTTGTCGAAATAACCATCAAGAATTAACTCGATGGTTAAACTCATCTAAAGTACCCGGCTGTGAATGTACGTCGGTGTGCTCTGTTCACTTGTTGCTCGCGTACCTCACAACTTGTTGCGTCCCAGTGAATGTTGTATGTATTCATGATCTGCCCTCGCTGGATGCATTTTGTTTCTGATCTGTTGAGGCTGAGTGAACTGTGTTTAATCTGTCGAGATGCCGGGTCCGAATATTTATCAGTGAATTGGGTTTGACTGTATATCCAATTGAAAAGGTGTTCTCGATTGATGGGGAGTTTTCATCATGTCTCAGAGGATCTCATGTTACGCATTATGACGTTTACTTCGTTTTCCAAATCTGAGCGTTATCTGGCTTCATAGATGATCGTATCTTTTGATGGTGGGTAGTTTCACGCAGCTATTGAACTTTCGATGTTTGAAATCCTCCGTGATGGATGAGCGCAAGTGGACTTCATATTGTTAATTTAAATTGCATAATCTGCTTTCGTACCTTGTGAAATTATACCGGGATCATGGATCATGTATTACCGATCGAAGTGAATCACTTCCGGTGCCAATCTACCGTGGTTATCGATTTTATTATTGACGAATTAGTTTAATTATCGGTTGATTGCTGGCTCTGGATCTGTGATAGTTCATATCTGATTTCTCTCTTCGGATGAAGAAATAGTGAGGTTGATTTTATTCGAAATGGATTCAAGTTCATCCATCCGGGTCAATAACTGAAGGAATCATCTGTTACACTAGATTTGGTTGCCAGTTTCTACTTGTCTCTGACAAGGGCACTCGGTTCACAGCGAGAAAAACGGTTGATCTTACAGATACAACCGGCTAATTTTTAACAGCTTCCACGAGGATAAAAGAGAAACAAAAAAAAGTTCGAGATTTCGGCTATCTTGGTCAGAAATTTGAAAACTGAAAGACGGTCGCTAGCAGAAAGTTGATGTCAGTTGGTTTTCTTTTTTTAAACTTTCGAATGTTCTGGGCTTCAAATTGGAAGTACGAAAAATGTTCGAAGAAAAGTACCTAAAATTGTATGTTCTCAAAGGTTTTTTTGCTAAATATGGTACCTAGGATATAATCAAAAAATTTGGAAGGGAAAGTTAAATACTGAAAGTTTTGCATTTTTTGCTGTCAAAGACACAAGCCTGAAACTGAAAGTGGAAGCCAAAAACAATTTTGAAGAGTTAAATGTTGAAAGCGAAAATTTTCGACTCGGATTTCTACCCCCGGTGTTCATTAGCGCAGTGATGGGCAAGATCACTTAAAAATTGATTCCAGGTACCCACTGAGATTGCTTACTGAAAATTAATCGGGTCACTATTACGATCAATAATTGAAATTGTTCTCCGGTCACCTCCTTGATCATGATCTTGATAGACCAAGAATATGTCCATCTTACCCTTCAGAAATGATCCCGGGTCACCATTGGTGACCTTTGAGGCAAAACTCTTGCTCATCTCTGCACTAGTGTTGGTTTAGTATTCAGTCTGTGGAAATCTAAGAATATAATTGAGGTTGGAGAAGAGAATATTGTCGTTTAGAAAATACTCGTAAGGGAAGAGTATTTATCGAGAATATTCCGAAGGTATTTTTGGTTGAGCGTATTCTTCATGAATAACTTTTTAGAAGACGTTCGAGAATATAATATATTCAGAACATTTTGAGCATTTTCTTAGTTTTTGGTTTGTGAAGTGCCCAAAGAATATTCATGGGTAACAAATACTCAGACCATTCTCGATTGAGCATAATCTTTATGAACTGATATTTTAGCACATTTTCTGGCTTAATTAGGACTATTCTTAGCATAATCAGAAATTTTCTTCGATTTTGGTTTTTGGTTCGTGGAATTCTTCATGAATGTTTTTAACCAAAATAATGCTCTAGGCTGAGCATTATTTCTGTGAACGCCTATTTCAGAGAATTTTGTAGCTCAACTGAAAATATTCTTCTCATGCTGAAGAGTCTTCTGAGTTTTTGGTTTTCTGTTTGTGGAATCTCCAGGGGACATTATTGGGCAGAGAACCAGAGAAGAACGAAATGAAAATGCCAATCAATGAAAAATGATGGTTCTAAAATTATTATAAAATTTTTCTAAAATTACAATTTTAAAATCACGAAATAATTTTCCCAAAAATAATTAAAAATTATGATGAAAATAGTTTACGCATGATTTCAGTGGTTTTAAGGTGCAAAAAATGCTGGGGAAAATAATACTTGTTTATTACACTAGTACCAACTCTGGAGGTGAAAAACTGGTCGGGGTAAAATTCACCCCAGTGTGCCTTTTAGCGTTTATTTTTATAGTGGGTTTTACGGGTTAAAGAACAGCATTTTCAAAAATTATTCACCTCCCAAGATTAGCTCATATCCTCAGAAAATCGGAGCTTTTTCATGTCTGTGTGTGTGTGGGGGGGGGGGGGTCTGTATAGCTGTGAACAGTGTAGGCAAAGAAAGGTAATTTTTGTGCTCGAGATGAAACAAAAACCAAAAATCAAAACCGTCATTAAAACTGGACGATCGATAGTAAGAGTCAGTTTTGATGAGAGTGCTAAAACATGTTATGAATCTTACCTGAACGAAACGGATGTCCTGCCTGGCCAATCGAGGGAGAAAAAACGAGAGTGAGTGATGAGAATAAGAAGAAGAAAATCGTGGCCTAAAAAAGAGCATGTACAGAACCTTAGAAAAGATCACGTACTGGAGTGGCTTAAAGATCACATACAGGAGGCACAGGTATGCTGGAAACAAAAGACGTTCATGGGACGTTCGCATCGTGCTACACAGAAAGCAGCCAGGCAGGACAGTTTGTACGGAAGTGTATATTTGGAAAGAGAGGGTCCCCGCAAAATCATTCTTCATTCTGCTTCTTGTTTTAAGATGATTTTGAAAATCAATTGGTTGATTGAAAGCTTTCCATTAATTACAGCACATAGAAAGGGTCCTGCAAATCCTGAGGGATTATCCTGTTCGACTATGAGTTGGTTTTTGAATTTAATGATTTTGATTTGTGATATACCCAAATCATTTTGATAAGATTTTTTGATGTTGAATCACAAAAGTCATATGAAAAATGGTATTTAAACGATTGTAGAATGGTTTTGAAATTATGGTATTATTGATTTGCTTTTTGATTTTGCCTTCGTTACTTGTCCTAAACATGCCAATACTGAGCGCTATGTCAATAGGGCTTTTCCGGTACTCCATATTGCATACTTATTCGCCTCTCGTGTTATCAAGTTGGTAGTGTATAATAACAGAATTTGATGTGCGAAATGGGTCGAATACTTGAAAACAACGGAAATCAGAATTTTTTGTGAAGGTTTGAATTCTTTCGGCAACGTAAACGTTGCTGAATTGCGTTGCCGAACGTGTAAGCCGAAAAATGAACTATGATCGTAGGATAAGACCATGAGAAATAATCAAAAAACGAAAATTTTGAATTATAAAGAGAGCAGAGAAGAGAGATGGAGGTATCATAAAAGGTACGACACGAAAGATGATGCTGAAAACTCACTAGTTTGACTATAATATTACGAAATTACGATTATGTCCTTATCATACACTACCAACTTGATAACAGGACAGGCGAATAAGTACGCAATATGGAGTACTGGAGAAGCCCTATAGAAAGCACTCTTCTTTCCATTTACTAGTATTACGGCTTAAAACGATGGTATTCGCGTTTGCACACTCTTGTAGGTGCGCTAGTGTAGTGGACGAAAATAAGATCAGGGTATTTTTACCACAAAAAACGTGTAGAAGTAAAATGAGCTCTAGCATTTTCAATATTGTTTTTTATGGAAAACTGAAGGAAATTAAAGTGTCAGCCCCTATCATTTCCTTTCAGATGAGCCCACCTTCAGTTTTTTTGCAGAACATTTTTGTCACCAATCATCTTTTCGTCCAAATAGGGGAATGGCACTTTTGTTTTGTTTACATATTTTGCCAAGTTTGATAAAAATAACCGAATAATTTTGCGCTTTTTTCAATTAAGCCGAGATTTTGGCAATCGGTGGTGGAAAGTTGACTATTATTACTAAATTCAGTTAGAAAATAACTTAAATCCGAAATACATAATTCAAAATGTTGAGTTGCTTACTAGTACACTCAATTTTCAAATTATAATAATTCGCGAGAGAATGCTCGAAATTATACAGAAGTTGCTTTATAAAAATGTAAATATCGTTTCCTACAAATTTCATTCCTATCATTTTTCACGTAATTCCACTTACTTTCGAGAAATTTCGACATAAATGAAAAAATTCGTCAACTTCCCATTAGACTACATGTATTTTATTTTGGTTCTTTCCCCCAATATTGATAACGAGCGTTCTGGTGACGTCATGTGTCACCGCCTTATACACCAATCAGCGCGCCGCATTTCATTAGGCCGCTAGAGAGCGACTCTTTAGCGTCCAAACGCGTGACAATACTGTTAATATGTGATGAACGTCGTGATAGTGTTGCCAACACCATCGTCTTAAGCTTTAATATTGGCAATTGGAAAAGAAAGTGCTTACGACTGGCATAATGCTTAGTAATGGCATGTTTACCTTATTACCCTGACAAGCGATACATGGTTTTAAAATTATAATTTTAATAATTGATTCGCTTTATGACTTTCCCATCGTTGCTCGTTGTGTTCAAGAATATCATCCTCCCAAGGGATCCCTGCCACTTGGTAATCGCTGACTTGGCTTTTTGCGCCTCTTCTCAGCATTTATTGCTGGCAAATGTGTCTGTGTGGCACTGTGACAGATCAAATTTTCTGGTATTTCCGAATTTATGTAAACTAAGGCATCATGTCAGTACATAGTAAGCACTCTTCTTTCCAGTTTCTAATATTAAGACTGAAAACGATGGTATTGGCAACACTGTCAAGCAGTGTATTGCAGCCAGCCGAAAGCTAGCTTTATTTTTTTGAACCTTCATAAGCCAAAAGCTGAAAGAAGTTGAAATTTTTGGCTTTTTAAAGACCCGCGAAATTTGAGAACATCACTGAATAATAAAAATTTAAAAAAAAAAATTGCCTCGGAGAGGCAAAAATGTTTCCATGGAATCACGTGGAGAAAAACAGTGGGTAACTACAGATAAACATGGATAGAAGAAAGAAATTGCACTTCATGAGATCATGAGTTTCTACTGTGTACACCCAGCAGATGGGTCGTCACTATGGGGTTTAAACCTCACCTAGGTAGCGCTACCATAGGCAGACGTTTTATGGGTATTGTTATGTGATCTATTCACCCCAAAGTGATAAGAATACAATGAACATGTTGACAGTGCTGCCAACACATGCAACTTAGGTTTAAGTCCCAATTAATGCCTGCTAGTGCTGGGAAACGTACGAGGCAATTACCCTGTTACCGTTTAGCGGGTACTCTCTTTTTCATTTTCTCTCGCCCGAGCCCTGGAACCGCCCCTTCAGAGATTTGAAAGTTAATTTTCTAATGAGTATTTCGTGCTACTTGATAGTTCAGTATTAACGTTAATGCCCTACAAAGTGCAATAAAGGATGTGTCCTGATGTCTACTCTAGATAGTCAAATAAAATTTCTGTGATTAATTAGATTGATCCATGTACCTTCATTCAAGATAAGAAAGATAAAATCTCAAATCCGATAACATTGTCAAAAGATTTGGAGAATATTCCGGCCATTACAAGTGTCAATATCCGGGACATTCTCATCACAAGAACATCGATCTACTCTAAAGAAGAACGAAAAGCGTTCAAAAGTTTGGATTCCAATAAATATTTTATTGAAGGACTAATTAAGTATATCGAGTATGCGAAACTAAACGATCACTTCGTTGTTCTGTCTGAAATTAGCATGTCTTGAACTGTACATTATTGGAAAATAGAAGAATTTCAACTCGAGGTTTTTCCTGTACTGTTTTTAGGACAAATACAACAGTTATTCACAATTTTTACAAATTAACATCAAAATAAGAAAACATTGGCTAGGAAGTAAAGGAAACCGGCAGATTTATCAGTGATTCTTGTCCTCCAGCGAGATAACAGGAAGGGATTTGGTTAGACCACCAGCTAAACGGTAACAGGCTAATAATCGCATACTCGATGTACTAGGTGAAAAATCTGCTTGTTTGCTCTTTTTTGTTTGGAGTTTGGAGGGTGACATTATTTTTTGATCGATGATCAGCACCGTACAGCCAAAAGCCTTACTTTTCAAGGTCGTAAAGTTAAGCCAAAAGCCGAAGCTGAAATTTTTGGCTGCAATACACTGCCAGCATGTCCATTTTCTGGAAGACCTGGAAAACCTGGAAAAGTCGAGGAATTTTGGAATTGTCAGCATTTTTCACCTGAAAGTCAAGGAATTTTGAAAAAAAATCGATTGCGAAATTCTGTAGTATTTTAAACAGATTTTACCCTTACTGGCATAGTTCTCAGTACTGGCATATTTATTTTATCAACAGGAGCAGAAAAGTCTTGTCTACTAGATAAGCTCATATTAATTTCGTGTGATGAAATTGTGAATGAACATATTGGACATTTGGTTCAATATATTGTGCCCTTACACATTTTGTACCTATTTTCTCATATTCTCAGCATGCTTCGAAAATACCTATCCTAGGAACAGATTCTGCTTGAGCATTTTCCAACCCCGAATATACCGTTCGTGCTCATATTGAAGGAAATACGTGCGAAGATAACGTGTGGACAGGTATCAGTTATGAATTGAAGAAGAAGAAAAAAAAGGAAGTGTGTACCGTCGAAGTATGATTTATACGGTGACCTCTATTATTCAGTATTCTGACTTACTAAGAGACAACTGATTTACGCAGTGCAGTGCGTTATACCTGAAGGAAATCACGCGCATTGAGGAATTTTATTTCTGAGAAGAAATCGAATCGGAGCTGCGAAATACGTCATCCGGTTGATTATGTTTTGGAATGTATTTTTTTTTTCTTTTCGATTTTTATTAATCTACGACGTTTGAATGAAAATGTGTCTCATGTTGGCTGATTAATAATCGTAGATTACCTTGACCTATTTAAGCTGGCTTCTGTCGAATTAAGTGCCACTGTTGCGTCGAATTCGATTCGAAGGGACTGCTCCGGCTCATCGTGCATTTGGGGTGGAGGGCGAAAGCGTGTAAAATACGGAAATGGGCTGATGTCATGGACGCGTGGCTCGACTTCCGGCCAGGGAATAGTATTACAGAGCGTTGGCTCTTCTCGACGAACGTGGGTGTTGGACCGTTCATTTTCTCGGAAGTTTTAATTCGCGTAGCCGAAAAAAAAAGAAAAAAGAAATAGCCTTACTAAGCGAACCGATTAGTGGTGTAATCAATAATGCCCTAGAATAATGACCGCGATTTATGGTGAGAGGAGCAGAACGGGAGCATGTACTACGCGGTGCATAAATTACACTTTTTTATTTTTGATGCTACGAGATAGTGTAATACTAATTAAGACCGATGTTAACCTAGTAAACGACGAATGAAAAACCTGAACTTGAAGGTGTATCGACCAAAAAAGTGAAATTATTCGCGTAAATTTGTTATAACACACGGTGCATACTCGTCATTTGTGAATTCTTCAGGTGTCTCGAATTTCCGCCGTCCGATGCTAACAAGTTCCCTTTTTTGTCTGAACTTTTTTAGAATGATTACTCACGTTATGACACATTCGATGTCGCTCATGGCTTCGCGAAAGTCTCTTCTGTCGTTTTACGGATATAACGGGCGGGTTCCCAAAGTTGGGACACCGGTTGGGGGAAGTCTAGTCTACCTACTTTCAGGCGAACTTGTGACGTTGACTTTTTTTTTTCTTTTCTTTTCATTTCGTAAGTGATAATCGAAGTAGGGAACTGACGTAAATAAAGGTTCACGTTTTGTCTACAAGTTCTACAACCGTGGCGTTTCGTTTTAATTCGACATTTTAATTAAGTCATTCGGAATCGAGATGCTTTCTCCGGAGGATAAATAACTTGAAATTTCGAACATGCGCGAATGGTTCACAAAACTGGATCCCTTCGCCTGATTGATCATTGGCGAGAATGAAAATCATGCCGGGGTCCCTGTGTCTGTGTTTGCCTTTCAAAATTCGGTTTGTTCGGAGAAAACAAGGCCCACATTACTAGGAGGTAAGATGAATTGAATGTATGAAAGGAGCGTCACGCCAACATGATCGGAATTGTGAGGTCTTGGCGCCAAAAGCTCTTACAGTTCGACTTTCAGTCATCTCGTTGACAAGAGTTGGAACAATCTGCTGATGAAAGACAACTAGAAATGTTGTCGGATGAGTTTCTTTACCAGTTTCTAGAGCCAGGGGCTCGAAACATTCCAATTTTTCAACTTAACAGAATCTCCGACTTCGGCTTGATTTGGAGATTCCTAGCTTATAAAAAATGAATTGAAATTTTTAGGGTGTTTTTTATAACTTTTTCAGCATTTATCCGGTCGTAAAGGTGCCATTTTCGACCCTAAAACAGGGTGTCCAACAGGAAGATCAATTAAAGACAACTATTTTGGATAAATTAAAATAATGGTCAATTAAAACTGGAGAAAAAATCCTATCAGAAACTGGTAATCTGTAGATTCGTTCCAGTTCGTGAATGCAAACTTCTATTTCCGAGATCTTGAACAAAGTTTTTGGGAATGTGTGAGGTTTAGAGAACTCGAATATAAAGTTGTTTTTAGATGTTTGTCATTAGTTCACCTTCGAACAACTGGTGTTGTTATTATTGAATGCCTCTGAAGAATGTGACAGGGTGGCCACTTTTCTGGAAATTATGGAAGTCAGGGAAAAGTCAGGGAATTCTGTAAGACCTGAAAAAGTCAGGGAAATGCCAGGGAATTTGGAGGAAAATTTTATAAAGTGAAAGTATTGTACAATTTTCTCTGTCAAACTCAATTGAACATTTTTTTTTAAATAATTTGAATAGTAATGTCTAATATACAAATAACTAGATAAGCATGGCACTGAAGGGTCTTGCAGAATTTTTCGGGACAAAGAATTGATGATTTTGGGTTGAGTGTAATTCTTAATGAAGTTGAGTCTACACTTGTGATTAATTTCCTCAAGATGGTATTGATTCTTTCACATGGATACGCTTTTGCTGAAAGAGGGTTTTCTGTAAATAATGAGCTTTTGATTGAAAATCTCTCTCAGGTGTGTGTTGTGGGTCAGAAATAAGTGTATGATGTACTGATTTATCATGGTGAGGTGTCGAACATTACTGTGACAAAATGTCTTATTCATACTGTGGGCAATGCAAATGCACTTTACAAAGATGCGCTGCAAAAGAAAAGTTAAGAAAGCGATGCGAAATCTAAAGCAACAGCCAAAAACGAAAGGCCCATGAGAAAATGAAAGTATTTGAGACGAAGAAGAGATTGGTGCTAGATGAAGCTCGTCAGAAAATTGACGAGTTGGACTCAGAAATAAAATTAATCTTTATGTTGTAATTGTATGTATTTGAAACAATAGTTTTAATTTGGACTAAATCTTTTGAGTCAATTATTATGAATAACAATCCTCCTCCCCCCCACCCCCTCAGAATTGTGCTCTAACAATGCTAAATATTTTCGATTCAATTATCATAAATCCCTATTGTCCCCCCCCCCCAAATGGTGTTATAACTTGACTATGCTGAATATTTTTGAGTGTTCGCATGTATTATTAATACGAAGAACTTTGCAAAAGGAATTGATTGTTTCTTGTGTGAAAGAAATTAATGCTTTGTTCTTTCTAAAGCTCTCTTTTTGTCTCAACATCATTGTCACCTCTTTTCTAATTTTACTCTCAACCCGAGCCCTGGAATCCGCCCTTTCGAGCATTACTTCAGAGACGTCGGGGAGGCTGTTAGGGCTGGCTTAGCCCTCTCCCCTTCTGGCCGAAAAACCGGCTTAGGTCAAAATCTGGCAAATTGTTACGTGGGCTCGAACCCGAGATCTCCGGATTCCGAGACCAGCGCACTATTCACTCAGCTAACCAGACCCCAACATTATTGTTACCTAGAAAATCACAAAATATTAAAAGTTGGGGAAAAAGTCTTTAGAAAAAAAAATTATATTGCGAACAGACAACTTGTTCCTGCACGCCTATTTGCTACCGAAAAGTTGGAAAATGGACTGGAAAAATCTGGAAAAGTTAGGGAATTTTATCCTCGGGGAAAATGGACACCTTGTGTGACCTCATTTTAAACAATTTGAGCATCTTTTTTCATTTTCCAGAGAATTGTGGTAATGAATGAGAGATCGGTGTCCTCTAAAAGGTGCTACCTGTTGCGAGTTTTCAATAAACGGGATAAAATAGTCAACTAAAGTCAACTAGTTTCCCATTTAAATCTTGTTAAACGCCGTGTTTGGGGGGGGGGGGACGAAATGTTTACGGTGTGTTTTTTGGGTCAATTTCTTAGGAGTTCTTGCTAGTTTTTGGCCCATGGCGTTGGGGCAAGGGGCGCTACTACCTTGCAAAATGGAGAATAATTTATTACCCTCGGTTTAAACTCAAATCATGTAAATTATTAATAGTCGAACAGACTTAAAAATTTATATTTCTATTATAAAAATTTATCTAATTCAACATCGAAGTAATAAACAAAAATTTTTAATTTTTTACTATCCTGTTATCCCTAAAGAAATTTTTAAATTTATATTATTAATTTTTATTTTAAATAATAAAGATAAAAATTTTTAATTACCCTTTCCCCTTTCAGAGCCCCAAAGAGCTTGCCGAAATGGTGGACGACCTGGGGAGAGAGAGCGGGAAGGTGGGATGGAAAATCAATCTAGAACTAAAATCATGGCAGACATTGTGAACATGAGCGAAATTAAATCGACGGAAAAATAATCGAAATTATATCTGAGTACAACTATGTAGGCCGAACCCTAGCTTTCTCCAACAAAACCGAGAATGAACTCAAAATTCGTAGGGCCAATTCTTGAAAAACGTTCTGGTCACAACGAAAAATTGTAAAAAGTGATACAAACGTAAGAACAAAAATACGCATCCTTGAAAGCATGGCCATCCCTTCCCTGACCTACGAGTCCCAGACATGGGCCATCACGAAAAAGCAGATCCAAAAAATCGGAGCCACACACAGTTCTATGTTAAGGAGCATTTTACAAATTATGAGTAGACTGAAATATCTGGTTAAAATACGAAATGAAAAATTCTACCTGAGACCAACGTCAAAGACGTGTGGATTTCCGCTAAAAGGCTGGAACTCAAATATGCCGGACATGTAATCAGGGATTCATCTCTTAAATGGAGTAGCATTATGACGACATGGAGGGGGGCGGGAGGAGGAGGAGAAGAAGATGGAGACCGTCCACGAGATGGTCGGATAAACTGATCCAAAGCTCGGCATGAACTGGCCTAGGGACCGGGCAAAATGGAAGCAAGTGACAGGGGCTTATGCTCAGCAATAGGCGACCAAAAATAGAGCTGAGGAGTGTACGTTTTCACTTACCTAACGATTCATTTTAATGTAAATTAAGTGTAAACATTCCTCCAAATTGGGTCAAAGCCCTGAAATAAGATAAAATGAATAAAATTTCACTGCCCCAATTTGCCTTCTCAAAATGTTGCTTCGCCCTCTGACACAAGGATCTGATTAGGGATTTGACTTGTTTTATAGACTCATGACAAGTTTCTCATTCTTTTTTATGGATGTACCTCTCTTTCATTCGAAATTATGTTAGCACCTTATTGTTGTTGATCAATTTCTGACTGAAACTGAACGATCTATAGAATAATACGATGTTTCAGCGTTGATATTGGAAAGACGTACATTTATTGAAATAAGATGAAGGGCAACTTTCGGCATAATTACATGCAGGGTGGCCACTTTGTGAAATACGTGGAAAACCTGGAAAAGTCATGGAATTTGGATGGCCTGGGAAAAGTTATGGAAAAGTCATGGAATTTTTATTCTCTGAATGAAAACTAGGTGTGTGGCTTATATTTTACCAAAATTGATTGTCAGTGAATAATCACGCTTAAAAAAGGAACTTCTTGCTGGATCATGAGGGGGAAAAAAATCTTGCTGAAATCCATAACTCCTTTCCCACCAGGAAGAAAACGTAATTAAAAAATGGAAAAAGTAGACCTAAAAAACCTGGAGAAGTCATGGAAAATCATTCTTTAAAAAAATGACCACCCTGTACACAAAATTAGAGCGAAAATTTAACGAATTTTGAAATCTTATGCATTCGGTTCGTACTCCGTTCTGTTACACTTTTTAAAACTGAGTGTTGACTCATTCGCATTCTAAGAGTTGAACGTAGATTAATGACTCGAAGCTGGTATAACTTAAGCTCCACCGACTATTTATCTCGATCAACTGTTCTGCTATTCATGGGTAGTATCGACCGACCATTCAGGCGTGTACCTGTTTTCTTTTCTTTTTTTCTCCAAAAATAATGTAAAATCTAAAATTTCCTAAACATTAACTTCTTGTCGCGCCAACTTCTGAGTGTTGACTCACTCACATTCTACGAGCTGAACGTAGATTAATGACTATTTATATCAATCAACTATTCCGCCATTCATAGGTAGTATTGACCGACCACCATTCATGTGTGTTTCTTTTTTTTTTTTTTTTTTTTTTGTCTGAAAATGTAAAATGTAAAGTCTGAAATGTCCTAGACATACTTCTTCCTGTCGCGCTAACTTCTTTCTACAGGTTGACACCAGTTTCTTTTTAACAATCACCATCGTTACTTCGCCTTTTTCTTGTCTCCACCTTTTTCTTATCTTTTTCTCTCCATAGAGGTTCATTGTGCGTGAACCAATGTCTTGATACTGTCTATTATCAAACTTACGTATTGTGCTTGTTACTACATAAAATGTATTGAAAAAATTATCGAAACGATAACATTTTAATTTATACATATAAATTTAAACTATCTGCGGACTAGAAATTCAGTTCATGTAATTTTTAAATTAATTTTTAAAAAATCAAGAATTATAAGAAGTAGAATTGTAAAAAATTGTACATATTTTCGTTGATGGACGAAAGAAAAAAACAAAAATATGAATGCATACCACAGCCAAATTAAGGGAGAAATGTCAAATTTCCAGAGTCTGGAGAATAAAAAAATCTTCGAAATTGTGAAAACCCGTTTTCGGCGTTAAAAAGGCCTTTTCAGCCCTTAGCTTTATGTATGGTGATACTGTTGACTTATCGGATAATTGAATGAGATTGATTGTAAGTTGGCCGCATTCCGACTTATCATGATCGGCAAGCACTAGGCACGACTCACAAAGGAAGCTTGATAAAATTATCAGCTTATTTCCTATTGAAGAAACAGAAAAAAAAAAAAAAGGTTATGCAAGCGAAAAACTTTAGGATTTGCGACGAAAGCTTTTGACATTTGAACAACTTCCAGCCTTCGCTGGAAGCTAGAAATTAAGAATGAAATTTTCAGGCTAAAAGCCTTTGCCATTCATTTGTGTGAGGTGGCGCTGTATGCGTCGAGTGCTCAGACTTTGTAGTCCATTGCACTAAGCCTTTGCCATAATCTTATGAAAAATTTCATATACGGGAAGTTTAAGCGTTACCATTGTATTTCAGGATTATAAATCTCATGTGGAAGTTTTAACCTTGTTGAAAAGTTTCCACTCCCTGCAAGATCCAGCCACCCAAGTACAGTCAATCAGACTGAGACAACTAGCGAAACCTGATACCTTACTAGACAGACTGATTGTTGACTGGAATAACAGGCAGATAAAGGAATAGATTAGTAGCCCCTTACCCTGTTCGAATGAAATAGATTCAGAAGCTGAAATCTGTCCTCTCTCTCTCTCTCTCTCTCCCCTCCCCTTTGTAATGGGTGTGGTTTTGCCATTGATTTGATAGAGAGACCGTATTCATCGGCAAGTAGGCAAGTACATTCGAGATACGTGGTGAGGCAGGTTGATGAAGTCAGGCTGGGAAGTTGACAGATAGAGATAAAGTAGACAGGCATACAAACAAGTCAGAAACTGACTGACTGTCTAATTATCGAGCAGATAGACTGACAGCCAGATTGGCTGACGGGAAGTGAATCGCACAATATTGAAATGGTGGTCGACATGAGCGTAATGAGGGTTAGGCCGCATGACCCCCATTACTGTATTACAATAAATTATAATAATGCTAAATACCTTACAGTTTGATCTTGCAACTTTATTGGCCTGTTTTCGAAAAAATATTTTGGGGAAAAAACGAATGCAAGACTTGAAAGAAATGTTGCCAATATAGCGTCGAATTTGAGAGGATGAAAATTCACTCTCTGGGAACCCCTAACTTTGTATTTATTGATAGTGAAATCTGTGTTGATATAATTAATTGTCCTTAGCGTTATCTACCTCGTGAACCATTGATTGTCTGTTAAGTAACAGCACAGTATTGAAGTTCGAAAACGTGAAAATTTCAGACTTCCAGAGCACCTAGCTATAAAACTATCGAGATTAGGCCCCTGCTGATACAGTCTTCCTCTCTTCTTTTGAATACCTACCCTATATTATTTCCTAATGAAATATTGTCCTATTTTCACGCGGGGCACCCTGTAGTGTGAACTGAAATCTTAATTGTTTTGTAAAACTGTAGTAAAGATTCCGCCGGCGGAATTCACTTTTAAAATTTGTTTTTATCTTTTAATAACAACTGATAGTAACTATCAATTTCGCAACTTTTTTCGCCCAGAAGAAGCGGAACTAAATTGAACGATAACATGTAACTTATCAATGAATTGAACATCGCAGGGTGTTTCGCCATAAAGGTAAATATTTTGACAGCGAGTTGTACAGATAATTTCTGATGATTGATTCGTCCTACGTTCGGTTATCGATTCTTGTTATGAAACGAGTCTTCTAAATTTGGCTACTTTCTTGTAAATTGATGTATCCATTCAGTACCAGCGATACTTATTCCTAATAAGAATTACCGTTCATATTATGGTCATTCATTACCCTTAACTGCATGTTCTCTGCTTATCTACTCTTACCTTCAAGAGTTACTTTACACTGGGTCAACTATGCCCAAAATTACCTGATCATTGATGTCTCATTTTAAGTTTGTGCCCGTGAACGTGTTAACTCTGTCCCCTTCCTCAGGGAAGAATTTGATTCTGTGTTAAATATTCAGGATCCTACTGATGGCTTTAATCAGTACTAGACCATAACTCATGTTGAAATTTGTTAACTTAATGAATATAAGTCTGCAATTCTGGTGTACTTCCTGTTTAACTCGAAACAGGGAACAAGATTTGAAAAGGACCGATAATTCATTAACTGTGTGCACCGTCAAGTTGAATGATTTGGACCCGTCGATAACTCAGATAACGGCTCAACTATTCAGCGGGAAAAGAGGGGAAACTAAATTCAACTTCTTTCTAAAGTGAGCAAACCTGGCGTATACTCCTCAGTTTGTCTATCAGTTTCTCCCACCACGGCGATTCTCAAAAAATATGATCCAAATATGTGTACGCCCGCATCGAAAGGGCCCACCTTGTCGATCTCAGTTACAGAGATATGACCAATTTTAGGTAGAAAGTTGAAAAAATGAAAAATGGGATTTTTGGCAAGCATGGACTATCAGCTGGCGTAGAGATTTTTTCGGTTCCGTGATTTTTTCAAGAGATTGCGAAAAACGTCAGAGAAGAGAAAGGGCCCACTTTGTCGATACTCGTTTTTTCAAGGTTTTTTCCCTCTCTTTGACCGAAATACGATAGATGGCGTAACTGATATTTAAAATACTGCGACGTTCATAATAATATCAAAATAATTTCCAACATCCTAGCCCTAATCCTGATCTGGAATCGGCATCTTCATTTCAGAGACATCAACATCAGTAATATGGCCCTAACAATATGTGCTCTGTGTGATTCCCTTACTGTTATCATGTTTTCATTTGTAAAACTTGGAGAAACGTGATCCCTAACTGGTACTTTACGAATTCCTGGAAAATAATCCTTATCCATAGGTGATATTCTACCTTGAATACCTCACTCAAGTGGCTTTAACAATATGTGCTATATGCGCTCGTTATTTTTCCTTTTAACTGAAATCAGAAAAGGTGACCTCCATGGGTACTTGATAGTTTTCAAAAATATAACACTGATCTGTAATCAGTGTTTACCCTCAAATTCCCCGAAAAATATGTGCTATGTGTGATTGTGTAGCATTATGATGTTTTCGTCTTCGGGAAACGTGATCCCTAACTGGTACTTTACTAATTCTGGAAAGATACTTCTGATCCATGATTTATACTTCATTTTGAATACATCAGCAAAATGGCTTTAACAATATTAGTTGTCTGCGGTCGTTATTTTTTCATATGTTCGACTTCAGAAATGGTGACCCCAGTAGGAACTAATGATTTTCAAAAATATAATCCCGATCTGTAATTAGTGTTTACCCTCAAATTCCTCGAGCAGTATGTGCTATGTGTGATTGTTTACCTATATGACGTTTTCATCTTCAGAAAACGTGATCCTTAACTGGTACCTTACGAATAACAAAAAAGTAATTCTGATCCATAATTGGTACTTCACCTTGGATACATCAGTAAAATGATTTTAACAATGTGAGTTGCGTACGATCGTTATTTTTTCGTTTGCCCACCTTCAAAATAAGTGACTCCAATAGGTACTTGATAGTTTTCAAAAATGTAATCCTGATCTGGAATCGGTATCATCATTTCAGAGACATCAACATCAGTAATATGGCCCTAAGAGTATGTGCGGTGTGTGACTTCCTTACTGTTATCATGAAACTTGAGGAAACGTGATCCTTAACTGGTACTTTACGAATTCCTGAAAGATAATCCTGATCCATAGTTGATATTCCACCTTGAATACCTCACTAAAGTGGCTCTAACAATATGTGCTGTGTGCGCTCGTTATTTTTACTTTTAACTGAAATCAGAAAAGGTGACCTCAATGGGTACTTGATAGTTTTCAAAAATATAATCCCGATCTGTAATTAGTGTTTACTCTCAAAGTCCCCGAACAGTATGTGCTATGTGTAATTGTTTACCTTTATGACGTTTTCATCTTCAGAAAGCGTGATCCCTAACTGGTACTTTACAAATAACAAAAAAGTAATTCTGATCCATAATTGGTGCTTTACCTCGAATACATCAGTAAAATGATTTTAACAATGTGAGTTGCATATGATCGTTATATTTTCGTCTGCTTAATTTCAGAAAAGGTGACTCCAATAGGTACTTGATAGTTTTCAAAAATATAATCCTGATCTGTAATCACTGTTTACCCTTAAATTCCCCGAACAATATGTGCTATGTGTGATTGTTTACCTATATGACGTTTTCATCTCCAGAAAACGTGATCCCTAACTGGTACTTAACAAATTCTGGAAAGATACTTTTGATCCATGATTGATACTTTATTTTGAATACATCAGCGAAATAGCTTTAACAGTATTAGTTACCTGCGGTCGTTATTTCTCATGTGTTTGACTTCAGAAATGGTGACCCCAGTAGGTACTTGATAGTTTTCAAAAATATCATACTGATCTATAATCTGCATCTTCGTCTCAGAGACATCTGTAATATGGCCCTAACAATATACGCTATGTAAGATTTCTTACCATTATCGTGTTTTTATTTGTGGAACTTTGAAACACATGATCCCTAACTGGTACTTCACGAATTCTGGAAAGATAATTCTGATCCGTGATTGATACTCCACCTATACATGAGTAAGACTCCTAAGATATGAGCCGTGTGCAATTATTACCCGCTATCGTCTTTTCATCCATATGGCTTCAGAAAAGGTGATCCCTAATTGGTATTTTACCTACAGTGCCCTTGGCCGTGACCCGTATATGCGGCATCTTATCACTATCATTTTTTCTTGTTTGTTGCGCCGCACGCTAGCGTTCGCTTTTGAAATCCTCGACGTTTCATATTCGCGCGATTCGCTCACCTTGCAGGCGGTTAGCACGTCGATACTGACCCGAGATTTTGGATGCGAACATTCATCCTGGAGAACGACCAAAATTCTGGGGCGATTACGGCGTGCACAGACGAGGATTTGAAGTCGATAATGGACGATATCAAAGCGTCGAAAGACAGCCAGAGATCAAAAAGCTGGGCGTGCGTGCGATATGCGCAATTCGCATCAAACGAAAAATGTTGGATAGTTTCCCCCCCCCCCCCCCCTCCGCCGATAAACGTAAACTGACCCTGGAAATCGAATCGTACCTACGTTGTTGAGAATCTCCTTACAGAAAGAAAAATGAAATACGTCCAGAAATGGATTGCAATGCACGCACATGTGTAACGTTTCACATCACACCTTCGTCATGTCGAGAAGAATGAAACTAATTTATCTTTTTATTTAGTTTTTTTTTTTCAATTTTTTTTTCATTTTTCTTTTGGTCAGCAGCCCACCACCGTAATACACATGATCGTGTTCTCGAGCGTCCTTGAACGCGGATTCGGATTCGGTGTACCGAATTGTCTCCTCGAGTTGATTCATTACACGTAAGAGAGAAACACCTCATATCCGGTATTGAATGGACGTATGAGAAAAAAATATTATGGTGTCGAAGAAGAGTATTATCGCGGATATTCGCTGAACTCGGCGAAATACGATGATGTTAGATGTATATGGACAGTGGAGCCGCCGGTCAAGTCGGCACATTGATCTGCGATTTCAATCAGCGCTGAGCGTTTACCAATTATAGAGAAATATAAAATTATCGTAGATAAGTTAAATTTATGAAATAAGTAAATTCGAATGACGAAAGCGGAATGATTGCGGGAGGGGGAGGGGGCGAGGGTATGTAGCCTTTTATCTTTAGTCAGCGATTACAATGAAGGATATCCTTAATCAGCGATGAAAACGCTAGAGGTATTCTTTTCCGTCGAATTCCCGCATCTATCTCTGTGTGTCTGAGTGTATTTATATATGTAGGTTGATTAACGAATCAAGACCGGATGCGTTGTACCCGGACCGTGAAAATCTGCTGCAGATAATGTCCAAAAACTGTGTGTGTATGTGTGTGTTGGATAGTGCGAGAGTGGAATTCGTGAAAATGAGAATTCGCCGTACACCGAGCTGAAGGAACGAGAGAAAATATTTTCGTGTGCTGGGATGAGGTGTCCCCGGTGCAGTGACGATGCCGGTTAGCTAATTTACTTACGATTTTCGAATGACGTAAGGACCCGATAACGTAATTACAAATTCTTGCGAAGTTTTGACGTGGAAATAAAAATCTCGAAATTTGGTCGAATTCTTGTTCGTAAGGCCGAGATGTATAGTGAAAATTTTGAATTCGATCGTTCTGAAATTTTCGGGCTCGCTCGTTTCAACCAGTTCAGTTCATTTGTTCCCATTTGCGGATGGGTTTTCACGCTCAAGGAAGATGGATGTTTGTACTCGTCTTCGCAACTGCAACAGTTGCATCATAGCTTTTCGTTGAAACCGCGGTTCGGGAAATGTGTAATTAGTAGTACCAAATCGGCAACACGAGTCGAAGATTCAGTTTTACCGCGAATTCGTCAGTAATGTGTGCAGTATATATTATGGCGGAGGTCTGAAACCACGGCGCCGTTCTCTGAAACCAAACGAGGGAATGCGACGATTCGTCGTACTTGGTATACTTGCAAGTGGTTTTTCAATAGGGGATATTCAAATCAGGTTCTAGACCTTCTGCTTGTGAAAAGGGTTAGCCTGCGAGTCGTGTATACTGGTATCACACATCAGCGATCACTCAGCATCTCTAAAGTAGAATTTAGTTACAGCGACGTTGGCTAGTATTGTCGGTTTTCAAAGGCTACAGCCCAATACAGTGCGCTCTCAATTATTTGAACTTCGGATTGTTTGAACCTGAAAATTTCCTCCCTATAATTTGATCTCTCTAGTGGTGTAGGAGCATAAAGGTTATTGGGGTTGAAACCGCTCCCAAAGTAAGAAGAAAGACTTTTGAAGAATTGCAGTTCTGAAAAAAAAATGATGTAGGACATCGAGGATTCATCGACAGTGATAGTATTTCGACGTTTGATTTGTCATTCTGTATTGAGTATTGGAGTTATTACCTCCATCTAAATTCTAACTACTGACAACATTCATTAGCGGTACCAAAAATTCCACCAAAACAATCCTCCCCCGTCCGCCAAATAAAAACTGAGCTACGCCTCTGATCTCTCTATAATTGCAACTTCTTCCGTATTATTTGAACTCTTGATTCTGCATGAACAGTTAAGTGATGCAGTATACGAGTGCGTTGCGTTGTTAGCTGCTTGTTTATATCCAAATGAGTGCCTGGATGGACAGTCAAATTTCATGGTTTCAAGAAGAATTTGTCCCTTCAGTGAACAAATGTCTAGAAGAGAAAAGTTTACCAAAAACAGCGATTCTCCTCTTGGATAATGCGCAACAGGCCATGGAACTTCTAAATCATTAAAAGTAGGTGGTGTATGAGCGATTTTCCTTCCACCAAATACAACAATAGCTCGAACGATGGATCAAGGCGTGCTAGAATTATTTAAAAATATTTATCAAAAGCAGCTTTCAAGCTTTATGACCTAAAAATAGTAAACGGATTTTTCAAGAAAAAGAGGAGATGGACGTGGATCAGCCCAAACCAAGAACACAAGAACCAGATCGATTTCTTCCTGTCACCCATGGGCGCCCGCAGAATTTTGTGATGAGGTAGCAAGAGAAGATGCTGACGACCATAATTTAACCCTGATTTTTGTTTTTGAATTGAGATTAGTGAATAGTTAGTTCTAATTACTCAATTTTTCGAGACGAATTCGAATCCGTTGTCAAATTTGAGCTAGAATTATTTTTTGACCCATTTCAACCACATTATCGAATTTATCTTGGGAACAGAGCGTCGCCGCCAAATTTGAACACTAAATTCGAACTCAACGTAAAAAATTGAGTAAAAACAGTCTTTAATTCTAAATTTTTGATTTTTCAAATTTTGAATATGTTTCCATACCTGCTATATACATACATCATGTCTGTTTTGGGGTGAAAAAATTTTCGGAGAGCTTCGGCGTCGGCGCTGGTGCTAATTAGTCAATTTTTCGAGACGAATTCGAATCCGTTGTCAAATTTGAGCTAGACTCATTTTTTGACCCATCTTGACCATATTTTTGAGCCTATCTCGGGAAAGGAGCGTCACCGCCAAATTTGCACACCAAATACGAACTTCGTGGGTCCGGTACACGAGATCACGAGGGTCGTGACTTCGTGGGTCCGGTACACGAGACCACGGGAGTCGTGAATTCATGGGTCCAGTACACGAGACCACAGGGGTCGCGACTTCATGGGTCCGGAACACGAGACTACGAGGGTCGCGGCTTCCTGGGTCTGGTACACGAGATCAGGAGGGTCGTTCTTCGTGGGTTCGATACACGAGATCACGAGGGTCGTGACTTCGTGGATCCGGTACACGATATCACGAAGGTCGTGACTTTATGGCCCATTTCGACCACATTTTTGAATTTATCTCCGGAATGAAGCGTCACCTCCAAATCTGAACACTGAATTCGAACTCCGCGTGAAAAATTGAGTAGAAAACTGTCTTTAATCCAAAATTTTTTGATTTTACAAATTTTAAAATTTTCTCCATACTAGGTATCTATTTACATCACGTCTTTTTTGGGTCGAAAAATTTTTCGAGGCGAATTCGAATCCGTAGTCAAATTTGAGCTAGATTCATTTTTTGACCCATTTCGACAACATTTTCGAATTTATCTCAGGAACGAAGCATCGCCGCCAAATTTGAACACCGAATTCGAACTCAGCGTGAAAAATTGAGTTGAAAACAGTCTTTAATTCAAGATTTTTGATATTTTGAAAATTTCTCCATTCTTTGACCCACTTTGACGATATTTTCGAATTTATTTCGGGAACGGAGCGTTACCGCCAAATTAAGGGGTTGATCGGGATAGAGATACAGAGCTCCTTGAACTGTTGAAGAAGGTACCAGGATGCAGTGAAGTTGTACAAGGAGATATAGATGAGTGGATGGACACCGACGAACAGTTTGATATGACTAACAGTGACGTTACTGAAATCGTGAATGGAGAAGAAATTAGTGAGAAAGATAGAAGTGCTGAAGACGAAGATGAGAGATACCTGAAGAAACTTTGAGTCATGCCGAAGGTCATGAAACCATTGTGACAGCACTCGCTTGTATGAAGCAGCAAGAAGAAATAACACTTGTCCGAGAAAATCATGATGAGGAGGGGGCGAGATGCTACCATGAAAAAACTGAACTTTTCGAAGCAGAAGTTGGTTACAGATTTCATCCAAAAAAATTCATTTACGAAAATGAAATTTAAATTCCTTTGTTTCTGTATTGTTTCGTAGAGTTCAAATAAGAAATATACCTATTCTACAAAAAGGGGAGAGGAAATAAATTATAATTTCAAAAACTCCGTATTATTTGAACTTGTGATTATTTGACCGACCCTATTCCCCCATTAATTCAAATAATCGACAGTGTACTGTGTGATAGGTGAATCGACCTGGGTCGATTTTTTTCAAATTTTTATTCAGCTCTCTTGCCGTGGTAAAAGAAAATTTTAGAGCTCGTCACAATTCTACCCCCTCCTCCAGAGGGGCGTGACCTCGAAGTATGTAATCTTCACACCTTCAGCCTATCTTGGGCATTACTTGGTCGAATGCAAAATTTGACGTGTAAGTGAAGGCTCCCAGTATAAATAGAACCAAAATTTTTGAATTATTTTCCTACCTCTTTTGATCTCTAAAATCGAGTTTAAGGTTTTGAAAATGGCACCCACGCCGCCATTTTTTGAGCAGGCAAACAAGAAGAAAAAAAGTTAACTTGCAGGTATTTCTTAACGTATTCTCCACCTTTATGCCAATTTTCAACAGTTTTCAAGTGGTAGCGCATACCTAACCGCTCGAAAAACAATTTTTTGCCCCTCCCTATGAATTTTTGCTCATGCAGGGTGTCTCCCGGGCCAATAAGTCCAATAAAAGTCCAATATTGGGAAAATTGCCCAATGAGTCCAGTATTTGAAAAATGGTCCAATAAATGCAGTAAAAGTTCAATAATTTTGATATGGGTTCAACAAAAATTGAAAAATGAGGAATAATAATCATGTAGTGTTGTGGAAAACTCAGCTTTGATCACTGTGTGTCTTACAAACTCAATTTTTGCGCTTGTAAAAATCCGAAAAGAGTCCAATGAAAGTCCAATATTTTTAATTCTCAAATTTGTTGAACACCCTTTCATGAAGCTGAAAACCAGATCCAGCACCAGAATTATATCCGTGTAAAATTTTTACAGCTTGTATACAGACTGAAATAAAAGCAGCTGAAATTTAAGGATGTGAAATTTGATTTTGAGAGAATGTGTTTAAAGTTGGGAAACCGAAAAATACACGAACAAATCGATGTCTTGGCATCAACTGCGCCAATCTGTCTCGAACTTTGCCATGATATTCTGCGAACATGTACTAAAAACTAAAACATCCCGTAAGGTTCACAGGCTGTCAATGGATGACATACAGTAGACTCCTAGTTATCCGCCTTAATTGAGGCTTAGGTGGGGCGGATAACCCGAAAACTCATCATTTTCATTATTGAGAAATGGGGAGAACAATTTTTATTAAATCAGGTACATTAGGTGGTAAGTTATTTTATACAAAAAAACTTCGATATTTAAAAAAAAAAATCAGTAATTTTGGCTTGTTTTGTTAATGAAGGAAAGAATAGATAATACGGGAGGGAGGGGACAGGGGACTGAAAAGAAAAGTCATTCCTGTAAAAATCTGTAATTTTTGTTCGCCTCTTCATGATAAGCTGCTCTTCAGCTCTTTAGCGGCATGTTTCTCCACTTTCTGAATTTCATGATATTTTGAGCAGTGATTTTTGGCTGTTGTTCTTTAAATTAAATATCAGAGATTTTTCCAGCACTGAAAAAGCAGCGGCGTAGCTGGGATTTTTTATTTAGGGGGGGGGAGCAAACAAAAGATGTATTTTTTTTATCTTGCCTTGAATTTGCTGTAGCAAAAGAAAAGGAGCGTAGTTAGGATGCTCGGGGGGGGGGGATAGTTGGTTACGCCACTGATCATCATAATCTGTATGTACTAACGCTTCTCTTACCAATTCTTTATTATCATCATCAGCTGTGCTAAGGACTATAACTCGGAAGGGCTGGCGGATAATGCGGAGGGCGGATGGACCGATGACGAATAACCGGAAGTCTACTGTAGGTACATAGAGGAATACAACTTTGAAGATGACAGTCCATATCAATACCAGTGTCGTATCCAGGAATATGCCAGGGGGAGGGGGATTGACCAAACATGTTAAAATTTTTTAATTTAATTTCTTTTTTAATGTTTCTGAGATCCGCATTTTCCTGACTTTTTGAACCCACTTCCCCCCGTACAAGATACAACCACACTCTTTATCTAATTTTATAACTGACTGTCGTGGGGGAAAGTGAAAAAATATTGGATCTCAGCTTTGTCCCGGAACTTTTTCTATAGATGCCCAAGGGAGGTTTGACACCCCCCTGTATACGGCCCTGGTCGACTCCTTAGAGCAAACTAGTGCTATATACATTTTACTGAAATTGGCAGAAGAGGGAGAAAAAGTTTTCAATAGCCTATCACTCCTGTGTTACGAAATCGTGACGTCATGCTGACGTAAAGTTGATGTTTTGCCAGCATCATAATGCAGTGTTGCACATGATAGAGCGTGAAATTTCCTTTCCAGTAATAGCAGTAACTCATTTCCCCCCAAACATGTAGCACTATTTTGCTCCAAGGTATCGATATGAAGAACAAATGAAAGGTTGGGGGCCACATTCACTTATCCGACATACGGTACCTTTTCACATAGAGCCTCACAAATTTTCCACACCAGCAACTTCTAAGAAATTCGAAGACCTGTGCTCGTCTGCTGAAAAATTTTCTTACATTTCCGTGATTCAGCGTTTTTATTCGCACCGACACCTCGGTGAACACGAGTCTTCCTATTTCACTTCCAACCGCGATTTTTTCGTCACACAGCGATTAAATCATCGGTGTATGCATTTTACGTATTATTCGCCTGTCCATTCATATGGTTATGGTTGAAAATGGCGCGCGGTCAGTGCACCGCCATCGGCGTGAATACCATGCAGCAAAATTTGACCCTGCCACAAGTTGACACAGACAGACGGTGTGAACTAGCCTTCAGTGACCAATATAATATCTTTCTCTTTCATGCGTGAAAAACCGCACATTTTACACCTAAGTGCGTTTTGTACAAGTCCGGATGGAAAGCGCGGAGTTTTTGTTCGAAATTTGAATACTCGATTGTTTTGCCATTTGCTGTTGACGTTCATGAAACCTGCGAGTGAGGGAGAATGGGCTAGTATTTTTTAGAAGAGCAGGAGAAATGGGGTCTGATTTGATGGTGCAGAAATTTTCTTCAGCCTCTAACGAGTATACAGATGTGCAGCCCCGCAGAGAGAAAAAGAGGGTCTGGGGGAATTTCCGCGGGCTCCCTCTCCTTCCAGTACATTTTGTTCTTTTGTCAGATGGGGAAAAATTATAAGCTACGGGATCAGAGGTTTCTTTCAAGGCGTAAAGACTGATTGCTGGTTTGGTGTACAGAATGATGTAGCCGTAACCGTTGAAAATCAAGCCTTTTAAAAATATCGGGCCCTCCTGAAAGATCCCCCCCCCGCTCTCGTCAGGGTTGCAAATGTGAAACCAAGTCGGGTCTGAAAAACCCTTCAGTGAGACTTGAAGAGGGTTCTTGAATAATCGCATTGCTGCAAAATTGGAAGAAGTAAATTGTGGATTTCCATGTCGGGGGTGGAGGGATTCTTGGAGTTGCAGAAAGTCCAAAAACATGAAACTTACAAAATGATTGATTAATTGAAAATATTTACGATTTATCAGGTGTTTCTGTTAAATTGATTATTTTTGATTAATCGATTATTTCTTGTAGTTAAAAATAGTCGAATAATGAATTAATCAGAAGTAGGCAAATAACTGATGAATTAAGTATGGTCGCAAGATTAATAAACCAGTAATAGTCGAAAAATCACTGATTCAAATATATTCAAATGATTGATTAATTAAAATAATCGGATAATCGATTAATTAAGAATAAGTAAAGTCAATTCATTGAAACTTAAATCAATTAACCAATTAGAACAAATAATTAACCAAAAATGATTTCTTAATGAAGAATTGACAATCACCAGGAGGCTCCGCCCCATGATCGCTTTGCGACCTAATCACCGGTCAAATGGTATTGCAGTGTTATACATAATAAATCTTTCTATCTTATAGTTTGTTTCTTGATGATGAAATTGAGGAATTTTAAAATTTCCAACTTTTATTTTCATTCACGGAGGATACGTTAGAAAGACTCAGTCTCGGAATTGCAGGAAGACAGAAGTCAGATTTGGTAATCATGCATTCGTCATCATAAAGACAAGACATGTTTCTATTAGCTGAAGTCCCCCCCCCCCCTCGTCCGGAAAAGGGGAGGAGATCAGATTTTTCATTTAAATAAATCATGATAATGCGCAAATAACTGAAAGCAAAAGCAAAAGTTTTATTTATTCCAGATTTTCCAGTATTTATCAATTTATAAATTATATGTAATTTCAAATTTTCATTTTTATTTTCATTATCTTAATGGTCAGTGCTGTTGAAATGTTAGCCGTTAAGCAGTGTTGTGAAAAGCTATTTCTAAAAAATATAATGCTGTACAAAATATTCAAATTCAGGAAAAAAGCCGAAAGTCAGAATCGGAAACCCGAAAGCTTATGATTTTTGCGTTGAAAAGCAAAAGCCGAAAGGGAAAGCTGAATATGAAAAAATTTGAAAAGCTAAAGTTTTATTTTCCAAGGTCAAAAGCTAAAGCTGTAAGCAAAAGTTCTATCATATGGCTTTCCATCTCTGCAATAAAATAATCAAAGAAAAAACCGCGCTCCGACTGATTCTGCCCCCCCCCCAATATTTTCCAGAAGCGGTGCCTATGACTGTCGTAATACAAATTCAGATTCTCCGGCGAAAAACTGCACGAAATATCGAAATAGGGGTGATTTAGTGTCGCTGATTTCGAATATCGCTTCCGATGTTTAATCTGGACCAGCTCCTGTGTTTTTTCAGTTGAGAAATTTTTACGGTGTTATTTTCTCTTAGCAAACACTTTGAATAAATAAAAATGTATTTTTACCATATTCGGTGGCTTTAATTAGAAAGGGTCAATTCCGAGTCAACGGTTGCTTGTCCTACGCCCTTGCTACCTTATTCAGCGCCGTGCAGAGGAAATCCGGGCCGTGGGGGGGGATGTAAAAAGTAGGTAAGAGCAAAATAATAAATAAATAAACACAATCCTGAAATTGAATACAGCGATCTCGAAAACCTTCAAACCAATTTGAGAATTTTATTCTTTCACCCCCCCCCCGTCTCGGTCGGCATTAAATCGCACGAAAAAAAATCTATGAAGTTCTTAATTGACATTGCACCACGCTGCACTCCATTGAGCGCGTTTTCATTTCAATCATTAAATTTTTACACCCCCTCTGCCACAGCTTCGTAAGAACACGGTAGTAAAAATAAAAGTTTGTGGAGTGATTGACGATATTCGCCACTCACGATGTTCGAAAAAATTTGACCCCTCCCCCTGCATGTGTAATTTGTATTTGAAGGGTCTGGAAAACTAGAAAAATTGGCCTGAAAAACCTGGAAAAGTCAATTTCCGAACAAGAATGGACACCCTGTTCGCTCGTAGTTTGTTGATTGTGTTTGTAACATCAGTACTAGCGATATTTCTGACAGAAATAATTTGGTTTACAAGTTCTTATACTGCGGTATTTTTTTTTACAGTAGCCTTCCGATTATCCGCCCTAATTGGGGCGAAAGACAGGGCGGATGACCAAAAAATGGGATAATCCGAAGTTGGGTGGATTTTATTAAAATTAATAAATTTAAAACTAAATGATAATGAATTGGTTTATTAATTGTGACCCTTATTCATGAAATTTTATTCCCAATATTTATATTATTTCAATTAATTGACAGGAAATGTATTCAACGATAGTCAAATTTCATTTGCAGTAGGTTTAGTAAAGGGTGTAATATGAGTAAAATATATCATAAAGTAGATCAATTTGAAAAAAATCTGTGATGAGACTTTGACGAACCTTCTTACTACCTATTTACTCGGTTTTCTGCCGCAAAATTCTGATTTCACTGATTTTTTTGGAAAAGGTAATTTATCCGCCCTGGTCAAGGCGGTTAATGCGGCGAAGGCGGGTGGTCAAATTCAGGGCGGATAATCGGAAAGCTACTGTAACTTTTTTGGCTTAGTTACTACTTGCGCTATAAACAGAGGAAAAATAATGAGCCATATCATCGGCAATTTGCTGGGAGGAGGTGTAAATTTGGTATTTCGATTTTAATGACACACAAGAGTCCCGTCCTGCTTTCTGGGTATTAATGCAGCCCCAGCGGTTGGTCCTCAAGATTACGTTCAATTTCTTTCAAACATAAATTGTGAGCCTCTCTAATCGTTTTCTTGCTCAGTTAATTCAATCTTCTGAATTCATGCCAGCACATGCATTTCTCATAAGCGCCTTCAGAAGCTTGTGCACCAGACCAGTTTTCAGTTTTCTTCGGAATCCGTAAAAACGTATTTTTCTATCCTACATAGAACCAGTTTCCGGCGTAAAACCGTGGAAAAGTCGATTTTTTAAAGAAACACCCTGATGTGGGGTATTCTTGAAGTCAAAGAAATTTTCCTTATCTACATCATACTGGAATGTGGTGTGATTCTTACCTCAGTACGTCTACTATTGTAGACTTGCGACTGATTTTTTTTTTTTTTTATTTATTCTATTCGCTATAGTAGACAAGTAGACATGTGACTGACTTACCTACCTTTGTGAAAATAAATATCGTAATAATAGAAACGTTAGTCGATTCAGTCAACGCCGAGATTAGTCGTTATATTTTCTCTTCGTAAAATGAGCTGAATTGATAATACATACCTAATACCTATGCACACCTATACTACACCTAATATACCTGTTGTACCGCAGTGCGGCGGACATTCCGTGTAACACCCTGTATTTACCGGATGTGGATACGACATATAGGTAGGTGGGTAGGTAACGTTTACATGGTAGTCTTTATCGCTTATTCAGGTATTTCGGAATCACATTGTGTTAGGGTGCGTTTACACTGCGCACTCGCGGCAGTGACAGACATCCAGGCACCACCACACAGCCAGACCACCGTCCTGGTCCAGGCCCTAACGCACTGGACGGTCTTTTTGTAATTCGACTTGTGCAGTCGCGCCCTGACACCCTCTTCTGCCCTCTCTATGATGGCGAGATAGCGTCGATACTATCATTCAATTTTTTTTTCCATCTTTCAAATTCGACCAAAGACTCACACATTCGCGTATTTATGTAAATCGCGAATCCTACGCGACGTCGAAAAACTCGCATTACGAAACGATTTACGTCGAACTGGTTTGAAAAGTTTGAAGCGAGCGCGCGCTGGCACCGCGAGTGCACCTCGACTTCCGTGTTGAATGGGCAACTGGCAACCGCCAACAACTGGTTTGCGTTTGTGCGTTACGTCGTCGCGCACCTATGTTTGATTTTCTTTGTCGCGTATTCGTCTGCCGGTGCGTGCATCCAGTGTGTACGTACCTTCGCATAACCAAATGAGCGTCCTGAAAATCGTACCTATGTGTACGTATCGAAGTTCGGTTTCGTTTCATTTGAGAGAACCGGTTTCCGAGCACACGTACATAGGAATAAATCGATTTTATTGTTATTATTATTTTTACAAGAATACGAAGGATTACGGGCGCGACGAGATGCAGTACTCGGAACAAATTTAGTGGCCGGATCGAAAATGGAATTTTTTGTGAATTTTATCCTCCCGACATTAAATTTACAAATCGAACGACCGCGATGAGGGCCAAGTGCGAATATGGCTACTATGGTTGCCTGTTCATCTTTATAGCTGTAATGTAAATTCGATTAATTACAATATAAATAGACTCGGTTCGAAAATCCTCGAAGCGGTTGCCGAGTGTGGGCTGATTTCAACAGTTCTGACACTAACACCGCTCGGAGGAGTTCGATTTTTCGCCCCCGTTATGGTTCAGTTTTGTTGCACGGTTGCTCGACGCTAAACTAATTTTTTTTTTCCTTCAAATTATCGCCGTGCCCGAGCCAAGTGGGTGGCTTATTTATGCGTGATGCGGTTCGAAGAAATTGGGTAATTGTCATCGTGGTGTGCGATGTACCTAAGAATTTAGACAGGAAACATGAAATTCAGTGCGTGAAAACTTGGATAAGCGTCACCCTGTCAGGTTCCTATGGGTCAACAATTGGTAAAAAGGGGTAGGATGAAATCAGAGCTTCGGCTAGGGCTCGGATATCGCTATTATCGATTGTTGGATTGCTATGATACTTGAAGTGCTTATTCGTGATTTAGTCGATTATGTCGACTTGCTGCCCGGTATTTAGGTATGGTCCACATAAGTTTGCTCAAATAAGAGAACAAAAAGGAAAAGAATCATATAAAACTGAAATTTGGCATACTGGTCTAATTAAGTATCCTGAACAACATACTAAAAGTCCCAACGAATCCGGTGCCGCCGGCGTCGTCCCCTAGGGGGCAAAAATGGGGACGTAAAACAGTTTTTTGCTTATATCTCGCTAACATTTGAGTTTAGAAAAAAAAAGTTGAATCAAATGTAATAAAGAATGAAAAAATACACAAAAAATGATCTTATACATTTTTACGTAGAGTGTGTATTTGTCGAATAAATTAATATCAAACGCTGAAAAGTTTCCTCCATGTGCACATATTTAACACAACTTATTGTAATACATACAATGTAGACTCGCGCATGCATGAATACATTAATTTCTATTCACTTTGTGAAACAATTTATACATCTGAGGTCGAAAATGAACTGGACCTTATACTCTGTTTCACGAAAGAAACGCCCGAGTTACCAGTGAAAAATGTAAACAAAATTCACAAGAGTGCTCGTCGTTCGTTTGCGGCAGGACTTTTTACTTCTCAAAAACCCTTTTTCTAGTACTGAAAAGTTCTATAAGAAATTGAAAAATTTGGCTTTTTCAAAAAGGTAGAAGGAAAACTCTAGTTTGAATTATGTTTCCTTGAGTTCTTGCTGGACAATTTTTACTTTATATATTTCCAAAAAAGTATACGAAAGAAGAAATTTAATCCCCTTCACTGCGGCTGCGCGTATACAATTTTCTGCGAGCGTATTTAGGTGCAAGCTTGGCTTGGTCTGAGATTGAATCCAGAGGAGTTGGTGAAAGACGGAAAGTGGATGTACACCTATTTCAACTACCGCAACTGCAGCGCCTGAAAATATTTTAAAAATAATTTTTATTCATGTAAGAAGGGCACTTGCTCTGCGAGAAGCGCGGTTGCCGTAAAATGGGACTGACCTGCTCTGGGGCCTGCCTCTGTTTAGATAGTTCAAATTTTGAACTGGAACTGAATCTTGAAGAGCCTGAATAATTCAATTTTGCTTTTACCTTTCGATTTTTTTCAATTTAATTCTAATTTATGTATGGAGTGGGAGTAATTTGACGTTTCAGGCAGTGCGAAGGGGGAGGGGAGATTCTCTTCATTCCATCACTGGTGCGAGTATTTGGAATAAGTCTCCTCGGATGCGTACAAGTCTACGTCGCATCAATTACAATAAGGAATAAGTTGTATTAAATGTATACATGGAGGAAAAATCTCATTAACTTGCTCGACAAATACGCACTCTACGTAAAAATGTGTGGGATAATTTTTTGTGTATTTTTCCATTCTCTGTTACATTTGCTTGAATTTTTTTTTTATAAACTCAAATATTAGCGAGATATAAGCAAAAAAACTGTTTTACGCCCCCAGTTTTGCACCCTAAGGGACGACGCCGGCACCGAATTCGTTGGGACTTTTAGTATGTTATTCAGGACACTTAATTGGACCAATGTGCCAAATTTCAGTTTTCTATGATTTTTTTCCTAGTTAGAACCTAATTTATATGGACTAGTAACTGATTGTCTTTTTTTGTCTATTATCATGCGTTCGTCAGCGTTAGCAGGGTCAATGTATGACCGATTTTCGATTAATTGATTATCGTATCTTGAGGTTATTTTCCTGATATATTAATATTAGATTGATTAATCGATGAACAATGGTAATCGTGTAAACTCCAGTCCGAGTAGAGTCCCTAGACACATCCGAGCACTGATATCCGCCATTTTGAGTCGCATGGTGCCCGACGATTCGCAATTCGATATGTGAATCTTCAGGCATCAAGCGACTCAAAATGACGGATGTCAGTACTCGGGGGTTTCCAGGTGTTCTAGTCCGGTCAGAGGCTAGCTTAATGTGACTTGAAATGAAACTATTTCAGACAAAAGTCGAAGTTCTTCGAATGTAATAAAGATTGTTGTGCAAATTTTTTTGTAACTATCCTAGAAATGTAAATAAGCGGATTCAAAATAACCCTTCAACTGCTGTATTGATGCAGACCTTTTGGGTGCTAAATTATTGCTAACAATTTCGTCTGTCAGGATGTCTACCTGGTCAGGAAGTCAGGAAAAGTCATGGCTTTTGGAAGTAGGTCAGAAAGTCAGGATAACATCAGGAAATTTCGAGGAATTTACTGAAAGGTCAGGAAAAAATTAGTAAATGACCATGCAGTGGAAGATTCTGTATGAAATCCCGTAATAAGAATAAACGAAAATCAAAAAGTAGTATTGTATGGGCGTAATGAATTCATACAGGAAACCCCTTCCTCCAAGACTATGTATGGATTCTACAAATACAAAAAAGAAGGTCAGGAAAAGTCAGGAAAAAAATTCTGAAGAGTCTGTAAACACCCTTTACTGTGGCACCAACTTATGCTAACATAATTCAATTCAAACCCATTCATTTACATTTGTTGAGAATTTCGTCCGAATACATGAATAACCCCTTCCCTATGGGCCAAGTGGCCTGAGTGGAGAGGTGATTACTATTATTATATTCTTAATCTGTCCAGTACAATGTCCGAGCAGGTAGTGGGAGGGAGGAGGGAGTGAAGCGCAGCGAGGGAATGCCATTCGGTCCACACCCAAAGGGCACCCACGCCATATCAGTGTTTGTAAATTTCATTAACTTTATTCCTAAATGAGAACTTTTGGTCGAGGATCTAGCGCGCGGGGTAAGGTTATTTTAAATTCAAAAGTCATGCAACGATCCTTGAGACGGGAATGAGATTCAGTCTTTTCGGGGGACGGAATAGGCACGCCGACGACCTTTTTCTGGCTACAGTATCACGTATTTCCAGTTTCTCCTGATTTTTGAAAACAAAAAGGTGAAGTCGCTTTTTATGTTCTTGAGACGTTTAGCTTCTCATGTATCACCTCAGAAGTTTTAGGCTTAAGATTCAGAGTAGATCTTACTACTTAGTTCTGCAGTACTTTGATAGGAGTTGCGTGGCGGGGCCCTCCCCAATGACTAATGGCATATTATGTTAATATAGATTGATATAAAGCGATGTTTAATTTTCTGAGATGAAATAGTATATCGAATTAATAACTTTTTAAACGATAGAATAGATAATTTTGTTTACGTAATTTGCTCTCTAGTTCACGGGAATTGTCCTGCTAAGTCAGTTGTTCGTCTATTAAAAACCCCAATAATTAACTGGCTGCTATCTGACTGTTGAAGTATAAGTGCACAGGTCAGAGGCATTTAAGTAATCGTGCATAACCATGTTCAAAACTAATTACTGATACAGTATGAATGAGAAAGAAGGTTTTCGTCTTTCTTTCCCCCTCATCCCTCTCAGATACCCCTTATTCAAAGTCATGTGTTGATGTGTTGGTATTTTAGCATTTTATATACTTTTACTGCTGGGTATACTTGAGCGAAAACCGTGCTCCTCACGTAATAGCTCCCGTAACGCTCCTGTTACTGTGACGTCATACTACTGAGTATACTTGAGCGAAAATCGTGTTTATACATTTCCATGGAAATTTATTTCTTCCAGCCAGGGGTATTTTTTTAAAAAGATTTCTTGAAAAACATCTATAAATAGTCTTAGTAGGAGACGGGGTGGACTTTTCTTGATGTTTCATAAAATAAAAAGAAGAAAAAGAAGACCTAATGATACTAATTTCCCAGTTTTATCTTCCTCTGCATTAGTATGCATGTTTTGCTTTCGTTTTTTTAATTTTTTTTTTTTTTTTTTTTTAATTTGTAATCAAAGTTTTGTCCGTTGGATAATTCCAGAAGGGCTGTACAGATTGTATTGACCATTGGGGGTAGAGCCTCGTTACATTTCAGCAAAATCGGTCGGTTTGATAGGGGAGGGATGGCTGAAGTTTCTAATTGATCTTATCCCCGTACTATGCGTCAGATCGAGAAACACATGAAGACTAGTTTTGAAGGTGCTACTAAATTCTACAGTTTAAGTTCAGTTCATTTTTCAAGTATGAGGCATTGAGCGATGCAGAATTTCAAAGTAGAAGAAATGTCTAACAGAGTCGACCTAAAGTCTGGTCAGGGTTGCCACTTTTTGGAAAACCTGGCAAAGTCATGGAATTTGGATGGTCAGGCAGGGTATCTACCGGTTATCTAAGTCATCTGACGTCATCTTTTTCCGCTGTAGGTCATCTAAAAAAAAAAAATCTATTAAATAGTTGGAAATCCCTGCCAAAATAACGGAAGTTTATTGTACAGGCATCAACTAATGAGTAAGTAGTTATGAATGAAATAAGAAGAAAAAAATAGGAGTGATGTTTTAAATGCAACATAAAGTAGGAAAGCAACAGAAAAGCAAGCGATCAGAGCGAGCAAAAATTTGTTAAGGCTACCAAAGAATTGAATAAAGGTTATCTAAATTCATCTTCCTTTTTACTTATCAATTATAGTAGACAGCATGTCAGGGAAAAGTCATGGAATTTTCATCCGAGTTATGAAATTTCAGTTCTCTGAATGGCAAACTAGGTTTATGCTTTATATTCTATTGAAATTTATTCAGTGAATAATCACGCTTAAAAAGGAAAAGGTTTCCCCCTTTGGAAAATATCAGAGTCGTGTACTTCTTTCTTGCTGGCGTTATGATGAGGATCATGAAAAAAAAAAAGTCTTGCCGAAATTCATAACAACTTCCCCTTTGAAAAGAGAAAGTCATCGAAAATGGAAAAATAGACCTGGAAAACCTGGCAAAGTTCTGGAAAATCTGGCAAAGTTCTGGAAAATCATTCTTGAAAAAAGTGGCGATCCTTGTGGTGATTTTACATCCATTATGACGATTTTACATAAATCAGATGTTCATTAATTAATACAATTTAATGTATTTTGGTCATAAGAAAAGTAAAGGAGACGGGGAGAAATGCAGTTGTGTCTGTTATGTGTACATGTAATGTTTCCTCATAAATGAAACAATTTTTAGAAGTTTCATCATCAGTAATAAAATGCTCAGTGAATAAGTTGGAAGCAGTGTAATTGAGAAAAATAATCAAAATCTTTTATTGAGAATTAATTATGATTAATAAATCTAAAATAATGACTATAGGTAATCTGAGGTTGATTAATTAATAATCAGAATTATTTAATCAAAATTAACTAAAATCAAATTATAATCAAAAATAATTTAAAATGATCAAAATCAATTGAAATTAATTAATTGATGTGAAAATGTTTTTAGGTAGGTAATCAATTAGTTCGGAACAGTTAATTATTTTTTATTAATAGAATGTTTTTGGTCAGATAGAAGTTTTATCAATTCATAAAAATAGTCAACTGATTAATGAAAAATAATCAAATAATTATTCATTCATTAAAAATAATTAAATAATTGAATAAATTATTAAAAATAGTTAAAAACTTGGTCAATAATTGTAAGTACATATTTAAATTATAAATTAATCAAAAACAATCGTGATAATCAGTTGATTAAAATTAACTAAAATCGATTGATCAAACATAATTAAAATGAATTAATCAAACTTGACGACTTAAACATGATTAAAATTGAATAATTAAAAGTATTCAGGTAACCAAAAATGTTTGGTCAATTAATAAATAACTGTAATCAATTGATTAGTACTTTATTGAAAATATTTTCAAATAATCGGTTATTTTTATTTAATCAGTTATTATTCTAAACTAGTGACATACTTTTGATTAATCGGTGATTTTTAATATTTAATTGCGAGTGGGCGAGTAACGACTTGTTAAATATAGTTGAATAATCGATTAATCAAAAAGAATCAATTAACTTGTCTATCAGAAGTAGTCAAATGATTGATTAATAAAAAATAATTGGACAGTTAATTTGGCTAACCAACTGATCAAAACTAGGTAAAATATAGTCAACTGAGTAAAATTAGTAGAAAATAATTGAATAATTGGTTAGTTAAAAGTTAATCAGTATACTCGTAGTAAAAAATAATAATAATAAAAAAATAAAAAAACTGTGCTAGCGTTTGTTATCTGCAATGGAGTTTTTTTGTTTTTGTTATTCCATGTGAAAACAATTTGATTATGGGATTTCTTGATCTGTTGACCACTCTCAACCCCCGAAACTTTGTCGCCTGTCCTGGTAACATAACTTTTTATTAAGTTTTGTGTGTACAACAGTAGACAACATTTTTTTGCAAATTCAAGGCCTATGTAAGACTAGAGGGGAGCCGATGAAAACAGCACTGAAGAGGCAAAAAAAATGAAAAAGTGGTTGCGAACTTCTGAGAGGTGAAGGATTTCAAGAGTCGAGGAGAGTCCTTGCGAAATTTTAGGATGGTGAAGTATCCCAAGAGTTGAAACCATCCTAAAAATATAAATTATATCAGATTTTAGTATGGATGAGGGTGGGACTTGAAGCATTTTGGCGAGAACTGAGTTGGTGAGTTGTGAATAACTGAGGAAGATGTGGCATCCTTAGAGTCGTGGACAATCCAGAAGGTAGAACTAACTTGAATCGCAAAACGGTTGAGTGAGACTTGAAGCGTTTTGGCGAGAACTGAGTTAGTGAGTTGTGGATCTGAGTGTGGTGAGGGATCCTTAGAATTTCGGAGAGTTCGTCAGGTGAAACTTACCCTGATCTCAATAATTGTACTTGACTGACGTAAAATGCGAGTCTGAGAAAGGTATGTCTACCACTGTGGACGTGTGGACGAGCGACCAACAGAGTGTTTTAGAAGCCAACTCTTCTGGACTACACTGGTGAGGATCGAATTTCAAGAAAAATTGTTCGCATGAGAGTACTCGTTGTATTTACGTTTCGTTTGATGCGGACGAAACAGGAACAGAGAATACGAATGGCAGATGTATGTACCAATTTATCCTATAAATTGGTCGTACAGGACTGCTCTGTGTGCCGCATTTATAAATGCTCCTTGCTCCACTTTTTTTTTTTTTTTTTACTAATGTTGATGTCGCCGCGCGAGTCGCATTTCGTACTCGGAAGAACCGCATATGCAATATTTTAATACGCATTTTCTCGTATCGCTTCTCCAATTTGAATCGTTCTTGTGTGTTGGAGAATGAAAGAGATGCAAGTGTGGATGTATGGAGAAAAAAAGTGATAAAAAATAATAATGATCGAAAGAAGAGAAAACGTGTGAAGGCGTCTTAATATCCTATAGTCGACGCTGCTGTGCAACGCCTCTGAGTAATGATACACGTGTTATTCTGCTTTTTTAATTGCTCGTTTTTTACCCTGTTTGATACACAAAGTATATTTCGCATATAGATACGCGAGATAGATATTTTTTCAACTTCATTTCTATATTTAGTTTATATTTTACTTGGTACGATTCGATTTTTTGATCTCTGTCGATTCGTTTTTATTTCCAGACAGATGCTCGGCATTGTAATCACGTTTAGGTGGATTCTTGTATCGAATAGATTTTATTTATTGCAAAAATATAAAATATGATATCGTCATCCCGCTGGTTCGCAAAGCTATGCCGACCATGAAAACAGCGAATAACCGTCACTTACTCTCGAACTATATGGGCAATCACCAGTTAGCGAAGTTCTGGTGCTATATTTTTCATACATCGATTATTCATCTACCGGTAATAGGATTGTGAGCAATGAGACGTAATTAGAGGCGTATTGTTTTTGTTGTGTATAGGTGTGTTGGACAATTGTGTAGAATAAAAGTGCATCTGGCGGAATGAAATCTTGCAATATTTGTGTTCCGTTCAAATGAGTATCCGATTTGGACAGGTTGACTTATGGAAATGTTCAAAATTAACAAGCAAATGAAGAAGGTCTTCACTGTCGCAGTTACTGTGACCCAGACTCCTTAACATTTCTCAGCTGAAGGTTATTTTGGTTACTGACAGAAGTGCTAAAAGACGCCGTCCCCACTCGTGGTACGTTGGATAAAATTGACGGGGTTGCCACTTTCTGGAGAACCTGGAAAATCATGGAATTCGGATGGTCAAGGAAAAGTGGAATTTCGATTCTCTGAATGAAAAACTAGGTTTATGGCTTCTATTGCATCAAAATTTATTTCCTGGGAATAATCACGCTTAAGAGAGAAAAGTTTCCACCTTTCGAGAAGATCAAAGTCATGCACTTTTTTCTTTCTGGTGTTATGATCAGGATCATGAGGGGAAAAAAGAAGTCTTGCCTAAATCCATAACTTCTTTCCCACTCGAAAGAAAAAGCTATGGAAAAATTGAGAAATAGACATGGAAACCTTGGAAAAGTCATGAAAAATCATTCTTGAAAAAGTGGGAACCCTGATTGATTTACCTACCTAGTGATTTCTGTGGTTCGAGTCTGCCCCTGTTTTATCTTCTTTTGTACTAGTTTAGTCGAGTCTTACGATGTCTTTTCGATTCTGTGCGAGTTTTCTGTATATTTTATCGGGTCTTCTTTAATCTGTTGGAACTATTTTTGTCTCTTTTTTACTCAAGAGTTTTCGCTAGTCTTCTAGACCATTTTTCGAGGCTTGTGCGGTCTTGTTCAGTTTTTCAGCCTCTTAGGTTTTTCGCTAGGGGTCTGTTTGGCCAAGAGGATAACGCGTTAGTCTCGGAATCCGGAGATCTCGGGTTTGAGCCCACGTAGCAACTCGACAGATTTTGACCTAAGCCGGTTTTTCGGCCAGAAGGGGAGAGGGCTAAACCAGCCCTAACAGCCTCCCCGACGTCTCTGAAGTAATACTCGAGAGGGCGGATTCCAGGGCTCGGGTTGAGAGTAAAATTAGAAAAGAGGCACCAAGTTGTATCATTGTAAAAGTTTTAGCCACAGCTTACATACAGACTGAAATAAAAGCAGCTGAAGTTTGACGATGTGAAATTTTAATTTTGAGAAAGTGCGTTCAAAGTCGGAAAACCGAAAAATACACGAACAAATTGATGTCTTGGCATCTACTGCACCAATACGTCTCGAACTTTGCTCTGATGTTCTGCGAACATGTACCAAAACATCCTGGTAAGGTTCACAGGCAGTTGATGGATAATGTGACTCCCAATTATCCGCCTTCATTAAGGCTGAAGGTGGGGCTGATAACGAAAAGAGCGGATAACCCGGGAACTCGTCATTTGGAAGCAAATTAGAAGAAGAGAATACGATATATTGTGGTCTTACTGAGTTTCTTAAAGTCTTTTCCACACTTCTCCACTCAGTCCTGATGTTTTTGCAAGTCTTCTGAACGTTCTGTCGCGTCGACTTTTATCTTTATGAGTTTTCTGGTTTGTTTTTTTTTTGGTTTTTTTTTTGCTCTTTGCTTGGTTATTGAATCGTAGCGAGTCCTTTGAACGCCTTGTCGAGTCTTTCCTAGTCTTATCGAGTCTTTCCTATTCTTTTCGATTCTTCTCCCCTCCATCTCACGATTTTGGCAAACCCTCTGGACGTTTTGTTGAGTTTTCTCTTGTCTTACAGAGTTTCCTGGAGTCATTTTGGTTCTTTTCTACTGATCCATCGAGTTTGTAAGTCTTCTGGACGCCTTGTTAAGTCGTCTACAGTTTTACCGATCATTTTCTCTCAATCCTCGAACCTTTGTAAGCCTTCTGGACGCTTTCGAAAATACTTGAGTCTAAGGAGACCTCCTCTTTCGAGCCTGCTTTCGTCGTTCTGAATGTTCTGTAGCCTTCCCCAGTGTTTCTCAGTTCTTTGAAAACTTTTCCACTTGACTCCTGATGTTTGCGAATCGTTTGATCACTACAGGAATTTTCCTTAGTCCTCTCGAGTCCGTTTAGCTTTATTTTAATATTTTCTGGTGTATTCTCAAAACCCTTCCTTGTCCTCTGGAGTCATATGCACTATTTTGAACTCATTCTGTTAGCCTTTACTGTACTTTTAAGTATGAAAAGGTTTCTCGCGAGTCCACTAAAGTCGTTCTGAATTCCCTCTAGCCTTCTTAAGTCTTGCTCGATCTTTTCAAAACTTTCCAGCCCAACTCTCAAATGCTAGCGAATCTTATGACCTTTACTTGAATCCTTTTAAGTCTTCTCGTTTCCTTTCAGCTCAGTTTCTTCGATTTTGAAGTCTTCCACTTTTAAGCTTATTTCTCGAGTCTGTTCAAATTTTTTATGCTTTCTATTGCCTTCTTGGTTGTTGCTCAGTCTTTCAAAACCCTCTCGAATATGTGTGAATCTGCTGGACTTCTCTCAAGTCTTTTACAGTTCACTCAGCAGTGGCCATAACTTCCTCTACACATAATATATTGATTCTTCACATTAATAAATCTTCGTGTCCTTTAAGAATTAATAATAAATTAGATTTAATGAAACTTGAATGCATTTTTTTATTCACAGAACTTAATTTATCTAAACTTATTCAGTGTACGCCTCTGAGTTACGCCATTGCATCTCGAGGTATTTTTCGGGTGTGAATTTAAAAAAAGGTGATGGGGGTACAGTAGCGGCGGTGCATATTGATTAGCTGTTGCTTTCATGTTGGTAGGGGTATAGGGCGGGGGTGATCCCGGAAAAATATTTCTTTATTCCTTTTTTTATTTATTATTGCGTTAAAATATTCAACTAGGGAGGAGGGGCACGTACTCATGCTCCCTTGGATCCGCCACTGGTCTTTTCAACTTTTTTCTGGTCAATACTTAAACCTTTGCGAGTTGTCTGTTTGCTTTTTTTTTTTACTGTTTTGGGCTCAGAGAATTCTGACCGTATCTCGAATCTTTGCGAATTTTCTGAACTCTTCTCAAATCTGCTCCACTCTCCATCAGCTGTCATATTGAATCATCTCGATTATATTGGATACGATTTTAATCATTTTAACTCGTCTCGAGTTTTGTCCACGTCTTCTGGTTTCTTGTAAGGTCCTCTCGAATTGGAAAATATTTCTACGAACGGCCATTAGTTTTTCGAGCATTTTTAATCCTGTTTGCAGTTTATCGAGTCCTTACGAGTCTGTACAAGTTTTTTCCGGCTCAGTCTTCAAATTTCGCATGCCTTCTGGATTCTCCTAGAATCTTCTCGACTTTTCTTTCTGGTCTGTGGCTGCTCCTACTGAGATGTCGAGAGGACCGGGTTCTCGCCCAACTACATGTGAACTCATTCGAATCTGCCGTAGCTTAGGATTTAGACGTGTGTGGGTTGAAGAGTTAACGCGAAGAAGGGACCTCGTATCTAGGATTCGAAGGGGGCTGTTTCAACGCCATCCCCAGTGGCGTAGCTAAGGGGGGGATTAGGGGGATGAATCCCCCTTGAGATGAGAATTTCCTTATATGTTGGCAGTATCACAGTGAATGCGCGAAATTAAATTTAAATCCAGATACATAACTGAAGTTGAAAAGCACAACATACAGATACGTCAATGTAAAAACATACAGTTCATGTTAGGTGTACCGCCCAAAATTTTGCTGATCCCCCTCCTTGGGAAAATCCTGGCTAGGCCACTGACCATCACAACCATACTCTCCTCTTTTTGATACACTTCTTGATTTGCTACGAAGATGTACCCGCGAGTTTTGCGAAAAATATTGCCTAAATCAGTTTTTGTTTACAAAAGCGATGTCCACCCACTTGTAACCAAAAATCCGGTTCGCGAATGACTTCTCCCGAGGGGCAAAGAACATGGATTCTATTTCGAATGGGCTAATAATATCCACAGGTTTAGAAAAATCAACTCTAACGGCCTGTTTCGAGTCATTCGTGTTTCAACGTATTCATTTCGATGTCGAATTAACATGAAATTATCAGGCAGAACGAGCACAATCCGCGAGCTATTACACTGTATTAGTATATCCTACAAATGAGTTCTAAAATGGTTTACGTATAACTGGATTCTGTGCACAGAGTCAGTGCCTGCAATAGGTACGTTCAGTTTCTCGTATACCTTCAACCGAATTATTTAAATCGAATTCGTGACTCACCGGCGAACCGCACCGTGTTACCGAGTTTTAGTTATCACTGACGACCTCAACATTTAACTGAGCTCATCACTTTTTTCGGACAGGTTGAAAATTGCACCCGGAAGAACACAATTTCAAGTGACCGTAAAACTAAAGCTGAGAATTTGGGGGAAAAGAAAGCGAAAGTAAATCTTTCATTTGTTCTTCGGCTCGTCAGTTGATGTATAAATTAATCGATGCACACGGTGACTCTGAAATATGTGCTCGTATTTTCCTGCGAGTACCTCGTGTATATAAATCTGTACTACTTTCTGAATCTCCCTAATGTAATAAATGACCGCCAGTCGACAAGAGGAAGCTCTAGAACAGTTGAGCAGTTGCAAATTGGTTAGTGGCTAGTATGAGGTGGAAATTTTGTTAATTTTTTACACACACCTGTCACAAAAATAGGAATTTGGGTTTCTAGAGCTTCCGAAGCACTCGACTTTGTGTTCTGTCACCTTTGAAATTTCAGCCTGTATGTAACGTGTGCTAATGGAAAAATCAAATGTAACGTTATATGGCTGAGAAAGCTGGAGCTTTAAATCGCTCAACAAGTGCGAACGTCTCGCGTGATTTAAATATAATTAAATATGCAGACACAACATGCTACTGTTTAATTCTTGTTTGATTCTGAAATTAGACTTGTAAGCCGGACGAATGTTCTTGAAAGTACAAACAGTGGAAGGCAAAACGCATCGCATTAGGAAATCGTACTAAGCCTATACGTGTATACCGCATAATACATTTTTTTTATTTCTGTACACACGGTACTCGAGTCTAGAGATAAAATCTTTCGGTGAGTTTCATTATCCACGATGATGAGATTCTAGAATGATTCATTAACTTGATCGTTATTATACGTTAGGCCTTCGAAGATGTAGAATGTCGAAAGCGAGAGAACAGAAAACGATTTTGTGTTTTTATAACAGAAAATGAAAACTAAGCAAATTTAAACGAATCTTGAAAAGGCATTATTTGGAAAAATTACTTATCTTGAGATTTCATAGGCCGTGTGCAAACACTTGTGAGTCTGTCGGTGCTGAGTTGTGGATCGGATTTACTGGACGTTAGGCAGAAAACGCGGGTGGAGTGGCTTCCCTTGAAAATCCAAAATATTCCAAGAACAGATTTATTTACACTACAATTCAAGACTGAAAGACAGGCAGTTTTTTGTCTTCTTAGCCGGACTGGTTGGCGGTCAAGAAAGACAAACAAGGAAGCATCCAAACTGTGGCCGAGTCGAAACCAAGAGCATCTCTCCACTCTTCATTCTACGTATCGTACGTCTAGTTTCTGTGCCGGGCAGATGCAAGGTCCAGCTCCTGAGCACTGCAACCCTGTCGAGAGGGATGGGAAAGGGGGAAATATTCCGGGACCGGACTTTCAAGGAGGCCCGATATTTTTAAAAGGCCTGAATTTAAATCATACTGTACATCAAATCAGCAATCACTCTTTAACCACGAAAGAAACCTCTTATTTTTTCCCCTCTAACAAAAGAATAAATTGAACTGTGAGGAGAAGGGGGCTCATGGAAATTCCTCCGGGCCCTCTTTTTCTCTCTACGGTGCTGGAGCATTGACCACTCGGGGGGAGGGGCTTCAGACCAGATAACAATTATAACCTTCGAATATTTGGACGCTGTTGAGCAAAACAGAACCAAGCGACAAAATCTGTTTCTTTTTTTAAAAAATAGAACACGTGATTCGAAGTTCAAGAGCCGTATCGAAACTATACGGCATAGCGCTTACTGATAAGCTCTTTTCAACGTGGGTACACATTTTTGTACCGGGGCCCAATTTTGAAAAATTCTACTTTTTACGCTCTTTCCAACGATACTAATAACTTTTGCCAACAGTGTCGCTTGGTTCTGGTTTGCGGAACTGCGTTCATTTGTCCTCATCCCCAAAAACATCGCTTCATTTCAAGTTTCACAACCAAGTTGGGCAAATGAAATTTGTTGAGGAAGAGGAAAACTAGGTCCCTTCCAAGACATTATATGATGGGTACAGTCATAAACGAGCTCTTAAATCAAACGAAGGATTGCTGAACGAGGTTGAGGTGGGATTACCCTAGAGACTTTGCTGGAAAAAAATTATGTCTAAGTAATGTATTAAATTTGATCTGTCATTTCAAATAATAATTTTGAGTAAATAATTCCAAAATACATGAAGAATGCTAGTACACAGGGACGAAACTATAAAAAATGTGGGGAAGGGGTTGAAACATCCCTCAATAATTTGGCAATCGGCAAATTTTGAAGCTGTTCATGAGAATTTTTCATTTCTTATGAGTGTTTTTTTGTTTGTTTTTCAATTAAAAGATGTTTTCATTTGAAAATCGGCAAATTTTCTATTTTTTTATTTACTTTGTCGGCGAATTTTTAATACTTAAATACGTCTTTGTAGGAAAATGTTTCTTCTCTGCCTCCCCAAACTGAAAGTCAGATTTCGTTTCTAAAAATGGAGTGCCCTGGACTCCTGTCAGAGACTAGTCAGTCGAGTATCAAACATCATCTGAAAGGTTGAAACGAAGCTGAAATGTGGAAGACATTTCGAAAATCTGAAAGGCGGTAGCAAACATTGAATTTTGAATTTCAATGACTGTTCTGTTTTTACTAGATTCTCTGTTTAACCTAGAGCCTGAAATTTGAGAGAGTTGAATATTTTATTAAAATCTAAAAGTTGGCTTTGGTCCTGGTGAATATAGGAGGAAAATTTAGTCCAGAACAAAAGTCAAAACTCCAGCTGTTTTCCCCATAAAAAGAAAAGGTGCTGGTGGCACGGAGTCCCCTAATCCAATCTACCTGAAACTTTGTAGGTTTTTTTTTCTCTCGATTTTATATTGAAACTAATTTAGAAGACGAATCAGAGGAAATTAAGAAAAAAATATCACCAAGAGTAAATAATGACCACCTTAATGTGTAAAGGAAGTTGTGTGTTCCTCTCGAGTATTCCTAATATCCTTCCAGCTTACCCTCCCAGACTAGGGTATGCTCGTGTGCGCAAATGTTAGTGCTTGGGAGATAAGGTTCTAATCTGCATTTGCAGGGACGAAACTATGGGGGGGGGCACCCCCAATAATTTAACTGTCGGCAAGTTTTGTAACTGTGCCTTTGAATTTACCCACGTAATAGACATTCTGGAAATTTGGCGTCACTGACTGGAAATTGAACTTTTAATATACCTAATATATTTCCAATCTTTCTGAATAATAATAATAATAATAATATCATTTTATTAGGGAAGAACAATTTGAAACAAAAGTTTAAAAAAATATAACAGGTATTGAGACCAGATGGTAACAACCACGACGATGGATACGCTTTTTGCATTAAGTCTGATTAATTGGATTGGTGGGATTTGTTGCGAATGTTAGGGTGTTACCCAAAATAACCCCCCCCCCACACACACACACATACACAAATCGAAAGTCATGGTTCCAAATTTTTTACAGTAATAAAATATTCTCAGTTTTTGAAGAATGACCCCTGAGTGGTCGGATTTGCCAACAGATGCCAACTCCAGAGATTAGTGGAGCGAGTCATCCCCCTTCCCGATCAGTCACTGCCTATTTTTCAATTTTTTGGGAAAGAAACATATCTTATACAAATTCTTCCAATGCCCTTCGATAGGTACGTTCTTTCCTGACAATTATCCTGTCTGATAAATTAGATTGGTTCAATTTGTTGCAGATGTTATTGTGTAAGCCAAAATACCTCCCTCCCCAGCAAAAAAAATCACAAATTAGGGTAAAAATTTGCTGATAACAAAATATACTTGGTTTCTAGAGAGTGACTCTAATGTGCTATGTACATATTCACAATGCATTTGGTGCATTAAAAGTAAAATTAATACGGTTTTGTATGATAATTGAATCCTCACCCCTATCTCAGTGTGAGCCACATTGATGGAGAATGGAAATCGCTCGACCTAAGTATTAGAAGGGAACATATTTGCAAAGAATATTGCCATCGATACTGTAATATTTCATTGGACAAGTATTGAGTGGACCTCACAATCCCAAGTGTGTTGGGAATCTCATCAACCACTGATCCTGTTTTTAAAAAAAATAGTTATTACAACATTTGCTGATATCAAAAAACAATATTACTCTGTGTCATCAAAAATATAATATGACTTTTATGGTTCACGAAATTGAATTTTTTAAACAGAAAATCAACTTCACGCTATTTGTGTACCCCTGATTTCCGATCAAACTTGCTGATTGGGCTAATCTCCGAACTCAAGCCGTGTTAAAGTTGCGAAATTTCGTCATAAATGTTTCTGCTGACTGGGTCAATTACAGACGACTGAAGCGTTGGACAACACTATTCCCCCGAAACACACATTTTGCTCCCCACGTTCTCCCAAATGTTCTAATTAGGCCTATCCAAAATTGACCTTTGTTTCGTCAATCACGGACAACGTATCGAAATTTCAGCCTCCTAACTCAATTATTGCAGATCTTACTATTGTCGATCATGTGTCTTGTTGGATCAGTCGAAAAAATACGTATAAATCTTGCGACCATTGCATAAAGCTACTTCGTTTGCCGAATTAACGGTGCCTATCTCAATCCTCAATGTAAGAAAGCTCGAAGTAAAAATGTTTGAAATGTAATCGAAGTCGTGTAATTAGTAAATTGCTGCCGTAATTATCAGGGGAAAATTACGTATCCAGCTATCTGTGCGTCGCTTATGTGGTAGACAGTTATAAGCACAACTGCAATCTAATAACGGCCTATGCTAAGCGATAAGTGAGAGGCTCAAATTATCTTGGATTAAACTGATATTTAACTTGTATATTGGTAAAATTAACACATTAGATCCGAATCGCTAATCTGTCCATGTTGATCATTGAGATTAATTCCAGCCAAATACCAGTTTAATCGGAGAATAATCGAAATTGATCCTTCCCCTGGCATTGCTTATTATACTGTGACAGTTGATTTCACTGGCGCTTATATGATTAAGGATTCCAAAAATATGCTTCTGCATGTCTTTTTCTGTTAAAGTAAATTGGGAGTTTTCTTCTTCAGGCGCCATATCGGGTACCGGATATTGGCGGGTGCGGTTTCTGACTCACGGTTCTCCTGGGCAGGATAGTCGGGGTGGTTTGCCGTTGCTTTCCTCGCGGTTCTATTTCGTTAGAGTTTCCCTTTTCTGTGTCGAAGATTGTGCAGTCGCAGTTCACTTACTAGCCACATGTTTCGTGACGTTGAGTGAGCGATCCACGACGTGCTCGCGCACAATACCAAGCTTTCTGATCTGGTGGTAACACGCTCTGAAATTATAATGCCTTGTTCGTGTGAACTGGCGGGGGTTACAGGACGCACTGTTTTCGACCTCGATGGATAGTGCGTAGTCGCTGTTAGTGGGAGTATTCGGATATCATCCTTTCCGGCGTTAGTGGGACTCGGAACCGAAATGCAAGGATTGTGAAGCGGGCACGTTACTACGTACCTATACAGCGAGTAGATAGGGACTGTCCATTTTTTTGTGATTCATAGAATTTTAAAAAGAATGAGCCATACTTGACACAGCGTATTATTGCATATTCTGGGTATAGAAGTATGTTTTGATGTATATTTTTGTTTTTAGAGCATATTCAAGAATGTTTGGCAATTTTTCACAATTTTCCCGGAATATTTCCAATTTTGCTCATCTTTTGTCTTCTAAGAAAGTAAAACTACAACAAATGTAACTTTTCACAAACCAAAAAGAATTTCCCCTAGAACACAGTCAAATGTATATTCAGTGTTCGTTTGTAAAAACAAGACTTTTTGCACGACTACCTTGCGACCGTTTTCTTTTACATATTGACCAGCTTTATCTTATTTCCATTTGGATTGATTTCGGATCAGCGATCTGCTGATCTAGTGATTCTCATCTGTCATCCCTTGGTTTCCTCTTTCAAAAGATACCCATATTGTTTTTTTGAGAGAAAACATCCTATGTGCTAACTTTTGCAAACGTGGTTTTGTGCATGCAAACTGTTCTAAGCACCATCGCCCATACAATACTAAACATCGTAAGTGCCCATAGAGTTTTAAAGTACCTCTAATTTCAACCCAAAGATGGCAGCACGCACATGTGCCGGCGAGCGATCCATGCAAAACATCCTAACTCCGTTTGATGTTGATCGCACTTAGGATGTTTTGCTTTGTCTTAGGATGTGCGCAATGTTAACCTTCATTTTCTCAGCTTAGGTATGACTGAGCCCCAAAATTTGTACATGGACATGTGTATGAAGCTTTAGAGAATTAGCTGAGCACCCATTTTGCCAAACCCACCCTCTTCACCTCAGCTGAAACAGTTTTATGCTTCTCCTGTAAACTTTTAACACTGCTACATAAGATGTTTTGAACTTCACGCCTTCAAATATTCTGGCATACTTCGAGATTTTCAGAGAATATTATAGCATATTTGACGACATTAAAAGTATATTATGAGCGCATATTTGACCGCCTTTTCGGAGCGTATTTTTGGAATCCCTGTTTATGACTGTGCAACAAGTATTGATTGCTGAAGAAGGTTGATCCTACTTCACGAATTTCGGGCCTAGCTGCTGACCGGCTGACTCGACTCGGCTCTCCGATTTCGTTTCTCGTACTCCTGAGAACCTTTCGTCATATTCCCGAGCCAGAGTGAGCTAAACGAATTTACGAAATCCCTGCAAGCGGAAATCCATCCGGATCTTCGGCTTTTTTCAGGAAATAGTATACCATTGTAACACCTTAAAGGATGTTTTCCTGTTTTTATAAACGAGTAAACGACTTGGCTTCGGCGGATGTGGAACCAGCTTTTGCTTTTGGCGATGATGATAATTAAAAAAGAAAGGAAGAGAAAAATACTATATACTTCGGGGGAAGGAATAATACGAGATGCTAAACCGGAAGCCTTCCCTTTCATTTTGTATACTCGCAACCAGCGTCTTCGAAAAGCTTACATGTGTGTGTGTATAATCTCACCCTACTGCGTGTATGCCGAATCGTATATGAAAAGAAATACTCTCCTTCTTTTTCTCTCGTTCCCTCATCCGTTGGACCTAGATGGCAAAATCGGGCGACGATTAACTCATCCGAAAAGGTACAGCGTACCAGGCTGGTACTTTTCGATTTTTGGTTTAAATGTATACGCATTTCCGCTCGGTCTGTAGGGTTACGAAGTCAAGTAAAGAATGTATATTTGAACGAACCTTTTTCAAGTGCCCAGAAATGGTGGAGGAAGAAAGATCATTCAGCCCTGTATGATCTAGTTTAGGTCTGTTTTGGTCTTGTTTTGGTCTTTTTCAGTCATACGCGGTCTCGTGAATTTACCATGTCTAACGTATTTATGTCATTTTTGATTTTGTTTTCTGATTTGTTCTTCTAGATTGACCTTTTTTGCCGTAGTTTTAGTTTTGTTAGGTCACGGGTTTTTGTTAATTGATGTCTTACTGACAGAAGCGTGCAGAACTCGGGCCCTCAGCCAGGGCTGGACGAGGGAGAGCTGCATGAGCCCCTCCTCATCTGTCACCCCCTCAGCAGATCCTTCAAAGGCGAAGCTGCTCTACCTAACTACTGAATAACGATATGAACCATTTCGACTTCTGAGTTCTCCCAACCAATTTTCGAGTATACTTCGGCTGTGGAATTGCAATGTGCTGGGTATATTTCCTAAACGAGAAATGAAAGATGCGATTTGAGTTTTATCTTGATAATGCTGCAGTATTGCAACAGAATTTCCGGTCGTAGGGTTACCACATCACATACTCCGAATGGTGAGTGGGGTCTCTTATCGCGAAAAACCTTTTCATATGCAGTTGAAAGAGATATTCTCAAAGTTTGGCCATTGAAAGTGTAGAACGCATCTTTCGATATGAATATATAAATGATAAAGAAAAATCTAAACATAGAAAATTGCCGGACGGGAGTAATGGTTTTCTTTGTACATCAGCAAAATGTAAAAATGAGATGCTGTTGTTACCTTACAATGTGATAGATAACATACAGATGCCTGAGCACTTGGTTAGGCAATCTGTAGCTAAAATCCTCGTTCATACTGTGGAGAACAAGCCTTTCGCGTACCCCGTTTGGAGGTTAAATTTTTCAAAATTGGCGATGCAAAACTTTGAGAACTGCTCGCTTGAGCGCGTTATGCCGTTATCACATTGAAATAAAGGTTTCCTGCCTTCATAATTAGGCTTCGAAGAGACATGATACATGATTTTATCGTTGTGCTGATAAATGAACTGGATGGAAATTGTTTTCTAATGAAAATTTGTGTTTTTGAAAATCGTTTAAGTTACTTAATTGTTGAGAATCGCTGGTGAATTTCTTGATATCTCCTACTTGTACGATCGTAGATTGGAAAGAATAATCACAAGAATCCGCATAGGGCACACACACCTCACACACATTCACCTTATTACACGAACTAACATACCGCACTGTGACTCATGTCAAACACCATCTTCACTTCTACATCTCCTTAACGACTGCACCAAATACACCCTCCAACGGCAACAAATTTATGGCCAATCACCCCATAACGTGTACGAAGCACTTCAGGATGATAAGGAACAAGTAAAGCTCCTAATCTCCTTCCTTGAGAGCTCGCGGATATTGTCAGAGATTTAGCATACAATTACCTTTTTTCCATACATCTCGATAATTTTATGATATAATAATTAAGTTCACAATGTTGATCCGCTAATTTAATAATGTACTCACGGACGTAAAACGCCACAGCTGCTAAACTACGTCGATAAATAAAACATTTCAGTACTTATCTGTTTTCATATCATGTTTTCATACTGCGCGGGGTAGGGTAAAACCGGAACAGAGGCATAGTGGAACGTTGTAGTCACGAGTGGGGGAGGGGGCAATCTGGATAAGATTGACGAGCGAACGAAATAAAGATCTGTGGGGAAGCACTGAGAACTGGTTGGTTGAAAAAAAAAACAGTATTTTATTCTGAGAGAATAAGCTTTTGTTTTGAAATAGTTTTAAGTGAAGGTCTTCAACCATTACCTTTTTGATCTTCGCATTAGACTTTTGCCTCAATTTTTGAAATCAAAAGGTCTTAGTACATGATCTTAGGATCATTTGTTGTGTAGATACTTCGTCATCCCAAACTTTGACGTCTTGTAACCTGTTCAATTTAGAGAATAGGTCACATGTTTGTACAAATTTTATTCGCGTAGTTCAATAAATGTGGACGCATCTGAGCAGTGGTTCGAAAGCTCTTTCAGGGGTATAAAAAGTTTTAATTTAGTTCGACAAGCAGGAAAAGAAGGAAATACGTTTTTGTCTCAAAATGAAGGGAACAAGCAAAGAATCTTGTGTACAGGGACGTTCCGATAGAGGGGAGGGGGCAACTTACCCCCTCCCCCTGTCGGATTTTTTCACACAGCAGTTGGGAAAATTTACCATTTCAGTTAGGCGAGTTGGAAAAATCCAACAAGTTAAAAAGTTGTTTTTTTTTGCTTTGATACTTGGGAATTTTGAGTTGAGTCAGTTGAAACTTTCACAATTTTACCCCCCCCCCCCCCAGGAAAAACTCTTCGGTACGTCCCTACTTGTGTATAAAATCTTTTGATTATTGTCTCTGAACTCTCTCTCTTTTACCAATTTCTTCTTTGTTGCCATACATTTTCAATTTCTATCTCCTCCTCCCCCCCCCCGTGAAAAAAAGCTTCCGGCACCGCTACTCGGACACATTCACGCTTATTAAACTATATTAAATTATACGAACCAATAAAGGCGCAACCAGAACTAAAAAAACTTGGGGGCAGGGGTGATAGCTCGATTTGATACCTACCTATTTTCATTAGCTGTAAATTTGCACGAACCTAAAACACAACGTAACCGTATCAAGCCATCGGCATCAATTTTCTTTTCGTTTTACAATTGATTTTGAAAAAAATTTGAAGAATTTTTGGGGGAGCTATAGCCCCATAACCCCTCATTGGTTGCGCCCTTGCGAATCAAAATTTTTACCGGAACATGTGACCTATTCTCTAAATTGAAGAGACTACAAGATGTAAACGTTTGTAATAATGAAGTATCTTCGAGACAAATAACCCAAAGATCGTTTAGATTTTCATTGAAGCAAAATTGGGAGGAGTGTAAATGATACCTTGCACCCCCGCTCCAAATTTCTTGAGCACGTACATTGGTCTCGTTCCAACCCCCACGCGTTTGAGAAAAGATCTCACTTTATTGGTTCTGGATGTGGCAACAGATTCGGAAACCGTGTAGAACTAACTTTCAAATGAACTTGGAATAAAGACCGTTGATTAAAAATTGGGCTTGCTGTGCAGTTTTTGAGTGTAAAAATCCTCATTCTGAGAAAAACTGCTTTCGAGTTTTGAACAATGAAGTTCTGAAGTGTTACACTATCAGACAAAAACTGAAAACTTGATAACACGAATTGGTCCAGTTAGATGTCTGCTGATGATACTAAGCTGTCACAAAACTTCTTTTAGAAAAGTCGCATGGGGCAAATTTTGGTGAAAGTGTGAACAAATTAAAATGTATAAAATTCTGGATTCAGTATTACAAACTAGTTTAGTTGGATGTCTATTGATAATAGTCGGTAATTACAAAGCTAAAGCCTCTTTTAAAAAAGTCACGCTGTGTGCAAATTTTAATGCAAGTGTGAACAGTTCATCAAAATTTCTTTACTTAAAAAGTTCCACGATGGAAAGAAAAATGATGTCGCCCACTGACGCCTTTCCCTCTTCTTTGTTCTTCTTGGGTGGGAATCAGACTAGCCATCGAGATGTGAAAGTACACTATTTTCTCTGCTCTAATCCATCGAAACTCAGGAACTGGAAATTTTGACCTTAATCTCGAAAATGGGCTGTATTCTAGAAACTATATCGACAATGTAGGATCTTTTTTCAGACGCGTCCACAAATGTTCACTGATGACATATTGCAAGCAATTCGTTGGACACCTAGTATCAGTGGTGTAGGTGAGAGGGATACAAGGGTATCCGCCTCTCCCCCGAGGGGGAAAGAATAATTTTGAGGCTTGTCAATAGCATTTTTGCCTATCCCTTCCCCTCCCTCATCCTATGAAAATTTCATTTTCACGCAACTGCTGTGTTCAGAGTGATTAGCTGATTACTAATTAGTCCTGAGGAGTTTGACTACGTACAAGGAATAGAGCGGTAGGATATAAGAGTTGGAGGACAGTTAGCCAGAGAAAATGGATTCATATATACAGACCGGTGGAAAGGTAAATAGGGGTCAGCTAGCCAGACCGGTAGGAACATGATTGTAGTCGAACTTCGAAAGTTCTGAGGTGGAGGACAAATGGGGAGTCAGTTTCGACCAAGAAAGGTAAGTTTTCACCGCCTCTGAAGAAGTCAAAGTGTAAATCTGAAAACGCAGGACCGAGGGTACATCTCTAGACGTTGCTTATAGAATGCCTTGCGATATTTCTCCTTTCTGATTCAAGTCTCTTGGCTCCTAAGATTTCTAATGTTCCGGAAGCTTACGGTTGCTAGGTTTTTATATGATCATAGTTTATACCCTTTAGAGTGGTCCAAAAATACTTTTTTTTTTAGAAAAGTTGCCCGCTCAAGGGTTAAAGCTCTTCTAGTAGGTGTGAAGACACCCCTGCCAAAGATTGTTTAAAATCAAAGAATATCTAGGGGTGGTGTTCCTGAAATGTAGCCTAACATAGTCCATAAGAAAAGTTCCAATTTTACTTTAAACAATCCTAAAAATCGAGTTAGACTTGAAATATTGCTTTTTGGCTTTTAAAAAATCATTCTCATTAGTGTGCCAATTAAGTACGAAGAAATTTTCAAGGTCAATGCCCTCGACTTGAATTTTAGTAAAAGTGAACTGTCATGTTTCTTCATTATGTCCCACGGCTGGGATATACAGATACAGGGCTGTACTAACGGGGGGGGGGGGCACGAAAAACAATAGACACGGACGGAGAGGGCGAATCTGTGACTGAGATGCCCCTCCCCCCCGCTAAGAACAAACCATTGGCCAAAAAATAACACGAAAAAGTGGGTTGAGACAGAGAAGAGAGCGGATCTGTGACTGAGCCCCCTCCCTCGTTACTTAAATCCTGGGTACGGCCCTGTACAGATACATAAAAATATATAAAATCGGTTTTCATGATTTCTCAGCGCGTTAAATTCGTTTTTGAGATTACTCTTCGCCCGCCCCATCCTAAGAGGGTCCACAAGGGGGCAGAACCTAAAATTTACCACTAGAAGTATATAAACTAGTAGAATTTTTGGAGTCGGAAGATTTCATTTTTGAGGTTGTTTGGGTCTTAATCCCTCTCCATATTGGTCCACAGGGGGTTAAAATGTGAAATATTACATTTTGCACATGTTGGCGTCAAATATGTTGAAATAATAGTATTCTGAGTTGGAAATTCCATTCTGAGAACGATTTTTTTGAGTCAAGTCAGTATTTTTGGTGAAACTCGAATTTTAGGATTCTTAAGGCGAAATTGGATATTTTCCTCATGGGAAATCGTATGTTGAGCTTCAACTCAGGCGCACCGCCTCTAAATGTTCTTCAGTTTGGGAAAGTTTTAGCTGGGGTGTGCACCTATTAGAACAGATTAGGTTTTCGGGAGTCCAACTTTTTGAAAAAAGCCTATGTGTGGATCACATTAGTGCCCTTTCCTTTTAGCTCCAAAACAACTGAGAATGTGGTCTATGGTAATAGCAGGGTGTCTACCGATCGTACAAGTCTTAAAGTCCTGCAATTGAGGCAGTGGTCATACAATTCATACAAAAGTCCTACAATTACCTCTGATTACTTACAAATTTGGTGATTTCTCTTTAACATGTGAAATATGTTCGTATAGTAATGATTGCAGTAATTTAAAAAAAACTTCTGACGCAGGCCTATTCGGGGCGTGTCCGGGATAGGGGGTGCGGTGTCCCAGGACCAATTTGGCATGCGTGCATCGCCATACGCCCCTCTATCATCGAATTATGATAAAACGTAGACTGAAGTTACAACAAGAGCCCATTGATCATTAAATGAGTTTCTTGCTTTATTTATTGAAATGTGGCCAGAGTGAAATTTAAATGAAAATTCGTGTTCTTTGCAACATTTTTTGCTGTAATTCATTTGTTATTATTTAATTACCAAGTTTCATCAAAGTTTTTGTTTGCAATTAGCATGTTTTTGAGCTAGTTTTTATTTTTCTTGTGGCGATTCTGTTCAGTCGTGGAAATAGTCCGAAAAAAATCATATAAAGGTCATATTATTGAAAAATTTGTATTTGGGAGACACTCTGAATAGGCACCCTTAATTTGTCTTGTTTTTGGTGAAATGTTATTCTCCAGTCCAGGGCTGGTGATCTATCATTTTCTCTCCTTGTGCAAATACAAAACTTCTAAGTAAGGAACTCTGGACCCACCCTCCATCACCCCAAGAAAATTGAAACACAAAAAGCATCCAATAAGTTTTAAAAAATTAATTTTTTTTTAAAATACGAATTTTCCACCTGGTGCACGTGCCGTAGTGCAACTGGACTTCCGCTGTCCGATCATCAGCCATCCTGATGACGTCCTTTGAAGAATGCGATGTGAACTTCTTTTCACGTCATTATTTTTCTTCTCGCCCTGACGGTTGTCTTGAAATCCCAAAGATCTCGATTCACGTCAGTTTCAGTCTTATCAAAGGGATACCTGCAAACTGTGTACAGCTTTAAGGACAAACAGTCATTATTGTCATCAGCGGCTGTTTTTCAAATAGGTCGTATTCTCGGTATTGTCGTCGTCATTCCCGCTGGTCTGACTAGAGGCAAGAAAACCCGTTTTGTTTTTTTCGCTGACCAAATTATAAGAATTTATTGGGTGATGATGGTGTGGAGTTGACGAGGTCATTCTTATTGTCGATCATATTTAAGTATACAGTTCAGGACTCGGCGTACAAACGTCATCGTGTATCGTACATTTATACAAATACGTACGAATTACTTATTATTTTGCGCGTATTCGCGCGTTCACGAATTACGCAGGAAACGCAAATTTTGGGAATTTCCTTTCTGCTGGACGGCGTGCTCAAATATGGCGATAAAATAGCCGATAAATGTCGACTTATCGACTACTTAATTGAGGATGTGCGGCACCTCACGTAGGTGAGAAAATGGGAAAAACAGGGGGAAAGTGTGATCGTGAGATGAATCCGACAAGTTTGCACCGTAATAATATAAATACCGCATCGAGTGATAATTGCCGTGCCGCCATTGGGTCATGTGCCCTTGAAACGAAATGACCCGGTAAAATTTCTTTGAAAGTAGCGAGAATAAGAATTATTATATTATGTACTTCGTGCGGGCGTGCTTTTGAATTTCTAAGCATTCGGCCCTTCGACGTATACGCGCATGTGTTTTCGATGTAATGCGAAAAAATGAATAATCGGGTATATACGTCGATATGAGTTATAACGTTCTTCAAATACTTGTAGTTCAACCGACCAGATTTTTATTGTATTATTACGTCATTCAAGATTTGTGGAATTCGAGTTTTGAATAACGACAGTTTTTCTTAATTCTCTACATGAAATTGTTCTTACTTCCGAGTCAGCATGAATGAATCAACGATTGAACTTTCACTTGGAGACGAAGTTAAAATTAATCGTAATGTAATTTTAAGGTCACTTAGGAATTCTGCATTTCTGATGGTTGAGCGCAGATTTCAAAAGTACATCTTCTGATGCTGTATTCGATGCCGGACGTTGGCGATCGCGGTTTCTGATACGCGACTTTCTTCGGTAGGGTTAGTCGGGGTAATTGCCGTTGCCTTTCTCACGGTTTGCTGCTTTAAAGTTTTCCTTCTCTGTGAGGGTGTGTAGCCGTAGCTCACTTACTAGCCACGTGTTTCACGACGTTGAGTAAGCTGTCCACGACGTGCACACACACGCTATCAATCTTTCTGATCTGGTGGTAACACGCCCCGCGATTGTAATGCCTTGTTCGTTCGAACTGGCGGGATCTACAGAACGCGCTATGTTTTCACCTCAATTGATACTGTAGTCGCTGTGTTCGCTAGGATGTTGGTGGGGTATTCAAATATCATTTAGTTTCCGACGTTGGTGGAACTCGAATCCAAGATGCAAGGGTTGCGAAACAGACACATTACTACTTGGCCACACAACGACTCCAAAAGTACTCGAGTAGTGCATATCAAGAAAAATATACCTTGTCTACTTCTCAATGGCCACGGGACTGAGAGTTTCCAAATTGTAAAACCGCTGCATGCTGGCCAAATTAACTGCCGGCAGTAAATAGTTAGTATGCTGGTTGTTTGAAATCGAGAGTGTCCTCTTCACTGGTATTCCACTTCCGATTTCCGGTTAAGGTTTTCTGAATTGAAGTTGAGAACCAACTTTTTTTCACCAGTTCACGCAGTTTGAATTAATTTGAATAAACCCAAATGAAACTCTAATATTCGAACGAGCCTTACCGGCGTCTGCATAAGCAGTCCAAAGAATGAAAATGTGACTGCTTCAGTTTTAAGGAAGTGCACAAAATTTTGGAAGATTCACAGTGGCTTCTGAATATGTATGAGTCAGGTAGGTCTTGAAGAATCTTAATAGAGTCCGAATGAGTCTTACCGAACTCTAAAAAGATCTGAACAATCCTAAATGAGACTGAAGTGTTTGACCGAGTCTTTCCAGAGTGTGCAAGAGCTGGCTGAAGAATGTAAATAAGACTACACGAGTATGGAGAAAATCTGAAGGAATCTGAAACAAATCACAAGGACGAATTCTAAGTGTATTCCAAAAACAACCTAAAAGCCACCAATACCAGATCTCACCGAATTTCCCCAAATCAAATGAATCTATGAGTTGGATGAGTCTTGAAAATTCTAATGACGTCTGAATGAATCTTATCGAATCCTAAAGACGAGGAGTCAACATGTACCTCAGCGAGTGTAGTACGACGTTATAAGTTTATCTCGATGAGTCTTAATCAACTCCGAAAGAACATTTAAGTCTGAACTTAATTTCAGAAGAGCTTCAATGAGTTTTAACATCAGAAATAGACCAACAGTCTGGATGTGTCTGAACACTGGCTGGAAGAGTCCTAACGCAGTTAAAAATCGTCTTAACTTCGTTCCAGTGCGGCAGAATGGAAAAGGCTAAGAGAGGCTTATGCCCAAGAAAGGGCCTAATACTATTGTACGAGTATTAAAGCTGAATATAAATATAAATAAAAAACACCCGTCCATAGGGGTCTGGTTGGCCGAGTGGATAACGCGATGTCTCGGAATCCGGAGGTCCCGGGTTCGAGCCCACGTAGTAACTCGCTACATTTCAACCTGGGCCGGTTTTTCGGCAACAAGGGAAGAGGGCTCAGACAGCCCTAACAGTCCCCCCTCGATGTCTCTGAGGTAATGCTCGAAAGGGCGGATTCCAGGACCCTGGTTCAGAGCAATAATTTCATAGAAATTTTTATTTCTTCCAGCCATCTTCAGTATTTAATAGAAATTTCCATGAAATTTTTTTAAAAATTAGGGTAAGATCCGGTCGAATTATTTATTAATTCTAACATGGATTTTTTTTTGACATTTTCGTATCTTTACTTTGGCACACAACGGAATTCAAATTCTGGAGTTCATTCTTCCGGAAAGTGGCGGTGAAAGTCAAACTCTGTATAGTGAGAAATCTATAGCGAGTGGTCTTCAGTCGTTTCTGTTAAATTTTGAAATTTGTTGGTATCTGCGTCTCGAGAAGAGGGGTCGAAATAGTTGTAAAACTTCACTCAAAGTTCTTTCAGCGTCTGTAAGACGAAATTAGCTTCAGTCCGGATTCACGAGAGTGGAGGCCACTAGACAGGAGATTAGGTGTGAGAGGTGCCTAATTGTGACACATTTTAGTTCTAATCCCTCGATTTTGCTCCGGAATCCGGGTTAAAAGCGAAAGAACAGTCTGTCAGTCAGTTAAACCCACGAGCACTGTGCTTTGCCAGTGCATCATCTTGCAGACGAGTCTACAACCACAGGAGAGCATTTTCATGTCTTTGCTTCGCGGACTGCGCCGACATGAGAATGTCATCGTGTCAGTCAGTCCAGCCAGTCAGTTAGTTCAATCAGTCAGTTAGTCATTTATTTTATTATTATTTTCGTAACGCTCCAAAGTAACGCTTTTTTCCGTTGTGTGCCAAAGTAAAAACATAAAAATGCCAAAAAATACCCATCCCTCTGGCCACTGATGCGATACTCGAAAGGATAGTTTCAGGGACCGGGGATGTGGTGTCTGGGGAGCCACTTTGGCATGCGTGCATCGCCATATATGCTCCACCAAACCATCCTTCTAACACCCTCTCCCCCTTTGGTCAAGACAGCACTAGGGTGGCTACCACTGGTTATTCCTAAAAATCTCTTATGTACATTCCATGTTAAACTTTGAGCCCTGTACGCGAACTGAAGAAACTGACATTCTATGCTGACATTTCTTTCAATTCCAATGGACAACAAAACATGCCAGCGTTTCTCTATTTCAAAACTTTTGGTTTTCGCTCTACCCAGATATAAAAGGCAAAATGAATATCACCTTTGTACGCTACTTATTTTATTTTATTATTATCGAGCCACAGAGCTACACTCTCGGGCTATGGGCTCGGAAAAGGTTGTGGTCTATATGTCGCAAGGTATCCAGCAGCGGAAAGGTAGGTAAGGGTGCTGTTTATGTGCTTGTAGGAGTTGGAGAGGGCCAAAATTTAAACGGTGGCTATGCGCGGGAACTAATTTCTCAATTTCATTTTGTCCGATGATTTTCGAAGTATCATAGACGAAGGCTGTAGTTGTTGTTTTTTTCGTGAATTTCGTTGACATCACTTGTGATGTCAAACTAACTGATTACGGGCTACCTAATGCGGTCAACAGGAATGACGGCTGTACCAAGTGTAGTATTTTGTCGAAAAAATTGTTTTATTTATTTTTTTCTCCGAACGTACGCATGTACCAGTATTCTGACTATTCTACGTAAATGCGCATTTTATCACCGATTTTTCGAAATCTTTTCGCCCAATCTTCCATTTGGTTATCTGTCACCCCCTGCCCCCTCGTATCGCCGCGATATAGCTCGATCAATTCCTTATCACTTTTCAGAGTTGGTATCGTTAATATTACCGTATAATGGTGTACGTTATCTACGTATCGGTATCGATGACGAATGTTGACCGCTTGATTTGTGGACATACTGAAGGAGATTTGCCTGTCCATTTTTCACCTCCAGGCGAATCTGCGAAATTTATCGATGTCGGCGTCTCATCGATGATAGCCGCCGTGTGGCGTGTGTATACACACACACACACACACACACACATATGTATCCATAGAAAATAAATTTAGTCGGCGCGCGTGAAATAACATGATGTTTACACCTACTGACGGGCTGTACGTATACATGGCCCGAGCCGGTCTATCGTAGTTAGCAGAGCATGCAGCGGAAGTGCCTGATATTCCTTTTTCGCGCTTTTGACGTAAGCCAATGTATCGAATTAACCTTGTTAGATCAACAATACCGATACCTCTTCGTGTATAAAGCCAATATCCTGTATGTACCTCGCATCTTCACCGAATTGTGACCAGCACTGGCCCTGTGTCCCGATCGAGTGCCGGACTCGGGTGAAACGAGCCCCGGGCGCAGTCGCCAAAAAAACGCCCTCCTGAAAGATTTTAGGCCCAATTTTCTTGGAAAAATCCGATTTTTCCATCCCCTTTCATCTCATCCTAGTTGAGTGGCCCAAGGCTATAGCCCCTTGACCCCTGATAGCAACCCAACTCAGGCTAGAAATTTCAATTCAGTTTCAGTTTCCTTTATTAGGGATTACAGTTGATCATTCCAAATTTCTACATCGATCTGTGGCGTTGTGTCTGGGTGTTCAAGGTGTTCACTGCACACCCACTTAATTTTTGTCTTACAACAAAAATCACAGAAACAAGGAAAGATTTATATTTTGCTTAAAATACAAAATATAACCTCCAAAAATTGAAAAATAGCCGGAATATTCCTCTTTGCGCTTTGCGCGGTTCTTATCTTTGTCACATACTATGGAAATCACGTACAATGTTCACTAGCAACAATGCACACTCTTGTTGGTCTTGTAGCAGTGGTGTTATCTTTGTCACATACTATGGTACTTGTGTAGGATGTTCACTAGCAACATTGCATACTCTCGTCAGTCTTGTCGCAGTGGCGTTATCTTTGTCACTGTGGGAATCGCATAGGATGTTCACTAGCAACATTGCACACTCTCATCAGTCTTGTCGCAGTGGCGTTATCTTTGTCACATACTATGGGAATCATGTAGGATGTTCACTAACAATATTGCACACTCTCGTTGGTCTTGTTGCAGTGGCGATATCTTTGTCACACTTACTATGAGAATTGCGTAGGATGTTTACTAGCAACACGGCTGATGGCTAGACGCGTTAACGTTCAAACACCGTATAAGTTGTGCACCCATCTTCACAAACGATGTCAATTCTCAAAGTCGCATCCTTTTCACAATCCCAATGGAGCTTCATACTCGAGTTCGCTATCCTCATGGGTTCAAAAATTATACCTAACATATTCTAACTGGGGATACATTACGATAGAGAATGTCCAATGGAACCTTACCATTACAGCTGTATGTCAATACAATACACTTTGTGTACAGAATACGCAAATGACTCAACTTGACAAACTTTCACTTCGCAGATGAAGTTTTAGATTGAATATAATTCCATAACAGACGTTTTCGACTTGCCAGGAAGTAGTTACCAATCTCATTAGTAGCAAAACTGGTGCCCACCATTTTACATCACATTATCAAAATTGCTCAAAAATACGCCTCATTCAAAACTCATTTTCACGTGTACTTGTATGGCCTATACTTAAAGTGGAAGAGGCTGCAAATCTTCAAAGTTTAAAAAATAACGAATTTTCATTACAAATCTGAATACAAATTTTGATTCAGATTTTTCTCTTTCGGAGATAGTGGGTTGAATATTGAAAGGGTAACATTACAGAACTGAATTGCCCATCTTTGATGTTGGACGGACCATGCCAGTTTTAGAATCATAAAATTTGAATTTAAGTTTTGAAGTGCACATCTCTTAATTTTGGAACCCTTCAATTTTCGAGATAAGCAACGGATGGTAATAATAATTTTTAGTGTATTATCTACTGCTATCCTTCGAAAAATGTTTCGACGAAGTTATCACCAATAAAATTCAATTTAATACCTCGGAAAATGTTGAAAATTTGAAAAAGTTTTGAATGAAAGCTTACCGAGTAAAATGCCATTCTTTGTCAAGGGTGGCTATAAATCGCGGCTACTTGGAGAGAGAACCAAAAATGATCATCGTCGCGATAGCCTATCCCGAAAATTGAAGGAGCTACACAAATTGAAAATCGTGCCTTTGAAAATTGTACTCAAGTTTTTTGCTTAGAATTCTAAAACCCCTTCAACTTCACGGGTAGACAATTCAGTTTGATATATCTTTGTTATCATTTCAATGTACTGGCCAGTGATTTTGTCTTCGGAAAAAATGAAGGCAGGTAATCCATTTGGTTTAATTTCTGTTAACCCCTTCAATGTACTAACCATTAATTACCTTTGAAAAGGATTTCTTATTAAAATGTGTGTCAGAATTACAACGAGAGTTCACGTCTTTCAAACTCTGAAGACTTGCAGCTCTCTCAATTATAGGTCATCATGATGAATAAAGTTGTTTGTTCCTCTTACCGAATTCCCCTCGGTACTGATGCGATGCCCGAAAGGGTAGTTTCCGGTGCCGGGGGTGCGGTGTCTGAGGGGCCACTTTGGCATGCGTGCATCGCCATACGTCCCACCACACCATACCTCCTCTTACCGAATACAATTACCTCTTGCCAGCTTGTCGTACTAAACTAGATCACCCTGTGTAACTGTGCATGTGACCGTGTACCAAGTCAATCAAAATTAGCTAAATAAGCACGTTTGGTTAATAATCGTTAAATCTTACCAAAAATAACCAAAATTAGCAGACGTGGGCCAAACACTAAGTGAACGTAGCACGATAATGACAAAACTCGATGAAGAAAGACTAAATTCACATAAGTCCCATCCGAAATTGAACTACGGAATGACCACATGGGACTTGAATTGACAGGGTGTCTACTGGCCCTCCAAGTTCCCCAAAAGACCCCCATTCTGAAAAATATTTTCCCAGTCCCTCAAAAGTCCTCCATTTTGATGGAAAGAGTCCCAAAAAATCGATAGGGTATATTTTTCCTGAATAAAAGTAAAACCTACGTATTTTATGCAGAAAGTGTCATTAGGAATCGACCTTGTAAAACTGAAAAAAGCTTCCCAAAATCTAAAAGTGGAACTCTTATCAGCCCCAGTTTTCGACCTTGGTGGACACCCTGATTGATCAAGAAGTACCAAAAACAATTTATACACCATTACAGAGCTGAGCCGGTCGTATTCAGTAATAATCGGTATCTCCATCAAATAATTATAATCTTTTTTTCGGGGGGGGGGGGGGGGTGAGGAGGTTTCTTGTCTCCTGTTGTTGGCATGTGTTCTTGTTCATGCAGCTTGTTCATTTTCTTCATAATGCCATCCATTTCGATCACTTATGTGACAAACGTTAGTGAGGGACATTGACATCAAATGATAGAGTAGGTTAAATTATTGCTGGTTTTTCTATCACCTTTTAGAATACTCTGTCAATTGATATCAGTATTGCTTGGCACTATCTGTCATTTTTGCGACGATGCGTACGTGGAAAAAACGAGCTTGGCCTTTCCCAAAAATCTAATAAATATTCTTTCTCTCAGCTCTCACCGAGTTTTAACAAAATCTTGATAAAGTTCAGCATGGTTCAACGTTGTAATCCTCGAAAAGTATTATTATAATTGTTCTCTTTCTTTTATCGAACCGATTTTACTGATAACACACAAAGTTCTATTACTATTACCATCTTTAGATAAAGGTTAAAAAAGTCGTTATGATTCATTAAATTTTTGTGTATTTTATGTAAAGTTTCCAATACCAAACTAATGAATCATGACTGATCGTATGTAACTGAGCAGACGGTTTCCAAAGGTGGTGTTGTACTGATTAGAAACCTGAGAATGAGAATTTGATACTGAAAATGCGTGGAAAAATAGTACGCATCGAGAATGCTGATTATTTCGGGTCTTTTCTTCCTTCAAAGAGCTTTGGAGTCTTTTTGTAGAATGTCTAAATTACAATAGTCGAAGTCTGTAAAGGAAATGAAGAAGCGTACTCACGACATCTACGGTTTTCTATTTCGTCTTCAATTTTTGCGGTTTTGCTCGCGTTTTCGGAATCTTGGACCTCTGTGCGGTGTGTTAAAGTACAGTTTTGTTGATGATGTATATAGGCCGAAGTGAACCTCAAATTCGGGAGATTTCTTCGTACAACGTTTCATCTGGAGCGTAACCAACGAGGGAGGGGGCCTAAGGCTTAGAGTTGGAAAATTTGTGGTTACATTTTTTTCTGCTTAGCTCGAAAAAAGTGTGTCCAGTAAAAACGAGTGTCACTCTGTAGCGGAAAATCTGGACCGCTCTCATCTGTGAGTTGACTTTGATACACCTGTGTGCAGTGGCGGATCTAGAAATTTTCCGAGGAGGGTGTTTTGAAAATAAAACTTTTTCCACCTCCGCCCCCTAAAAAACCGAGATGGATGTCATTTTAAATAGTTACTGATGATAAGTTTCATAATGTGATTAAATCGTTTCGAAATGAATATTGTAGACGGTAGTGGTGCAGATACTCAAAAACAGGAGAAAAACTCAAAACTCAAGCGGTTTGTTTTTCTTCTTCGGCCCGAAGGGGGTGTCCGAACACCCAAAATACCCCCCAGAGACCCGCCACTGCCTGTGTGCGTTCCTGTGCCTCCCCCCATGTATAACGAAGTTTCGAATTTTCAAACCTGTATCCTGATGTTTCTTCTCTACAATAGAATTTCTAACCATGTGGCAACCGTAGGCAAGGCTTAGAAATTTTTATGGAAAACTGGTTTTCGTTTGAAATGGATTTTGGGAAACTTACGTGAGGCTGAAAACTCTGCTTTTCCCCTGTATTTGCGGACGGAAGGTGTCCCTCGAAAATTATTGAAGAGCAGAGTGTGTCCGTACCACCTGTCGGTCTCACGTGAGCTTTCCCGGTGGGATATCAGCCCCATTGGCTTGTGAGTGTTATATAAGTCGTCCTACTTTAGAAAAGGAAGTGTTACGTAAAATTGTGTAATAATCTTTTTCGTTATCAGTAATTATCGGCTGGCTATTTGTAGAAAAACGTATCTATTATTTTTTTCGCGCTTGAACTTCATCGATTCCTGCGTGTAATAATGTGATAACCTGTAAGTTTTCCCTCACTTATTCGCTGACGACTGGGATTATAACCGTATAAAAAAAACGTTCGTATTGCAGTTATCTCCAGTAAAGGTCAGCACATTATTGTGTACACATTTTTATTTAGGGCTATCCCATTTCCGAAATAAAACAACTCTAAGTGTTTGAAATGACCATGAGTATTGAAATTTCGGCGTAAATTTGTTCGAAACATAAAATCATAGTCGTGGGTAAGTTTGTAGGAAATTGTGATGGTGCTTCATGCTTAGATTGGTTCTGCAAGTGTCCTCGTCCAATTTTCTTCAACTGACTTGTGTTTTCTGGAAACGCCATCTTCATCTTCAACTCCAAGAGAGAAATATTGTGAAATAAGTACAGAGTTTATACTTACCTGTGGTTCTCGGCTATTCAATGAGGATTGATACTTGATATGGTGAGGAGGAGAAATGCGGTAAATAGAACAACTGGCCGTGATTCTGCGTGTAGAAAAATCCCGACTATCCTATTTTTTCTCTGATTGCATCTATCAACCCGTAAAATTATTCCACCATTCAAATCAGCCAGCCATTCCGAGCATTATCCATCAAATTATCTAATTGCATCGTTCTGCCCGGAGATGTACCGAAGCGAATTGTTTTGAAGTGGGAAGGGGATTGGAGTTTTCCACTTGAAAATCTAACTCTTGCTTATTGAAAATCCGATATCACCAATTGACAACTTTTTGAAATTAACAGACTAAAACAAGTAAACTGTTTTGGAGTACTACCAACTGTTGATCCCAGCAAACTTTTAGAAAATCAATAAGTAGAAGAAGAAAAGAATGAAAGAGGGTCAATACTTTTGAAATTTTACCACTTGTGGATCCAGTGTTACCATACCTATTGAGAGTCGATTTTTCTGAGTTTTGTAAAGTTAAACAATGTTTTAGTGAGAAACTCCCCTCCCCCCATATGTCTTGGATCTGAGTCCATTCTGACGATCAGATCCTTCAGAGTTGATTCATTCTATCTATCGATCTTTCAACCAATCAAATCGTCCCTTTGATACTATCACATTAATCACACCTGTCGCCTAATTAAGTTATACCTTCAACTGAATAATTTTACCAATCTAATCAGTTTGCTAATCAGCTCATGCTATCAAGTGAGTTCGCTGACTGACAACATCTACAATCTAAATCAGTCAATCAGTCGAATTAATCTACTAATTAAAGCCACAGATTGCACAGATTAGATCATTTCTTCATATCAGAGTATTCGAAGACCAGATCATTCAGGGAAAAACTATTAATCAATGGTGGATGAAATCTAAAAAGAAAGGGGGAAAAAACTATTTGTACTACGTATAATTTTATGTAAATAAAACCCGACCAAATCTAATCATTTGGAAAAAATCCAGTCATTTGAAGAATAAAAAGAAAGAAAAAAAAACTGGTCACACATCGTGCAAATTTTTCAGATCAGATCAGTGACCTGTGTCCGGCTTTGCTCTCCGCCAGCCTAATACTTTCAGCTCAATAGTGTGACTGTATTTCAGAAGGTGCAAACTGGTGTCCGAAAAAGGGGTGACCTAGGGCAAAATGACAATTTTAACTTCCAAATCTCAGTAAACGAACCCGATCTGCAATGGTTGACATAATTTTGACCTCCGTCAATTTTGCGAATTTTGACACGGTATTTTGACAATCATTCAATCAATCAGAGCACTTCGACGCATTTTTGACTTCTTGACACACTTTTGACCGATCAGTTCTGCTATATAAGTGGGCGGAGCCTACGTGATTGAGAGTGACTTTTGACGCTGATTCTGCAGATCGGGAATAAAAAATGCTCTTCTTCCTTGCGGCCCCGACTTGAAAAATGAAGTCTTTCAGCTTGAGGCAAAACTATCAGCTCTGGAAAGAATATCGACAAATGCCTTTTATCCCCCTCTCCGACGCTACGTGTTTGAGTAATTCAAATTATTTCATCAGTAAAATCCGCCTATCAGTAAAATAATGTAATAGATCAGAGCAATTCCCAGGTTAATCATTCTATCAATCAGAATTATTGCACACCAATTACATTATTTTACCAGTTGAATATACTTCCACTAATGGAATCTTTCGATCAAATTATTCAACTGATCAAACCTGATTTAATCATTCGGCCAATCAACTTCTTCCCTCTATTGTGAATTAGTTTACTTAATAAATCATGTCTCCAGTTGAAGTCTTCTGTCTGTTTAACCATTCTAAAATCAAGTTCTTCCATTGTTTATTACTTTAGTACATCAGTTGAAATTCGAATAGTCAACTTATTCCACTGATCAAACCAGTTTCCAATTCGGGGTCTCTACCTGGTCATATAAGTCGCATAAGTCATATAAAGTAATATTTTTTCCCTCTGAAGTCATATACATCTTTTTTAAACCGTGTGACTGAAGAATTAATAACATGCTACTTCCTTCAAGATGCCCCCCCCACACATTTATATTCTAATACTTTATACTTCAGCGCACTCAGCATTATAATTAATTACTCATATTTTGGGATGCATGTCTGCTGCCTGCATTATCCTAGTCAGTATTGGGACCAATCACCTAAAAAATGATTTGAATCTCGAATCACGAATCATTTTGAATTTTCACGATTCGAATCTCTTCGAATCAGAAACCTTACGAGTTCACCAAAATGTGATTCAAATCGTGAATAAATTCCACGATTCGAATCACAATTTTCGAATCACGGATCAATTTTTCTTCTTCAGTTTTTTAAGTACGTTTGCTCAACTGACGATTTGAGTTTTATCATTACATCCATCTTCATCACAGCTTGATTGACTATAATCCGAATCATCGATGGTTTCTTCAAGAATGTTTTAGTGATTATCTATGTTCAAAATTGAAATTCGGATCTTCGCTATGAAAATCCTTGGCCTATAGGCGGCATATTTTTTTAAATTCATTTGTCTAAGCCTTGAGGCCCAGATCAGATGCACATTTCATACTTTCACAGATCATAGAATACCACTGTTCATATTAAATTTGTGACCTGTCTGCTGACATCGAACTTACCAAAAAAAGAGCCCTTAATGACATGTAACTAATGGCTTTTTTCTTAGAACATTTCGATTCCACTAAGGGTCTTTTTCTTGTGACACTTCATATTTCACGGAAAGCAATATAAAAAGCAAGTAATAACGAATGCCAAAACAAAACTGTTTTTTGATTCAATGTGGAAAGAATACAAAATATAAAGGTAATTTTTTGTCAAATTAATGGAAAGAGCGAGCAGTCCTGAGTAAAACAATAGTGAAGTGAGTAGCGAAATTCTACTCTTTCTTCTGAAGAAAAATCTCTGCGTAAGCTGTCTCACTTTTCAATGAAAAAAAAAAATCTTTTTGAGGCGATATAAGAGGTTATATAAAGTCATATATCTTTAATTTTCCGTTCTGGTAGACACCCTGCAATTTGATCATTCTACTATTCAACTTCTTCCATCAGTCTTTACTTAGTTGTTGGACCATTTTGCCAGTCAAAACCTTCCACCAATTGATTCTCCAATTTAATCATTCTACTAGTCAGCTTCATTTATTATTACGTTAGTCTATCTATTGAATTAATTCTTTCATCGAATCCTTCCACCAGTTGAAGTTTCTAAGTAATCAATTAATTCAACTGATCAAACCAATTACCTATTTAATCTTTCATATCATTACATTAGTCTATCTGTTAATGATTTCACCAATCAAATCCTTCCACCAATTCAGTTTTTCAATTAATCAATTTATTCAACTGATTTACACAGGGTGTCTATCAAAATCATTGATTTCCTGTAATTTTAATTGAGATAGAATTTATTTTTATTTAATTATTTGTCTTCTGGTGCTGAAAAGTCCTGAATTTTGAAAGTAGGTCTTGAAAGTTCTGAAAAATGCTGAGATTTAAATTTAAAAAAATTGAGAAGTTTTTCATTTTTGTTAGTACGTATTTTTAAAGCCACACCCCTCAAAAATCAACGTTTATTTTAAAAGATAAGAATTTTCAATAATTATAATAATAATAGTAACCAACACAATGAATGAGAATGTTTATTATCCACAAGGAGGGGGAAAGTGAGAGAGTAAAAAGGAGGGAGGGGTAATGGGGATGAAACAATTGGAAACAAACAAAAAGATTTGCACACTCGGAGAAAAGATGGAAAATATGCCGGCTACAGTCCTGCAAAGGGTCCTGAAAAAGTACTGCATATTTACTTTTCAATTTCTGTAGACACCCTGTTAAACTGTTACCTATTTAATCATTCTGTCAATCCCTTTTTCCATCAGTTAGCACACTAATCTACCTACTATATCATTTCACTAATCAAAATTCTTCCATCAGTTGAATTTTTCAAACAAACCAATTATTTCACCAGCCAAATCCTCCCACTATCACTAGTTGAATCCTTCAAACAGAACTATTTCAGCAGTTTAGCCTGTCAAATCATTTAAATACAAAACTGTATTTATTAGTAAGCATTCGATAACTTTTTATGGGTAGGAGGGGGGAGGTTTCATCTGAGGCCCACCTCTCTATAATCCTGATCGGCCCTCGACAGAAGTATGTAAAAAATGGTCCTTTGTTTTCGGATCAGGTATTTCCATTGAATTTCTGATACTTTCGATCAGTGCCAGTTCAACGATCTGAGCATTAGCATTTTCTGAAATTCAAGTATTACGTTGACCGTGACTGAAATGGTTGAATTCAAGTTGAACTCTTGGATTTTTCGTGGTTAACTTAAGTACTCTCGCAGTAATTTTGTTCTACATCATTGCGAAACAAATGAATTTATACAAAATTAGCCGTGAGCCTTCTTCGTTCAAAGATTATTCGCGAACTGATTTCGCATTTTAGATTGTTCTGGCTTGCTGTGTAATACACGCATCGTTCGAAAGAAAAGAAAGATTAATTGTTGCCAACGTAGTACTTATAGAGGTACCTACAACTTACTCCAATCTAGAAAAAAGAAGAAAAAAAAGAAAATACTGGTATGTTGGAATGAAAATAATACCTCTGACCGTTAGATTTCTCACACATTTCATTCATGCGCTGGTTCTCAAGGATCTGATAATAATGTACTGAAATGTTTCGTAAACAATGAACTTCATTATTCAAGACACCTACCGAATCATTGATAAAAATATGCTTGCCTATTTCATTCGCGATTTTTTTCTGTTTCCTGTTTTTTCCATTTCGTGGGTACTCAAAATTTCATAAATTATCTCACAGCACTAAAAATGTGTAATAGCAATAACTTTCTCTCGATTGTTCGTTTTAAACGCGTGTTTTGTAATAACGCGTACATTTTTTTTTCTTTCAATTTTTGTTACAATATTTCTATAAATTTAAAAACTTTTACTTTTTCTTATAGTGGTTTGTTTTCTATCGTTTAATTTTCACTTATTTCATGTTTACAGTCCATTTTTCGGAGAAGAATTCCAGTTCGAAGTACCGCGCAAATTCCGTTACCTGAGCGTGTACGTGTACGACCGAGACAGGCCCAGCAAGCACGACCGTATGTTGGGCAAAGTTGCCATCAAGCGAGAAGATCTGCAAGCGTTCCATAACAAGGACCATTGGTTCCCCATCAGACCTATCACATTAGACAGCGAAGTGCAGGTAAATATTTTCAGTACCGGAAAACACTACTGGGGTGATTGTTGATCGAAAAATACGCGAAGTTAGCTGGTTTAAAAAATCGAACCAGTAACAGTGTTCTGAAAGTTAAGCATCTTAGCTCGGCAGCTCTGGCGGAGCCTATCAGCCATTTTAGAGGAGGGGATCTTTCGATTGCGGAGATTTATTTTGAACGTAAGCCATCCTAGAATAGACCTGGGTATTCGACTCTCAAAGCCATAGACGTTCAGATAGACTACTCCTTCAATCGGCGAATTTTAGAGCCTCTGAATAGTCGACACCATACGGGAGTAGTTGTTGTCTATTCTGAGCATACAACCCTAAAGATTCGAAATGGAGCCGCGGATGCCGACTTTTGGAAGGTTGTAGTCAAAGCCGAAATTGAAGAGACAGTGGGAGGTAGAGAGCTGCGTTTGTTTTTTTTAATTCTTGTTTCCTAGAACTAGGAAGTGGTTTGGTTCTGAGCTGGCATGGTGAAGATAATAGAGGGGTTCCGAAGTAGCCACTTGAGGTCAGAGTAGCAGGAGCTGAGCGGTTCGGGAATCTGAGCTCGGATTTTCAGCTCAAGAACTAAAGCTGAAGTCAGTGCTATCACTGGGCCGAAAAACTGGTGACGAACTTGCAAGCCTAGTAGACTATCAGGCTGTTGAGGGAGGTTACAAAGGGACTGATAAGCAAGTCGACAGCTCCGCTTCCCTACCGTGCTGGAAAACACAAATGGTCCAGTCCAGAATCCGAAAGATTCTTTGTATTCATCCTGTATATCTGGACCTCTATGGTGGTCAGACACAGATCTCAGAGCAAAGAACCAACATCTCGCCGGCTCTCTGTATCTGATATTGAATACATTTTTAATTTGGCTGTGAAGGAGGAATTACCTCGATCCCTTCCCTCTCTCAATCGAGAATCGACCTTGTGTTCCAATCATTTCTGTATTTTTTGCCACTTCTGTCTGTTCAGTATTTTCCGCCGTATATTTGTCCTTTTTCATTTTCTTACTTTCTGTTTTCTCTGCCTATTGTCTTTTCTGTTCAAGATTTCTGCCCTTCTAGAGTCATGGTATCTGTTTTTCCTGGCATTTGTATTATTTCTGTATTCCTGTCCTTTCAATTTTTTCTTGTTTTGACATTTTTATCTTCTCCATCGTGTCTGTCATTACTTCTGTCATCTTTGTCCCCTAGCTGACTTTTTTTCTAACTCTATAGCTCTGGTACTAACCACACCTCGCTGTGTCCTGGATTGGAGACAAGTTGTTGAATCGATAGAAAGAGTAGGAACAGGCAAGACGACAGACGAAGGCAGACTTACTCGTGAAACAGTAAGATAGACAGCTTGGCAAGGAGGCATACAGGGATAAATGGACTGGCAAGTAGACAGAGGCAAAGATCAAATCAGATCCATGTAAAACTTGAAAATCGAATACCGCATCACGAAACAGGTCAATTTTGATGTCAACCATTTATAACAGTTTTCGTTCCCACAAGAAAAAGGGAAGGTTACAAAAAATACCATTTTCTTTTGAAACATCTTACAGAGTTACAAGGAAAAGTTATCGAACCCAAAAAGTTATTCTTCTTAACATACAAAAATTTTAGACAGAAATTTCTTGAAAAAAATTTCCTGTAGGAGGTGCACAAAAGCTTCAAAATGCGGTTTTGGGGATCTATTGATGTAATGATGTCCTTCACTTATAATGTTGATCAAGTGAATGTCCCGTCGTAACCAATTTTTATGGTTTTCGGATTCGCTGGATGCATTTTTTGAGGTTTTGTTTTGTAGGCGCATCTCCACTCCTAAAGAATTCACAGGGGTGAACGCATGAAAATTGAGATTGATGGCTTCCAAAATATAGATTATGAAGTTTCTTGAGTTGCCCAGTTCATTTCTGAAGTCATTTTTGCTGTAATTGTAAAAAATTCGAATATTGGGGCATCAGGATGGCCGCTATTTCCGAAATCAGCGATCCCCTAAAAGAAAACAATTTATTTAAATTTTCAAGTACATTTAATTTTGATTTTTTGCGAGGGGGGAGGGGTGAGAGGCGGATCAGAAATTGGATGCGATATTTGAAATCATTAAACCAAAAAGACCATGCTTCGAATTTCGGTTCAGTTTTTCAAGACAATGTAATTTTGCCCGTTTTGGGTCCGAAATTTGAATATTTGGGCCGAAATCGGGACCGAATTAAGACCAGGGTTGGAAAAAAAACTTTTTTTTTAAAAAGAACAAACAACTGTTTTTTGTTTTGAAACATTTTTTGTTTTAAAACATATGTTGTTATCAATTTTTTTTCGTTGTTTTGAAACGTTTAAAAACATTGTTTTAAAACGTGTTTTTTTTTCTTTCTGTTTCCCACTTTTTGTCTTACCTTTTTGTTCCGTTATTCGACCTTCAACTCTGACGTCACACAGTGAGTTACTGTTAGCAAGAATAACAGTTGTTGGGCCAACAAATGTATTGATAATTATCACTGATATCAAATCATTCTGTAAATTTTTGCGTGAAATTTTGAAATTTACGTCGTACTTGACAAATTATTTTGGTCCCTGTAAGGTCTAGGTGAGAAAATCTCAAAGAAACTGAAAAAAACAACAAAAAAAACATGGTTGAGAAAACACGTTTTAAACAAACAAAAAGTTTTAAAACAATGAATGTTTTTTAAAAATTGTTTTAAAACATGCCAACCCTGATTAAGACTCCAATATGATATTGTGAATCAGCGTCACCCTCTTCCAAAAAAAAACAAAAAAAACTGAACAGTGTAATTTTTGGGGACCCCCCCCCCCCCTGAAAATCAGTTTCCGTAGAATACAGAAAAATAAGACGCAGCTAAATCCGATGAACGAAGTATGTATTCTTATTTTTATGAAGAAAGTAGAGTTTTGACGGGCGGGTGGTTAATCATGAAATTATGCAAATTCAGTGACTACGACCATGCCGAAAAATAACTTGACTTCAGGTTAGCTTCCTTTTGAAGCCAACTAAAGAGAAGTGAAGGTATTATTAACCTGAACGGTTGCTGTGAGGTTTTCAGTTCTTGAAGAACGTCAAAAAGGTTATTCGAAGTAGGGCGGGGGGGGGGGGTTCATGATAAAATTTTGTTCAATACTCCAAAAGTTTTTATGTTGGATTTTACTGTGATATCCAGTTGTTAGGAATTAGTGTAGGACCATCTCTTTTAGGGCTAATTTTCAATTATTTCAATTAAATTCAATATTTTTTTTAATGAAATAAAATTTTTAGGGTCTTTTCATCTTTTTATTATATTAAATCTTTTTTAATTGAAGAGTCCAGGGGAGAAATGGGCTAACTACTAATTTTTTCATTTCCCCCTTCTTCCACTTTATCGTTGGAGATCTCCCCTTTCTTCCCAGAATGCACTAACGTTAAATGCATTTTCGGCTGTGGTAGGGCCCTTTTCTCCCTTGTTTGAGTAGTTCATCGAATTTGACTCTTCAAGAGCTACATATTACCAACCTTAACTGAATACTGAAAAAAAATGCAGTTAGCCCCTTTCTTCTCTGGACTCTTCGATAAATTTAAAATAAAATGTATATTAAATAATTTATGAATAATTCATTGAGCAATATTTACATGCCTTTATTTGGTGCCAAATGGCCACCATTTAGCTGGAGCTGATTACCTGTTCCGACAGAAATGGGGAAGTGGATCACTCAAATTGGAATATTGTGGCTATAAGTATACGCTAGGCCGTATCTGTGATAAGAATTTGGGTGGTAAAATTCTTCGCATAAACTCTCGCCCCGCTCGCCAACAATGTTGAGTAACCCTGTTTTAGTATTCAACCCTCTCCTTCCTGGTGACCTAGTTACGGTTCTACTTGTTTACAGGCACGTAATTCTGGCAGTACTGATAACTGAAGCTGCGTCACTGAGGGGTCGGACGGCGAAGCAGTATTGCATAATATTATGTAAATCTTTCGGATAAGTGCAAGCGAGAGGTATCTGAAAGGGTGTGCGAGGATGTATATGGAATTGCCTTACTCATGTGAGCTCAGAGGTTCCAGTCGTCGTATGAATTTCTGAATTTGGGAGGTGAAAGCCCACAGCCTAAGTGTCGAACTCCCCCGGCGGGATACCATTACAAAAAGAGTTTTATTGGTAAGGCAAGAGTGATCTATCCATGGGCGAGAAGACTTTTTGTTCTGCCTGAATACATGGTTGCCTGCAGCTCAAGACCGCCATGTACTTTCAGCATTTCTCCGCCTATGCTATATATTACCTTTATCGTTACTAATCCCAGAAGGAGTTTTAATTGGTGATGCGAACATTATCTGTTCATGGACAAGAGGACTTTTTTGTCTGCCTGAATACATAGTTTCCTGCAGCTCAAGACCGTCATGTCCTTCCCACATTTCTCCACCTTTGCTATATGGCCTTCAGCGTTACTAATCTCAGATGGAATTTTATTTGGTGATGCGAGCGTGATCTGATCATGGGCAAGAGGACTTTCCTTTCTATCTGAATACATAGTTGCCTGCAGCTCAAGACCGCCATGTTCTTCCAGCATTTCTCCACCTTTGCTATATTGCCTTTATCGTTACTAATCCCAGAAGGAGTTTTAAAATTGGTGATGCGAACATTATCTGTTCATGGACAAGAGGACTTTTTTGTCTGCCTGAATACATAGTTTCCTGCAGCTCAAGACCGTCATGTCCTTCCCACATTTCTCCACCTTTGCTATATGGCCTTCAGCGTTACTAATCTCAGATGGAATTTTATTTGGTGATGCGAGCGTGATCTGATCATGGGCAAGAGGACTTTCCTTTCTATCTGAATACATAGTTGCCTGCAGCTCAAAACCGCCATGTTCTTCCAGCATTTCTCCACCTTTGCTATATTGCCTTTATTGTTACTAATCCCAGAAGGAGTTTTAATTGGTAATGCCAGCGTGATTGGTTCATCGGCAAGAAAACTTTTTCTTTCTGCCTGAATACATAGTAGCCTGTAGCTCCAGACCACCATGTTCTTCCAGCATTTCTCCACCTTTGCAAATTACCTTTACCGTTACTAGTCCCAGATAGTCGAAGATCATTTAGCACCTAGTTAATTTTAGTCCGTCACTTCTAAGTACGATGTTTAAAAATTTGTTTATAAGTATATGCAGATATTTTTACGTGATATTCATCACGCTTCGCTTGTGATTCAATAACCTCCAGATGATTTCGAAATTATGCTTACGTAAACGTATAATATGTGCTGCGATAATTTAAAAGTACATACGTGTGTTTGAAATGCGGTTGTATGTTTCAGGGTAAAATTCATTTAAACGTTAATTTCGAACGGAATAGAAATGACGAATACGGAGACCGATTGCACGTACAAATATTCGAAGCCTGCGATCTTACCATGGTGAACGCTAATTGCGATCCATTCGTCGAAGTGACGGTTAAATTCACGAATGGTAAACAAGAAACCCATCGAACAAAAGTGAAGAAAAAGACAAACTGCCCTGTGTTCGATGAAGAATTTGTTTTCTTGGTAAATGAATAGTTTCTTCTTCTTACCTTCTAAGTTCGTGTTGCCATTTTCACATGTAAAAGTTGCCGAAAATAACCTTGTACATTTTGGTTTCAGCTGCAAAAGGAAACTGGAAAGAATTTTCGACTGGATTCGGAAGACCTCGAGTGGTCAGAGCTGATAGTGACGATGTATCACGAAAATTCGAACAATAACACTATATTCATCGGGGAGGTGAAACTGTCGCTATTAGGGCCACAACAACAGATTCACGCCGCTACTAATGCTTGGTGAGTTTTGTATTGAAACGTGGCTTTATGAATTGTGGGGAAAGAACCTGGGAAGCAGTGGCACCCTTCCGCCAGTACTGTAACCAAAAGCATGAATTGAGGCGATTCGAATCTTTAAGAATAGGATCCCACTTGCAGAACGTGCTAATTGCATTTTTGTACAAATTGAGTTAGCAGCCCCATCTGCGGTGGCTGAAAGTGGTCCATATCACCCTAATGATAACACCTAGAAACATCGGACCAAATCTATAGAGCTATCTCAATTCAGTGGGAAGTAATGATAACCCTTCCACGAAGAGCTTCATTTTTTTTCATTTTCTCGAAAATAACCGTTTTTACAGTTAGTACGTTTTGGAAGTGAGATCCTCAATTAAATGATCGACAAGTCGCGGATTAAGATCTTTTCGAAATCAGCGGAGCTGTCAAGAAGCATTTCAAAACTTCATTTTTCGGCTGTCTGTGAAAATCAGTGCCAAATATTTAGGGTGTCTACCGATCATCTAAGTCATCTAAATTAATCTGTTTCAAAAAGAAGTTATCTCTGTCATCTAAAGTCATCTTTTTTCGCTGTAGGTCATCTAAATTTTTTTTATTCTATTAAATAGTTGGGAAAAAACTGCCAAAATAGCATAAGTTCATTGTACAGACAACCAATGATGCATAGTCTGCGAGTATGAATGAAATAGAAAGAATAGGAGTGATGTTTTAAATGCTACATAAAGTAAGGAAGCTGCACGGAACCAAGCGATCAGAGTGAGGAAAACATTTTTGAGGCTACTAAAAAATTGGATAAAAGTCATCTAAAGTCTTTTTTTTTTTTTTACTTATCAATTCTAGTAGCTATCCTGATATGGTTTCAAGATCAATAATATTGATTTTATTTTTACGAGTTTTATTCGCCAAAATAATGATTACTGGATTATAAAAACGCAAATGAATGATTTGTGATTCAAATCGATTTACTTCTGATTTTTGATTTATGATTTGAGTCGTTTTTCACCAGCGATCGTAATTTACAAATAAGGCATGCACACACGTACCAGAGAGCTAGGAGAAACGATAGTTTCACCTGTGGTCATCTTGATACTCCTTGCTAGAGAAAATTGATTCTTATTCTATCTCCTGATGAAAGAATTAATACGCCGCTGAATTTACTCCTCGTGATTCAAGAGGCTGGTTACGGTTCTGTCAAGGACCGCATCGGTGATGGCAGGAGCGTTTCGGAACCACCCCGTCCTTTCTTTTTAGGCTGGAGAATTTAATTTTCGGTTCATTTTTCCCAATTCAAAAAATGTCACATTTCCAGTTTCTCCATGCATTAACACCCCTTCCCCTCCCATTGGTTCGAAAATATCAGTGTATGCTGAAGTCTGCCTTCCTTGTTACTCAGCTAATCAAATTAAAGTCATTTCAGTTTCATAATTTGATAAATTTTTGAAGTTGAAGGATGCCATTCAAATTATGTGTCCACAGCTGTGATAGTACAGATATTCAAAAAACGTATATTGACCCTCGATACTGATATTGATTGATTTGGAAATATTAATGAGAGGTACGATCATTGCACGTAGGTTACCATCGCTTGCTGCCCCTTGATTACTATCAGCGGTAAATGTGTAAATATGATAATGTTCAGGTGCTGCTGTTTGTGTGTTACATTATTGTTTGAAACGTCCTGTCCCTTCGAAAAACGTGAATAACATAATCCAAAGAAACTGGGTAAACTGCCCAACAGTCAAAAATTTTGATCTTTTCCAGGTACACGTTAAACTTTGTTCGATAAACTTGGAATCTTCTCGATTTCTTTTTGGAATTTATTTAGATTGGCTTTAAGTAGGGACGGGGGCGAATTTGATGAACATTGCAAAATTGGAACTACAGGTATTAATATTATATGAGTGATGTTTTTTTTTGTTTTTTTTTGTTACGAGTATTATTCTTTTTTATTCTTTTTACAAATTGCAATGGGTCCATATTTCTAAATTGATTCGAAAGCACAAAAAACTGTATATAGATCTCAGTTATTGACTTTTTTCTGCGATGTTTGACAAAAGGTAGTGTTGCCTTGAAGGGATAGAAGAATATGCCGTAGAAATTTCATATCCAAAATTATAATATTTGTGAAAATATAAACTAAGAAATCTCCTAAAACTGGCCTTGTGCATTTTGGAATCGGAATACGTCGTGAACGGACATTCTGCGTTTTGGGATGAGCTTTTTCGTTAGCTAATATATTGTGATAATACGAGAGAAAATTCCCCCCTATTCTGACGCCGGCTCATTCGGGGCGTTTCCAGGATGGGGTGCGGTATCCCGGGGCTAATTTGGCACGCGTGCATCGCCATACGCCCTTCTATCATCGAATACGAGAGAAAATTATTCCTTCTGCGACTCGAAAAAAAGTTCGAAATTCCATCATCCGAGCTTCCCCCCTCTCAAAAGATGTACTTGCTGCGTTTTTTTTTGTCTAAATAAGCGTTTTCATTAGTAAATATTGTAATAACATGAAAATTATGTTTCCTGTAATTCGACAGAGATACTGATAAATCGAAAGTTTCACCATCCTCCCCCCTCTCCCCAATGCACCGACAGTGGTTTTGGAAGTGAGCCTTTCCGTCAGCAAATATTGTGATTGCATGAGGAAAAAATGATTTTTTTGCAATTCGACTAAGAGGTACTGATGAGTTGGAGGCTCAGTCACCCTCTCTCCCTCCCCCAATAAAAAATGCTCTCATTGCTTTTTTTTAGAAATTAGCTATTTCATTAGCAAATATTGCGATTGCATGAGGAAACATGATTTTTTTGTAATTCAACAAAAAGATACTGTTGAGTCGAAGGCTTCATCTCTCAACCCTTTTCCCTTCCCCTGCAAAAATGTATACCCTGCGTTTCTTGAAAATGAGCTTTTAAACAGCAACATTTTGATTACACGAAGAAAAATTGGGTTCTAAAGATATAATTACTGATAAGTTTACGTTTTCATCACTGATTCCAGAGAAATGGACTTACTGCAGTTTGGAAAAACATTGCTCGTATGAATCTTATGCCAATTGAAGGGTTGTATCTAAAAAAGCTTGAGTTTAATGTTCAAGGAATCGTATTTACACTCTTAGTACGACCCATTCATGGTTTTCTGTCGCATAATGTCATGTATAAATATAAAATTATTCAACTCGTCTACACGACTGTGCTTGGCTGTGTAATTTGTGTACACCTTAAGGCCCCACATATATGATGACGGGAGGGGGACATCTCAGACGTTTTAGAATTTCCAAGTTTCGTGCAAAATAGCGTATGGTTTACTCAGTGTTGCTTAACCTAAAATGGAAACTCTTGGCATTAATTTGACTGCTTGCCCTCCTCATGAAATGTTTGCTTGAACTTGGCTCAGTTGGTCGATAAAGCGGACATGTCGCAATCCATGATCCATGCACCGTATTTTCCGGGTTTATAATGAATGTGAAACGAAGGGGGAAGGGTTGATTTCACGTTTGCATTTCAGTATTCCTTCCAACCGTACACTATTCTGGAAACATTCCTCAAACTCTGCCTAATAAATTCGTATTTATGTGTAGTCTCGACGTTTGATCAAGTGTGGTAACCTTTTTTGAAATAAGAAAATCATTTAAGGCAAACAGGTGACGTTATGAATTCTTTTACTTGTAAGTGTGAAATTGAAGAAATTGAGGAAATTCACATCGTCGAAGTAGTTTTTAAATCATGGATCTCAGTTCTCAGCTGAGGAAAAAAGGGAGGCTAGATTTTCGCTGAGACCCCTGTTTTTTTTCTTTCTAATTTGCTCTTAACCTGAGCCCTGGAATCCGCCCTTTCGAGCATTAATTCAGAGACGTCGGGAAAGTGGTTAGGGCTTTCTTAGCCCTCTTCCCTTCTGCCCGAAAAACCGGCCTAGGTCGAAATCTGGCGAGTTGCTACGTGGGACGTGGGCTCGTCCAAGACCAGCACTTGGCCAACCAGACATTGAGACTCTTAATTCAAGACGAATCAAGACTCGTGGAGTTTATGAGATTATTGTAGTGCGACTTAAGACTCAATAAGTCTATATCAGCACTTTTCCAGAATTTTTAAGACTATTTAGATCTTTTAGGACTTATAAATACTCGTCAGGGCCGATTAATACTTTATCAAAATTATTGAATGCGTAGGCACCCACGTCTAAAACTTATTCATTATTAGGACACTTTGAATCAAGACACCAAACTGTTGAGGCAATGTTAATTTATTTCAAAACTCGTAACTTTCTCATCAGAAAATAACTGAAGTTCGTAAAAACGTCCTAAAATTCTCTGAGATGCTGCTGATAGATGATTGTCCTTAATAAGAATTTCTACCTGGTATGATTCACGAATTAGCCCGTTTCGCCGATCCAGTGACCAAGATCATAAAAACAAAACTTTCATATTACCCTAAGCCCCTCTGCGTTCTTATTTCATATCACAAATGAATAACCGCTAATTGCCTTCATCATTCCAGGTACTATCTGCAACCTCGCAAAAAGCGAGTTACGCTAAGAGCTCCGGTATCAACGCTTTCCTCAGCTGTTATGGACGAGAACTGCATAGGCACGCTGCGGCTTAAAATTCAGTATTTCGTTGACCATATCTTACCATCGGCAAACTATACTAAGTTTAAAGAACTAATACTGAAAAGCCCTAATTTTAAGGTTGGTTTACTTTACTTACTCGTTTTTTTCGTGAATTATTCAGAGGCGGACGCAGTGTTACTTCTTGCGAGATTCTTGATGAAGTTCATCCATGTGTGCATATGTGTATACCATGTATTACCAATATTGTAGATGGTGTTAAAAATAGTAATTAGTTGTGCATTGTGAAGGTCTTGGAAGTACAATTCTGGTAGCGTGTTTCAGTGGTAGCGTTATTATTTTCTAATACTCTCTTTAATTTCCATACAGCCGGTCACGTCTAGTGCCGTTTACTTGCTAGGAGAAATTATTCCTTGCAAAGCAGACGTTGCCCATTGTTTGGTTAGAATACTATTGCAGCACAACCAGTTCGTGGCCATGATCCGTTCGTTAGCCATATGGGAGATCTCCAAAGTAACGTGAGTATTGTACCGGGCATCTCTTATTCTCAGTTCGACCACGAGTTTGCAAGTGTATCGCTGGCGGATCAGTAAATGTGGAAGAAAGAAACCACTGTTGATTCACCGAATCATGATACTTCTTTTATTGTGTCTCTGAAACCGATTTTGGAGAGGTTACATTAACGAGGCAGCGTTTTCTAACGTCTTTATTTATTGCAGGGACACCAATACGATATTCCGAGGGAACACATTGGTCTCGAAACTAATGGACGACGCCATGCGATTTGTCGGTCAAAGGTATTTGCACGAAACACTTCGTCCGTCGATCGAACGTATCGTAACGGAGCGAAAGCCTTGCGAAATAGATCCTTCTCGGGTGAAAGATAAAACAAGCATTCATCAGAACCTATCAAATTTAAAGGTATCGTAAACTTTTCGAAATCTGGGCACTTGTGTTTTGAAGATGAAGAAGTAACACGAATGATGTTGGTCTTTACAGATTTACGTGGAGGATATTTTCAAAGCGATCACATCGTCAGCTTTGCAGTGCCCTTCAGTGATGTGCCAACTTTTTCATGATCTCAAGGAAATTGCTATCATTCTCTTTCCAGGTATGCTTTGGTTATTCTATCATGATTTCACGTTTTTCTGGTTAGTTGGAGTATTATTATGATGGGTGATTTCTGATTGCAGACAACAAGGAAATTCGTTATTCTGTGATATCCGGCTTTATATTCCTGAGATTCTTCGCGCCTGCCATTCTCGGTCCCAAATTATTTGGATTGACTACCGAACAAATTGTAAGTGTAAATGTTGAAGATTTAGAGCAAGATCAGCAAGGTAACCGAGAGGAACTTCCTGCCCTCGTAGTAGAAAGTCTTGTCTTCTTCCCTGTCTTGTTAGATAATTGAACTGTGAAGACTTGTATTTCTCTGGTTTTTAGTTGAAATTTCGATAGCAAATGAACTATTGAGGTCTCCTAAGCAACTTGCTTACTTTATCCCATCCTCCTATCCTCAGAATCACGCAGAAACTGATCCCACTTCTGGTGAATTTTTATATCACGGAGAGAAGAGAAACAACCTTACTGTGCCAATGAGTAGAAGTTTAAGAATTAGCAAACTTTTATTGTCAGTCGGAGTACCTACGAGATTTAATTCAGATTTTTTTTGGAGATAGTCAACTCGGATTCCGCAGGCCTCGTGGCGCGCTGCTGTCGTCTTACTGATAAGAAAATGAAAGAGTGATCAAGGAAGTACTAAGTTGCAAAATAAAAGTGAAAGAATCAGAAGTGAAGTCTAATGAAAAGTGAAACACCAAACTAAAACGGATAAGAAACCAAACTAAAACATTGGTAAAGAATATTCACGAATGCGTTCTATCATCACTCTTTCGTTGGTTATAAAAACGTCCACTAGATGCCGCCTACTTTGTTACGGTATCCGAATGGATTGAATTTGAATATTGAAAGGGTAACAAAGATTTACCGAATTAAACTGCCTACTTTGATATCAGAAGGGTTACACCAGTCCATAGGCCCAACCTGGAATTACTTCTGGGAAGAGCTGAATCAGAGAAAAGTGGGGGGGGGGTAAGTTTTACATGATAAGTAAAATACTTCACTCGTAATTTTCAACTTGAAGATTTTTCTTAATGCTTGGGGATTTGGTGGCTATAGCCCATACAGTGGCGTGGGCTGGGGGCGAGGGGTCATGCCTTCCATAAGCATCCTAATTATGCTATTCTTTTCTTTTGCTACTGTAAAATTAGGGCAACTCGATAAGTAATGGCTTTTTTTGCTTGCCCCTCTCCCTGCAAAAATATCTTGGCTTCGCTATTGCTCCCATAGTCCCCTCCTCTGGCTGCGCATATATGCTCCAGTCTTAGAATCTAATCATGAAATTGAAGTTTTTAAGTGCACAACTAAATTTTTGTAGCCCCTCTGCCCCTATAATTTTCAAGGTAGGAAACTGGTTGTAATGATAATATTTATTCGATGTTTACTGTATTATCTATTGTTACCATTCAAACCGTGGTAAAGAAGTCGTCACATATAAGATTCAGTTTTAAACTTCGAAAAATTTTGAATGAAAGCTTACCGAGCAAAATGCCATTCTCTAACAAAGATGGCTGCGAATCGCGTTTTTTTTTTTTTTTTTTTTTTTTTTTTTAAGAGAAATAGAAATGATCATCGTGTCTGATAGGCTTATCTTGAAAATTGAAGGAGCTATGATCTGTCTGGAAAATTGGAGAAGTTGCAAAAATTGAGAGTTGTGCACTTCAATAATAGTACTCAAGTTTTATTAAAAAATTTTTAATACGGGTAGAACTTCCATCAATATCAGAAGTGGGTAATTTAGGTGGGTAAATTTTTGTAATTTCTTCAGTTTACTATCCATTAATTACCTTCGAAAGGAATTCTGAAGAGTGTAATCAGACTTGCGATAAGAGTTTGTTATTTTAAATTTTAAAGACTTCCAGCTATTTCAGTTTTGAATGTAGCCCATGTTTGTACATGACGTCGTTCCTCTCGCCCAGTGCTATCACCCCTACTGGTTTGAAAGCTTGAACATTCTGCATAATTGAGATTGGAAGTAGTCTTGATTTGAGCTACTGTGATCGTGTCTAGAATTTTTTGCATCAGGTCAATTGGAAGCAAGTTGAGAATAAAAAACCAAAGATGACGTTCTGCCCTATGCAGCATGGAGTCGGAATTTTAGTGGGGCTCTGTATTTTAGGTATCTGTAGGAATCAAATTAGAGGTGTATTGGTTACAAAATTCAAATTTTTATGAATGTGAACCATCGTCAACCTGTTAAAAAAGTTCCGAAACCAACAAATTTTCGTTCGTTTAAAATTGAAAATAATTATCCTCCTGTCATTTGAAATTATTTACTACTCTCTAATGCATTTAAAGTGTTCAGGGTAAGTGCTGTTACGAAATACCGAGATTTTTATGAGAGGAATCTTTCTCTTCCTAGGAATTCGTCTACGCTACTGCGGTGATAAGGCTTTTATTTCATATTTTGCTGGGCGGCTGGTCCATATCATCCATTTTTACCAGGAAAGCGTTTTTTCTACTTAAATTTGCCACTAACGCGATGTACTTAAGGAAGGTAACAGCCCGTTCATGTAGGCAGCTTTAATTAAATTCGTAACGTAGTTCGCAGCTGTTCGCGTGTAGGAAGGTCATAAAGAAAACAGAAAAATAAGTTGAGCAAAAGAAGGAACTCGAGTGCAGTATTATCAAGTCGCGAGTGTAAAAACTGTAAAGAAATTATTAACTTGTTTACTTAGTTGATCATTTAATAATCCTATAAATTCCGTTCTCGAAAAAGCAATTTGAATATACGGACGTCATCTTTTGAAAATTGAATAAGATAGAATAGTGTCGATTCTGTTTTTTTACAGCTTTATTGTTTTTCATGTGAAATCGAATGCTTTCTAATCATTTGAATCGCCGTACTCACGATTTACGAGCTAATGAAACGATTAGATACGTTCTACTTTTTTTTTATTTTTTCGCGGAAGGAAACTATTAATTTTTTTTTATCGACGTTTGTTACCGTTCCACACACTAATCACTCGTAGAATCCGCGGTAACCTTTTCTAATTAATTTGTTAACCTTTCGAGATTTTCGGGGAAATGAGTAAAATGAAGTAAAACACGAGTTGGTTGGGAATTGATACGAAGTCGTTTCAGAATTAGTTGGTAGATTTTCAGTCCTAATCACTGTACTTGTGAACCACTTTTGACCTGCAGTGAGCTGAACTCTGACCTGTTACAGTTTGCCACTCATTTGGTAAAATCGTGTAACGAACGATGTAAGCTAGTAGGTTGATGAAATAAATTACGAGAATCGTACGCTAGGCGAGGAAGGACAACGGTTGAAGGATATGGCGCATGAATTATATTCTTCTTTTCATCAAGACTGTCAGCAGTTATTACGAGTGAGAGGTCTAATTACTTTTGGCGTGTCAGTTCGTCTGTGTTGGTCGATTTCGTGAGCTGTATGCTCGGATTTCTTTCATGGAGAGATGGGAGTTGGTGGATAAATTTGAGATCCACATCGAATCGTTGTCCAGCAACATTGTATTTAACTGATGAGTTAAACATTATTATGGAAAAAGTGTGTAAATGTCGTAAAAATCAAATGGCAATGTACACCAAACATCTGTTTTCTTGTTATCTAGCATATTCCGGTAACTCTCCCCTAAAGCACTAACTACAGTTTCCTGTATTTTTCGTTTCTATCAGTGTGACCGTAGCCCCTAAATCTGCGTTATTTTACATTCCATTAGTGGAGAGTATGGCGATGCACGCAGGCCAGATTGGCTCTTCAGACACCGCACCCCCAGTCCCAGAAACTACCCGTTCTAATATCGCATCTGGGTATCTCTTGATACATCACGTGCTGATCGAGGTCGTGTAGGGAACTCTAAATCTGCCTGCAAAGGAGTAGATTTTTTTTCTATTTCGATAAGCCAATTAGGATTTGAACTCGAATTATAATATTCGGCTTATCCGAGTCTCTTGAAGATGTTTGCCTAGGGTTAAGCCCTGAAGTCTTGTCTTCTTGCCAAACAGGTATTGTTGGACATTTGAAAATGTCCACGTTCAAAATTTCCAGACTGGTAGTCAGTTGCCAGGACTATCGTCGCAGCTTCTTTTCTCCACTAAGGTGTTTGCACCAGTATAGGTAATACCAATGTGGAAAATAGTAAATTCACCCACAGATGTGCACACAAAGGGGTCTGGTTGACCGAGTGGATAGCGCGTTGGTCTCGGAATCCGGAGGTCCCGGGTTCGAGCCACGTAGCAGCTCGCCAGATTTCAACCTAGGCTGCCGCCCCTTGGTTTTGAAATTGAATACTATCTTCACCACTGATACGATACGGCTTATCGAATTGTATGCATTATTTTCCTCTAATTATTTTGAAAATATTCTTAGTTTTGATTCCTAACTGTGAAAGGGACTTCGTTTCAAGGAGAGGGGAAATGATGAGGCAGTGAATTGATATAATAATATCGTCCAACTTCAGTGCGAGATTACCAGTGTCTTTCTGTGGCGAAAAGAAGAAGAGGTACTGAAAATTTTGCTCTTATTTCTTTAAGAGCGAAGAGTAATAATGAGGGAAGGGGCGAAGGCCAAAATTTTTCTGTTTCGACCCCTAGCCTATTCGCAGTCCGATCTCGTCACCGACATCTTCCCTTTTAAAGGACTCTCGCCTCACTCAAGTATGCTATTAGAATTGCATACCTCGTAATTTGGTAATAAGTTACCCACTTGTCTATTTGTCTACTTATATCTGTCTGCCTGTCCGTGAGTCTCGCTAGTTAGCTTTTGGCTTGCTGTCTGTCTGTAGCCGTTTGGTAATTTGTGGGCATGGGGTTCTTGAATGTAGAGAGATTGAATTCGTTAAATGTTCTTGGAACTCGTTTAGATTTACCGATATTTTACAATGACTGAGCAGGGCTATGTTAAAACTATTCGAATTCATTAAGACTCCGTAAATACTATTTGGAACCATACAGACTAGTTGAAACTCTTGAAATCGTGCTTCGAGGATTCAGATCAGGCCCGGACCCAGATGACCATTTTGGGGAGGGAAATAGCAGAAGGAATAGCGGTTTGCAGCGTGTCGACATTTTCGACCATTTTCACCGTCTTCTTCTTTAGCCGACGGTGCTCGGCTCGCCCTTGTTGAACCTGCCTTTGTAATCCTATACTTCCAAGTTTCGATAGAACTTAGCTAGTTCGAAAATCGATGTTTGAAAACCAAAAGAGGGGGGAAATCTGTTCCTGCATGGTTAGAGGTAATGAAGCGCCATTTATGAACTAATTTTGGTGCTGATTCCATAAATAACCTGGATATTTCAATTGTGGCTTATGTTATTTTCATTCTGGAAAGGTTACTTGGAGCGCGGAAATTTTTTTGAGATGAGGTGAGATTCTGAAAGTCATGTCTGTTCAGACACGTTGAAACTTAGTAAGTCTCATTAAAAAGCGGTCAGACTACTTAAGACTCGTGAAAACTTATAGTTAAGTCTCGTTGGAACACATTCAGATGCGTTCAGTCTCCTCAAAACTTATGGAAGTCATAATGATGTGACTGATTAAAATTCTGTTAAAGTGTTATTGAAATATTCAGTTTCATGAGAAGCAAAACCGGTGAGAGTTATCATGAATTACGAAAACCTGTTGAAATTCATGAAGATTCTTTCAGAGTCTGTTAAGACTCATTAATAGTCTTTTAGAATCAGTTAAGACTCGTTTAAACTTGATTATGATCGATGGAGATTTTCCCAGATAATGCTGAGATTAGACAAGTCGATGGTACCGTTTCAGATCATACTTCTAGTAGAATTTACGAAGTCGGAGGGATCTTAGTTCTTGTCTCAGATCTCTTTTAAACTGTTGAAAACTCTTAAGGCCTGGTTATGGCAGATTATGACTCATTAAAATTCTGTTTGGCCTCGATAATCGTTGATCTTGACTCTATCGTGTTTACTTTTTGTTCGCAGTTAGGAAACTTATAGAGTGGGACGCTGTTATGCAAAAACTGACCAAGCAACAAAATCTGTTTTTCGAGAAAACGTAATATTAAAACCAAATGAATCATGCCGGTTCATAGACATGGCGTTTACTGATAAGTTTTCTCCAGCGTGGACACGCATTATGTATAGGAAATCCCAATTTAAAAGAATTCTAATTTTGACACTCTTTCCAACGATACTAATAACTTATTTTGTCAACAGATGTCACTTGGTCTGTTTTTGCTTAGTGGTAATGTTCTGTGTGTGTAGAGAAAGTAAGATAATAAAAGACGGACATGTGTGTGTGTGTGATGAACATGTGAAAAATAGAGCTGGAAACTTCGTAGTCTCTGTATGTTATTTCCAGAGTGAGATGTCATGTTCTTAGTTGATAAAAGGTTTTGTTGAGAACGTTTTCGATAGAGAAGGCAAGAAACTTATGATTTGGACAAATTAGTTCAAAATATGACGCACACTTTCTATTCTACTGCGCATGCCCTGTATAATTTTCAAAGTTGACGACTTGCCAATGCGACTGTATTGGCAGGGAGGAGATGGGAAAGTTCCAGTTTTTAAGACTCGGCCTGGAAAGTATTTAGATCATGGATCGACTAGAATCTACTGTTTTCAGATCTTGGTGATATCCTGATATCGAATGCTTTCAAGATCCATGCAAGCAAAACTGTGCTGTTTAAATTTTTTTTTTAACTGATACCTCGATTTTTCCAACTTTTACCAATGGCGATTTTGGCAAACTTATTCAAATGTCTAAAAGAAGCCGCTGTACTTCATGCAACCCACTTGGTGTCTGAAAGAAGTCGCTGAATCTCTTGCGACCTACTTTTCATCCATTTGCTCCTCTTGTCCAAGTGATGGAACAGCGGAACAGCTTGCTGAAAATTTGTGAGGTAGACACTGCGTGTACTGGTGTGTCCCCTCTATACATTATAATGACATCAGTCGGTGTACTCTCCGATACGTTAATCTCCTAGGGCATAAATTGGCATTTTGTCAGGTATCATCAATGTCATAATTTCTTTTATATGTTCTAGGATACTCAAACGAATCGTACTTTAACACTGATCTCAAAAACGATACAAAGTTTAGGTAATGTGGTTTGTGCCAAAACCGTATCGTGCAAAGAAGAGTATATGTCGTCGATGTATCAGACGTTTTATAACGAAACGCACGTTACCGCTGTTAGACAGGTACTTTTTTTAAATTTATTTCATCGTCCATTGTCTCAGATAAAATCATTATCGTTTTAATATAATAAAAAATGAATTATCTCTATGTTATACATGTTCTGATTATCGTTTTTTTTGTTTTGTTTGTTTATAGTTCTTAGAAATAATTTCAGCCTCATCAGTACCTGTACATAGTACATCAGATAGACCAGTTATTTTGAAAGAGGGGTAAGTTTGTGCTTCGTAAATTGAGTGTATATTTTGTTATGTAATGGTTAGAGGAACATTATTACGGTAGAGATAACTTTGGGTCGCATCCAAACGAAATGCATTGACCCTTTTATCGGCGTCATCCATGTCGTATTAGCGAAGAAACTGATAACATTGTGAGACCATTTCGAGCGCAGGCAGAATAAAATGCGAGGTAATGCATACTTCAAGCGCTGTAAGCTTGAATCTTATCTCTCGGGTGCCTACCAAGCCTTCAGAAACTATGCCGAACGAAATGAAATATTCTCTTCCACTCGCCAACGCCTTCGTAAAATTCTTGCTGCGAGCAAATTCCTTCGATTTTTACTCATTTTCGATCAGCAGGTCATCACGATATTGGAAAAATGGTTAGTTAGTTTCCTGTAAGTGAATCGGCCGGTGGCAAAACTACTGAAGTCGCATTTTTATGAAAATCGTTTTTTTTTCACACAAACCGATACCAAAATGCATCCACCATAGCAAAATGACTCAAGTTTGAACGCTAAAAGGGAGGACGATAGACTAAATGTTGGAGCTATACCAAAAACTGTAGCTTTGTTAAGACGGCTGTAAAACGTTTTTTGCTTCTCTTGCAAAATTTCAAAAAAGTGACTCGAGTGGCTCTGTCATTGACTGATTCAATACATAAAAACGCTGACAAAACTGTAAATTCGATAACCACGAGTGGTGTAGTGTTTCATCTAGTGTCAATACCGAAACTGGCTGAGTTATTGAAATGCCTTTCGTTTGCTAATAGGAGATAGAAGGCTCTTATTCAGTTTCTGGAAACGAAAACTCGGACGTCATTGCTGGGAGAACTATGTGTTCCATAACCTCGAATGATGTAGCGTTTGATTAAGTGGCAACAGAGCTGGCGAAATTTCAGTTACACTGGAGCACGTACACCAGGCTGAAGTTTCCGACTAGTGCATTGCATTGGATGGAAAATCCCACATTTTTTAAAAAATTCAAATTTTTAGAATTTATTGGTACTTTATTGGTTGTTTTTTGTGTTTCAATTTTCTTAGGGGAGGGGAGGTGTTCCATGGTTTTTCATTTAAAAGTTTTATATTTGCACCAGGTGAGAAAATGAAAGATCGCCGGCCTTGAGTGGCACAACTTTGAAATTGGATGAGTCAGTAGTCTCCCTTTTTTCATAATAGGAAACAATCTTTTAAAGAGAGGTTCACCGATTTTGGTCTCTAACGACGCCCGAGGAAGAGAGCTGGGTTCGTCATCTAACAGTTGCCATTTCCATCTGGAATCATGAGCTAATCTCGGCAGGTGGGCAGGTTTCAGGAAAAATATATGCAATGTTGAAGAAATCTGACAGAATTTTGGCTAATTTTTCTTCTTCAGAAATGGGTCTTGATTTCTGAGCTGTAAAAAGTCACTTCAAGATTTAGATATAGGGGGGGGGGGCAGTTCTCTAGTGAATTTCACGTGTTACGAGACTTCAGTGTGCCTATATACAGTGTGCTGACATTTTCTTCAGGTGTTGCCACGCTGTGATGACCAAAACTGACCAGTCGAAACTATTTTTCCAACTAATTAGACTTGAATTCGCCGCGCATAATGTCAAGGAAATTTGAATATCCTCAATTATGCCCCTTCCCCGTCCCTTGAAATTATGATAGAAGTATTTCAATATCAGATACTAGATAATAAACTTGGAATGCAGAAGAAGAAGGTATATACCCAATCGACTTCGTTTTTATTGAGAGGGAGGGAGGGGAGAGAGTTTCAAGATTTTAGACTCAGAAATATCAATTGTGCTAAAAAAAAAAAAAAATAGAAGTAGACTGGCGAAGAAACTTTACTTTTTATTTTTGCCATAGCGACAGTTTTTTTGAGGTGTTGTGGAAGGCCTCCCCCTTCTCCTTTCAGTAGGTCTTCGTAATGTGAGCAAGGATTCCTTTATTTTGTTTACACGCACGTTAGATGACGGGTGAATAGGAAGATCTGATGAAAATAATATGTTTTTTTGAGTAGTCGAACATAATGTAATCTGGGGCAGCAGCTAAGAGCACAATGACAGAATTTCAACCTTCAAAATTTCAAACAACTCGCAGAAAAGAAAAGAAGAAGAGCTGTCTTTGATTTTTTTTCACCCTTAGTGGATTGAAAATGGGAATCGTGTAAGAAGGGAGTATCAGCTCGAGGAACAGTGTTTCCATCGACTCCCATTCTAGGACTGCTGGCCTAATAACTGGTTATTTGAGAATTTAGGATATGGGAGGCTTGCAAGTATGGCATTGAGTTAGGAGTAGAGATATCACTTTCTTCCGAGAGTGGCAAAATTCAGTATTTTTAAACTAAAGCAACTTCTCTTTTAGAACTAGAAGGCTCCTCCTAACCGCTCCATAGTTCAATCCTCAGAAAAATTGTATAATTTATAGATTTGTCTTGGATCATTTCCTGATTTTTTTCGCTGTTTTTGAATTTCTTCAGGAATAATTTCTATTAAAGTTCTTCTGAGATTCACTTAGGATCTTTAAAGACTCTTTATGATCTTCAGAATTACTCGTACTTACCGTCCTTCAAAACTTGCGGATTGGTCAAGACTTCCAGTACTAATTAAAGCTCAGGAAGCCTTCTGTAGGACATTTAAGACACTTTGAGACTCTTCTAGATTTCTTTTGTGTTCTTTAAGATTCGAACATCTTCAACGCGTTCTAATGCTTTGCAGACATGTTTGAGACTACGGAAGGCATTTCAAAAGTTATTTAAGTATTGTTAAGACAACGGCAGACTTGATTAAGGCTTGCCAAAACTCATCAAGATTATTTTAGAACCATTTTAGATTCTTTCAGACTTCTTTCAATCTCTTTCCAAGTTTTTTTAGGCTTATAAGACTGATGTACTGACTAACTGACTGACACGGCGCACCATAATACTGTTTGCATCTGACTGATATTAATAACTGATTACTGTGTCTGTATTATTCAGTATTCATTATCAGTTGAATGATCGCATTTCACATCTTGATAATGATGGTGATGATAACGCCACATTTGTGACTTATCATCGTGTGCCGTGTTCATGTCGCATACTTATTCCTTTTTAGAAGTGATGATGATGGTGGTCATGAGTTATTTCTCGAAGGAAGAGGACTAGACGTTTAATATGATATAGAGATGATAAAAATTTAGGAAATTCTGGTGACTTTATTAACCAAAAAGGACCATCCTGTTTTAACATGGACTTTAAAAATGCGCAAATTTTGAAGGAACAAACATCTCTCTTGTTCCGCCGCACGCATGTCTCCTCCGCTTTTCATCAGGGTGTCTACCAGTCATACAAGTCATACAAAAGTCATACAGAAGTCATACAGTTGCCTCTGATTACTTACAAACTTGGTAATTCCTCTTAAACTAATGAAATTGTTCATAAGCAATTGTGATTACTTGCAATATTTCTGTTCAAAATACGGGCACATTGAAATTTAATTGAAAATTTGTGTTCTTTGCAGCATTCTTTGTAATCATTCGCTCGTTATTATTTGATTATTAAGTTTCTTCAAAGTTTTTGTTCCCAATTTTTAGCATGTTTTTGAAATATTTTCTCTTGTCTCGTTTCTCGTGGAATTTCTGTTCAGGCGTGAAAATGGTCCGAAAAAAGATGATACAAAAGTCATACAATGGTCATACTATTAGAAAAGTTGTATTCGGTAGACACCCTGTTCATATGTGCGTGAGGATAGAGTTCTTATCAGTATTTCTTGTCTATCTATTACTTAGGACCTTTTCTCTACTTGTGATTCCCCCCCCCCCCCAAAAATGATATTACTTTAGAAGACACTGACTTGAAAAATACTAACTTTTTCCATGACCCAAATTTCTTGTACCCATTGTAGTGGCAGAAAGTAATACCTAGTTTTCAATATTTTTGAAGTGCTTGCAATCGCTTTCCGAAACCTAGTGACTCTGCGGTTCTTCCAACTCCAAAGTCTTGTTGACTTATTCTAGTTGTCTATACAAACAGTTGAGTCAGTTAGTCGAACTAACAGAGGCAGTTGAAAAGAAAGAAAGATAGACTTCCAAAGTGAATGCTAACGAGATGTAACACAACTCCCTGATTTACTCCTGAAAGCTGGAGCAGTTTTCTCAGGGATAAATTGCCCCCTCCCTTGTAAATGGCCAGTGTTGTATCACGAACCCGGAAAAAAACTCTTTAACATACTCTTATAATAAATTATCTTGGAGAATTCTAAGATACCATGGTCATTAAGTTATTATTATCTAATTAATTTAATTTTTTCATGCTTACCTTACGACAGAATACTCGGTGAGTTATTATATATAGTCTAGTACCTATCGATGCGAACGTGTATAGCCTCGAATTGTACTTTTCGATGAACGAATGTACGACTTAGTGTAAGAATTTATAATCTGCGTTGTTAATTTTAGCTCGTGTATTAATGTTGTGCTTCTTTTTTGTTTTTGTTCAGGACGCTGACCAAACGAGCCCAGAGTAGAAGCCGTTTCAGAAGAAAAAGTTTCAGGGAAAGGTATTTCAAGTTGACAACCGAAAGCTTATCATATTCCAAACATAAAGGTGAGTCATCTTTTTGATAGCCTGCTGGCTGTAAAAAGTGATTTTTCAAATGTACTTGTTACATTTTCAATTCTGTGCCCAGGTAAAGAAGCGATAAGCCAAATACCACTGTCTGATATACTCGCTGTGGAGAGAGTGAGTTACGAATCGTTCAAGAGAAACAATACGCTGCAAATAATACAAGCCAATAGAACGCTCTACGTGCAGGTAGGTTGAATTAAATTGTAAGTACGATCGATGTTTATCGAATGTTGGTCTTACAAAGTGATCCATTTTCAGGCGAGTAATTGTGTAGAAGAGAAAGAGTGGATAGATTTACTCACGAGAATGTGTTCATCAAATGATAAGCATTTAGTTCAATACCACCCCGGTGCCTTCATCAAACGAACCTGGATATGGTATGTTTGGTTTTTATAAATCATGGTGACCCCTTCTGCCGTACAAAGTGAAAGTGTGACCATAATGGACCAAGAAATGCCTCTCTATTAGGTCTTATCCTCAAAAAATGGCAGAATGGGTATAGTCATCCTTTCAGTTTGTACGGCGACTGGATCTGTCAAGCTCATCCTGACGCCTCGGATTCATTTACATCCATCTAATGTATACGTGTGTTTCCGTTACAGCTGTAAATCTCGAGTTGAGAACTGCATCGGGTGCGCCAAAGTTACAAAACCAGCGGAAGGTGTTCATACCAATAACATAGACATCGACAGGGAACTGTCGAGACTTCATACGTTAACCTTTTCTCACATAGACCGTATCGAGAATGTTCTTCGTAAGTTGACTGTTTTCTGGAAATGCGTAGAAAAGTCCGACTTGTAACTCAGTCGAATTATAATTTCGTGATTTCGTGTTGACAGGTGCGTGCCAGTGTCAAGCGGCATACAACAACGACAGACATATACTTTCCTCTTCGGTCGTTGAAGACGTGCCATCGGTAATGACTACACTCACGGCGCTGCAGAATCACAGTTACACGATCGAACAAGAACAAAGAAGTGTTTTAAGGGCGATTGCCAGAGAAACGAAATACGGCAGCAAGTAAGAATATTTCTGTGATTTTTATCTAGTCAGTACCGCAGGTGGACAGACTTTATAATTTGAAAACAGGGGTATAATTTGAAAACAAGGGTGTTCAGTCAATGGTTACAGGCTTAAGTTTAGCCGATGGTTTTTAAGCTGCTGGTTGGCTTGGCTTAAAGCTCATGGAAAACTTTACCATGATGAATCCTCCTCTTTGGTTCCACTTCGGAGCGTGAGTGAACTTGGTAATATTCCATATGTAGCGTATGCCAATTCACTTTTTCTTCTTCTGTAGTCCAGAGCGCTTTCGGCTACGCAAGAAGAAAATGTGAATTGGCACACCTTACAAATGGCATCCTCCTCCCGAGCCCTGGAATCCGCCCTTTCGAGCATTATTTCAGAGACGTCGGGGAGGCTGTTAGGGCTGTCTTAGCGCTCTTCCCTTCTGGCAGAAAAACCGGCCTACCTTTGGATTCCGAGACCAACGCGCTATCCACTCAGGCAACCAGACCCCTTTACTAATGGGCTGGAAAGAAATCAACATCAACCTTTTCTCGACGATTTAAGCTTGCTCAACTTAGCCGAAGAGTGTGAATTCAGAGCTTTGTTACCATTAAAAAGTGAAACACATTTTTCAACTTCAAAGTTTTATTTTAATTAGCAAATTTGACAAAAGAAAAAAAAAAGGAAAAAAAAGCGTTTTTACTTTAAAAATGCTAAACAATTTCATTATAAATTGGATCGTTCTTAGAATTTTCTAAAATGAAAAAAAAATTTAGGTGTTATGCAGAATAAGCTGCAATAGGAAAAAGACAAACAAAACATGAATTTCTTAACCTTATTGATGATTCATCAACTCACTGAGTCAGTTCATTTCAAAATGAGTTTCGTCCGCCTCTAATGGAACTCATGCTCGTGTTGATTGAATTTCTGAGGATTGCGAGAAGATTATTCATTCTTTTAACTGAAATCACCGAGAGGATAACTCGTCGGTTTGTGTAACTTTTGATTGGAACATTACTTTTGTTAAAGTCAAGTTTTGTGACTCTACCGTCAAAGCTTTCGTTTCTATTCAAATGCCTGAACTTTTGATTACTTTCATGCATTATTCTCCTTATCCAAGTTAATTCAATGTGATGAAAATTGGATAACGTGAATGATAAGTTCATGCGTGTTTATTGTTTCGGCGAATGCCATACCGCTCTGGTTGTACTTGTTTGATTGTGTTGAAACTTTAACTATGCTCTAAATGCCCCTTCCTCTTCTTCGTGAATCCAAACATCAGTTCTGGACCATAAGTTCTCCATGTTTGATAGTTTCTTCGTAAAAGTTCGAATTGCGTTTCAAATTGAACAAAATTTTTTGGATTCTGCATTAATCACAAGCTGTGTACTAAGTTCTTATAAACAAAAATAAGGCTAAGCTTGCCGAAATGGCGGAGGACCTGAGGAGAGAGAGAGAGCAGGAAGATGGGATTGACGATCAATCAATCTAAAACTAAAATCATGACTAACATTGTAAACATGAGCCAAATTAAAATCGATGAAAAAATATTTGAAATGGTATCTGAGTACAAATATTTAGGCCAGAGCCTACCTTTCGCCAACAAAACCGAGAGAGAACTCGAAATCCGTAGGGCCAATGCTTGGAAACCTTTCTGGTCGCAATAAAAAATCCTAAACAGTGATATGAACATAAAAACAAAAATACGCACCGTCGAAAGCATGGTCATTCCTGTCCTGACATATACGGGGCTCAGATCTGGGCTACCACGAAAAATCTGATCCACCCACAATTCTGTGTTGAGCATTTTACAAATTGGACTAAAAGATCAGGTCAAGATACAAACATTTCTGGCTGAAACCAACGCAAAGGAAGTCGGGGTTACCGTCAAAAGGCTGAAACTCAAATATGCCGGACATGTAATGAGGGATTCATCTCTCAAATGAAGTAGAATTATAACAACCTGGGTGCTACGTGATGGGTGGAGGAGAAGAGGGAGACCGTCCACGAGATGGTCGGACGAACTGGTCCAAAGATCAGGCATAAACTGGCCCAGGATGGCTTGGGGTCGGGCAAAATGGAAGCAAGCGACATAGGCTTATGCCCAAGAATGGGCGACCGAAGGTGGAGCTGGAGGGTGAACATTTTCACCTACCTGACGGTTCAATCTAATGTTATCTAACTGTGAACGTTGCTCCAAATTGGGTCAAGACTCTAAATACGTACTACGACCTAAACAAATAGGCGGCGTAACCGTGACCAGGTTCGCTAGTATCGACTCCTGAAAAGGTGATCAAGGTTGATGTTCCCATAAGAATACGTGTAAAATTGGTATACTTTAAAGCTTTCGTCATCGCTGAAAACAGGGTTTCTTGAGTCATATAACATGTCAAATTGAAGCTGGAAGTCTCTAGTTTATGTCGATAGGTAATTTAATGCACTTTATTTGCTCTAGTTAGATGACTAATAAGTTGATTTCCAAATTGCTGTTTTTCTTATGGAAGTTTACCATTGGTACAAAACGCGTTTGTGAACAACTAATACATGAAAAATGGAGCCGTTCAAAGTTCATAAATGAAAACTAGAGACCTGAATCTCTAAATTCATCTATTATATGCCGCAAGAAAACATTTTATTGACTACAAAAAGCGAATTCAAGTTACATGCATTCTTATGGTGATAACGTCCACGATCACCTTTTCAGCGCAGGGCTACCAACTTCGGAAACTCTCTGTTTCGTCGCCTATTCGGAATTTTTTTATTTGAAGTCCCCCCCCCCCCGCCGTTCTTAGTTACATTCTGAAGGTGGTCCTAATGCTTTGAGTATAAATCTCCTGGAGAGATAGAAATCGGATTATTTACATTATACGAGCGTGGAACTGTAGAGCGCGCTATACCGTGTTACGCGCGCGTTTCTGTTATGCGAATGCCCCGTTGTAAACAAACTGACTGCCATAAGCTTTACTTTCATTAGCACCGGGGGCATCTGCATGACAGAAATGCGCGCTCCACAGGTCCAGCATAGGAAACATGGTTTCTATCCCTCCAGGAGATTTATACTCAAAGTTCTAATGGGCGCGTTTTCTTCAGCGCCACAAACGCACCTATCATACGCTTCCCGTGTCGTCACAGAGTGAGTTACTGTTAGCAAGAATACCCGTCTTTGTTCCAACGGACGTATCGACTCCTGTAGGAAGAACACGGAGCAAAGATCAGTATGTTACTACCTGAGAATAAGAAATTTGTTGGAAAGCAAAGGTACATATTTCTAATCCAGAAGGTTCTGAACATTTGCTAATAAACTTCTGGTTTCTAACAAATTTTTTATTCTCAGGCAGTGACATGTCGATCTTTGCAACATATGTTTTTCTTACGGGAGTCGATACGTTCGTTGGAACGAAGATGGGTATTTTTGCTAACAGTAACCATGAAGTAAGTCACTCCGTGCCGTCACTGGGAAACGCGCCCATTGAATTCTCCGTGAGTTACAATGTGTGTATAAATGATATCTAAATGTTGATATTGTCCCCCTCAAGTTATTTCTTGAACTGAAATGCTACCTAGACAGTTTTTCAGTTATTATGAGAATAAACGCTGTACTTTTTACACTGGTGCAAGATACATGTCCGTATCATGATGGCGCACTCCCACTGAGGCTGACAGCACTGCTGTAGCCAACTGTGCTGGATGATAGTTATTTTCGTTCACATTGGAGCTAGTCGAAATACGCTGACAGCTATGTTAGAATTTATCCGATTCGAATCGCATACCGGCTAACAGTAACAATTAGCAATGTTGCATGTTAGTCATGGTACATTTACACTGACAAACGAACATTGCAATCAGCAAAGTTTCGAAAATGACTAACATTGCTAGTTGTTATTGTTAGCCGGTATCCGATTCGAATCGGATAAGTTCTAACATTGCTGTCAGTAGCTGTCAGCATATTTCGACGAACTCCAGTGTGAACGAAAATAACTAACATCCAGCAAAGTTGGCTACAGCAATGCTGTCACCCTCAGCGTAAATGCACCATGAAGCTAAAAACAAAATAAATTAATGAAAAACTACTTTTTTTCGAGGAATATTATTTGATTGTACCCGTTCAATTGTGATCAGTTGTGTGAATGAAATCACAAAACTGAATGTGCTTATACGCTCATCTTGTTCTGTTTTAATTCGAAAATAACATATTGGTATCATGATTGTTTCCAGGCACGCTCCGATTGGCGATGACAATTACTTGCTAATGGCTGGTCGTCTCGAATCAGTCGTTATGAGAAAGCAATTTTGACTTCTAACGAACAATAACTAAAACTACTTTTTCTTAATAATTTGTTGTATAATTTCTAATAACATTTCAAAACGTATTTATAAGCTTTAGTTTTTAAATGTGTAACAGTACTTTGGTATGACCACAGACTGCATCGAATCAATTATGTGCAAGTGTTCAAACCTAGACTAAATACGATTTACTGACCGAATTGCGATTTTTTTTTTTTTTTTTTTTTCAACAATATCATTAAGGTGTATAACTAATGTTATTTTCTTCAGCGCATTTTAATTTCTATTTGTATGTTGTCAAATTTCAAACGAAACTAGTGAATGAAACGTAAATTAGTACAGTAGAACCTCGATTATCCGACCATTAATTAACTGATCTTTCAATCATCCGAGATCAATTTTGGCCAACTGAGCATTCGTTTATCCGACACGAAAAACTCGGTTAATTTTTTTTTATCCGATTCATATATTATTTTGCAAGTACATATGTGCAATATTGTGTTAGCTGAAGCTGTATAAATGAAATTGGGATTTAAACTTAGAGTTTCAAGTGTTGGCAGCTCTGTGTATGTGTGAGTGATCACGGATAATTTACCGCAAGCGTGTAGCAAACTTGAACTATAATTAAGTCTATTAGAAATTCACTTTCAAAGAAAATTTGTCCTAAATTTAACTATGCATCATCACCAAAAAATTGAATAATAATCAGTTCTACTGGTAAAATAATTTTTACTCGTTTTTTTACCCTCCTGAAGATAGCAGTGTTTCTATTTGAAAGTACACATGATCACTCATAAATTTATGAGCATCCAAGAGTTCATTACTGCCAAAAGATAAGACAATCGATTACGTATCCGATTTTTTGGATTATCCTGGGTACTTTTTCCCCCACCTACCCCAGATAGTCACGGTTCTACTGTAATCAATCTTTTTATCAGTCACCTTTGTTGTGAAACGTTTTATTGAATCCTGGCTTATTTTATTACCGATTCCTTCCATATTGATGAAATCATCATAAATTGATTGACGCTTTTAGGATTAAGATACTAAATAGTCTGATGACCGGTTTTAGTTGTACGACATTCGTGTACTACTTTTTCATGTTACGTTCTTGAATTAAAAACCCCGAGCAATTTTAAAATACCTTTTATTACGAATACTACTTAAACGAAGAACAAAAATATAAATGAACTGATTTGCGCTGTACATACTCCTACTTTTCCATGTACTTTGTATATAATTTTTTTGTTAGTTTCTTCATTACTTTTCTAACTTCAAAATCATTCGAATATTTCTAAAACGCAGACATGAATTATTCGTTCAGGCATTACGTTCTATGGAATATCAGAACACGAGCTCTCTAATTTTCATTTCGGTAAATTATATTCCTTCTCTTTTCCCTACGAGTTGATTATTTTAGTATTTTTATAAAAGACATTTTATTAAACTCGTTTGGCGAAATAATAAAGTTATTGTCACGCTTTAACGTAGTTGAAAAATTTTTATTTGTCGTTGTGATATTGTTATGTACGTATTTTTTAAATTGTTACATTCGTTTTATTTAAGAAAAAAATTGTTTTATATGTTTCTTCTTTTTTTTTTCACGTTCACATTTTTGTAACTTTTTTTTTTCTAGTTTTGGTTATTTTATCTTCTTTTTTTTATACTTATTTATTATTTCTTTTTCTTAGCAACAAACGTCTTCATTACAGCTAATTATTATTATTATTATTGAGGTTTTCACGTGTAATCTGTTAGTTGTTGAACATAATACGATTTGTTACTTTTTTATTTATTTTTTTAAATGACATTGCTGTTGTGCTGGCATTTTTTCATTATTCCCCTTCCGTCGCAGTATTAAAGGCAGCGTTTTAATCGTAAGTATTAAAATCCAAAATGCGGGTTGTGTTTTGAAACAATGTAATATACAAATTGTAATTTTTGTATAATTTTTTTCTCTCTATATTTGAACTGAAACGCTACTTCAATATAGAAATTATTTTTTAAATTACCACAAATGGACGCTGTTAAGCAAAAAGGAACCAACCGACATTTGTAAACGAAATGAGTTATCGTTGGAAAGAGCGTAAAAAGTAGAATTTTTCAAAACTGGGCCCCCGATTCAAAAATGTGTACTCACGTTGAAAAAAGTTTATCAGTAAACGTTATGTCATATATTTTCTACATGGCTCTTGAACTTCGAATCGCGTGTTTTCAAAAAACAGATTTTACCGGTTGGTTCCATTACGCTTAACAGTGTCCAAATATAAGTGTACATTCCAAAGATGAAAAAGAACATTGATGTACCTAATACTAACATTGAATCCTTTATTTATTTTGTATCAACATTATTCCTTCGATTGGCGGCTTTTATGTGCTCTTATTGATGAATTAAAATGTATTTTGTATACTTTTTAAACATTTATCATATAAAGTTTACTTTGTTTTTTTATTCTTATTGTGTGTTCTTTGAAACTGATTGAATAATGTTGGCATACTGTCTGACAAACGATAGTCTGAGTTGTCAAAAATGGTAAATAAAAATTGGGATCCGTTATCTAGTAGTTATACAAACTATGGAAATCCAAATTAATATTCGATAATTAGTATCTAGTCGTTTTAATAATTACAAGCTAAGTGACAAGTCAGTTGCTTAACATACTCTGTTATTGATTTGTAGGGGTTTCTCCCCGTTCTTAATTGGTTATTTGGGAAACTAGAATTTTTACTTAGGTATTGTATTTTTTGGGGGGGAGAACGGGATACGGGAATTAGTAATAAATTCCTGTTGCAACATATTTATATGGGAAAACAAGGAACTGGAATTCCCGTTGAAAACTGTCAGAATATCGAGAAATGAGAACTTTTGGGAGGAACGCCCCGGATTCTTTCCCGTTTCTTACCTCTCCCCTTCAAGTGGAATTTAGAATTAATGCATCAGCACCAGGCTGCAAGCTTCAGGCTGCAACTTCTTCAGCTGTCTGTTCCTGTTTCGATGCACACTAGCGCTCCCATACCTATATCAGTGTGACCAAAATGAGAATACCGATGATTTTATAACGTCATTTTCAACTGCCGACACTGTGAATGCTGTTACCTACGAAACTTGAAAACGAAATAAGTTGCGCCATTTTCTTTGAGTTTTCCAGCTGTTGAACAGGTTATTCGAGTTCGTCGTAAACCGTTTGCTGTGCCATCAAAATCGACTAATTATGTTCACCATGTTCAGTCATATGTGGGATTTGAAGTGAAGCTCCAGATATATCCTGATCTTCGTAAGTAATAGACTACGAATTAATATTCCGACATTCCGAGCCTTCATCTGCCTTTTTAAGGGGCAGATTATGGTTCAGTAGTATGTATGTAGACGTTCGTTCTCAAAAGAAGAAGATGCGTATTCGGATGTTCAGGTCGATTGAAATTGTTTATTTTACTGTTCAGGAAGATGAAGAAATGCTACTCACTTTATTACCCAGGATTATTTCAACTTGCCTGAAAAATAATGACGTTCTTCGAAAGGAAACGTGTGATTATGCTGCCCTAAATGTCGACAAAAGTGCGGTGTTTGCTTATTACACTATATCTTCTGTGGAATACTTTCTGTTGAGTTCGAACTATAACAACAGGTATTATGTACTCCTTTACTTCACGAAACCAATCTTAATATTTTCCGGACTCGATAGTCCGCATTAACATTCTTCAAGTACGTACTTATTATTCAGTAACACAATAAGATCAGAGTTATGAACGTACTGGCAGATTAGTGAAGTTACTTGATGGTTATGACGTGTGATGAATGTTTAGTTTCTTGCTATACACGTGCCAGATCTCATAAGGTTTTGCACATCAGTAGATAGGCTTCTCTAACTGAGTTTTAGAATTTGGAGCCGTTCGCAGAGTTCTTTATACTGATGAACCAGATATGGTGTAGAAAGAGCTAGCAAATATTTAAGCTTGTTGGGAACTGAGAGAGGGAAATATTTTAAAATGACGGACTTGAGAATGAAAAATAAAATTAAAAACTTGCAGTCTTTGCCCTATATACTATGTTACGGTTAATGTTGTTAATTCAGTTAATGTAAGTGGCGGATGAATAACTGTTAATAACAACGGATGTGATAAGGAACGTGAATAACCAACATTTTGAAAGGTGGCAAATGATGTTATATAATAACCGGTAGATCACGGTATTAGCTAGTTAGGCCGTTCAGTATCGCTAATGAATCACGATCTACATTCGTCCGCCGGTGATTCTCTATCTTCCACCTTATCTAAGTGTTACGCATCAAGCTTTTTGTTCTAACTTTTTGCGAGAAGAAAAGAAGTACAGAGAGAAACAATACTTGCTCGCTTGTGGTGATTGCTTTTCTTTACTAAATTAGGTATATAAAACAAGTAACGTATTTCTGCGTGTTGAGTGGGTAGAATTCATCATTTGTCCTCAAGAGGACCTGTTGAATGTGGTGCAGATCATAGTCCCAACAGGTGACACAGAAATTACTTTAGGGACAGTAGCAGGATGCAACAGCGTTGCTGGAGCTCAGAGGTTCAAATGATGCGACTGTAAGATAGGATGAAACACTATTAGATGCTGCTCACTGCGAAAAGCAATTAATCAATTATACAATACAAGATGCCGTGGCAGTCTATATGTGTTGTAAAAAGAATAACTCGTACCTTTTGGAAATAATTCTTATATTTTGTAGTTCCCATAAATGTAAAAATGTATTCAACCAACTGGTATTTTTCGTAGACTGATCAAGTCACTCATGAATTGAAGTCAATTGCTAGTCATTAACGTAGATAAATTATCCTCTTTTTTAGTCATTAACGATAGTAACTGGCCATTTAATGTTAATTTTCTTCTAACAACATTAACTGTGTTGTATGCATTGAAGAATGTGTGGGAAATGTGAGCTGTGTAGAAGTTGAACCAGTTATAGAATAGCTTGAGAGTTGTGAGAAATACATACAGGTAAGATCCTTCTGACTATCAGTTCTTCGTGTTGATGTTTTTAAACTGTGTAATTACTTGATTTTCGACATAGACTATTTTCAGATGCGATGGAACCGTCAAAACCTGTAATATTATTTGCTTTTTGATAAGAACTATTTTCAGGTATAATGGAACCGCTGAATCATAATAACTTGATGATGTTCAAGGGGAATAGTCTTCTTGCTCTAACGTTATCTATATTTACTTCAAGTTACCGAATTTGAGTTTTAGGTTAATGGTAGTTCAGAGGAAAGAACATTACTGCTGGTTATCGTGTGAATTCGCTGTTCATAACTAGATGAGAGAACTGTTCATCGTATTTAGTAAATACTCAAATTTTCAAATAAGTTTCTAGTAGGTAGAAGAATTTTGAAATCAAAGGTACGTAATTTCATATTTAAACAAGCCGAAAAATAAAAATTTGAAGCTTGATAAATCCTTCTAGCTCTTTATCATACATAATACTGGAAGATGTGTATAGTAATAAAGATAGGCAGCAGATCAAAAACCAAAGTTCGTCCAGTTGATTTGGTGATGCTAGATTTTTTATTATATCCAGGTAAAAAGTGTAATTAATGAATTTATCTGTGCTAAGTTAGTATACTAAAATTATTACGATCCCTGATATGTTCCTGTGTGGAATTCATCTCGAATTTTTTTGTATTTGTTTCAGATTGGGTCAGGATTATTTGTTGATGATGTTCCACATGTGTGCTCTCTGAATGTTGCTACCATGAAAGTTCGCTCGTGAACTACATATTTATTTCTGTGTTAAATCTATATTAATAAATGTACTATAGAAACACGAACTCTTCTGCAGTTTTTCTTTCCTCTTTCAAACTTGATGTGTGAAATCAGTGAATAACTCTCCAAAAGATTGAATTCACTGGACATTTTATTCTTATTCAATCCAAACTACGTAACTTATCTACCTAATAGGTATTTTAAATAGACAACTGAATTGCTTTCTAACCATATTCTGTTGCATTATTAATCCGTTTTTGCTTCTAGGTTCAACTTGAAAGATAGTTACGTGATTTGAGTAAGTAACATTTGGATACAGTATATTACCAAAATGGATGGCTATGAAGTAATCTGAGATTCTGATGCATAACTCTAATATAGAACCATTATGTGACATTTTTTCATTCTTCTTTCTAGGAATAAATTATGAAATGTAGCTGACTGCGTGGTTCCTGGAGAGTAATGCTCAAGAAAAGATACAGTCATTATAGCCCTGAAAAATCTCTGATGAGTTATCGAAATCCGTTCTTCCAAAGATCGAATTACGAACGACTTCGCAACTGGAAAAGTATACGGACTGAATAATTTTTGATCAGTTTTTTACTGACTTCAAGAAGTAAGAAAAACGCGTGTTACCTATAAAACTCATGTAAGTGTTGAAGGTACCTATGTATATATTCATTGTGAATCATGGATTTGGTATGCTGGTAAAATATAATAGAAACCATAGCTACTTTTTTCCTGGAAGAATGAATTACTTATCCCGTGAAACAAGTACGAGTATCTACATGATCAAATCCGTTACTTTTCCATGACGACTTTGTGATCGAAAATTCAATACCTACTTGATTTTGATATATACCTACCTATATAAGAGAATCGAGTGTGCTCTGGATAGAAATCTACATTAGATTCTCTGCACAATTTGATCCAAAAGTCGATATTGACCTTGTATGTGACTTGTATCGAAATCGAATTTTGAATGTCAACAAAAGAGTCGAGTTTTACTTCAGCCGAGGTGTCACAGGATGTAGCGGTGATTGAAACTGCATTAAAATTGCTCGGCCTGTGAGAATTTGGGATCATCAGATGAATTTTAACAGTTAATTAAAGAAGAAAAAAAAAAAGATTTCAACTTCTCCAATTATCCATATCGTTTGAATTATCGTTGTAATATGTAGATATTTAATATTTTTATTTTGCTATCAATCAAGTTATAGATTTTCACCATCTTCAAAACGAAAACACATATGGCAGTTCCTGCCTGTAGTAGGTATATTCGAAAAGTTTTAAAGTAAGAAGGCTCTTGGACAATTTGTTTTTCATTTTACAAAATAATACCCTTCGGAAAAATATTTTCTTGTCGATTAAGAGAATGGAACTTTACAGCACCTACTTGCGAAAGGCATCTTAAAAATCGCGTGTTAATATGTAACATAGTATGTCATACTTACACATAATTGTTTTTATGAGCACGCAAAGAGTAAACTGATTTTGTACTTCACGTCTGGATTAATTCATTCACACGGAAAAAGGGAAGCTTTTGATGTAAGTCGAGATCAGTAATTTACTAGAGTCCTATTAAGTATAGAGAATTTATTCATTTCGAACAAAAAGTAGGCAAGAATAATTTGGTGGTATAATTTTATCTTTGCCATCTTTCAGACCATGAATTTATTCTAATTTTAAGTTTTTTCTTATCCTTGTTGCAGATTTTCATGTTATTATTCGGTACCCAAATTCGAATTACGTTTATGTGATTACGAATATTGAAACGAGTGAAGATGAAACTGTGCACCGGTCCGCGATTTCGAAGTGTCTGGTACCCGGAGTTGAGGTACTACTAGGCCGGTAAAATACCTCCATCAGATGTAATCATCTGGTTTCCTTCAATAAAGTCTTAAATGTTACGAGCATGTAGAACGCATTACTTTTCTTGAAGGAAATGTTGGAATTTGGGTGAAAATTATTCCTTTCCTCGCCCTCACCACCCGGTCACGTGATGCAAGTGTCCACTTGTAGTTTTAAAGTTACTTTCCCAATAAGAGGTCCTTCATGTTACTCCGATTCCGCAGCGTGGTGCTGATGCATTATTTCCAAATTCCACTTGAAGGGGAGAGGCAAGAAACGGGAAAGAATCCGGGGCGTTCCTCCCAAAAAGTTCTCATTTCTCGATATTCTGACAGTTTTCAACGGGAATTCCAGTTCCTTATTGTTTTTCCATAAAAATATGTTGCAACAGTAATTACTAATTTCCATATCCCGTTCTCCCGAAAAAATACAATAAAAATTCAAGTTTCCCAAATAACCAATTCATTCATCCATGGGTTTTTCGGTATTGTAAAATATATATGTATTTACATTTTTTTTATCCTCCCTAATAGTTTATATAAAATGGGTACAGTTTTATTCGTTTCTTTCGTATTTTCCAAGTTAAACTTGAACCTTGTGTCCTGACTCTCTGATTCTACTGACTGACTCTGTCAATTCTTTTAGAATCTAGTTTTATTTTATGAAGCATATTTTCATTAGTCCTGATTGGCCCCCTCAAGTCTTCTCTACTGTCTTTCTATTACTTTTATATTTGTAGGTAATTGGCTCGCATTATCCTGTTTGTCTTTTGTCAGTTTTTTATACTTCTGGGAGATTTACATTCTCTCATGTATACGTGTTCTTCCTCAGAGGATACAGAAGCAAATGCCCCAAGATGTTCGGCTATAACAAGTCCCAGAACCGAGTGAAGAAATAGAAAAAGAATGAAAGAAAGCAGATTCAGGGTATTTTCCTGGAAGAGAGTGGTACTTTCCAAAGAATAGCCCCCGGTGTTTCCGACTGGAACTGTGATAAGGGTCTGTAAATAGTCAAGAAGGCTTAAGAAGACCTAAGTGAGTTTGGAAGAATTTAATTATTAGGATGTTCATTAATTTGAAACCAAATATTTTCTTGAGCTAAAATAGTTGCTATGAATTTCTTGCATCCAGGAAAATTTATAATTAAACGAATTTGAGATCATATGACATTAACTGCGGGCTCCGCTCCCTGAGCGTTTCGCGGTTCAGCCACCGCTAAGATTTTATTTGATGACATCATAATTACACAAAAAGACAAATTATAAGAGGAACCCAATAAGACGCAAAGGCAATCCGACGACATCATTGGACGTAATATATTATGTAGTTGAATATGTCGCGTTTTTTTTTTAGATTTCAATTTCTGTTGGATATGAGAGAAATTTAAATATGCTGTCCAGAATCGTCGATGTATATTATATCACATTTCTGTCTTTTGTTTAATTTCAGGGCTTTCTCCCTACATACCTATCTATCGATGAGTTCATTCTAGTTAATTAAGTTATGTTTATCAGTTCTTTCTCTCCTGTTGATAACTGTAGTTCTTTCTTTTTCTGTTGTGAATATTTGTTTGGTTTTGGAAATGAAAGTTCTGGGTTATAATACTTAAGGCTGAGGCTTGCTTTTGTCACAAAATCAGAAGGACGAAAATTTTTAATAAAGCCTATGGACAGTTTTCTGGTGCTTCCTGAATGATTTTAATAATGTCTGTAGATAGTTTCTCGGTGCTCCCTGAACAAGCTAGAAATATGAACTTCCTCCGTTTAGGAAAAGTACTCCTCATTGTATTCTCAGTTTCAGACTGGCATGTGAGATAATTCGAATAATACTTTATCACTGAACCTATATACATACTGTGAAGGTTCGTAGGGGCTCAAAGTCGATGAGTGACTTCCTTCGGAATATTTGCCAGCGAAAATTATGTAAAAGATTCCTCCTTTTTCTATCTTATTTCTGCGATCTTGTCTGTCTCTATTTTTTTACGAAAAATTATTTCTCCTCATCTAGTATTTTTCGATATTTTGTGGCACTTTATTTCTTTTCTATTTTTTTCGTATTTCGCTGTCTGCCTATTTATTCATTTATAAGCTACGTAAATTTAGTCAGACTCATGTTAGGTCACATTTTGTCTAATAAATGATTCAGACAAATTATTATAACTTCCAAGACTTAAGTTCAATAACAACTTATAGTATTTCCATGAGGAATCTTGAGTTCGGTTTCCTTTTTCTTCAGTTTTTCATTCCGCTGGTTGGTTAGAAGGTATGGTTTTTTTCCCTCTCTTTTTGCTTATTGTGTCTCTTCCAGTTGCCCTTTTTAGCTGATATTTTGAAATCATTAGCTATCGCAAATAATCGAGGAATCAAAGACAATTGCCTATTCCATTCATTTAAGAAAAAAAGTTTGTAGGTATCACTAGAGATTTGACTTAGAAAAAATAAGTAAAATGGATGAAAAAACAAGTTCGAAGTAAGTTCATTTTTTGATTAGTGGAATGGCCGATCAGATTTTCATTCACTTATTTCAATATAAGCCTTGAAATCAAACTTGAACACAGCTGAGGTGATAATGTTTTTTCTCATTCCGAGAAGGGATGCTTTTTTCTCGTTTTCTTCAAAGAAAGAAACAAATTCTTGGTGCCTGAAAAAAGAAAAAAAATGAGTAACCGAAGTTTCTCTTATTCAGGAAAGCTTTCTTTCCTCGAAAGACCGGGACATCAAACTAATTCCGAGGGGAAAGAAATCGTTTAGGGTAATCAGAACTAAAGTTCCTGTGAAATTTGTTGAATTTTGAGATTTTTTCTGAAATGTTTGGCCGAATTTACAAATTATTCATTCTAGGTGACTACAATTTTCCATGAATTTGATAATTTTTCCAAAATCACTGCAGTTTCTCATGAATCTGCCTAATCTTCTTGTGAATTAATTGAAAACTCGAATCATATTGCGTTACATTTTCAATTTTGTCAAATTTTTCTGATTTAAAAATTTTTTTCAACGTTTTTGTCACAACTGTTCGCTCATTTTTTAATGTAACTACAATTTTTCATGGATCTTGCAGAATTGTTCACAAGTCGATTGGAAAGCTCATAATATCAAATGAAAAGTTCAGTTTTCAGTTTTTCGAGTCTTGAAATTCTTAAAATTTTTGTCATTGTCATTCTTCGAAATGACTTCCATTTTCCATGAATCTTCCACAGTTTTTGTGGACGAATTGTTTAAAGACCTATGATATCGATTTGAGTTTATTTTTTCAATTTTGTCAACGTTTTCCATTTTTGGGATTTTTTTTCCTTAATTATTGTCACAACTCTGCTCATTTTTTCAAGATGACTAATATTTTCCACAAGTCCTCAGTTTTTGTATGCGAATTTTTGGGCGCCTCATGATGTCAACTTCAGTTCAAATTTTTATTTTGTCGAAATTTTGGATAAAATTCTCGTTTTTCATTGATTAGTTCCTCGAGTGACTAGATTTTTTTAATTGCCCTCAGTTTTCGTATCCCAGTTAATTTTGGAAACATTTGATGTCGAGTTGAGTTCAGTTTTTCCGCATTTCCAATTTTTTTTTTCAGTTTTCATTATAAATTATTAATTGTACTGCTGTTTTGTACAGTTCCTATAGACTCCGATTCCCGACTTCTCAGAGGTCAGCATATTTTGAAATCCAAAATGTTTGCCTTTTACTCCACCTTGCTATGCAAGTAGGAAGGTGGTATTGGCATGGGGGGGGGGGTGAACAATGACATTTGTTTTTCGAGCTAAATTAATATTTTCTATGAAGCCTGGTCAGAGCGGCTCCAGTATGTAGGCCGTTTTTGGCTTCCTGATATTCTAACATTTTGAAAGTTGTCCTGGTACGCTCCCCCAATCTCTCCAATGGACAATGAATGTAAACCTAGTTCACTTGGTTTCAGAAAGGAATGGAACAATGTTGGTTTGCCTTCTATAAAGTGAACTGAACGTGAACGTTTGGAACGAATTCGAGTTCGTATTAGGTAAATCTTCAGAACAGAGCGGGGCACAAGTGTGCACATTTGACACTTGATTATAAACGCTTCTGAATTGATTTTTATAAACTTTTTTTGCCTACTCTGATAGTTTGACCGTTCTAGTATTCTAGTCCTTTGTGAGGATGAAATGAACTTCACCCCAATACCCGATCTGCAAGGTCTGTCGCAGTTCTGACGGTCGACAGATATGAGACTTCTGTCAGTCGAAATCTGTCATTCTGTCAGAAGCTTCAGCCAGTCATAACAGTTATTTTAAGCTTTTGTCAAAAATGACAGGAAATTGCCAGAATATACCTATTCCAACGGTAGTCTAGCATTTTTCTGGCCTTTATCTGTAGGAAGTCTATAAAAAATGCTCCGACATTTCTGGCTGTTATCCAGCTATTTTCTGCACTTACTTGTCGCTATTCTGACATTTCTCTGACTGATTTCTGGCTATTATCGTGACTGTGTTTTATACTTTCCTGTCGCTATTCTGACATTTCTCTGACTAATTGCTGGTGGTCGTCCTGCCTTTTTCTGATCGTTTTCTGTGTGCAACTTGACTGTTCTGACATCAGGCCCGCGGCCAGCCATTTGCGGTAGGGGTGCTGACTGTTTACCGTCAGGGGGTTAAAGGATACACATAGTATGTAATGTGAAGATTTCTACAAGGCAGTGGTGTAGCCAAGGGGGCGAAGGAAGCAAATGCCTCTTAAGGCACCTGAAACTGAATGTGAAATATGTAAACATGAGTAATTTATCATTTTTTCGAAAAATTTTCGCTCGAGCTGTAATTTTACCTTCATTTGCATAAAATGGTCCTCTGATATCCGCGCAATTTTTAAAAAATACCTACATTTTCGACATTTTCCCCCTTGAAAATCTTTACCCCCTCCCCCTTGAAACATATTGAATTTGGCCTCGAAATTCATAGTCAAAACTGGTGATTCAACTTTTCCCAACAATTCATTGGGAAAAAAATTGAATATATCGCCTGAAAAAAAATTAGCACTTTTACAATGATCAAATCTTCGAACTTTTGTAAGTAAAAAAACTCTATTTCTGTGGATTTATCAAGTTATCAGTTCTCAAATAGCCATTCTGGCATTTAGTCATCGATATTCAATGTGAACTGGATCGCGAGCCTACCGTGTTTGTGAATTGTAATGTGACACAAGAAAAAGGCCTGTGTGTCTGAAACTGTTGAATGGATACTTGGACTCTTTTCTTGTGATACGTCACGTATAAAGAACGACAAACATAGGATTCGTCTTCCTATCTTTCAAATCAAGATCAATGTTGCCAAGTTTATAAACATTAAAAGGTAGGGAAAAGAAAAGTTTTGAATAAAACTAGCCAGAAAAATGAAATTCGTTATTTTTATTCACGAAATTTTTCCAGGGGTGGGGCTCCGGCAAGTGCTAGGGGATGCTCGGCACCCCTAGCACTCCTCTGGCTACGGGCCTGTCTGACGTTAGTTAATCAGGGTGTTTACTATAGTCATGAATGTCATAAAAGTCATAAAATTGTCATGTATTGATGTCAGTAGTCATGGAAGTCGTGAATTGAAGTCAGTGATCATGGAAATCATGAAAGTCATTTAAAAAGTCATGAATTCAATGGAGGAGTGATATTCCAAAATGGCCTCTGTCCACTTTTCAAAACCTTACAGTTGAATGAAATAATTTGGTACTCCGTTGTATACCATATATGTGCCACCAGTGATATTTGAGTTGTCTAGTAGAACACCTTACTAAATGTTGGTAGGTTGACTGTGTAGGAATGTGGGTACATAATATGTCTTCACCAGATGGCACAATAAAATGAGCTTCGAAAAAAAAAATGAACGTAGGCCGTTTCGAAATATTGCTCCTCAATTGTATATTTAATTTTCTTTTCCCCAAAAATCGTGAATTCTGTACAAGTTCTTTTTTCTTGGGAGGGGGAGGGGGGAATAATAATAATAAAATCATCTTCCTTTTTTTAATATGAACTCTGGAATATTAGCAAAGGAAGAAAGTGAACAAGTATCATGGAAAGGTCAAAATTAGTTTTTGTTTTTGCAATTTAGGATCCCTAACATGAGTATTATGAGCCCATGAAAAAAGTCATGAAGAGGTTATGGAAAAGTCATGACTTTCTTAAATGTGTTTTTGGTAGAAACCCTGTTATAATGCATATTGATGTTGGTACAACAGTTTTATGTGACTAATAAAAATAGGAAAACTCAAGATGAAAAATTAGAAATAATTATTTAAATTATTGTTATATCTTATCAAATAGTAATTAATCAACGTTGCATTCTTTAAAACGTTTCCATTCATTATTAATCCAGTTTGTACATAAAATACACCATTCTACATTCAATCCTAAACCCCTGTCACTGTGCCCATAAATTTCTGACACATAATACGCAACACTATGCGTGTAGGTACATATAAAAGCACAATAAAAACGGTTGGCGCATTATTTGAAACACTTTTCATGTAGATTATAAATCGCTTGAACATAATAGATAGATTACATGAAACTACTGAACACCGTGGTTGGCACATGCTTAGAACATTGAAAATGAAATACTATCCCAATACTAATTATTAGGTAACCTGGTACTACTGAACATCCAGGCGCGGATCCACAAAGGAGGGAGGAGAATCCTCCCTCCCCAACCGAAAAAAGGAAAAATCCGTGGGGAGGGGCAGCAAAAATTTTCCTTCTGCCATTTCCCTCCCCAAAATGGTTGTCTGGATCCGCGTCTGGAACATCATGGTTGATACATGTTTAGGACACACACACATTAAACATGAAATACTATTCTAGTACTGATAAAAATCAAAGTTTGCAGGTTTGGTGATTTTGATTTTGTTCTTTCTCTTGGTGATATTGAAGCTGCTAATGGCTTCGGAGGTAACAGTCGCTTTCCTACCTTCCACGGGGACTGAGGCCGTCTTGGAAGATCGGAGTTCGGCGAATGGGCCGACATACACATATTACAGGTTATTTCTGTTGAGCTTGATCGTGACTGCACTTTGTATAGTCTGTTATCTGTGCTTGCTGTGTGCCCGCAAGCTTCCTTAGTTTAACCGAATAATCCATTGTTGGGTTCTTCGTTGGCTTGTTACCATTTTTCGCGGGAAGCAGGATCGGGGGATTTTATAAAACTTCTGCTTTTGTTTATTCACTCTTTCTCTTTGATTTGTCCTTGAATTCGTTCTGAATTTCCTGAAGGTGGTCGAAGCCTTCGATTTCTACTACTCGAGATTTCTCATTTTCTCGCATTAGCACTCTACCTACACTTAAATTAATTTCACGTGTTCTGGGTGTTTCAGCGTCTCCTTCGCTGTCTTCAGCAGCTCTTCAGTTTCTTTTCTCAGATTCTCGCTGATATATGTACGTTCACCTCAGTTTTGCCCAATGTCGAATCCATGGAGTTCCCTTCGACCCTCTACAATCATCCTCATTTTCTTGTCGCAGTTATTCATCCGAACTACTGTTGTTAGTGCTTCTCCCTGATTGGATAGGCGGTCCTCCATGCATATATCATAGTCTAGAATTTCGACGCCCAGCTTGTCGCCGAGTTTCATGATTTTTTTCAACAAAATACAATTATAAAAAAAAGTTGGTAACGTTGCTTACGATCGCCATAGTGTTTTGCCCTGCCTTCCTCTAAGGGTTTTGAGGGGCCTGTCTTCTTTCTAATTTGCTCTCCACCCGAGTCCTGAAATCTGCCTTTTCGAGCATTACTTCGAAGACGTCGGGGAGGCTGTTAGGGCTGTCTTATCCCTCTTCCCTTCTGTCCGAAAAACCGGCCTAGGTCGAAAATTCTGGCGAGTTGCTACGTAGGCTCGAACCCGGGACCTCCGGATTCTGAGACCAACGCGCTATCTATTCGGCCAACCGCATGAAATAGTAAATCGTAAAAAGTTTTAATGATCTTGAACAAAAGTCTGAAGAGTTTTTATAATGCTTACGGCGAGTCTGTACTAGTGCTCAGCGGGAAAGATGTGCGTGAAAGAAATGCGGGAATAAAAAATGAAGACGCTGAATGGCATGAGAAAAACTGGGAAGACATACAGTAAATGAAGACAATGAAGATAAAATTTTAAATAGAGGTCGTTAAGTCTTGAAAAGTTAAGGAAATTTCCTCTGCTGGACGTTTCAGTTTCGTAGTAGAAAACGCGGTTGACTGAACATGGTGGTCAGGTGGTCTGACAAACTGAGACTTTCTACATTGTGATTAGAAAATATAAGAAGAGAAAGCGTACCTAAGAAAGAAACATGGTGGTCAGATGCCAGATGAAGATGACCTCGACGTTGGTTGTACAACAGTCATCGAGGGTACGGAAATACCTATCTATGAAATGCTAAAGAAAAAGAAAAAACAGCTGATATTGATTGGGTTTTTCTCCACTGTATGTATGACATTTTTCGTCCCAGCAGTTTTTTTTTTAATTTTTTGGTCATTTGTGGAAACCAATACTGATTGGGTTTCTCCTCCATTGTATAACAATTTTCACCCTAGTAGTTTTTTTTTAAATTTTTCAGTCATCAATTACGTATTGTAAAAACTGATATTGATTGAGGTCAGAGGCGAAACTTGACTTTCAGTTTGGGGAGGGGGGTTGGAGAAGGAAAATTTGTCGACAAATATTTTTTGAAAACTAAAAATTCGCTGACAAAACATTTTAAAAATTTGAAAATTTTCCGATTTTTCAATCAAAATATTTCTTAATTGAAAAAATAATAATAATAAAACAGAAGCAAAATATGGGCCCGGGGACTAATTTTTGAGAACGTCCTTGTTCCTTCAAAAAAAGTCTGTTTTTTTCTACTCTTTATTTTTCTTCCTTCCTTCGTTCCTATTTTTACCTTATTTTTGAAGCGCCTTTTTTATAGTGAGCGCCGCCTGAGACATTCTCCTTCCTCGGTCTTGTGCAAACATACACCATCCGAGAGCTTCATTTGATGCTATGATAGTAAAATTCTTTTGACCCATCGAGACCTTCTCCTCCAACTTATGTAGAACTTTTAGGACTCTTTCAGACTTCTCTGAGACTTTAAAGATCTTCCGAATTAGTTCAAGACTTTTTCAGGCTTCATTAAAACATTATACCTTAAAAAATGAAAAATTCAAATGAACAGTTTCAAAATTTGCAGACTGTCGAATTATTGTCCCCCCCCCCATAGTTTCATCCCTGCAAATGCAGATTGGAACCTTATCCCCCAAGCACTCACATTTGCGCACATGAGCATACCCTAGTCTGGGAGGGTGAGCTGGAAGGATATTAGGAATACTTGAGATAGTGATATTAAAGGAGCGGATTTTTTGTGATCCGGATTTTTTGGATCCGGAATTCTCTTGATCCGGAGAAATTAAGCAAAATCCGGATCATATCCGGAGCTCCGGTTCAAATTTGCATTTTTTCCCATTACAAAAATTATTGAATTAAATCATTGAAATTGAAAGCGAGTGAGTGATGACTGCTGAGCGTGTTTCTAAAGCCTCTATGTGCAAAATAAAATGGAAAATGGAATGACTCGTACCAGTACATGTAGTATACAGCCTAATCCCTGGAGAGGTGAATTTATTTTCTAAATTAAAATTTCTTCTGTGTTAAATAAAATATAAAATAAATCATTACAAAGTAGGCAGCAATACAATTCATTCCTGTTTTTTTCTGCCGAGAGCTCTATAGTCGATACTCGATAGTCGAAAGTCGAAACTGAAACTAACAAGTCAAGTAATAACAACATGAGCATGACGACATGACTCATGAGAACAACAACAAAGCACGTAGAGCACACGCACACATATCTCACGTCTGCTGTGATGTGATGTGAAGTGATACGCCCTTAAGATTAAGAATGTCTTGGGAAAAGACCGTAATGTGTATGAGCTTTAGGTCCTTTTTCCAGGACATTCTCGAATCCTGTATCATGGGCACATAGCAGACGTATTAGCTTATTAGTAAACTTCCGGAGCTCTAGCTGAAACCGGAGTTTTCATGCTCCGGAGCAAGAAGATCCGGAGAAAATCCGCGATCCGGAGATCCGTTTAACATCACTACTTGAGAGGAACACACAACTTTCTTTCCACATTAAGGTGGTTGTTATTTATTCTTGGTGATCTTTTTTTTTTTCTGAATTTCCTCTGATTCGTCTCCTAAATTGATTCCAATGAAATCAATTTTAAAAAATTACAAAGTTTTAGGTCGATCGGATTTAAGGGAATTCGTGCCATAAGCTCCCTTTCGTTCTTATGGGAAAAACACATGGAGTTTTGACTTTTGTTCCAGACTAAATTTCCCTCCTATATTCACCAGGACCAAAAAGTACGTAAATTAAATAATAGAATATTTACTATCAGATTCAGCTTGTGACATTGGAAATTGAGTATTTTGCTTTAAACTTCTAGATAGCCCCGTAGCCAGGGGAGGGGGGAAGCTGGGACTAAGCCCCCTCTAAAGGTATCTTGAGCCCCCTCCCACAGGTAGAGATACCACAATTTAAACAAATCAGCATGACGCCAGGCCCCTAGTCAGAGTGGTGCTAGGGGGTACTGAGCAGCCCCTAACGCTTGCCGGAGCGCCTCCCCCGGCAAAATTTTGTGAATAAAAATAACGAATTCCTTCTATTTTTATCGCTAGTTTTTGTTCAAAACTTATCGTTTCAATACATTTTAATGTTTATAAACTGGTCAACACTGATTTTGCTTTGAAAGATAGAAGAATTGTATGTTTGTCGTTCTTTATATGTGACGTGTCACAAGAAAAGGGCCCGAGTGTCCATCCGCACTGGCCTTTTTTCTTGTGTCACATTACAATATTCACAAACACAGTGGTAGGCTCGGGATCCAGTTCACATTGAATATCGATGGCTAAATGCCTGAATGGCCGTTCGAGAACTGACAACTTGATAAGTCCGCAGAAATAGAGTTTTTTTACTTCTAAAAGTTCGAAAATTTGATCGTTCTAAGTGTTAATTCTTTCTTTCACACGATCTATCAATTTTTTTCTCAATGGGTTGTCGGTAAGTTGAATCACCAGTCTTGATTTTGAATTTTGAGACAATTCAATCAGTGGCGTAGCCATTTCCCCCGGGGGGGGGGGCAAAGTAAGATTTTCAAGGGAGATAAAGTCGAAAATTGAAGTATTTTTTTATAATCGTCGATATTAGAGGACTATTGTATGAAAATGAAGGTAAAATTATACTACTCGAGCGAAAATTTTTCGAATTAACGTGTTTTAAAGCGAAAAATTGCTCATTTCTGCATATTTTACATTCTATTTCAGGTGCCTTGGAGAGCATTCGCCCCCTTTGCTCCCCTGGCGGTACCACTGCCTCGTAAAACTCTTCACATTATATACTATGTGTATCCTCAAGCCCCCGCCCCGGTAATCAGTCAGCTCCACCTACCGCAGATGGCTGGCTACGGGCCTGCTTTTAGGTTTTTTTAAAATGTTCAACTTTCTTAAATTTTAGGCTGTAGGTCAAACAGAGAATATAGTAAGAACAGAATAGTCATTGAAATTCGAAATTCAACTTTTGCTACCAACCTTCAGATTTTCGAAATGTCTTCCACGTCTCAGCTTTGCTTCAACCTTTCAGATAACGTTCGATACTCAGCTTGAAACCTTCGGCTTTCGACTGACTAGTCTCTGATAAGAGTCTCGGGTACTCCATTTTCAGAAACGAAATTTGACTTTCAGTGTGGGGAGGTGAAGAAGAAAAGTTTTGCTGACAAATATTTTTGAAAACTAAAAATTTTCTGACAAAATCTTCTAAAAATTTGAAATTTGCCGATTTTTTAATCAAAATATTTTGTAATTGAAAAATAAAAAAATAAATATTTATAAAAAATGAAACATTCAAATGAACTGTTCCAAAATTTGCCGACTACCAAATTATTGGGGGTGTTTCAACCCCCACACCCCTATAGTTTCGCCCCTGATTGAGGTTCTCTCCATTGTACGACGTTTTTTTTTAATTTTTTGGTTTTTAAGTGCATCTAGAACCTATCATCTTTTTAGCTCATTTGTTAAGATTTGAAATGTAAATCAGATGTGGGTACGAGAAAGCTGTCTTTGGTCTCGATTCTGCCTTCCCTTCCTGAAAAACTATAGTTTAGCTGTGGGTCTGAGCACTGGCGACATCAGGTGGTGTGCACAGTGTGCACTGGCACACCTGTTCGGATCACGAAAAAAAAAGTGGTTTACCACATTGTCATACTTTGCATATTGAATCTTTCATTAGGAATTACTATTCATTCCTTTGAATTTTCTTATCCCTCAATCCGGGTGACAAGCTCCGTGGGGGTTAATGCCTGTATTTTTCCACCGTCCGCAGGATCCCCAAAAAGAAAAACAAAAATTAAGATTGTCCCATTGTTAAATATTACCTCTTTTTCTACATTAGGGGCAAAAAGTCTTTATTTCAACCGTCAAGGGTTAGCAGGAAAGGGAAGATTACACAAACTCGAATTAGCATTGGAAAAAATAAAATGAAAAATTGCGCAAGCTGTTGCTTTTTCGTACTAGAAAGGTATAGCCTGATGGATACCGCGTATACCACAATAGGCTTAGCCTATAAATACCTTATGACTAGGGATGCAAATTATATGAAAATGCATATAATTTTTGAAGCAGCATATCCGATATCTGACCAATTTGCTTCACGTTTCAAGTCCTACTGAGCCTGTATACCAAAATTATAAATGCATATTTTTGCATATTTCAGAATAAATGCATATTTGATGCATAAATGCATATTTCCCTTCATATTCAGCTGTGAACATGTTTTCCTCTTTTTTTGTAGAATTTTCAAGTATAAAATACTCAAGCATCAACAAAAAGTTTAAACTTCGTAATTTTATCGCTGTGGGTAGTTCTCTACTTCTTTAGTACTTTTTAAGCAGCTACCAGGTCTCAGCTTGCTAGTTGGTTTCTTAAATCACAGAATTTATAATGTGAATGTACGCTCCCCTTACTTCTTGTGACGCGGAGCGTTCTTTTAGCATGTTCAAATCCTTATACCGAGACAATCAAGAACGGTTTTCATTTGACAATTTATATAAATACATCTTCGTTACATGCAATAAAAGTTGATTGTGATTAAAATTAGGCATTAAGAGGAAAACATTGTTAGTCATTTTTTTATTTTATTTTATGTGACCTGGCAGAATTATGATATTATATGCATATTTTTACTGCATATTTCCAAAATAAATGCATATATTTACATATTTAAGAAAAATAAATGCATATTTAAAATAAAAAAAGTACATATAATTTGCATCCCTACTTATGACACCGTCAGTAACTCAGGTGGCATGTGAGAGGAGTTTTTCCCAGTTACGTTTAGTCAAAAATCGTTTAAGGACCACCATGACACAAGAAAAGCTATCGAGTTTCGATGTGAACCAGAAATTTTGAAATCAATTTTTGATGATGACATCGATCTTGTGGCCCAAAAATCTAAATTACAAACAAATTATTAATGTAATAGTCTACACTATTTACTTGAATTAAAAAAAAAAGTTTGCTTTCAGTTTATGATAATTTTTTCAAAGAGACCAACTTTTTACTGCGTTCTTCAATTGTTTAATTCTACGGAGATAGCTTCCTATAAACAAAAATATCGAGAGGTGCTGGCTCCTGTGTCAAGGTATGCCCGGGAAAATTTGAAGCCCCAGTCAGCCCCTGAAGATGAGGTATCATATGTTTCAAAAGTAGCACACTTGATCAAAACGTCTGGCGTCGTCAGTGGGTCTGACGCAGTGGCGTAGCCAGGATTTTCCCATGGGGAGGGGTGGGGGGAGGGGAATAAGATTTTCAAGGGAGAAAAAGTCGAAAATTGTGGTATTTTCTAAAAAAATCGCCGATATTAGAGGACTATTGTATAAAAATGAAGGTAAAATTACTGCTCGCCGAGCAAACATTTTTCGAAAGTGTTTTAAAGGCGAAAAATTGCTCATTTTTGCATATTTTACCTTCAATTTCAGGTACCTGGAGAGTATTCGCCCCCCCTTGGCTATGCCACTGGGTTTGAGGAAAGTGTTAATTATTGTTAGTAAATCAAAGCGTTTCCATCGAGATATTAAGGGTTGTTGGATTGTTCCAGAAAATCACGTAGTCGTGCCTTTGGTGTTTCGATACTTTCGTTTTTTTATTTTTTCGATTTAGTTAATCGTTTTTGTATTGAACTGACTTCAATAATGCGTCTTTGTTTGTAAACGCAGCTTCAGAAGTGGACCTTCATCTCAGTATGCATCCAAATTACAAAATAAAAAACATCAGTTTCGCTGTATATGCGATTTGATCTATCGGCCGATTAGCCAGACAGGATATGTAGTCGCGAACAACAGTCAGATCGAAGATCAGATCTTTTGGTTTTCTACCAAAGAACTAGTCATTTTTTGAGTAGGGTTATCCACGTATTTGGAAATAAAGAATGTGAAAGGATTGAAGGTTAAAGTAGCCTAATACCTAATTATACTACTGTCAATTGCAAAATACGTAGTGCGCGTTTCTTTTCTTAACGGATTCTTAAAAATATTCTAGAAAATCAGTTTCGACTCATTACTGTTGGTAAATAGCTGCGAGCATCGTGCGTGTAATTATGGCAAGACTAGATTCGTATCCTGGTTTTAATATTTTTAACCATTATTATAAAACTAGTTAGAAATGTCGTTAAAGGATTATAATAATACGGTGATAACCGGAACTGGGGCTTTTTTAGCGGTCGCCAAATTAGGGAAAACGGAGCCTTAGTGTTTCTTCTATTAAGACCAGCGAACGTCTTCAGGTTCTTACCAAGTTCGAAAAGTAACACTGAAGTTCCATTTGCCTCTTCCATTCACGTTATTTTAGAAAAAAAAAAGTATGCTTGCGATGAGGGTTATTTGACTAGTATTTTTAAATGCGAAAAGGGATTCAGCTGGATGAGGTACCGTTTTATACTCACTTAAAAATCGAATGATTTCGATGTGACAGACATTTGTGCGGTATTTCGATCACCGGTCAACCATTTTTAGCGAGCTGCTCGAAGGGGTTAGAAAGAGTTCCGTTCGAACCTTTGTCATTTCTATAAAATCGGACACCATTTTGAAGATCGGAACGAGAATGGAATTATGATGTGTGCAAGGGTGACTGTCGCTTATCAAAGGGGTTGTAAAGTACGAAAAAATAGCGTCGAGAGTTTTAAAACCAGAACCGAATGAAAAAGCGACATTAATTGTATGGTATTGTCGGTGAGCGTGGGTCGGACCAGAATCCAGTCGCGTGTATTATGCAAGCTGGCTCGATTTTCGATATTTTTATCTGATGCTGGCGATAACTATCCGTAGTCAATAGTGGTTGTTTTGAACTCTAAACTACCCGAGTATCGATACAAATACGATTCCCATTTATCAGGTTTTGTATAGTTCTTAGGTCCTTTTAGGCCTCATTACCAGTACATAGCCAGGAAGCATAGGGGTGCCCCCTCAATAATTTCAAGTTTGTAAATTGAGCAGATGCGGTTTTTCTTCTTGTTAGACAATGTCGAAAAATGTCATAGTTTTTTTAGCTAAAAAGGTCCTTCAGTAATTTGAAACTGTTCAAGAGTTGATAAATTTCGTAGTTGCAGTTTAAAAAAGTGAAAATATTGCAAAATTTTTTTCCTCGTTGACCATCTTGATAAATTGTAACTTTCAGTTGGAAAACCTCTGTAATAATTTGAAATTTCTCAATAGATGGCAACTTGAGCAGCTGCTGCTAACATAACTAAAATTGTTTCAAGTTTATTTACAGGGTGTCTACTGGCATGAAAAGTCATGAAAAATCATTATATTTCAACCAAAACTCGAAAAAGTCATGATATTTCATTATGGCCTAGCCTCATAGCTCACAATATTTCCATTACCAAAAAAAAAATCAGTTCTAGTCATTTACTGAGAAAAAAATATTGAGTGAATATTTGTTATGGAAGTTTAGCGCCCTCTGTATTGAGCCTCCGGTGAGGCGCGAATCGCTGAGTTTGCCCCCCCCCCTTCGTTTCCTTTTTATAGTCCCCTGATAGTCATGAAAAAATGCCATGATAAGTCATGATATTTTGGTTCCCAAATCCAGTAGACACCCTGATTTATTTATTCTTTATTTATTCTGATAAATTTTATAATTATTAATTGGAACAACCCTCCAGTAATTTGAAACTCTTCAAGTAAATGTAGCAGCTACTGTAGGACAAAATTGAAAATGTTGCTATTTTTTCGTTTGATTATCTTGATAAATTCTAGTTTTCCATCGTTTTCTTGAGTAGCAGGATGTCTACAGGGTCAAGTAAAAGTCAAGTACTCGAAGAAAAAGTCAAGTGGTAAAGTAAAAGTCAAGTATTTTCTCAAAATTCTTCTATAATTTAAGTAATGTTGATTATATGAATGACTAGGAACGATGAATGAACTAAAAAATAACAAAGCTAGAAGTAAAAACTTTTTTTCCAATTGTCAATGATTATTGCAATTTGTTCTTCTTCATTATTTGCGCCATATAGCATATCAGACTAATTTTGCAGTTTCAGGATTTGTTGAACTGCTTGCATGTTCCTGCATAAGGCCCGCCTTTTCGCAGTCCTATAAAAAGTCAAACTTATAGGCAAGGACGTACTGAAGAGTTTATCCTGGAGCAGGGAGGGGCAAAAATTGTGAAAGACCCATTTGACTCAACTCAAAATTTCCAAGTATCAAAGCAAATTGGATTTTTTAAACTGATAACTCAACTCAAAATTCCCAAATATGAAAGCCAAAAAGAAAAAAACTTGTGACTTGTTGGATTTTCCCGACTTCTCAACTCAATTCCCAAGTGTCAAAGGAAGTAAAAACAAAAATATAGATAAATAAATAAATAAACTTTTGACTAACTTATTGGATTTTTTCAACTGATGACTCAACTCGAAATTCTCAAATATCAAAGGATAGAAAAAACTTTTCTTTTGACTTGTTGGATTTTTCCAAGTTCTCAACTGAATTCCCAAGTGTCAAAGCAAGTTTTAAAAAAATAGAAAAAAAAAACCTTTTGACTTGTTGGATTTTTCCAACGCCGCCTGACCGCCTGACTCAAATTATAAATTTTCCTAACTGCTGAGTAAAAAATTCCTACGGGAGGTGCAGTTTCCCCCTACTCCCTATCGGTACGTCCCTGCTTATAGGTCAAATAAAAGTCAACTATTTTGATTTTCCAAATTGTGTAGACACCCTGAGTAGCTGCTGTAGACGAAATTAAACATGTTTTAATTTATTCATTTTTATTATTTTGAGAATTTTTATAATTTTTAGTTGAAGAAATCCTTCAGTAATTTGAAACTTTTCAGGAATTAGTAAATTTAACAGCCGTAGTTCACAAAATGTTGCAGCCTTTTTGTTCTCCTCCACAATCTTGATAAATTTTAGTTTTTATTTTACCCCGCCAATAATCTGAAACTTTTCAAGAGGTAGTAACTTGAGTGGCTGCAGTTAACAAAATTGGAAATGTGGCAAATTTTTTTTTTTATTTTGTTTGATTCTGTTGATTAAATAACTTGACCGTGTAGCCATTGTCAGAAACCTAGCTTTCGGGCATTAAGTGTTTCGTTTAAACAAATTAATTAAATTAAGTAGTTCTTACAATTTTTAGTTGAAGAAATCCCTCAGTAATTTGAAACTTTTCAGTAGTTAGTAAATTTAACAGCCGTCCAATCAGAAAATGTTGCAGGTTTTTTGTTCTTCTCCCCATCTTGATAAATTTAATTTTCACTTTGAAACCCCCGTCAATAATCTGAAACTTTCCAAGACAAGAGGTGGTAACTTGAGTGGCTGCAGTTAACAAAATTGAAAATGTTACAATGTTACAAATTCCCCCCCCCGATTTTGTTTATTAAATTATTTTACTATATTCCCACTGAACGTAGCCTTCGAGCATTTAGAGTCTTACTAAAATAGATGAACAAAATGAATTTTATAATTTTTATTCGAGAAAAATCCTCCAGTAATTTGAAACTTTTCAAGAAGTAGTAAATTTAGCAGTTGCAGTTCATAGAAGTGAAAATAATCCAAGCTTTTAATTCTCCTTAACGATCTTGGTAAACTCTCATTCTTAGTTTAAAAACCCCTCCAATAATTTAAAACTCTTCCAGAGTTTGTGAAGTCAGAAGGTACGATCATGATAAATGTTAGTTTTTAATTTGAAAAACCTTCCAGTAATTCGAAACTGTCCACGCTTAGGTAAATTGAGCTACTGCAGTTGACAAAATTCAAAATGTTGCATTTTTTTCTCCTTTTTCTCTTTTTTTCCCCTTCTTCTTCTTCTTCTTCTTCTTAAGTCTTATATAATCTCTACGTAAGAAAACCCTCCAATAATTTAGGACTTTTCGAGAGTTGGTGAAATCAGCAGTTGCTGTAAGCAAAATTGAAAATAATATTACTTGCTTTTTTATCTCGACGATCATGATAAATTTTAATTTTTAATTTGAAAACCCTTCGAATAGTTTGAAATTTTTTGAGAGTAAGTTGAGCTGCTGCAGTTAACAAAAAGGAAGAATGTTGCTGATTTTTTTTTTCCTTAATAAGTTTGATATGTAATTTGTATTTGAGAAAATCTTGCTGTAATTTGAACTTATCATTCGCTGGTAAATTTAAAAGCTATAATTGAATATGTTACAAGATTTTTTTTTCGATCATATTCGTACATTTGAGTATGTATTCAATTTGAAAATTCCTCCAATAATTTGAAACTTTTTAAGAATTGGTAACTTGAGTATAGCTGTGGTTTAAAAAATTTTTAATATTACAAGTTTATTTTCCCCATTTTATTTCTATTTTATTTTTTTAATTATTACTTTTCATACATTTTTATAATTCATATACTCGGAAAAATCCTCTAGTCGCTTAAAATTTTTGAGGAGCTGGTAAAATAAGAAGCCACAAAATTGGATTCTCGACAATCCTAATAAAATTTAATTGTCAATCTGGAAACCCATCCAGTGATTTGAACTTTTCAAGCGTTAGTTATTTGAACCACTGCAGTTAACAGTGTTAAAAATAATGCGTTTTATTTAATTTAATTGCTTGATTGATTTAGCCTAAGTCTTCCAGTCTCAAAAGAATAAGTCCCTCAACTTTGTGGTCTAACGCCTTTAGAACGTCTGGGTATTGTGTAACGCCATTTTAAAATTGAATACATTGAACTTTCATGTGTGTTGCCCAAAACGACGAAAGTAAATTTTTGACCATTCCTCAATTAAGGGTTGACAATATACAGAAGAATTTTTGGGAAACAATTTAGGCCAGACTGGAAAACGAGGCGTCAATGTCAAAACGATGATCAGCCGCTTTTAGCCAAAACGAAGAGACAGAAAGCTCGGAGAATGTACAGTGGACTGCAAGTGGAAAAATCTAGACAGATTTGAGATTATACAGCGTTCCAAATTTCGAAAAAATGTTTGACCTGATGATCCGGAATAAAGCATTGCTATAAAAACAGAAATCCTAATACTTACAGACACGTAGTTTCAACCTGATGCTGCCCCTTCACCCTTGAGTTCTATTCCTTCTCAGTACTGGTGAATCTTGGCGAGTCTTTATGGTGTCTTAATCGGGCGTAAAGAGTCTTTACAAGTCTTGAAGACTTCATGACAAATATTGACAAGTTTTTGAAAGCCTCACGCAGTTTCGTAAATTGGGGGAGGGGGCTCAACTTACATTTCACTATGCGTATGATTTTTTCTACTTGTCAAGTGAAAACTCTGACGAAAATTATTATACCCCCCCCCCTCCTGGAGAAATTTCTGTTTATATTAACGGTGTGGATCGCAAGAAGTTTAAGGCAAATATTTTTATCATTTTTTTTGAAAATTATATTTTTTTTACTTAAAAAAAAAAGTTATTCATCATTTGGATACAAAAAGTTTTCAGACGGACTGAAGATACATGAACGGCACTTCAAGTCTTCTTAAAACTCACTCAAACTTTCTTTAAGATACTTTCGGACTCTCTAAACTTGTTTAGAAGAGGCTTAAAGTATCTTGGCTAGGTTTGAAAATGACATACGAATAAAAGAGTCACAGCAAGTTCTTGTAGAGTCATTCAAGGTCTCAAACGAATCTGAAGTCTGAAAAAGTCTCAGCGAAAAAGTATACACGGCGAATCTGGAAAAAATCCAAAGATTAGCCTTGAGTTGAGTTAGTCTGAAAGGGTCCTAAACACGGGTGGATAAGCTTTAAAGAAATTTTAATTAGTCTGAAAGATCACTGAACAAATCAGACACAGGCATTCTTCGCGAATTAGAATAGAGTTTTGAACAGCCTCAAACCCTCAAAGAGTTTCAAACAATTCTGAAATAGTATTGAACAAATCGGGAACCAAGAGTCTTGGAGAAATATTGAGAAATCTTGAACAAGTCTGGAATAATTATGAGGGCTTACACTCAGTCGAGTACGGAGGAGTCTTAACGAGTCCAAGAAGGCATTAAAAATAATTTTAAGCAAGTCTAAAAGAGCCTTGCAGTATCTCAAATAAGAGTCCGGAACACGTCTGGATGAATCTTCAAGAGTCTTAAATGAGTCTAAAAGAGTATTAACCAGGTCTGAAACAGTCTTAGAAGAGTCTTAGCAAACTGAATGAAGTGTTAACCAGATCTAAAACAATCTCTAATTGATTTTAATGAATCTAAATGAACTCTCGAAACGTTTCAAAGAGTCTCAAGACCTAGAGTAGTCTTAAATAAGCCCGAAATAATGTTAAAGATTTTTGGAAGTCATGAAAAATCTGTAGCCAATGGAAAAATCTCACATTCTTGTTCTGACTGACAGAGAAACCTTGAGTAGCTTAGTACCCCCGCATCCCACATGGTATCGCGTATCTTGTGGCAGTGATAGGTCTTATAAACATATCCGGGCAGTTCTAAAAAAGGTTTAGAATAACCACTGACTCATTCAGATGTCATTGTAACTCATGCAGGCTCAATGTGACTCTCCTGACTCATTTAGCTACCCTATACTTCAGGATTCGAGTATTTTTACGGGTACTCGCTTAGAACTGTTTTCCCCGTAAATTTATTTTCATTCGCTGAGTATCCATCAAAATATGCTCATTCAGATAATTTCCCAATAATGACTTTTACTACTACAAGGCATTACCTACCTATATTGTTAATTACAGGCTTCGATTTTCAACTTCCGGCACAAGTTTTGTTTGTCGATATCCAATGCATATATTTTAATCTGTTGCCTTCATTCCCGATTTACTGCCTATTTTTGAAAATGCTATAAACTAAAATGACGAGTCTTGTCTCACCGTTGGCCTATTTTACAAACCACTGCCCACCAAATAGAAGGGTTGTTTGTTCTCTAATCGTTGGTTTTCGCAAATACCAAATATGGAAAAACCCCGATTCGCACGCAGATGCTCGTGTATCTCTATAACTCAAGGGTTGTGAATGTTTCGATATTGTCTGTAAAAAGGACAACCACTGTTGATGTATTCAAAACACCTGACCACTGCGTGGTAAAGTAAAGGGTCCATCGCGATCCCTTTTGGCCTTTTACAACAATATTCGTTCTCTTTTTCTCATTATATTTCACACTCTCTTTTTCAGATCTTTTTAAACCCGCTCTAAAACGATCTAATTCCAAAAAAAATACAAAATCTGCTATTCGCAGGTAAAATACTGGCAAAAAAGAACAAATCGATATTTTGAACAATGAAACTTTCAATATCAGGTAGAATTCTGTATATATCGGTTAGAAAGAAACGTGAATAAAGGAAAAAATAGGAGTGTCTCGGGAAAAAAAGAATTATTGGGTAGGTCCACGGCTTGAAAAGAGTGAAAATTATATTCAACTTGACAAAAATCGATAGTATGTAGGTGATTTTTTGGGCGTATGCGAACGGATAAATATAATCGAGTGTGCTCGTCGCTTGTGAGATCATGATTTGAAGAGAGCGATTCATCAATCCAGTCAGAAAGAATGCGGTGAGAATGCTCCCCCCCACCGTTTCAAAACCCTTGTACCACTGATCAGCTAATTTGCCAAAGTGTAAAATCCATTTGATTCGGAAAACAGGGCCGTCACCAAGGGGGTACAAAGAGAGGCATTGCCCCCTGGCAATTTGTTGTTTTCTTCCATAGTAAAACAAGAACTCCAGTTGTACCTCTCCCCCCTTATTTGCCCAGTGGAAATTCTTATCGACCTTCCGCCTCCGTCTCCAGGGCGTGCTCCCCTATGTGTGGGTGGGGCAACTCTGGCCACTACGGAGCGACTTGAGACTCTTCCGATTTTGGACACATTTACCAAAAATAAAGTGGAAGCTGTATCTGGAAATAGAGTTAAGCATTCAGAGAAAGTCTTAGTAATAATTCTTCTGTCCAATTCTCACCAGAGTCGTAAGTTTCGTTCACGTATGTATACACACCAATAGTAACATACAAAGAAAGCTGAAATGAGGTACTATGTGCTGATAACAAACATAGGAGGAAAACTTGGAATTCGTTTTACGAAAGTCCCTGAGAAAATTTAATTTTATAAATTTTTGTATTTATAGTTCGTAGTATGCAAAATCGACGTACTTTATCAGAATCTTCAATTTATTTTTTATTATTTAGAAATCTCGATGCAATCCAAATTCCTTTTGTAAAACGAGCCCCCGATACCTCATTTCAGTTAGTTAGTAAAAAATCCGCCAGATGTCAGCCACTTTACTTGGACGAATACCAGTTTACTCTCGTTACGAATCATAATCTTTTATCCATAAATACTAATCCTTATAATAATGAACTTAATAATAAGCTAGTTGGTCTTTGAAAATTGAATATTCGAATTTGGTGTGAGGTGGTAGTGCATCAGTGAAATAGATATGTGATGAATGCTTATCTGTGACCTCATATACAGAAACTTCCACAATTTTCCGGAATCCAATATGTAATTGTATTGGTCAATGGGTCCCGAAATATTCATGATTTTAGAGTCCTTCTGTTTCTGCTAATTTAAGGGCTTTAGAATTCGTACAGCTTCAAGGGTGTTGGAATTCCAAAAAATTTCAGGGAATCCGAAATTCCTTAATTTTTATTGCTGGTGGTGTGTTCACATTTTTTAAAAGGGATATAGGAATGAAACCTCGAGGAGAAACTTTACATTTTGAGTTGTCTGACTTGATGGAGTAGTTGTATCCAGATTAGTCAAATTACTAAGTATCACAAATTGGTTTGTTGAAATTTTCACCGGTATTTCAACGTTTGTTCAAAAGTCTTCGTATAGAATTTTCCAAATGTACAGAGATGTACCAATAGGAGGGCAACTTACTCCCCCCCCCCTGTAGGAATTTTTCACTCAGCAGTTGGAAAAATCCAACAAGTTAAAAAGGTTTTTTGTTTGCTTTATTTCTTGGGAATTGAGTTGAGAAGTTGGGAAAACCCAATAAGTCAAAAGGTTTTTCTTCTTTTGCTTTGATACTTGGGAATTTTGAGTTGAGTCAGTTGAGACTTTCACAATTCCCCCCCCCCCCCGAAAAAACTTCGGTACATTAAACTTCAAGATATTTCCAGATTCAGGCGTGTGTATAGGGAATCGGGGGCGTAGGAGTCCTTGCCCTGCCTAAAATGTTAAAAACTACGTTTTGCACTTCAATTTGTTGAAGATTGGAAACATTTTCACTCGATTCGCTCGCAATTAGGATTTAAGTATTCAGAATTGTTCATGTTCCCTCCCTAAAAAATTTCTAGGTGTGCTTCTGTCCATATTGGTGGATGATTAATTATAAGGCCCTTTCGGACTCTTTCAAGACTGTTCCTAGCTTCACTGAGACTACTTTGACTTTCCTGGAGTTGTTCAAAATTCATAAAAATTCGTTCACAGAAATTCAACATTCAAAACTTTTTAATGATTTTTCGAATTCATTCAAGACCTTTCTATGTATATGTTTCAGACATATTTCCAAAACTTCAGAACTCAAAATTCTTTTAAGATTCTTTAAGATACTAAACTATTAATACTTCTTTAGTCTTTTTTTTTTCTCAGACTCGTTAGACACATGTACACTAGTCTTAAAGATTCCTAATCAGGTTAAAAAATAAGACTTCGAGATATACGGAGGAAGTCTTCAGGAAGTCTTGCAGAGTCTTAAAGTATCCTTTGTTGGTTGTACTTAGTTAGCAAAACTATCAGCATAGGTGAGCAGCTGATGAGGGTTCGTATTTGGGTGCTCTTGACTATAAGCTTCGCAAGGTTTTTTTAGAGGTGTGCAAAAATTTGGATGGACAAACAAAAAATTCTTATTTCTAAAATCTGCGTTAACAAGCAAAGAATCTAGAATATTTTGTTTCTAAATTTGCTAAAAGCACCTTTTTATTAACTTTCTGAATAACTTTAAATTTTCACTTTTTAGAAAATGATACAAATAATTTTTTGTACCCAGCCACTTGGGGTGGAGGGGACTGTACTATACCCCTATGTTTTTCTGTCCCGACACCGCTGCTGACTGTAAAACATTTTTTATTTTATTGGGACCAGGGTGGCAACTTTCTTGGAAAAACTGGAAATCAGGGAAAAGTCAGGGAATTGTTTCAATCAGGGAAAAGTCATGGAAAAATCAGAGAATTTTCAACAAATAAATTCTTAATAAAATTGCGTGATTTAGAAGTATCATAATGGTTGGTACCTATGTTTAGTTCTAGATGTTTGTTAACTGCCTATAGTGGTAGAGAATTACAGTACTAGAAACAGAAAAAAAAAATTGAGCGACAACACTCATTAATGAACTTCCAACCAGTAGGCTTACTCGTTGAGAAAAAATTGAGAAGTGGATCTGGAATAATCAGGGAATAGTCAGGGAAATTCGTAATTGAAGAAAAGTGGCCCCTCCGGGGACCCTTGCTCGGCTTTTTCATCTTGCATTTTAAAGTAATGCCAAAATGTCTTCAAATTTCTTGAATGTTTGAAATTTTACATATTATTTACATTGGAATCATGTTGGTAATACTGCATTTCTGAAAGACCCCTTGTGCTTATAACGCTGTTACATCAACCAAAATGACTTGAAAAATACGGTTTCGAATTTTCTGATGAAAATAGGAAATTTGCGATTCAAAACTGATTCATGGTGAGTTTCTGAAGTTGAAGTATCTAAAAACTGTTGTATAATATAAATCGTCTCACTTCTTTCAATGTCAAATATCCAACGGGACTGAATATTTTCTGGATTTTTTTTTTTTTTTCAAAATACCCATTCCTACATTGGATCTTCTTTCACCCCCTAACAGTTTTTGTTTGTAAATGGCCTTCGAATTTGCCAAAAAATTATATTTTGGTGTTCTTCAGGTTTGTTTGTATACCACCAATGAATCTGCTGGAAATGGAATTCAGTCATTAGATTCAGACCTATAAGTCTATTTTCTTGTACAAATGGATTGTGAACTTCCAAGTAGCTCAATTTTACATTCTTGATAATGGGACAAGACCGTATTTTTGCATTAATTTTGAATTTCTCTTTAGGATATTAGATTCGAACTAGTTTTTTACTTCGAAAGTGTGGCAATTACGTAGCTAACAAATCCAAAATCTAAACATCGCACACTCAAAAAAGGGATTAATGCTTAGATGGTCGACGAAGTATGCGGTTGAGTTGATATTCTTTCGTTAGGAGAGAGGGGGCAGTATACCATTACATGAGGACCCATTTCCAAGTTGAGGCCCCTGTTGGAATGTGTCGTGCCACCTTCAAAAAACGGGAGCACGCCCATGTTCCCATAAAAATTTCGTTTACTTCGCCTAATCAGACACTGGTTACAAAAATGGATTTGAAAAAGATACGAAGATGAGTAACTTCGTGAATATACATCGAGTAAGTTCCAAATAAAACCGTAGCCGTTAAAATTGGATTTGCTGTGGCTTCGAATTTGAGCCCATCGGAGTTGTAGGCTGTCAGGCCTTAGACTTAGTACTCCTTTAAATTCGTTAACGGTGTAACAGCTCGTTTGCGTTTGTCGAACGTGTCTAGTAAAATTAATTTTCGAAATAAAACAATGGCGTAAAACTTGAATTATTGATCGTCCCGAACATTTGTTTTAGTCCAGCAGAAGGTTTTTAATATTTGTTACTTTTATAGACAATGCCATGCGTTCTCTGTTGACTCGAAGATTTTCTTCGTAATGACCTAATCGTTCAACTTTTTTCCCCATTACTAGGCTATATATTCGTTATTTTATATCTGCGTGGCCTCCGGCTTTTATTTTGCCCTCGTAAACGAGCTGGTCGTGTTAGATTTCATTTTACACCGGCTACAGGTATTGCTAATTTTTCCATAAAGTTCTATTCGCAGCATTCTTGTTGTGAATGTATGTTACAGGGCGGAACGTAAAGATTTTTTTGTATCATTTTAATTCAGTATAAAGGGGATTCTAAAATGCAAAAAATTACGCTGAGATGAATGGTTGGTGGAGCTTATGGTGATGCACGCATACTAAAGTGTTGACAGGATTGTTACTTACCATCCTCTGATGATCCCCGAAGGTTTCTCGAAAATCCGAGGTGAGCTACCGGCGCCACAGAGGAAGAGGGGGGAGTAAATTTAAGGTTAGGGCAATATCTCCCTTCCTATGGACTGAACAGAAGAAAATATGGCACAAATTAGACACTCAAGAGGAATCAATTTCACATCAAAAAAAGTTATATAAGTTTGTAACTAAACTAAGTATTCAAACATTCAGAGTGATCTTCCAGCACGCCATTAGAAGATCTAATGCGGTTGATTAACAAATTCAGAACAAAAATCAACTACTTGAGATTATCGTTACAGTTTTCTCTATGCCTAGTTTTGAAGATAACATTTTGCTCCCACCTCTCTGTTGCTTCTGATTTCAAATTTGGTAACGATAAGGATAACAATTTTCCAGTTATTTAGCACTCGAAATCACCGGGCTGTAAAATTTTTGGATAGTTTTTTCCATGGGCGTAAATGAAGGAGGGAGAATCTTAGCTCCCCATCCTCTAAAATTCCTCTTCCCATCCTCATTATACGAGGAAAAGTATTTTAGTACTATTTTGATACTTAGTAATTCCCATGAACCTCTCCTTCCCATTCCAGATCGGCTATTTGCACTTATCTTTGGTTTGACTTTGCACGTTTAGTTAGTTAACCCCCTAGTGTGAATTTTTGATTTTGGGAGCTCTAATTCAGTAGGCTCACTCGCATCCCAAACTAAGCGATTTTTTGTACTTGTAGAATCAGCTTTTACTACCATACGATGAGGAATATAATAAACGCTAGGTGGATCTGACATATTCTGATTAATCAATTTCACATAACCTTACTAAATGTAACTATTCATTTCAATTTGATATTCGGATTTCAAGCTTTCATTTTTTGCAAGTTTTTTCTCTAAAGCATATATTCGATTGAATGCTTGTTGTTTTGAGACTCCTAATTGCTCTCGAGGTAGGCTTAATGGAAAACAAATTTTAAATTTTCCGATATTTCCATTAAACACACGCCGATGAGTTCTGATAAAATGTTCTTCACATTCTAATTCTTGTTGAGTCATAATTTCTGACTGTTGATCATCAAAAAACCACAGGCGCTCAATTATTTTCCCAAAATTCTCAGGTTGCAAAAAAAAAAAATGAGGAACTTGAAAATAATTCATTCTGATTTACAACCTCACCTGCTACTAACCAACCAAATTGAGAAGCAAATATTTTTGAAGTTAAATTTTTAATTTTCATAGTTTGTGGTTTCAGAACTTTCCAGAAAACATCAGCCCCTAGCAGTAAATGTACAGATTGAGGAATATTAAACGAAGGGTCTGCTAGAGTTAGATGCTTTGGAAAACACCAACTTTCAATTGAGAAAAAAATCATAGGCACTGCTTCAGCTATCTTCTCAACAATCAGGCATTTCAAATTAAATTCGAAGGAAGGATTCCTTGCTTTAATAGTGACTGACGTAGAGAATTTCACTGAGGTGCATAAATTTTCAACTGCAGACATTTGATGGTTAGTAGCAAATTGGGGTAATTTTAATTTATTTGCATATTCAGCAGAAATCAAATTAAAGTGACTACCAGGATTTAGTAAAGCTCTAATAGTCTGGTCCGTTTCCTTATTTTTATTTACAACATTCACTAAAGCTGTAGTTAATAAAGGATGAGCGGATTCATTTAAATAACCAGTCCAACTTCAATTTGGATCAATAAATTGATTAGCTAAATTAACAAGAGAGCATGATAAATTTGAAGACTTCACCGTTTGACAAATTATTTGAAGAACCATTTGAAGAATTAGCAACCTGATTGTTACTAATGTTAGTCTTTGCTGCTGGACAGTTAAAATGGAGTAAAGAATTATGATGGCCTTGACAAGTATTACACCTAAATCGGCACTGATGATCACAACGACCTCGGAAGCACTTGGAGCATAATCATAGTTTACGGATGGATTGGCTCCTTGCTTCTGGAGACAGGCTCAGGAACTTCTCACACATATGAGCTCGGTGTTGGCCATCGCTGTAGAAACATTTCTGCTAAACTGGATTCACAGGATTTTTTACCATAAAGGTTGAACTTTTTGTAAGCACTGGAACATCACTGCTATGCGAACGCCACATTCCAAAAATCCGCTAGCACAAATGTCACCACTTGTTGAAAAAACGGCGAGCAAAAAAAAAAAAATTGAATAAATTATTAACGGGCACTACTAAATTTTAGAATTTTATACTCAGTATACAACAAAACTCCAGGACAGATCCGGCCCGGAGGGCCAAATGTTCAATCAGGAACACAAAAATCCAACTCAAAAATCTTAATGCTTTATTTTACATCTGAAACATTCGAGTACTCAAAATTCCCCAACTCGCAAAAGCAGATAATAAAAAAAAAAGAGAGACTACGAATCGAATTACCTGACTAGGGGAGGACGAATCAAATACAAAAGAAATGAGGATGATGCATTCGAGCCGAACAATAGAACAATAGAAAAGATAAAACTAGGACTACAAAAGAAAACAAAAAATTATTTCGTAGCCTGAACAACATACTTGAATAAAATTCTTCAATTTTACATTTAAATTCCAGTTTAGATCAAAAATTCGTATGTATATTTATTTTTTGTATGAAAATAGTTCGGAATTCATACTGAAATCATTAAATTATTAGAAATATGTTGAAAATTGTTCGTATGGCTATGTAAAAAGGAAAAATAAATCTAGCATAATTTTTTGGAATAATATATGGCCAGAGACCGGATTTTTCGGCATTGAAATATGTGAATTTCGGCACGAAAATCGGGAAATTCGGCATTAAAAAACAAAAAAGTTGGAAAAGTCAATTTTTATCTGAATTACGTATTCGATATTTAGAAAATTACGAATCAAAAAGTAGCAGATAGGCTCGACTCTTGCTTTCTTCGAATGTTTTCATTCTAATTACGAGTGTAACAGTTGTTAGAAATAAAAGAAAGAAAGAAAAAAAAAACAGCGACGTCAGAAGGTTGTTTTTTAATGAAGGGGGGGGGGGGGTACAATTGAAATTAAAGTGGACAAACAAGAAAAATGTTTTCTTGTCTCTCAAAAAGTGAAGGAAAGAAAAGAAATCTTGTAACGTTACAGGAATCTCGTAATTTTTTCGAGACTCCTTCTTATTAACTTGCTGAATACCTACTAAGTTTTCATTTCATTAATGGGGGGAGGGGGTAAATGATACTGTGCACCCCTCGGCGAGACTTTCTATGATATGTGGAAATAGTACATAACGGCTGTGTTTAATAATTTGATATTCGTTAGCGTCATATTCGAGCTGTATACAGTACTGCATTCCTTAATATTATGTGGGAACAACGAGTTTTTCATCGTTTTGGCAATTTCCGGCATTTTTCTCAGTTTCGGTTTTTTTTTTCTCGGCAAAATAGAATTTTTTTCCCTACGTCCCATTTCTCATGATTCGAACTTAATTTTGATTCTCATTGATTTCGCCCTGTAGGAAAAAAAGTGTCCAATGCCGAGGAATTGGCGTAATTTAGCATATTAAATTGCCGGGAAAAATACATATTTTTCCTTTGGAACTGTGGAAAAATTTTAAAAATCAACATAGAGTAGCAAAGATTGGTTCAGAAATCTAGCATAATAAAATCTAGCATGATTTTTTTGAATTTCTAGCATAATCCGGCATACTTTTACCTCTGCCTGGGATAATAAAAGTTTTCGAATTGGCAACACTGTATGTCGTTATACTAGGTCAGTTTTAACACCTACTTTGGGCATTTCGGTGGTAGTTACGAAGAAATTGTGGGATCTTTTTTCAACGTAGAAACTGATTAGAAATGATTTGGTATGCACAATGTCGTCATAAAGTTAGTAGTGCTTGAAATTTCAAGAATAAGCCGATTTTAGGGTAAGTTCAGCCTCCTTATCAGGGAAGCTGGGGGGGGGGTGAAGCTTCACCGGAACTCTTGCTGATTTGAGATATTGATTTGTTGGAAAATTAGGCTCTACAACCTTGCGACAAAAATACTTTGAAATTTTGTTTTTCTAAATCACATTCTAATTCTACTGCATACTAAAAATGCCCGGAAACGCTTTAATGCGATTATCGATTAATCATACAGAACAACATGATGATGTGATAAACACGTGAAATTTTGATATCATGGTCAGATGCCTAATGTATATCGGCTCCTGTGATCTAATTTCGATGAACTCGAAGAGAACAATATCGGGAAGTAGATTTAACTCTTCTGGGTATTCCACAAGCAAGCAAAAACGTGTGAAACTCGTTAATATATTTTTCACCTTGGACATTTCTCAACTAGTTTATTCTCTTCTTGACCAAGACATGCTACGGTTATATCGTGTTACATTTCAATCATACTGACGGTGAAACGTCTGAACGATAATTCTGTTTCGCACGCTTCTGTTGAAAAATATTGAAAATTTTACCCGGCAACCACTAGAGCTGAGGAAATATTTCTGCTTAAATCGTCGAAAATGATTTCCATCTCTGATTCATTTGTGTTAGAACGCGAAGAAAACATTTCCTTCTTAAATAATACCCATATTTTTTCATCTTCCCCTGGCTTCATGTATATACGAGTCTTCCTCCGCTTTTCCGGGTTTCTTTCCTTCTTTTTCTTATATATCTTTTTTTTTCTCTCTTTCTGTTTTGTTTTACGCGATTATAAACGGGTATAGAATATAATGGCAAGTGGTAATAAATGAGAAGCCGAAAGCTATATTTTATACAAAAAGGGTGAGAGGGAGACGAAAGAAGGAAGACCAGAAGAGAAAAAATGAAAACGAGAGAAAGAGATTGTGCTTTAAAGAAATGGGTAACGTTGAGTGTGACTGCGAACATGGCGATGGGGTAAGATTTGTACAGCAGGGGCAGCGTGCGGAAAGATGATAAAACATGAACCCTCGTGCTTTCTCCCTCAGCATCTTGTTACCTATAAGCTTCGCTGTTAAAAATAGGATGTATGAAAAAATACCCTTGTAAAGTTGATGATGTCTAATATCCAGGGGGCTCAAATGTTCTGCAAACTTTATCTCAGCGGAAAATGTAATTTTTCGAGCAGGAAAAATGGGACGATGTTGTGGTGATCCTGAATGTACCTATTTTTGAGATCTGAAACGTATTTCGATGAAGCAGGTTTTGACCAGGCGGCGGAGTTTTGCTCGCACATACATTTGGTTCGTGTTAAAACTGAAAACTATGGCAGAATCATTTGCTTATTTGCAAAAGCTATATATAAGGCCTAATACCTGAAAGTTTCATCAAGTTAAATTCTGAAGTGCTCAGTTGGAGCACTATTCTTTGTTAATTGCTCTCATTCTTCTTCTCTTAACTTGCAAAATTGAATAGGACTGTATTGACAAAAATATGGGGCATGGTTCCTTAATTTCATACATTTTCATTTCAACATTTGTTAACTCTATCTCCTGTCTCAAACTTATGGCTATCTGAAGCAGGCTGTCTGAAGCACATTACTGTTTTAGTGTTTAAAAAAGCATGTCTGTTCTAACCCTCCTGCCTTGATTATATGACAGTCTAAGCGTGTGACTTTTGTGAACACGTGACCACCATAATCAGCTGGCTTGAAATGTATATCTGTCTTGGTCATATTTTTAATGGCTGTATCATGGTCTCAAGTTCGTTGCTGTATCAAGAAACCTGTGGTTCAGTTAAGCACCTCTTAACTCGTGGCTACATCCGTCACAGTTTCTTTGAACACATGACTCTCTTAATCACATCTCATATGGCTGAGTGTCTTAAACTCATGGCTGTGTGAAAAGTCTAGCTCTTTTGAACTTATGGCTGTCTCAAACGTTGTGGCATAATCATGTGGCCGTGTCTCTCTTGATCCCATTCACATAACTGTTTCAAAAATGTAGCTGTCTTGAATATATTTGTAATATGGCTGTCTGAACCACGTGATCTAATCACGTGGCTGGCTCAGTATATGGGTTTCATGAACATAGCGGTCTTAAACACGACTTTCTTAACCACATGTCACATGGCGTCTCAGGGTCTCAAATCCAATGCTGTTTTAGAGACAATATTACCAGACTTCAGAATTTACCTAGAAATTAAGAGATTTCCTGAAGTTGAACAAAATGTTGCAGAAAAAATACAAGATTTCAACAGTTTAGAAATTTTTGATGTACATATTATTTTCAAGCTTTATTTCTCGGAATTTTTGACGTGTTTTCAAGATTTTTTCAGCATTTAAAGCGATATGATTTTTAGATCTGTGTAGTTCATGTATTTGATATTTTTCCAGATTTTCGGTATTTTGATCTTTTTTTGAATCGTCGGACATCTGTTTTTCAGAGGCCCTCGCTAAAATCGTGCAATCTGTTTTTGTCTGATTTTTCGACCGACCATTTATTTAAGTGCTCTTGCCACCTTGCCAGATTCGTATGATAATTTTTTGGACGGTCTGACTTTATCTTTAGGGATCCTTACCAGAAATGTACAATCGTGTTTCACAACGATGCTAGCCCCCAGAAATTAAATTGGAGGCCCGGAAATGTGGGCAAACATTTGTATACAATTTGTGTAACTTGTGTACTTTGGTCCCAGAATTTGTGTACGCTTCCTTACCCCACTATGAACATTTCAAGTGTTTTTTTTTTGGGGGGGGGTGTCTGGAAAAATCCTAGCGCCCCCTCCCCACAAGATGAGTTGTAGGTCTGAAAATGGGGGGAAAATGTGTGTATAATTTGTGTACGTTTTGAACCCAGAATTTGTGTACTCTCCCTTCCACCACTATGAACGATCAAAGTTTGGGGGGCTGGAGAAATGCTAGCCCTCCCCCCAGTTGAGTTGGAGGTCTGAAAATGGGGGCAAGAATTTGTTAGTGATTTGTGCATCGATCTCCCCCAATTTGTGTACCCCGCCAACCCCACTATGGACCATCCTTTTCCTCTATCGACCAAACAATATGAGTTACATATTAGGTGCTAGCCCCCCTGGTTCTCACTTACCAGACTGTGAACTGTCAGCGCCCTCCTGTATTGCAGTAGTACACATAGTGAAGTAATGTATTCCCCCCTTGCCTAAATTGGAGTAGAGGATCCAGTGAGAACGAAAGAGCAGTCTCATGTAGTATACTGCTGCAGGTTAATACGGTCGTAATTATGAAAAAAAAGCCAATCAAAGTGGTATGACTAGATATATTAAACCAAACTGAGAATTAACATAGTAAAATAAGCAAAAATTTTCCTTATGAATTACATTATTGACTGAGGACTAGAGTGTCCCTTACTTTCTCAACTTTCATACTTTATCATGCTCACCCCCTAAATTTTGTCCTTATACAACGAAAAAATACTGTACACGAGTTTCCAGCTTTTCCGGCGTTGAAATTTAACCGTGCCAGATCCGTAAACTACGAGTGGCGCTCGTTACAGCCCGCCAGCCAGAACGTTAGTCGACGCCCTTATGCTTACCATTGAACGGACGTACTTGAAAGAGGGATGTGTATACACAAAATACACAAATTGCACACAAATCTTTGCCCCCATTTCCAGACCTCCAACTCAACTTGGGGTGGGGGCTAGCATTTCCCCAGCCCCCCAAGCTTTGATCCTTTATAGTGAGGGAAGGGATCGTACACATATTCTGGGACCAACGTACACGAGTTAAACAAATTGTACCCAAAGTCTTGCTCCCGTTCCCGAACCTCCTACTCAACTTGGGGGAAGGGTAGCATTCTTCCAGGTCCCAAACTTTGATTGTTTATAGTGGGGGAAGGGAGCGTACACAAATTCTGGGACCAACGTACACAAATTACACAAATTATACACAAATTTTTGCCCCCATTTCCAAACCTCCAACTCAACTTGGGGGCTAGCATGTCCCCAGCCCCAAACTTTGATCTTTTATAGTGAGGGAAGGGAGTGTACACAAATTCTGGGACCAACGTACACAAATTACACAAATTATACACAAATGTTTGCCCCCATTTGCTTCTGTAAAATCCATCTTGGGGGGGGGGGCTGGTGAAATGGACCTAGTACTTCATGTTTACTTTTCAGTTTCTGTAGACATCCTCCTTCAGAAGATACAAGGAAGAAAACCCATCTTTACGTTTGCAGCATCGAAGTGGTGGGACAGAGAGGTAGAGAAACAGGTCGGAATATAACTGGCACTTTTTCTGTGTGCAGAACTCGTTGCCACTGAAACAATCAGAGGTTCGCTACCCTCCCCCCTCCCCATTCATGAAATCCCAAGATAGTGCTGTAAAAACTGTAAGCAACCGTTTCATGAGGAGTCTAATGAGCTTCACTTATTTTAAGCTATGTTTGGCTGGCTATGAACTACTTAATATTGATCCCTTGTATCCTCATCATGGATCCACATGGAAGTGAAATGGTGATGCCAATCTTAAAAAGGGTGCTTATTCTTCTCAAGAATACATTATTTTATACTTGCATGATAAATTGAACAATTTTTCACCGATGACCTGGGCTAGGACCCTAACTAATGTAGTTATCTGACTAAATTTATTCAATTCTAAATATTTTATGAAAATGAAAAAATTTCAAGAAGAATAGAAAACCTTAAATGATGCTTATAACGCCGTGTGATGTTATATTGAATTTGGATTACGATGAAGAAATAGGTAAAAAATGACATAAATTTCGACAACGTTACGCCCCACTCGTGTATTTTTCCGACTAAGAAAGAGGGCAGCGGTTCGGTAACGGCTTATTTTAAAAATGAGACTTCGAAATTAACGGTCGGATTGGTCGTCGGAAAAAAGAAAAGCCGCCGGTCAATATCGAAGAGTAACCCATGCGAACAAAAGTAATTTCAGCGAGCGTAGTATTTTTTCCAGCACGCTATGCAGCTTCTTTATTTCCTTTTTAAAAATGATCCTGAAAGAAAAGAAGAAAATCATTTTCTTTTTTGTTCTGAAAAGGAAAAGAAAATTCAATTTTTAACATTTTCCCTTCCAAAAAGATTAACCCCGGCGAGTTCGCACGTAAGCACATTTTTCTAATGGCTTTCGCGTATACGCTGACGCGCGATTCAATTTCATTGTCGTGATTCCATTTGTGAGACGGTCAAATGGAATATTCTAAATCAATTTTAACCCCCTTCGAATTTAATTTTCAAATCTGAGTCGCAGTCTCCGCAAGGCGGACACTGTCTCGAAAAAACCTGCGTCTCCGTCGGAGGTAAATGAACGCTAAACGATCCTTTGTATGCTAGTTGATATGTAAATAACTCTGACGATACGAGGTACAGAAATACAGAAAAAATATTATGTAAAAAATGTAAAATTATTTATCTCGAATGCTATACACGTTCCATTAGGGTGAATTAATAATAGTGTTGTTTTTTTTTGTACAAAAAATCCGCTTTCAACGAGGTTAAAGTTATTAACCTCTGCAAAAAAAAAGAGACCAACCTGTCGGTGTTTTTTCTTCCTTATTACCCCTAAACTAGCCGAGCTGTACCGTTTTTAATTCAAAGAGGGTTGATTTTTTTTTTATAAGGAAGACGCGGAAAAAATATCTAAAAAGATTTCCCTGTGTAATAAAAAGGAACCCTGTTGAAAGGCATCGCATCGTGCCGACATCGCAGGTTAACGCCCTTTTACAATATACCCTCACAGGTATAAAAAAATACTTTATTTGTATTGTTGCATAGAATTCTGTTTCCGGGATATTTTTATTCGATTGACTTTTAACACGTACTCGTATCTACATGATTTTTTCATAATTTTTTATTCTCATTTTTTGCTCCTATTCCAGTCTGTTTGTAACCGATGTAAAAAGGCTGTATAGTGATGTAATCCCGAGTACGCGAGTGATTTTCCAAATCATAAATTCATGGAGTTTTTAGGGCTGCTTCAGTTCTTACGTCCATAGCAGTGATTATGTAGGGACCAGTCCTTCCAAAACATTCATTTTTTTCGATCGATTTTCCTGCCAGCTCTAATAAAGCTCGACCAGCACGTATTTTGAAATCTAGCTATTATCGGAGAACAGGTGTGTGTACAGATACAGCGACTGTTGATGAGGTAAAGGAAATTACTGAAGTTGAAAAGACTTTCCTGCGCTGAACCTGATCTCTGTTCACCAGGGACGTACCGATAGGGGGGATGGGGGGCAACTTGCTTCCCCGTAGGAATTTTTCACTCAGCAGTTGGGAAAATTTACCATTTCAGTCAGGTGAGTTGGGAAAATCCAACGAGTTGAAAAGGTTTGTTTTGCTTTGACATTCGAGAATTTTGAGTTGAGTCCGTTGGAAAAATCCAAATCCAACCGGTGAGAAGGTTTTTTTTTTTGCTTTGATACTTGGAAATTCTGAGTTGTTGGGACTTACACAATTCCCGCCCCCCTGTCCCTCCAGGGAAAGCTTTTCGGTATGTCCCTGCTGTTCACTCCCTGGCCTCATCATAAACTCATGCGCATGGCCACTGCCTGCCAATACCGACTTAGGCAACCTTTTTGCCAGTCAGGCAAAGTTTTCTGGGAAATTTCTAATATGCGGGTTTCTTTCTTGTCAACAATGAATATTGGTTTAGTTTGTTTTGTTTGAGCATCCTGTGAGGTTTTTCATTGCTACACGTCCAGTATTCTGAGCATTGCATTTTCTATATATCTTTTGAAATGTTTTGAAGAATCAGCGGACAAAGCGAGTAAAGAATTGAAGAGTTAGTTACGTGCAAGAAGTTCTGTAGTAGATTTTTTTCAAGTGACAGATTATGCTAACAGAGATCATGTGGGATGCTGGTTAACGCAGTTTGTCACTTCGAAAGAAAAACGTCTACTTCCCACTTCCTACGTGCAACCCTTCAGTCCTTATGGCTTTGTTTTGAAATCCGTTCTAATGGGGTTACCAGACCGGCTGAAAGTAAAAGGAGTGCATTCGATTTTAAAGTACATAGTTGAAATGAAGTTAAAACTGATTGTTCGCTAGTCTCGCAATTTATGCCCCCCCCCCGGGTAATTCATCATTCCGTTATATACTTGCCTTAATTTAACATGTTTACGGTTGGAAGAAATATAGTATACGTGCATCTAAAAAAGTTCCATTTTGTTGGTATGGAGTTATGCATAGTATGTTATACTAGACAAAATTTCTGATCGAAAGAGATCCCGCGGAACCTCCTAAGTTCAAAATTGGCCGAGATATTCGCTTCCAAAGTCAAAATTTCAAAAAACAGGTTTGAGAAAAACGCGTTTAAAGTTTTGTTACAATTTTCAAGTGAAAAATGTAAAAAAATATCAGTGAATCTTGAACTTAGGAGGTTCCGAGGGGTTTCTTTCGATCATGTGCGGTTTGCGTCATTCGAAAGAGCAGGGTTTGCTCTACTAGAAACGCTAAGAATCCCAAAATTCATATTTTTGACCTAACATCCAAAAAATCTCTGTATCAAATAAAATCAACAAAGTGGGACCCTTTTAGATGCCCGTACACAATTTTTTTTTTAGAATAGACATTGTAGCTTCCTAGACATGTTTGTTGCTTCCATGCTTCCATTTTTATTTATTTTTTATTATTTATTGAAAATAGTACATTTCATTAGATAAAAAGAAGCATTATTTTAATTTTGAAAACAGGTGTCTTCAAAAAAATGAAGTGTTTGGTAGAAATGGAAAATAAAATGAATAGTGAATCATAAAAATTGTTGGAATATTGAAAAAGAAACGCAAATGTTTATGAATTCAAGTCGAAAATTTAATAGTTTTTAAGAAAATCGATAAAGTCAGTATTTTGCTACTTTTGAACAAAAAAGTTTTTTTCGTTCAAAATTTATAATACCTATGTACCTACTGTTTTTTCACTAAGCTGTTTTAAACAATTTAAATCGGCTGTTTCAAATCAAACTGTTTCAAAACTTGTTTGTATTCGCAAAAAAAAAGACTGACTTGTTGGATTTTCCCAACTTTCGATTAATTTACTAAAATTTCCCAACTCCGGCGGAGGCTTGGTGGGGAGGGACAAGTTACCCCTCTCCCCACATGCCCCCTTATTTTCATCTCTGGGTACCATGTGCGCAGAACAACAGGCTTGCGGTCTTTTTTTCTTATCAGGTTGTCTAACAGATCAACTAAGTTAACTAAATCAATTAAAGTCAACTCTTTAGAGTAAGGTCAATTAGAGTTAATTAAAGATAATTATTTCGGATGATTTCAAATAATGGTTAATTAAAACATGAGAGAAAAATCCGATCAAAAACTGATCATCCATAGATTGATGTCTCTGAAAAATGTGATTTTATTTTAAACAATTTTAGCATCTTTTTTCAGTTTTCAAAGATGCGAGTTGTGGTAATGAATCCCTCTTACAGAATGCGAGCAATGAGCAAAGCGAGTTGGGAGTTTTTAATAAACGAAATAAAATTGTAGATTAAAGTGAACTGTTTCTACATTTGAAACTTGTTAGACATTCTGGTTATATTCCGGGTCGTAGCCATGGGGGCCATTTAACAGAGTTGAGTTGGAAAACTGGTAATTTCAGCGGCTTAATTCGCAAATTGACGCATCTTAAAAGTTTTTTTTTTTCAGTATTTGAAAAAGTGTTGATTTCTTGATTGATAGTTGTAAAATTCTTGGTTCACCCCCCCCCCCCCGCTCAATAAAAATTTTACTTGATGAGAGTTAAAGATATACGGTTCAACGTTGACAACTGCAGTTGATTTCTTTCTTTATTTTCTTTAGGTAGGACCTCCTTCGAGAGGAGCATTCTTGTGCTGAGGAAATATTTGAATAATGTTTCCTGCCCTTGGCTTGACTAAGAATATGAACTGGCTACACTACTTCCTTGAAACCTATTCTTAGCCAGCTGTGCCGGCAGAGGCGTACCGTAACAAAATTTTTAAGAGGGAAAATCATGAATTAGCCCGCTTGGAAAACCCCATTTCGCTAGCGGAGCGAGTGAAACAGTGGAGATTTTGTCTCTGAGTAAGGTCGGGAAAACAGTCAAACCCGTCTTAAAATATTTCTAATTTTCTATTAGGCTGCCGATTTTCCAACAGAAGACAGTTGTCAAACCTGGGGGAAGGCCCACCCATTTCCTTTTGGTACAGGTATGCCATTCCTTCTCTAGTTCTGTTTTGCTCTTTTGATTTTGGTGATGTTAGTAGAGAACTATGTTATAGCGCAGCCATGTATTTCTCACTTTTACATTTATTTTTAATAATTTTTATGAATTCGAAAATTCGTTTAGTTTCCACGGTGAATATCTAATTTCTCATCAAAACAAATTGCAAAATCTTCTTTTTTATTTTTTATTTTATTTATTTATTTGTTTATTTACAAGCCACTAGCTGCACCAAGGGCTATACGGCTCGGCTGGTGGAGATGGTTAAATTAATGGAAAGAGCTCTCTGTGTCGATCTTAGAATCTTTTAATAATATCATTCATCAATTCTCTTTCATTTTTTAAAGATTTATTGGCTTTTGTCAATTGTAATTTATGTTTGTGATCGAAGATTAATTTTTATAAATTTATTTTTCAGTCTGAACGCTTCTGTTCTTTATAAAATCGTAGGTAAGAGTCTATTAGAGATTTTCAAAATCCTCTATTTAAAAAGACAAAAAACCTTTGAAATATTTGAGGAAAGTTTTAAAAAATGTAGGCAGTTTAGAAATTTTGAATATTGTTGTTGAGAAATTTTCAAACTTGTGAAATGAAAATTAAGAGTAATGTGGTTGAATTTTCTATTTAAAATAATCTTATATGGATTATGAAAACTTCGGGGATTGTTGGGGTCTTTTGGAAATATGAAAGAAAAAAAATAAATGCTGAAAAAGTAGATAGCGTCAGTAAAAAAGTCAGCTGCGCCAGAGCACATACAACAAAAACCTTTAAAAAAAAAAAAAAATAGGAAGAATTGTTTACTTTATAGTTTGTTGTTTTTATAAATCCAATAAATCTTTAAAAACTAGGAAAAATTGAAGAAAATCGATGAATGATGGCATAAAAATTCTAAAATTTTATTATTTGTCCTGGTAAGAAATTGAGAGAAAATGGTCTAATTTTGATTAATGGTAAATATTCACTGTGGAAACTGACTGATTTTTGGATTGTTGAAACTGATTATTGAGAAATCCATGCTGAGCTAGAACATACATTAGTCATCTACCATTGTTTCTTGACGATTTTTTACTCTGCTCTAATCCGTGCTTGTGTATTATTTTTTGGTTTTGACTTGATTCATACTTACAGTTTAAGTCTTTGTATTTGTCCATTTTTTGTCTGGTGATATTTTGCATTTATTTGCCGATTTTAGATTTGTTCGGTCTTTTCTGGTTTTACTTGGTGGCTTTCAATTTTCTATGGTCTTATTTTAGGAATGGGGAAGGGGGCGTGCGTTCTGATTTGATATAGCTGAGGAAATTCTTTTTTGCTGTTAGTTAGTTTTTTTGTTTTTTTTAATCAAGTTTTGTCTTGATTTGTTAATTTTTGGCGGTCTTATGTTGTTGTTGTTGTTTTTTTTTTGGAGATGGAGGAGGGGGATTGAGTTAATAGATTTCGGACTTTCTTTCCCTTTTACTTGCATTGGATTTGCATTTTTGGCATTGTTGCTGTTCTTTAGTCTGGAACAGGAGATTTTGATATTTTTGATCTTCTATAGGCTTTTTTCACGGACAAAATTTTCTGAATTTAGGCGGTTTTTGTAATTAATTGGTCTTATTTCGGTATTTCTAGCTTTATTTGACAGTTACCTAGCGATTTTTTGGTCATTTTTGGTATTGCTGTGATGATTTGTGGTATTTATTTCTTTATTGTGGTTTTCGTTGCTGATTCTGAAAACGTTTGCAAATAATTAATTCATCAAACACAACTGATTAATCATACTATAAATTACATGTATGAAACTCGATTGAAGAATAACAAATAATCGGTTTATCGACGACAATTGAAGAACTACAAATAACCGACTCGTCAAGCAAATTGATGAAGTACAAATAGGTAATTGGTTTATCAGTTGTCATTGATTAATTACAAACAGTTATCAAACGCAACTGATTTATCCAAATATTCAATTTATCCAACAAAATGAATAAATTAACTATAAATAACTGAATAACTCAGCTATCAGGGGCTCTTGGGTAAGGCATGAGCCCTTTGGATTTTGAAAAATACATTATTTCACCAAAAAAGTCATTTTTCCCCTGCAGAAAAAAAACGCTCTGGAATAGGTTTGTTTCCTCCTTAAAGAAAAAAACCAGTTCATTAAAAAAACTTACTTAGCTTTGTTTTTAGGTTTCGATTTGGTGGGGTGAAGTATTTCTTGCTGTATTTTGGCGTTAGACTGGCATTTTCTGAAAGATAATGATGGTGGCTTACATGCCCTGTTTTATAGTAGAGGATGGAGAAAAAAAAAGTCTCGTTATATTTTTTCGACTGGTAGAGCGATTTCGTTGCGTATTGACCTGTAAAAATGGATTTCCTAATCAACCTTAATGTGAAATTTCAGGTCTAAGATTTGCCCGATGAAAAGTCAAGTGCCCCATATTTCTTTTAGGTGGATCCATTTTGTCGGGAACCTCCCAGATGAATTTCAATAAAAAAATAATTACCAAATTTTGAATCTATAGGATAAGGGACACAAGTCCCCCCCCCCCACGTCCGCCAATGAAGTTTATTATTTTAATTATTACTTTTCTTCTCTGTCCCCATACACTGTAAATATTCAAACTCTTCAGCTGGTTACTATGGTACAGCGATCTAGATCAATGCCACCATTTGATGGCTTTGTAATGGCGGGAGGGGGATAAAAAATTGAAGATAGGAGCAATTTATAGATTTTTGGGGTTGCTAACTTCAATTCTGACAATATTTTTCGACTTCGACTGCGGTGGGTGCCGCCCAGGAGGGTTCGAGATAACCTACAGACACGTATTCAAAATAATACCACATCAAATTAATGACTCTATTTTGATTCAAGACCTCTTAGCTGGAATCTAGAAGAATCGGGTTCGAAACATACTTTTAGAATTGAATTCAGAGAGCAAACCCTGTAAATCCACTCCTCTGCTCAAATTTTTTCACTTCTCTCTTCCCTCATAATACAGTTACTAACGGGGGGGGGGTGATCGATCTGTATCGCGGCACCATAATGATCCCCGTCATTAGTGTACACAAGACCGTACTAAATTAAAGAGTTTAAATTTCTTAAGATTATGGAAGCCGAAAAAAACATGTATTAATAAAGATGAAGTTTGAAGAAGAACCTCATATGACCTATCCGATTAATCTGAAATTTGATAGTAATTTCGATGAAATGGATCCCCCCTAAAGAAAACTGGGAACACTTCACTTTTTCCGATCAAATCTTTGACTTCAAATTTTAAATAGTGCTGTCGATTTTGAAAAAAATCGATTAATCGATTTTTGAAAATTGAATCGATTTAAAAAAAATCGAAAATCAACAAATCTTATAATCGCGATTATTTTTAATCGATTACAAAAGTTGAATCGATTTAAAAAATCAAGTCGATTAAAAAAATCAAGTCGATTAAAAACATCGAATTTTTTTAATCGTCGATTAAAAAAATGTACCTGATTTTATAGTTTCGGCACGTATTTAGAAATGGATTTAATTTGATCCGTCAATCAAGTTAAATCCATTTCTGAATATGTCCCCTTCCTCCCTCAAATGTGACTTGACGACTTTTCTTTTAATGTTACATCTTGCATGTTAACAATAGCAATGCCATGATGCCACTTCGACTTCCTTTGTTTATCTTGTGTGTTAAATTAAACTTTTGATTGAATCAAATCGAGCCGATTTAAATGGGCCGAATCGATTCGTGTCTGATAACTGATAACTAATAAGTATTCTAACTATTCAAGTCGAATCCAGTTGAATCACGTGAAGTTGACTCGATGGAAATCGGTCGATTAATCGCGTCGAGTTGAATCAATTCAAATCGATTAATTAATCGATTCAATAACGTTGCCGATTTAAAAAAATCGATTAATCGAGTTGAATCGACAGCACTATTTTAAATTAAAAGGTTGCTTGGGGACAATGTCAATATTTTTCGCTCAAATTTTACGCACAGTGTTTTTAGGTCAAAAGGGAACAAAATCAACTTGCCCGTTGAAATTAATGAAAAAGAATTGTTAGCCGTTTTAATTCCACCCTCTATAGTGCTCTATGGTGCCAACTTTTCTTTTACGATAGATATGATTTTTAAATTACTGGAATCTCTCACAAACTACGCGAAAAATTGTACATACAACTAGATATCGACAACACGGAGCCTAACTGAGAATATCCAATCAGATTTTATTGTCCTCTTGTGATCTATTTGAAAAGTAATAAAAAAATATTCGTATCGAACAGAAATTTTCATGTAGGTTGTAAAATTTTTCTCATTCGAAGTAAAATACTAAATATTGTAAATGCTTACTGATGTGCATCACGAACAGAAATTTCTTATGTTCGATAGAGAGAGTTTAATTTTGAACTTTCCGAGCTCCTCTGGATTTCCGAGCCTTTGTATCATGTATCTACCTCAAGAAAAGCGCCAGAGTAGATGAGCACCTCTTAAAATGCTCATTACACGATTTCGAATTGAGCAATGAAACATTTAAATCGAATGGTATGAACTGAGGTATTTTCTGAGGTGCTGAATTTTAGGTGCTCTGTCTGCCTTAATTATTGGGTAATTTTGTCTCTCAAAAAGAGTTTTGAACGAAGATGTTAGCCAAACATTTTTCCGGACCATGTCAAAAGATATAATATTATTTTGGTATCCGGTCCATGACTGTAATAAGCACGTGGATAATCCAGTGGAACAGGATTAAATCGTCTATTTATTGGTTTTGAAAGAAGTTTTATGTTCTTGAGATAATGTTTTTCTTAATTTTATCCGGAAGTGATGAAAAGGAACTTAATTTGGAAGTGTGGATTCAGTTGTCTCCTCCCTGAACAGAAATTTTTGGTCGGATAAAATGTTAATTTTTCTTGTAGCTCGATATAGAGCAATATGTTACAAGACTTTCCAGTTTTCTCAGATCGAGTTTCTTTTCAGAATTCGACTTTGGAACTCGCGAAGTAAAATACTGGATCTATCGTCTGCTCAGCTATTTTGACTGTTCCATTCTACCTTTAAAAAAGTTGTACGTACTGGGCTATGTAGTCTGGTTTCAAGAATATAATTAGTCCTGACCCCTCTGTCTTGAAAAATGATATCGTTGACTTTACCCGCATACAAAATTGAGTTGACAGCCGTCTGTTAGTTGGAATCTTTTATACATCAATTGTCTCTAATTATAACATATTTTTCGAACTAAACTGTGAACGACATATTGCTAAAAAGTTCATTTTCGGAGTTTCCTGAATTTGAATAATCACCTCTGGTCTGCTATATTTTGATTTTTTCGAACACATTAAGATGCAGCAGTGGGTTAAAAATCCGGCGAATAGGGAAAAAAAAGCGTGTATAAAAGAACAGAAGCGCTACCATATTTTGTGTGTAATTTGTTAGTTCGCTTGTAATCCGCCAGACATTTACATACTTTGACTGGGAGTGAAAATTATAACCGAGCTGAGATCCTGACATGTCCGGTTATTTTTAAGAATCCAAGTAGGGTGTCTTGTAAGGGTTCTGCCCTTAAGACCCCGCTGACAGGAAGTTTAAGAGACGGGCATTTTCTGCGTTTATTTACAAAACCTCGAACACCGGGCATGTAATTTACGTTTTTGTAGCAGACGTTTTAGCATCTTTTACGTTTCCATCCTAATTATATTTGTCATTAAGAAATGCTGCTGCTGCGAATACGTTCGTAAAAATCAGGACCTGTGGAGTTGTTAACAGAGAGAAAGAAAAAAAAAATGAAAGACGAAAAAAGTCAGGGAAATGAGATATAACGACGTTCGACAACCGAATGAGAACTTTTTATTTATTTATCCAGTTTGAATCAAGAAACATCGATTTTTTTTCTTTGTACGAGGCTGGAATGTTATTGGGATGAATGACAAAAAGTATTCGTTAGTAGGCTCAGTGCTGAGGGTTGGTGTGAAAGTTGAGACTCGTGTAAAATATCATAAAACATCATTACAGCAGTATTGGAAGAATTTTTTCGTAATTTAAATTAGGAGAATAAAGGAATTTTCATAACGAATTTTGGCTGAAGAATCTACTATTTCCTCATCCCTGATCTTTTCTGTCCATTTGATAGCTGTGACTCTAAAGGAAAGGGAAGGGACACAATTCCATACAATACATCAAGAGGTGTACGTTGAATATTCGGTTTTCAAAGTTACTGAAATAATTTTTAAGTTGAGGATTGTGGACCATGGAACCTGCTGGTCTCAACGAGTCTCAATAAATTTTCAACAGAATCTTAATTGATGTTCCAAGAGCTTCTTTAAAACTTGAACGATCTCTACGAAGCAGTGTATTGCAGCTAAAAATTTTAGCTTCGGCTTTTGGTTTAAACTTTTGACCTTGAAAAATACGGATTTGGCTATCTAATTTCGGCTTCTAAGAAAAATTCGGTTGGCTTTCGGCTTCTCTCTTATCAGTAGAAATTTGGCTGAATTTGGCTTTTGGCTTTCAGCTTTCGGCTGGCTGCAATACACTGCTGAAATTTGCCGCCAACTGACACCTGAGCTATAGTCTTTAGGTTTCAGGAGGGAAAATACAGTTCTCAAAAATATCACACACAAGGAAAATTGATAAGAGCTCACGAATTTATAAGTTTTTGAAAAGCCAAAAGAAAGCTGGAAAAATTTGGCTTCTTTCGGCTTTTGGCTTTTGTGAAGGTACAAATAAAGCTGGCTTTCAGCTTTTCTCTTATCAGTAAAAATTCGGCTGAATTTGGCTTTTGGCTTTCAGCTTTTGGCTGGCTGCAATACACTGCTACGAAATCTTAACAAGTCTGAACAGAATTTTAATAATTCTAATAGAATTCTATCAAAGACTTGATGACTGAGTTTATTGAGTTTTAAATGAATCTTGACGCCGAGTCTCAAATAGCTCTAGTAAGTCTGAAGCTTGAACGCAAATAGCCGTCTTGAAATAAAGGGGGGGGGGGGCTCTTGAGGAGCTAACAAGTATCAAAATAACGCTAAAATTCTTTCAAACGTATAATTTTTCAGTTTTTTGGGAGGAAGGCTTTCCCAGGATTTTTCAATGCCCTCAAGAGAGTCTTATTGAATAAATTGTGGTATGCTGTTAATGCGTTGTAATGATGGATAAAACAAATTTTAATAAATTCTAATTAGTTTTAATAATTTTAATGAGATTATAACGAGTTTTGATGAGTTTTGACCGATTCTTAACGAGTCTTAAAATAGTCCTCACAAAGTCGTTGCGAGTCTGAACAAAGCGTTAATCAGTTTTAATGTGGCATCAGGGCCCATTTCAAAACCGGAGCAGTTCCGACCTGGCTTCTTTCTCGTAAAATTTGAATTTCGTTCCAATTCGCACCAATATTTCTAACTTGGCTCCAGCTGTAACAAATTATTGGCTTGAGCGTCACCAGAAATGCGTATTCAACTCCGGTCCCTACTATTTTTAAGTAAAAGAGACGTGTGGAGCAGTGTGGTAGAAAATGATCAGGAGGGAGAGATGGGATGCAGAGTAGGCTAGAACCACAGCAGGAGCCGAATTTAGCACTGACTCTGGCAAAAATTAGGTCCATTTAGGCTCAGGGAAAAATTCTGAGATCTGGTTCGACTCCTTTAAAAAATATTGGTCTCTTAAGCTCTGAGCTGTGGTTCTGGCTGTGGGTCCTTTTGGTTTTAACTTATGATTAGCCTATGAGTTTCAACGTGTTTTGGAGAATGGTGAATCATGATTACAGAATTTCAAAGAAAATTGTCTTAACAGAATGCTATGCAAGTCTTATTCCTCAGTCTGGACAAACAGCTACGTCGTATAACATTGGGGAGTGGAGCGACTGCCTCAGGTCTCACACCGAAAGTAAGATATTGCCCCGCTATATAGGTTTTTGCATACCAAATTGTATATATCCATCCCTCTGCTGGTAAGGCGCCTGCTATTTTCGTTAATATATGTATACAAACTCCTTCATAACAAAACAGACGCTCCCCTCCAACTAAGTCGAATAGGCATTAAAGTACCATCCCATCGAAACAGGACAGGGGAGCTGTTTCATATTATTACCGCCCGAACCGAAAGTTGCCGTTCTAATGGACTGAACTCAATTCTGCATCTGTATAATAAATTAGCACTATAGTCTCCAGAAATTGATACCTTTTGTCTAAGAAATACAGTGCTCCGCAGAAAAATACTGCCCCAGTTGCCTGTCTTTCTATAACTCACCTGATGTTCTCTCTCCTCACCACTGCCTATTATTGCTTTTATTCTGATATATCTTGCGTTCCCACCCTTCCCATCGATCATTCCTCCCAGACTCCCTCATTCCCCTCTCCTTTCTCTCGTTCTCTCCTCCCCTCGTGTCTGTCTGTCTCTCCTTCTCTTATTTAGTTTTTATTTTACTATTTTTTAAGTAGTCAATCGTTTTCCCCTATTTTTTTGGTCCCCCCCCCCGTCTCCCGTAAATGGTCGTGTGGAACTTGTAAATAAATAAAAGAAATAAAAGAATGTAATAACTTCGCCAGTAGCTTTCCAGAAGGGTGGGGGACAAAAAAATGTTTTCTCTCGCTTTGCTCGCGGAATTCGTAGAGCGTAGTTCCATCCTTTCCATCCTCTGTAAGTACGTTTCAGATTTTTTAGGGTAAGAGACTTTTAGTACATTGAGGCTCCCTTCCTATTAGCACTGACGTTTTGAGAATTACTACCTCTGTTTGATGGCCATAGTATTTCTCCCCAGGTCTGGCACAAGTCTCCATTTCTAATCGTCCTATCCTCTAAGCTTATCTTTGAACAAGAACTAATTTCACGTAAGTGCAATTTGTGGTTGAAGCATTTGCGTGCGTTACCCTCTCAACTATGACCTAATCATGTGATGAAGAGAAGAATAAAGGAGGACGACGCCCCAAGCCATGCTAATAACAAATATTACTGTGAGTGAAATTGACACTCATCTCTACGATTTGTAACATTTCCATTCGGACCTCAGAAGTAAAATAGATTCTCTGGTTATGGCTGTACCGCTATTGTTCTATGGGTCAACAACCACCAGTATCAAATCCAAATAAAATTACCAAAGAATGATAGAAAAACCCTTTCGTCTTTCATTTTTCTTCTGAGCACTTAAATTTACATTTTCCATTGTAAAAATGGTTCCACTCTTAATTTCAGCTGAAACCTTTCTTTTTATACCATCACCATTACCGAAATAACGTTTTTCATACCGTTTAGTGACCTTCTGTCAACTCTTGAACAGTTATTCTTGACCAAAAAAAAAAAAAAAAATCGCCCTCATGTCATCATAATGAAAAAGAAGTAAGACAAAAAGTACCTGGCAAAAAACAACCTGATATATTGACTGGATCTTAACCGGAAAGGAGAGTATTCGGGTCGTCAATCTGTTATTTAGGATCTTGGGACTGTTTCAAAGAAGGATGTGCCACGCCAGTGAAAAAGAGCAGTAAAAAAAAATAAATAGTGGATGCGTTGTGAATTATGACCAACAGCTGAGAATTCTTTAGAAGTTTCTCGTGAGCAAAAAAATCTTTTCTGTTGCCACATGTGTAAGTGAATTCTGACTGATTTTTTCCTTTTCGTAGAAAACAGGTTGTATTTCGTTTTCGGGGGTAATGGTTTGAAAAATGTTACTTTCAAAAGCATACAGGCTCATTATTATTAATATGTTTTTTTTTTTTTACAAAATTGAATTATCTGGAATTGTCGGAATCTCACTATAACCGTAAAAAAGTTTCCCTAGCTTGCAGGTAGATTCTTGCCAAAAGAGTTTGGAATAGTCGTTTAGTGTTAATACAACAATAAGAAGTCGCATGATGTTCACAGCCTTGTCTGAGATGAATATTTTCAAGGCCAGAATTTTCCGTACCTATTTCATAATCAGCAATTTAAATATTGAACTTTTTTGAAGGAGCAAACATAACACTTTAATTTGTGAAACTTCAGTATATTCTTTATTCTTCCAAGGTATTCTAGACTTTTCCAATTACTTCAAGCGAAAATATGATTCCTGACCTATCACGTAGAATTATTAGGCTCAAAAATATCAAGATATCTCTAAAAATGTTCCTGAACTAAATTTTTTGACCCCCCCCCCCCCAAATAAAAAAATTAAAAACTATTCTAGTTTATTCCAAGTGTTTTCTCTGTCTCCATTTTCAAATTCATGATAGCGCTTGTACTGTCGAAACGTTATTATCCTTTTTCCAAATCATTGTTTCAAATTTTCCAGAGTCTACCCCACCTACTTAGACTGAATACACTATGTACTCCCTCCCTACCCCACACGCTATCTCCTAGACAAAAAATGGAAATAGCTTTGAAAATGTCTTGGAGCTGGATTGTTTTAGGGATCCTAGTGAATCTGGAGGTGCCGGGTTCGAGCCCACGTAGCAACTCGCTACATTTCGACCTAGGCCGATTTTTCGGCAAGATGAGAAGAGGGCTAAGACAGCTCTAACAGCCTCCCTGACGTCTCTGAAGTAATGCTCGAAAGGGCGGATTCCAGGGCTCGGGTTGAGAGTAAAATTAGAAAAAGAAAGTTGTAGGTTTATTCCACCTGTTCTGAGCCAAATTTCTAGATCCACTAAAGCACTAATGAATGCATTGTGCATTATAAAAATAGGGTTAGCGGAGAACGTCATCAATTTTCCAAGTTAAGCTTCCAAGTTGTTCTGAGTTCGTTCTACCTGTTCTAGAACGAATATACCATCTATTCTCACCCCCATCCCGTAACCCCCCAAATCAGAAATAGGGAGATGAGCTGGTTTCAGAACTTCAGAAGTGGATATTTTTGAAAATTTCCAGTTGTTCTTGACTAATTTTAACTGTCCCTGGCTGGATTTCCCTACCCTTACCCGCAGACTTCTTACAAATACCTCTGTTTGGTTATTTTCGGGGTGCTTGAAAAACAACAGTACCTAACAGTGAAATCAACTTTCAGGAATGTTGACACTCATCTATATTTGCTCCAATTTTTCAAGATTTAATAACCCCCTCCCCTCCCGTCTCTGTGGCCTACCCTTGGCTTGATAATAGAAAATGAACTAGCCTTGAAGTACTCAGGGTTGGCAGGAAAAATACATTTTACATTTTACATGCTCATTTTACATGTAAAATAACTTTTTATTTTACATTTTACATGTAAAATGTAAAATGAATGTAAAATGAATTAAAATAAGTAAATAAAATGCAAGTTCAATTTTTCAAAACTTGCACACAACTGGCACTACAATCAGAAATGGGCGTCTCTTTTAATATTCAATTTTATAATTTATGCCTCTCAAACTCACTATAGGTAACTCATAAGAAAGTAGGGTGTTTTATAGAAAACATAGAAAGTGAATTACAAATGACTAGTATAAAACAATTTTTTTAAAATCGAGCAGTTCCAGCAAAAATAAATTTAACATTCTTCGCCAAATTTCTTCAAATTTAAACCTAAAATTAAAAATTTTCAAAGAACAAAAACTGGCAAAAAAAAATTATTAATAAGTTTTATAAATTCCATTTTAAAAAAACCATCGGACTTTGTGGTATCAAAATTTTTTACTTAAACTGCTCTATTTATTTTATTTTACCGTCAAAATTTAATTAATTTCATGTCAATTATTTATTTCATTATCTCTTCAATTTTTATTCTCATTTCTTATCATATCATTATCATCTATCAATCATGAATTATGTTTCTTTTTGTTTTTTTCGCATTGTACATCGATTTTACATTTTACATTCATTTTACGTAAAATGTAAAATAAATCATTTTACATGTAAAATGCCAACCCTGGGTAAACTTTTCTAGTTGCTTCATAGAAAAATAACACTAATGGTACTAATCCCGAATTCTCAATATTTGCTAATCCCTACAGTTCATATCTAGTTCATTTTTAATTAATGAAGTAATAGAGGGGGTGGGGGAAGAACTGCAAAGTATTGCAGAGGAATATCTGCAGCAAGTTAAAACTAAAGATCGGGTGGCTTTATGTTCCTTATTGTACGCTAGAGCACCTTTCTTGAGTAAGGTAATCCTTAAGGCGGTCCTGAAATAAGGTTTCGGTAGTCGGGAAATTCTGAAGTAATTTCGTTTGTCCCAGTCCCTGAGGACTTATGACTTTGGTTTCTCCCAATTCCTTTTCTAGAAGTCTACAAAACGCAAACGTTCATTGATAGATATATTGAGCGAATTTTCCTCTTTGTTATTTTCTTCTGTTGACTTTGTATTACTAACAGTAATTCATTGGAACGGAAATAATCCACATTTTTAAAATCCATTCTGAATTCCAGCTACTTGGGTCAAAATTTTTGCAAGGAGGGGGGCAAAATTTTCTTTTGTCAGTCTAATTTCATTATTCTCGAATTTCCAATCGCTTACAGCGGCACACCAGTCAGCTTTGAGTTGTTTAAAAACAGCAACATCCATTGGTTGTATCAAATGGGTACCATGTGGGTATAGGGCAATGAGTTGAATTCCTTTCTCCAAGCAGAATTCCGACAACTGGTACAATAAGTGTGAAACATGCCCATCAAGAAACAGGATCACTGGCAATTTAATTTTATTTTGCTTCAGCCACTGATAGAAGACGTTTATTATTATATATTCATAGAAAACGGCACACGTCATCCATCCATTTTCACTTCTTCCGATGCCCCAATGCTTGGGTACGCTTTGAGGAATGGCGCGAGGAATTCGTTCATATTTGAACACAATCATTGGCGGCACCATCAGTCCCTCAGCATTGCTTCCAATTAAAACGATGATATTTTCTTTCTCATTGTTTCCCGACACCACGTATGTTCTTCGTTCAGACCTGGGTGCTAAAATAAAATATTTTGAAGGAGCAAGAAAGAAAGCGGATTCGTCGCAATTGAATACTCTGCTTCCGATTTTTCCACCTCTGCGAACCAATGATTAATTTTTGCTTGGGTTACTTCCTTTCGACTCTTCTCCAGCAGCTGAGATTTTCTAATTGCCACTGATGGATGCCTCTTTGTGAATAATGATAACCACTTATAGCCTGGCCGATTGTCTTTGAATTTATTTGTGATAGCAGTCTTTTGACACTATCACAGCGCTGCGCCCTTGTAATTGGAAACCCATTTTTGGCACACACGGTAATCCAATGAACCAAATCACTCTCATATTTTTCCGGCAAATTAGTTTCAGGTCCAATCTTCTCCTTTTTATACTTCTTGGCATGTTTACTTATGAGAGTAGATCGCGGTACTCCATGGAGCTCAGCGGCCACTTTGAAGGGCATACCCATGGCGACGTCTTCAAGAGCTTTTGTCATATTTTGGGGACTATAATTTTTCTGAAAGACACTTTCTTTTTTTTTTTTTCTTCGGCAACTTGACTGATTCCGAACTCTTTGGCTTTCCCATTTCTCAATGACTAGATTCACTATAATAAAATCATAAAACGTCTGTTCTAAAGTAAATCTAAGAAACATAGTTTGTACTGATGAATGAGCCACCCTCCCCAATTTTGTCCTTAACAATAAGAATGGTTTTCAAGTTCAAATCAGAAAATAAAATTCGAAAATGTTTGGTGTCAACTATTAGAAAAAATTTTTACGTCGTCCTTTGCTAATAGCTGACACATTGACAGCTATTGGAAAAACACTGTACCCATTTTCCAATAGCTGTTATCGTAATTGCTGTGGCCATATTGTATTTGAAGCGTACCTGTAGATTGTAGCTATCATTTCGCTTATAACTCTTCATCAGTGACTAAATAACTTCAACTTTTAATAATTCTATCATTATAAATTATGAATTTCAAATTTTTGACTTACCTTAATGTTTTCTTAAGAAATGGAGCATCAGATGGAAGAAATCGATAACGAGATCACATTTTTTGAGCTACACTAACAAGATATCAGTTTGTGATACCGGCGAATGTGGATAAACGTTGCCAGACATCACAGCTCGCGTTCCGCGCCTTCAGTGCAGCCAACTGATTCGCGTAACTCTAATTATGATAAAAATTAACCCTAGGTGTCAGCTTTTGGATAAGTGTCATCCATTGGCAAATGACGGTATTTGTTAGAAGCTGCAGTCAAAATAATATCGAAATTGAATTTTTTGTTTCTGCTTCTTCAGTGGAGCCTTCAAAATGGGAGTTGAAATCAAAAAAATTGTATGCATGAATTTAGCGTTTGTAAAATCTGAACAGACAACTGTTTTCATGTTTTTATTCGGTTTCTGTGATCTGTTATGTTCAAACTTTCAGAAAGTGTAATTTTTACTCCAAGTTCAACCGAGGTCATGGACCTTTGGATCAAATTTTTCTCAAAATTCTCAGGAGGTACTTCATTCTTGCACTAATAAGAACGCAATTTTAGATGGTCAAACTAATTACTCAGGCGAAATCGATGTCATGGAAGCTTCGAAGCAAAACTGCAGATTTCCTTTTGAGGAATCTCATGTTAAACTTGATCTCTCCCCCTCGCTTAACCCCTCAAAATTATCCGATTGAAAAAAGTGGCTAATGGGTTTTTAGACCAACTGATGCAAATTTAATTACTGAGAATAAAACGTTTTAAAAATCGCCAAATTTTAGACCACTTTGTATTCAACTGTTCATCATTACTATTTACCGACCTCCCGGAATTTGACCACTTACCCTAATTGTGTCAAAATATCGATTCGTTTTCGAGACAGGCCCGTAAAGTCGAGGTGACAGTGCTAATGAAAGGATTGCTCCCGCTGAGCCACCCATTTGGGATTTGGGGTAATGCTGTTTTCACCCAGTTTCATGAGCATCTACGAACGAGAATGAACGAATGAATCAATTATGAACGAACAACCTGAATTGCTCCTTGACGTTCCCTGCGACTATCAGTTGACTATCAGCAGCCATCAGCTGATACTTGTAACTATGTCGAAGTTGCAAGAATTTGAAAATCGCTTAAAAAGTTTAGCAGCCCAATTTACTTCGACAGAAAATGAATACTCCTTTCGATGTGATAGTAGTACTTATCGAAATTTGTTTTCCCTGTTACGAGAATTCGGGATGGAATTCTCCGTCCGACGTTCAATATGTTCATCATCTACTCCCAAGACTTGCAGGACTAGTGGTCATTTGTCCCCATCTCCTTGGAAAAATATCAAGACCTTTTCTTTCACTCCTTTTTATTTCTTTGGGCGTGAAATGCAATTTTATTCAACGTTGCGGCTTCTACTCGATTTATCGATGTTCTAACAAAATGACTACTTCCAAATTTTCAACTTCTTATCTGTATTTTCCAGGTTAATGAAAATTTTCAGGGTACAATTTTTATCTTGAATTAAAAAAGAAACGAATGCTATCACCAAATGTTGGTGAGAAGTGAAAAATGAATTTTGACTCTGCGGAAAATGCGGCCAAGTTTTCTAGGGATAAATTCCTATTTCAAAAATTTTAAAAACTAAGAGAAATATTGAAAATTCTTCTAACATTAAAACGTGATTTTGCATTTGCACCTTCGCAATGAACGCTTCTGCATCCTAGCTCAATTTGATCACAGTCTTGGAGCAAAAATATAAATGTCACGTCCAACAAGCAAAATGAAAGTTTTAGCCTTTTTGCTGGTGAAGAGGACTGTCGGCTCAAGGGGCACACTCGTTACAAACCTCCACGAGATGCATCAAGAATTCGATTATGTTTTCTAAAAATAGCCATTTTGTAAAAAAAAACATTGAAGTATCGATAATAAATCGATATTTTGCGAAACAATTTCACCGACAGACTGTTCAGATAGACTGGATTGGAACAGTTGGAGCCTGTACTCTGTGTTCGTTCATAATCCGAGAGGTCAACGGCGAAACAAATCCTTGCTTTTGCAATTTTGCCGACGGGCTACTTTAGAATTCACCAAATGCCTTCTTCTCAAATATTACCCTCTGCCCCGTTCTCTGTAACGTGACTGTGATTTTTCGTGTGTCTTATAAGATTTGTTGAGTATGACTTATTACTGGTTTTTGAAAATCATGCCTCAATTGCTCCTGAACTCGATTTTTTGATCGTTATTCTGAAATACTTAGAATCCTGTGAACAACGCGACAATGCTATCATGGGCCTTAAAAACTGTCCATCAAACTTTCATCCATCCGACACTTCAAAAATTGATCTTCCTCCCAAAATGTACGATTGTAGTGGAGGTAGGCTGTTTATTAAACCGAAAAGAAGAAATATCTTTCTCTTGTCTCAGAAAAGTCTCGTACTACACTGACCAATGGCTACTTCCGCATTACGTCGTTCTATACACTGTATCCCTTCGTTTCGAAAAATTTTTATACTTAAGAATATAATCGGATGCTGGACTCGGCTTAACCGACTCCCCACGAACACCAAAGAAAAAACCAACGCATTCTGCGCGTATTTCTCCGAATCATTAACAAAGAACACGGCTCGTACTTTTTTTACGTATCCTTTTTTCCCTCTTTACCTTTTTTTTTCCCGATTTTAACACAAAGGCGCCTGTTGTAATTTTATAAAAGGCTACTAGCTGGCAAATCGATGGTAGAAGATTTCTCTCTAGTTTCGGAGATTTATCGTTGTAAGTTACCGCCTGCTACTAGAAAACTACCTGCGGTCTTTTTTATTCCAAAAAGAGTAGAAAGAAAACCGCCGTTTTGGCTAGTACAAAACTGTCTCACTAAATCAAGCTAATTTTTTTGGTTTCGAAACCATTTCGTTCGCATTAGTTACGGGCATGTTTTACGCAATTTTTAAGACCGCCGTCCATTCATTCGCGTTTGTTCTACCCGAACTGTGGATTTTTTATGTGGACGATGCAGAGGTCCACTGGGAGCGAAGTCATCTCATGCTTATTCTCGTTTTTAAGAAGCTCCAAATATGCAACTGGAAAAACGATACCATACCTAATAATCAGAGAGTGGATTTTTATGTGCTAAAAACAGGTGAAATATGCGCATATATAGATATGCATTAAAAAAATCCAAAATATACTCGAAAAACGTAAAAAATATGCGCTAATGATATGGGCGTCATTTTAAAGAGCGTGAAGAGCTGTACCTCATTGTACCGTTAAAAAATAATAATAAAATCAGTTGGAGAAAATCTTTTATTTAATAGAAAGATTATTATAAAAAGAAAAGAGACTTTGTAATAATTTTGGTCGAGACAGATACCACGAATCCGGAATGAAGGCTGAATTTGCAAATTGAATTTTGCAAAATTGATAATAGCATGAATCGGCACTTGGAGCGCTACAGTAAAAAAACGTAATTTTTTCCAATGCTCTAGGGACGAATCTAAGAAATGTGTACTTTTTTCGACTTTTCAGGAAAGAAATATTAAAAATTAAGGAATGTATGTGCTAAAAATCAAGACACTAAGAAAATATGCGCTGAAACGGTTAAATATGGGCCAAAAATGACCAAAATATGTAAAAATATGCTTTTATAAGTAAAATGTACAAAATATGCGAAAACACATAGGGCTAATTTTGCTCAGAAAGGTTTGAAACGTAAAAGTATCTTGAATATACCGTTTCTAACTCGATACAGACAAATATGCGATTTCATTAAAATCCGCTCACTGCTAATAATAGAAAGCATTTCTGATGCTTACAACTCAAGACCGGGGGCGCTGATGGAAGGGTACTTGAAGGGCTCACCTCTTCCCTTTCCAAAAAAACTGAAGAATTATACGAGCAGAAGAATTTTAAACATTTTGATGCTTGTCAGCCTCTCGTAAGCCCCAACTAGGTGGGCTGTCTGTGCTTTTGATTGAAACCCTTCCTTTCCCCTACCAAAAATCTTGACCCGTGCTTGCATTCAGAATTTGTACACCACTGTCATTACTTTCTGTTTGAAGGTGTTTCAAAGTAAGAATATGAATTGGAGAATGAAGTGTGGATTGAAAGAGTTTTGAGTGTATGCATGAGTTTGAGTCAACATCAACATTGAAATGATCGAATGCCCTTGTACATGAGTATCAGTACCAAGTTGCTTCCAAAGTGGGCCAAAAATTTGGTTGGTCGGAGGGTTCGAACTTTTTACAATATGAACGAGGGTGACGACTTATATGAGTCGAAGTGAAAGCCGAATCAAATCCTCCACCTTCGCTTTATTAAATAACTTTGAGGTCCAAGTCATTTCCGTTTGGGCTCTGTTTAGTCTGATAACGGGAGTGAGAAATAAAAAAACAGTTCAAGCTAGCACCTGGTACAACGGAAGGTGTTGAAGGGCCATAAGTGGATTACTGTACCTACCATATCTGGGTCAGTATGGCAGTTGGGTAACTTTCATGTTGAACTTATCATGGCGACAGTAGGATGGTTTGGTTAGGACCTAGTTATCTTTGCTGTCACTTTCCCGTAAGTGGATCACTTGAGTTCTGGTTCATTAAGACCTTTTTTTATGATTCTCTGTGATGTCCTGAAAGCGTGGTTGGATAAATACTACCCAGGTCACCCAAAACAACTTTTCGGGTTATGGAAGAGCCATATTGTTCCAACTGTGCTCATCAATTTAGGCATTTAACCAACCGAAAATTCTATCTTGCCTACTTGTAGAAGTTCTTGTAATTGACAAATCCAAAGTAAAGAAAATGAATAAAACTGTGATCAACGCTATTAGATGTTGCCAGATTTTCCAATTAACGAACATTTTCAGGGGAGAGCCCTTCTCCATACCGTCCTTCAGTCCGGTCCTGTCGACACGGAACGGAAAAGGGTCTTCGATTTATGAAGGCTAATTTTTGTTTGAATAAAATAATTTTTTCGATCTGAATTGAGACTGGGATCCACTTGGAATTTCAAGTTTGAAGGCCTCATCGAGCACACTTCCGAAGTATAAGGTTTTTTGGATAGGTAGTATCAAATATTTCGAATTTTCGGTTTAGTCTGAATTTCTGTCCCAAAATTGAAATTTCACCTTCAATAGTGGACGTATATGATTGGATTCGATTGTTCATACATTCCTGATTTCGGCTCCTAAAATCATAATTTTGCGATTGTAAGAGAGCAACATCAAGTCAACTTCAGAAATCGGATCAAGTATCGAAATATAGTTCTTTTGGGTCGCTGATTACGTACATCTCATTGGGTCATTGCATGTCAGTTATACCGAAAAATAGCAATTTTAGCACTTGCCTTCGACCAAGCTTGTAGGAGAGGCTCTTCTGTGTGACACAGTATTATGCCTCTGAAACCGTTATATTTAGGCCCGAACAGCCAAAAGAAAAACTAAAAAGCCATAAATAAGAAAATAAAAAAGGTCTATCATTTTACTAAAGAGGATGGAGGCAAACCCTTCAGATCAGGAGGAGGCAGTGTCCTTATAATTTAAATATGAAAACCAGGAACGTAGCAAAGATTTTTCCCTGGGGGGGGGGGCAAAAGTTATTAAATTCCCTACTGACTCAACTCAAAATTCCCAAATATCAAATTTTTTCGAATTACCTTAAAAAACGAAATCACTTTTGATTGGTTCAATTTTCCCTACTTTTGATCCATCTACTAAAATCTCCCAACTCCGTGGGAGGTTTGGGAGTAAGCTGCCTCTTTGTGCCCCCTCCCTTAGTTTCGTACCTGACGAAAACTAGAAATGAGTAACATCAAAAATCATCAGTATCAAGATCACGTAACAGAAATTCTAGAATCGCAAAAATTGAGAGCGTTAAGACAGATTTCTATCGCGTGTTATTTCCTTTTTAAAATAATAGGTTTGGGATTTCAATTCTCACAATTTTCTAAATTTTAGGAATAAGTTTTTGCCATTTCGAAAACGTTTTTTTCTAATTTACAAAGTGATTTTTCTAAATAAAAAAATGGGTTTTCTGGTATAGCTAAAATTAAATATGATTTGGAAACCCTAAGTGTGAATCCTTTGAATAGAATGTTGTTCACCTGTGGTGCCAATTGGCTGTATTATGCACAGAGATGGGTGAAATCAAAAACCGAATGATTTAAAGCCACCACAAAATGAAAATCATGAAATAATTTTTGAAAAATAATTTTTAAGATCAAATAACAAAAATCATAGGCGGATCCAAGATTTTCTCAAGGGGGGGGCATGAAAAAACATAAATTATTATACTAATATTAAATAAAGACTATCTAGTGGCAGGTTATTTTGTATTTTTAAATTTAAAAATTAAGTTCGAAGAAGAGGGGGTTACACCCCCTGGATCCACCTATGACAAAAATCAAAATAATTCAAATGAAAAACTAATTGATTTTAGAACTATAATTTTAAAACTAAGCATAAAATAATTGAAAACCAATTTTTTACCTATTTACGATTTGCATAATTTACAGATTACACACAAAGATGGGCGAAAATAAGGATCAAATGATTGAAATTCAATGTTCTTCTAAACTATAGGATCAGTTTTCAGGAAATGATGAAATAGATTTATTGTAATCTTCGTTATTTTAAAATAACAAAATAAAAATCGTGAAAATCAGGATTACAAAATTCGAAAAGTCAAAATCAATTGACTTTCATGATTTTCTTGATTTTACATTTTGTCACACTTGCACTTATAGCCGCAAATAGGGAGGCACGTGAGAAGGCTTTGTTTCCAATTCTCAAATCGACTAACCCCTCGCCCTTCCCACTACCACCAAAAAGAAGAAAGAAAAAAGATTAATGAATAAAACAAGCCCAAGAAGTTTTAGCATTGTTTCGATACCTTTCAACCGTCATGAGCCTCCTACTCCAGGTCGACTATTTGCACTTATGGTCACAGCTTAACAGCACAAACAACAGGAATGCCAAAGAAACTGAAAATAGCCGGGAATACTTTAGAAGTTAAGAAGAGTGATAAGGGACTCAGAATGATTATTCGATCATTGATCAAACATTATTTTAGTCGAAAAAGAAAATATACTGGGAATTTTTTCAGCATGTTCTTTGAGAAAATATTTTCAAAAATTCTCTTGCTCGCTTCGAATATTCTCAGTGTCTCAACCCTGCCTCTTAACTCATCATTATCTCTTTGTCAAAGTTGTAACGCGAGCAAAATAATTTTTTTTTTTTGTAGCTTATTTATATGATTTGAAAATTAAAAAATCAAAATCATGAAAATGAGAAAACTCATTGATTTTGAAATCATGTATTTGAAATTATACGCCAAATGATTTAAATAACTTGAAGTCGATTTTTTCGATTTTTTTAGTCTTGTTGATCTCTAATTACGTTCAATGTACAGATCTTACAACGCAGTGATGGAAACAATCAAGAACTGAAATCATCTAAAAAAAAGACACCAAAATCAAAATAGTGAAATGATTTCCCAACAAATGTTTTAGAATCATACCATTATTTACTTTTATCGTTATTTTAATATCATAAAAATCCCGAAAAAACAGATAAAAATCAGGGAAATGAAAACGCCAAATGATTTTAAAATGAATAAATCAGTTAATTTTATTGATTTTTTATTTGGCCGTCTGTCTGTGCCATGCTCACATGAAATAACAGCGCAGACATTGAATGCTAGAGAAAATAAAAGTTGGAAATATTGTAGAAGCTTATAAAAATGACAAGTGATTCGATCACTGATCAAACATTATTTCAGTTGAAAAAGAGAATGCTGATGCTTGCTTGTCTGCTCTCGTTGAAAATTACCTCTCTGCAAAATCAGCCTCTTAACTCATCGTCAAATCTCTTTGTCGAGTGGCAAAAAAGTCATTTTCCTTCATATTTTATCAAAATTTTATGAAAAATCTTTATTTTCAAAGCGCAGTGTAAGTGCATTCTTTTCCTTCTCCAACTCACTAATATCGCTGTTCGCATTTTCTTCCTTGGTATCACAGTATTTGGTAATGAAGCTCATTTCCAATACATATGTAGTTTTTAAACTTCTCTTCAGCGTATAATTTTTTAATATTTCTATTTTGAAAATGTAATTTCTAGGTTGTATCCGTTAAAAGTAGCTTGCAATAATCGAAAAAAAAATCAAAATTGAGAATCTGTACATAGTTTTTTATATTTTCTGAACGTTTAGAATTTTGCACGTACCGCGTCCCAAATGATTTCAGGCGGAGTATTTTTGAGAACCTCTTCATTTGACTTAAGTACCACTATAATTGCGAGGGAATTTTGGGTTAAATTCCTGTGATCTTTTTAAGGCAGATGAAGTGTAGCCTTAGTTACAGTGAAAGTTTATACGGCGTAGATCGACGCATTCTTTTTAGCGTGAAGGAAATTTCCAAAAATTGGATCAAGAAAAAATTCGAAGGTCGATTATAGGAGATTATAACTTCTTTATACATTAAAAACCACTCTTTATCAATTCGAAGACTATTAAGTTTGTTGTTTTTTTACTGTTCTAATTATAAGGGTATTAGAAAATCCGCTCGCCTTAATCACAGGTGCTGAGACGGTGTCTCGAATGCTCCAGCTTTCATTCGAACATCCTAAACACATTTCATTTGGCAAGGGTGATCGTTTGACACATTTATAATGTAGATGTTCGTCCTTCTCTACAAATCGACAGCTAAAAAACCCTTCGTTGTTATCCTCGTCCCAGATTTTCACCGGACCTTGTGAGGGGCAGGGGCGAAAGTATAATTTTGTCCCTCCCAGTTTCAAGAAAGGAAATTGTAAGAGATCGCTTACAAGAACATATATGTAATCTGGCAAATAAGCTGGACATCCATTTTCCTTCGAACTGGAGAAAAGAAACTGCTTATTTTCTTCTGAAAAAACATCAGTGACTGTCACAATTAAGGTGGGTGGTGGAAGGGGTGCTAGTAACACGACTACAATGTTGTGTAAATTAAGCTTAAATTTTAGTGAAAATTATATTGTCTACATGAATTTCATATAGCTGTGGGTTGCATGGAAATTAATTATACAATGTTTTTGATGCATTTGGTTGTAATGTCGACTATCTTGGTCTTGCGCAGCGTCCCAATAATTTTCCTCTGTTTCTGGTATCAGTGGCAGTATTACTTTCAAAGTTGCACTTACGATTTCTGACTTCTTAATATGCCTTCCAACTCAGTCTTTCCACTGTGCTTGTCTTTTGATCCAACAGCTTACTAACCCAATAAATTCATAAGCAGATGATTTTATTGTCTTAACGCGTTGTTGGATCAACATAGGGTCAAGAAGGATCTTGAATTTTCAACTGCTAAAATCTTTCTCAAGGATTTCAACAAATTTTTCCCTCGTCCATCCCCCTCCTCCCACACCAGAGAGCTAGAAAAAGGTGCATGAACACGGAGATCCGAAATATGTATGAGAACACGTTGAACCAGTTATCGCAGTAGAGATTGCGTGGATTGCCGACAGCAATGTTTTGTCAAATTTTCCATCCACCTCGTATTTAGCTATCGAATAGAAACTTTACCCTTTGAATGAACGAGGTTGGCTTGACTGAACAAATCAAACAAGGTATCGAAACATACTATCACTGTTTGTGTTGAGTAAAATACAAACACTCTTTGAGAAAAATCTGAATTTTCTCTCCATCTCTACCAGACACTGACTGGGTCAGAAGATACATTTTGTAATGTGCAAAATCGACTCGACCAAAAATAATTACACTATTGAAATAGTTTTTTCTTCTTGCTAATTTTGAATATTGCGTCAAATTTCTGATCTAGCTCCCCACATGAGCTTCCAAAATCCAAATTTCATGATAAAGTTACGATTTTACAAATTTTACGTACATCATCTTCACGAACACAGTCATGGAGCTTGTGAAAAATTGAATTACAAAACCATTGAGGGAAAATCAAGATTTCTCATCCTATATCACACAGAAGGTCTCAGAATACAACTTAAAGAAACAAATGTAAATAGACTAAAACAAATTGAAAAACTGTCGAAATCGGGATTATTTTGGTGACTGATTATTTATCGGATTGTATCGTTCGATCAGACTCCGATTTGAGACTCCTAAATTCAAATTTTACTCAAGAAGCATAGCGTTTTCTTATAGATTTTAACACCTTAGATGGAGCATAGTGAAAAAGATTAATACAATTTTAAAATCAGTGACCATTGAAAAGTTGTTGCTTTTTAAACTCCTAAATTTGAAATTTTGATTATCCTGAAATTTCGTTATTCAACCAGCAGCCCCTTTGGCAGAGAGCAAATAGCGGGGAGAAGGGGGACTTGGCCCTCCAGATCCATTGAGAGCACTCTTGAAAGATTAAAAAATTATCGAAACCAAAGGAATTTTCAGCATCCTTTGCTGGTTGTCCACTGGCCCAATAAGTCCAATAGATCCAATGAAAGTCTAATATTCGAAATAATAGTCCAATTAGTCGAATAAAAATCCAATACTTTTAATATTGGTCTAATTAAAAATTGAAAAATAAATAAATAAGGAATAAGTATGATAAAATTAATGTTGTGAAAAACTTGACTGGTTGCATTATTTGAGGATGGGTCAATTCTTGGAAAGAGAAAATCCTTTTAGCGATTAAAGAAGTTAATGATTAATGAATAAATAAGAAATTTGCATAGGCACACCTTTTTTAGTGCAGGCATATGAAAAGGCCCAATAAAAAGTCCAATAAAAGTCCATTCTTTTCTATTTTCAAATCTGCTACACACCCTGTAAATACGTGTTAACTCCTCTCCCTCCATCAACTCCCTCCCCTTCTCCTGGACAGCTATTTGCGCGTATGACCTTGGGGGAGGGGAGGCTAAAAATCCATTTTAACAAGTTTTGAGTTCATGGGAGCTTACGGAAAAATTTCGTCTACAGATGTGGTTCTAAAAAAATGTCACCGTTCTTGGGACCGAAAGGGTATATCGTACCAGAGAAAGGATTTTAGTTTTTCAAAATCCTACTTGATTTCTTCCTCAGCTATTCATTAAAAAGTACAGAGTATTCCCCGATTGTTCTGAAATTTCGATGATACTACTCGTTTCCTCACTCTCGCCCCCCCCCCAATTAGAACTACATTTTCAAGAGAAAAGAAGTCAAAAAAAGAAAAGGTCAGTCGTTAGATATTTGAAGTGTGTCCTTCACTCATGGCTCCCTTCCAGCACCTCTGCTTGTCTGTGAAAATTCTGTAGTACTGAAATTTTGAAGTGCTCGCAAAATAAAAAGTCTCTCTTCAGAATGTCGAACAGTCCTATAAATCCTATAAAGTACTCTATTTTTAAAGGAGATGTGAACCTACGTATAAATGTACTCTATTTTCACTTTTGGTCTTATGAAAATAAGAAAATCAGCTTGCGAGAGAGAAAAGAAAAGAGGAGAGGAAATAGTGAAACATGAAACTGTAAGTCTGAATTTGTCCATTTTTGAAGTAAAAATTGTTGCTGAGAGAACAACTTTTTTTTCTATGTTCATGAAAACTATGAAAATTTTCTTACAAGGCTGCGAAAGTTGCTGTAAAATTGTCCTACAAAAGTCCTATATTTTTGAATTTTAATTTCAATAGACACCCTGTTCTTGCGCGCCCCTCAAAAATGATTTAATTTATTGCCTCGGCGTAGTGGAATTTTGGAGATCAGTTGTAACATCTAACGCGATTACGATTGAGAAAAATTCTACAAGTCGATGATAAATCGAATTTCCCGGATACGGGCATTATTCAACAGCTCGTGTATATTCATCTGCATTTGTATCCTCTGCGTGTGCTCACGTACGCATTTACGAGCGGATATGGTTGCCGAAATAACCGGTCAACAAATGACAGCACACATTTCTACTCGTGTCTAACTCGTAGAGGTATCGAACTGTTTTCTCTGGCGAAGATACATCTCTCTAAAATCATTATAAATTTTCACTTTCGATATATTTCTGCGATTTGACACGAACAATGAATGGTTTTCAGAAACACTCGTTCATTGGCTGTTGTGGCTGTACTCGAATTGACAAGCGCCGAACGCTGATGGACTTTCTGTCTCTCTATTTCGAAGACAATGTAAAAAAGGGGGAAAAAAGGAACCTTCGAAATAAAAAGCTGCGGTCGTGGCTGCGTATCCAAAAAGTTAAAAACGGCGATAACATTTTATTCCCTTTCAGGCGAGGTCACAAAATTACGGCTCAGACATTTGAATCGCCTCGCCTATCGACCTTCAATTTTACTATTTATAAGCGAATTCGAGCGTATTCGCAAAAATAGGAAATCCTTTCAACGACTTGGTCGTACTTGCATTTCGAGAATAATATTTTGAGATCATATCGAAAGCGATGGCCACCGACTCGTTTCAGATTATGAGCTAGTTATTTCATCCTCTTGGTTTTATATGTATAAGCAATAAACACTCCATATCCACGTTACCTCATTACTGATGATCTACAAGCGCTGTTACTTTCATTTTTGTCAGAGTACACGTGAATTCCATTGATGTAACATTTCAAAGCGAAGTGGTCACGCTGGTCCACCCAACTGTCTATTCAGTTTCAAAGGAAAATATTAGAGGGATTTAGAAATAAGTATAAAGGATCCAATTGTTGACTTAGCAAAAAAAGGATATTCGTTTAATAATTCTCGGAAATTCGAAAACGTATCAATACCTGTGGATGATGGAAAGGGATTCGCAAACTTGTCGGTAAACTGACCTGCTTGACCGTCTTCGGGTATTACGAAGTATTAAACTGGACCTTTTTAAGAAACTTTGCCATTTCAGTGGGTAACGTGGTCCAGCAATTATCGCCGAGTTTGATAAATCATCTACCGCCTTTTCTGTAGTCTAGATAGAAGATGATAACTCGTAGATGAATTACAAGTCTATATTCTTTTAAAATTAGCAGAATGTCGGTGGCAAGCTATTTCGAATGTTTTGTATAGAATTTTACTCTTTTAATTCATGCCCATAGCCAGGATTCTTTAGAAGAGGGGGGCTCGCCAGGGATACTCAACTTATGAATTTCTTCTAACAAGGAGAGAGAAGGGTAGTTAAGTTCGTGTGAAAGGAACTTTTTTTTAGGTTCACTGGAGGCTTGCCAAGGACACTCAATTTTTGAGGGTTTTTTCTGACAAGAAAAGAGAAGGGGGTAGAAAGTTTGTTTGGAAGGAACTCTTTTTCGGGTTCACTGAAGGCTCGCCAAGGACACCCGACTTATGATTTGTTTCTGACGAGGAGTGATGAGAGAGAGGGGTAGTAAAATTCATTTGAAAATAACTTTTTTTTAATTTATTAGATACCTAAAATTTTTATTGAAGCTTTTAGTACCCTGAAATCCATCCTTTTCTAAAAATGTGCAACTGACTCAAGTATATGTACGTGTATGTGTGTGTGTAAAAAGTCCGCCTCTAACTCTATTTGACTTTGTTTGTTGGAACTCGAATTCAAGATAAAGAAACAAACAATATTCGCACATTCGAACTCCGCTAGAAGCGCTGTCATCGCTGGACGAAAAGATGATGCTGTTCGGTATCACCGTCTACTACAGTGCAAAGTGTCTGCTTTTAGTTTCATGTTGAAATGAATTTGTTCCTTTTTACTGGACTACACTTACCCTAATAAAACAGAATTTTGTTCAGAAATGATTATTTTCGATTTCGAAATGGATGTTCAACGTGTACATGTTCATGCTGATGTAGGGTATGTAATAAATCATGTTGTCGTCCGCTGATGTGCTTTATTCAAATATGCGAATTGCAATACAAAATAGGGTACCTTCTATTTTGTCGACTTTTTTATTTTCCCCCAATTTTTTTCAGGTTTTTCAGTATTTTCTTTTGACGTACGAAAAAAGAATTGAAAAAATCGTCGGAAGAGGGCTCAGATTGGTCGAAAGAGGAGGGGGTGACGCCCTCTTCTTTGTCCCCCTAATTACGGACTTGTTTCAATTGTTTATCTTCTATAGAAAGAAGACCCACTTCACAAAATCTAAAGGAACACACTGGTGCCAAAAGTTGAGTTCTTTAAGTAGGGGGTTCGATTAGGGACATACCGAAGAGTTTTCCGGGGGGGGGGGCAAAAATTTTGAAAGTTCCAACTGACTCAACTCAAAATGTCCAAGTATCAGAGCAGTAAAAAAAAACAATTTGACGTGCTGGATTTTTCCAACTTACTCAATTCAGAATTCCCAAATATCAAAGAGAAAAAAAATCTTTGACTTGTTGGATTTTCCCAACTTTTCAACTCAATTTCCAAATATCAGAGCAAAAAAAAAAATAAAGAACCTTATGACTCCGTTGGATTTTTCCAACTCCGCCTGACTGAAATGGTAAATTTACCCAACTGCTGACTGACTAAAAAATTCCTACTGGGGGAGGGGTAAGTTGCCCGCATCCATCGGTACGTCCCTGCGTGCGATTAAAGAGATCTACAATTTTCAATCTTCTCAGCAGTCATAAGTTGGTCGTGAAACACTGAATATGCCGCAAATTAGGGTGTTCCGAAAATCGAATTTTTCGGAAAAGTTGTGCTTTTAAGGGCTAAATTTGTTCTACCTGGGGTAAAAAGGCGCCAGACAAATTTTTTTGAAATTGAAGAATATCGGGGGTCGTGCCACTGACGGAAGCTTAACATAGAATTTCCTCTAAGAAAATCTGCCTTTCACAGTAAAAATTCTAAAAGATCAAATTTTGCTTCTGCAACATGTTAGCTTAATAAAATATTCTTTGTACAGTAAAAATGATGTATTTCTGCAGAATCTTCTTTGAAAAATTTCCAAAGGTTACTGCACCCGTTTTCATTTTTTTAAAAGAAAAGTGAACTTTATTACACTCCAAAGCCACGAAATAAGAGTCCGCACGGAAGCGCAGTATGTGTTTCCATAGTTTTTGGGCACTCAGAATACCTTTTTAAAAATATCATATACCTACTCTTCACCTTACAAGCTCCATCAGGGGATCAGGGCTTGAAAATTTCAAATAGGTACATGAAAATATAGCTCCAACGGGGTTCCTTGAGCTAGAAATTTCCTTTTGTGAGGTTATTTTAGTCTTCTTCCCCGTATCAGTCCACAGGGAGTGGATACATAAAATATTTGAATTTATATTAATTCTCAACTGTAAATATGTGACCTGGAATAGTAAAATGTGCCTCTGGTATCAAAAAATCATTTTTCACTTTTTTGACAATTCCTATGGTAAAAATCACGCTCTTTCGAAATGAAACAAATTGCAGGTTCCCATCATCATTAGTTTTTCCACAAATTGCATTTAATTAAAAATTACCTCAAAAGTATAAAAACATCCGTGTGTACAAAAACTGCGTGGGGTCGCATAAAATGGACACGTTCCGTTTTTTTGGGATATTGTTAGGGTAGATACCAAGCGTGTAAACCCAAGTTTGCAGCTTCGAAAGACCTGTGCTAACTGCGTAATGCTTGAAAAACCACAACATTTTCGGACTTTTTTCAGTTTTTGACTTATAACTTCTAAAAAGTGCACCCTATGGAAAATGTCAATCGATACATTTTTGAAGTAGACAACATTTGCTACAATTTGAGCCTAACCGCAGCTCCATAGGTCGTACAGGTCCCGAGATACAGCACTTCAAATATTGGCAATTTCACCCAAAAAGTTTGAAGGTGTAGTTTCAGCCGTCTTCCGTGCAGAATAATTGGCTAAAATAGTGACCCTACGAGGAAAGTCATGGGAAATGAAGTTGTAGAACAGTTGTTTAGCTTCAATTAAAGTACAGGTGGAACCTCGGATTTCTCAAGAAATGGAGCTCCCAATGTAAATTGTTTTTAATAATGCACAGTTACCTATATAATGCGATAAAAAAGACATTACCTTTACAAATGTGATTTATTTAGAGTGTATCGCACCTATATATTTACATGAGTTGTAGTTGTGAAGTAATAGACCTCATCTTTTGGATCATTTACAGCTGTAAACTGGTTTTTGCTCTGCCGCAAAGGCAGTTAACTGAAGGAAGGGCAAACGGCAGATATCCTTTCTTCCCCTCTCCCAACCAACTTCCTTCCTTGGTCTTACTACACTATTCAGTATGCTTGTTGAAACAGTCGTGTTTGAATGAAACTGTTCAAACTGTGACTTTTCAATCAAAAATCTTATTTCTAGTGAAACGTGTGTCGGTGCTTTTTTTCTTCTTACAGAGTCAGATGAGGTCCTGCCATCACTTCACGTTCAGCATTTTACATCCCAGGTCCCCCAAACTAATACAATTTTATACAATTTTGATGTAGGTTTGATAAATTTTTCCTTATAATTAATTGTACTCAATTTTATTTTCCACAATATAAACTATTTTCACCTGAGATATGTCTTTCTTATCCTTTACAAAAGTCCTGCAATCATCTGGCTCCATTTCTTGAGAAATCGAATTTCCTTAATTTTTCATTCCCCCCCCCCCCTAATAACAAGATAACTATTAGTCTTACAGGGTTCCGATTGTTCTTAAATCAAAGCTGAATAACTGCTCTACAACTTCATTGCCCATGACTTTCCTCATAGGGTGAGTATTTTAGCCGATATTTTGCACAGAAGACGGCTAAAACAACAATTTCAAAGGTTTTGGGGGAAAATTGCCAATTTTTGAAGTACTGTATCTCGGAACTTATTAGACCTACAGAGCTGCAGTTGCACTCAAATTGTAGCAAATGTTGTCTACTTTAAAAGTGTACTGAGTGGCTTTTTCCATAGGATGCACCTTTTAGATGTTATAAGTCAAAAACTGAAAAAAGTTCGAAACATTTGAAGTTTTTCAAACACCACACAGTTAGCACAGGTCTTCCAAAGCTGCAAACTTGGTTTTACACTATTGGTACCTATCCTAACAACATCCCAAAAAATCAGAACGTGTCAATTTTTTGCGACCGACGATGTTTTAAATGGCTAGCCTAATTTTCAATTTCTGGAAGAATGATCCTTAGTTGTGTGCACCGGGTCGTCATTTTTTATATTTTTTCACTCCTCCTTTATTCCTCACCCTGACAGGGGTCGGTTCGCGTCCAAGAATAAGTAAATTTTGTGGTGTCGCTTCTCTCTCCCATGGAATCTACAGTTTAAATTCGCCCAAAGTTCGAACTTTCCGATAAAGTAGTTCGGTACACATATTTGCGTCAGGATCCACAGTATTTTTCGTGGCCCGAAAATGAGACAGCTGTTCACAGAGCGCGTGTTCATGCACTGCGATAAAAGATTATAGAGTCCGGGTTAATGGCGGCAGCTCGAGTATATAAGAAACCAGTTTAAGTGATTTCATTTGGCACGCGATTCGCATTTACTGGTTTTATAACGTCATTATTTAGCTACATCATTTGATACTTCATAGGCTTTTCGAGAATGAGGATTCTTCATTAGCGCGATAGAAGCCGAACTTCATTTTACACGATTTGGCGTGTGTGTATGGATTTTGTATAGACTATATCGAAAATTTAATTTACTTCGTAAAAATAGGAAAAAGAAAGAGGAGGGAGAGAGAGAGAGAGAGAGAGAGAGAGAGAGAGAAAAGTTCACGCACAGTTTTGAAGATAACTCGCATCGATTTTTCTTTTCCACGAGTACAAGAGAAAGCCAGAGCTGATACAAACATTTTCATCATCTCGTGTATACGTTGCGGCTCCTTCAGAAATGTATGTTTGTCGTTTTGAAGAGAAAATTTTTAAAAACGCACGCACGAAGGAGCGTGCGAAACGAGCGAAAGACGCAGCCCATTTTTTACTTGTCAATTTTCGAGTTTAAAGAACGAGCGAGAAGAAGTTCGCTCGTAAGGGCGCAAAAGGAAAAGGGATAGATGGACTGGGTCCAAAATAAAATGAAGAAATAAAGGAGAGGAAAAAAAAGAAGAAAGGGGAAAATATCCCAAGTGGATACGTTTGTGGTGCTAGTGTAGTGGTGTGTACGATAAATGAAAGATAGGCATAGACATTTCTGTTGTTGCCGTGATATGGTCAGTAGTTTCGAACTTTTTTCTCTTTTCCTCTTTTTTATACACTTTTCAGTATCGATTGAATTTTACCTTCACGTTTGCGAGAACATGAAAACGATAAATGTTCCCATACACTGCAGTTATTTGTAGGTACTTTATTTCAAAATTGTCGAATCTTACGAAACGAATGCTGAAATCAATATTCCTCATTTGATCTTCGAATGGCTATGAAGATGAGAGGGTATGGGTTCGATGACTAGTTATCTCGAAAACACATTTGGTTCTCAAATAATCTTATCGGCATCTGTATTATTCAAATCAAAAAGAGAAAGGCATTTCATAATTTAGGAATTGCAAGGTGGTAGACAGGGACGTAGCGAAGAGTTTTTTCTGGAGGGGTGAAAATTGTTAAATTCTCAACTGACTCAACTCAAAATTCTCAAGTATCAAAATTTGTTCGTATTGGCTGATTAAAAAAAAAAAAAACTTTCTGACTTGTTGGATTTTCCCAATTTTTGATCCATCTAATAAAATTTTCCAACTTCGGCGGAGGCTTGGAGAGGCAAGCTACTCCCATGCCCCCCTTATTTTCGCCCCTGGTAGTATATATGAAGTCGCACTTCAGTTCACGTATCTTGTAGGCTCTTCGCGGTTTCACACCTTTTCTCTTTTTCTCTTCAATTTTTACTTCGTAATTAAAAAGAAATATTGACTTTCTTTCAACAGCAGATTAATAGTCCTTCAGTTAATGGATTATACTGTCATTAAAATTAATGAACTGTAATTTTGATACCACTGCGAGAGTGTTGGAACTTCCTTATTTTTCTTTCACTATTCTCATTCGGAGTTCTTGCTCTGAAGGCGTAAAACTGAGACGCTGAAATTTTGTTGGAAGGAGAGAATCTAGGATTGGATGAAATTCTCAATGGTACCTTTGTTTAATTCACTTATTTAAAGGCATCATTTGGAGTACAATTTAATTAATCCAGGTAATCCTAGCAATATACTCGTTGCGTTAGAAGATATTCCTTTTAGCGGCGGCGTAATTACTTTTTTCTCAGGAGGGGGGGGGGGCAAGCTGAATAATTCGTTCGACTATTTTTTAGAGAAGGTGACTGATTGTGCAAAAAACTGTTTTTACTCTTCGTCCTATTACTATTTTTCTTCTCTGCAAATCTTCGACGCCACTTCCAATCAGTTAACAAACATTATGAGAAACTACTATAAAAACGTGTGCAAATGAAACGTTTTAGGATTTCTTACTTCAGTGTGTACTCACTGAACCACGCAGGTTGAAAAAATATTTTTTCGAGAATTTTTAATAACAAGCTCAAGCGTGTAACTCAATGGGATTTTTTTTTTTTTGATATTTTGAAAACATAGCGGAAAATGCATACTTTTGATTCAAAGAAATTTCCATTTCAGTATGTTATTCTCGATCCATTCTGATCTATAGTATTCAATTCGATAGTCCTGCCAGTTGAATGTACCTTGTATTGTTTATGCAACTGTTCTCTTGGCACAGTTGTTAAGACCATAAAACAGGGTGTCTAACGGTCCTTTGAACGCCAATAAATAAACAATTATTGAAAGAAAATCATGAGTAATTACTTCTGTTATGTTATTTCTTAAAATTTATTTTCGTAACAGGTTTTTGAAAAAAAAAAAAAAACTCCTTTTTGGGGAGAGAGAGAGGCACGTTATTATTTTGAAAAAGTCCTACAAAAGTCCTGCTTTTTAGTTTCGAGATTTTGTTAGAAATTCTGTAAAAGGAATGTTATGAAAAATATTGCCAACCCTGGACCCCATGTCGAGCTCCCCAGGGAATCGTAAATCTCACCTTCCTCAATTTGTCCTCAACTACTTCTCAACCGTAAGTCGTACTACAAATGTGTTAATGGAAAATTTAATCTGCACTAAATTTCACGTAAAAATGATCTCTTGGAATTTTCCGTATCTGCCTTAGAAACTCCCGAAACAGGAGGTTAAACATAGGCCCATGTAATGCAACAGTTTTTAACACATGCCTCATGGGAGTGAATGCGGAATATTTAACATTTTGGTAGTTTAACTGACTGCAGGGAATCGAAGGGGTGCGAATCTCTCTCGGACCCGTTTTTATACATCTCTCGTGGATTTTTTTCTCCCTGTCTCCCCTCTCTCCTTAGATACCACCTTTTGAAATTATGTTTTTTTGTGTTTTTTAGCATCATAAATGGCTTTCGTAGTACAATTTTTCACATCTTTCACTGGTTCAAATTACTGAACCGAGATATCGGTTGTAGAGGTTTCACAGTTGCAGAAATGGATTTAGATAATTGTTTAAAAAGAGCTCTAAGTAAAGATGAAATCCATATTGAAATTTAATTCAGAAACTCTGAAAATTTTTGTATTCAGTTACGATATTTGACCCTCACATACTCTCCACGTATTCTAGAGTGTAATATTTTCAGGGTCGGGTGAAACTGATATGAAAATTGTGATGATCACGATATCCACATTGAATTTAATGATGAATTCTACCCCTCCCCCCGGCTTAGTCTCCTACATGCCACAATATTGAAGGTCGGGTTGTACTAATGTGAAAAGCAAATTTGGAAACCCTAATGTATCATGAAATGACATCCATGTTGAATTTATAAAAATATTGACTCCCCCCTATCGCAAGTGCCACAGTTCGCAAATCAGGGACAAATAGTGATTAAAAATAAGTTCTGTGACTCCTAAAACTCCTAAAATGATATCCATATTGTATTTTATAAAAGTATTGACCCCTCGTCCATCCTGGGTGTCACGGTTTTTAAATTAGAGGAAAATTACTATCAGAAACGTGTTCAGCGAGTCTTAAAACGTTTGAGAGGACGTCCATGCTGAATTCACAGATATTTTGAGCAACCCCTTAGGCTTCGCAGTTTGCAAGTTGGATGAAGGTCAATACCAAATATGAGTTTAGCGATTCTTAACACATTTAAGAAGACATCCATATTGCATTTTATGAAAATATTGACCCCTCGCCCATCCCAGGTGCCACGATTTGTAAATTAGGGAAAAATTGTTATCAGAAACGAGTTCAGTAAGCCTTAAAACTTTAAAAAGACATCCATATTGCATTTTATGAAAATATTGACCCCTCGCCCATCCCAGGTGCCACGATTTGTAAATTAGGGAAAAATTGTTATCAGAAACGAGTTCAGCAAGCCTTGAGACTTCTAAAAGGACATCCATGTTGCATTTTATAGAAGTTTTAAGCTTTACCCCCCCCCCCCCCGGTGCTGTAGTTTGCAAGTTAGATGGAAGTAATTACCAAATATGAGTTCAGCGATTCTTAACACTTTTAAAAGGACATCCGTATTACATTTCGTAAAAACTTTAAGCTCTCACCTCCTCCCCGGTGACGGAATTTTGAATGTAGATTGGAGTGTGTTAGAAACGAGTCCGAGAGAGATTGGCATCCTTTTGGTTCCCTGAAGTTGGTGAGACCACAAAAATGTCTAAAATTCTGTTTACTCCCATGAGGCTGTGTTATAGTGCTGCATTACAGGGGATCATTTTTGATCCCCTATTTTGAAGGTTTCTAGAACAGATATACGAAAATTTGCAAGAGACCATTTTTACGTGAAACTTAGTGTAGATTAATTTTGTTATGCACACTTTTGCAGTGCGACTGGCGGTTGAGAAGTTATTGAGTAAAAACTGAAGAATGGGGGACATATGACCTCCGGGCGGGGGCTCAAGTGAAATCTAGGGTCCACAACATTTCTTAAAATATCCGTGGGTCTTAAGTACAAAAATAAGCGTAAAGAAATGCAGGGTACTTTTTATGTTACGCAACTAGCATCCCGATTATAGAGAACGACTTTTTTGAAAATTTCGAAGAAAAAGTCATGTACATGTGCATGCAAAAATTTTATCACTATTTTCAAAAACATAATGAGAAATTTATGGCCCTGTGAAAGAAGGATTTCTAGTAGATGGTTAAGAAGTGATTGTTATCATACATCTATTGATTTGGAGAATCCTTCTACTCATATGAGAAAGTAATTCATTCCATACCATGTTGTCGAAATTTTCAAATCCAGCAGCGTACCAGGCCAGGCCTTCTCTCTCAAAGTTGTCGGAAAAGTATTACTTCAATTTGAACTGTTGAGGCCGAGCTAGATGATCAATATTATTTATCTTTTTTTTTTGCTTTAATATTTTTTTACCAATTAATCGACCGTTTGGTTGGTTTTACATCAAGAATTGATGAGATATCATTTTATTGTCAAAATTCAAATCGTTTTGAATTTTATTGTTACGAACTCAAATTTTGATAGCCGGGTAGTTCTGTTTTAATTTCAGAAGGTTTCGATTTGATAGTATCGCTCGCGTTTTTGATTTATTATTGAAACTACTATAAATTAATTGACTAAAAATTTGACAGTGCGGAAGAACTCTCAAAATCTTTTTTTATCATCAAAAAATTGAATGCCACGTCTTCAATAATTGAAGCAATAATTGATGAAAAATATTGATCGTCTAGCTCGGCCTTAGGACATGGTCAACTAACTGCGTAAAATTGAAGAATCCTTTTGTCGGAAGGTCATGAATTTTCCACAAAGTTTTTGAAGGTTTTAGTAAAATTTTGAAAATTAACTGTTGTGAGGAATTGTGATTCCAAATTATGAGAAAATTCTTCTTTAACCTGAATATTGTGATGGAAAATAGCGGATTTAAGAGAGGAGGAGGGGATTTCAGGATAATCTCTCTATTATAGCTGGTTTTAAAAGAGGGGAGGGGGTTGAGAATAATCCCCTCATTATTTCTCCAAAATAAAAAAGTTCATTGAAATTCTTCAAAAGTTGGAAACACTTCCTTCTCATTTATTGTCTGTCAACAGTAAAAAAAAAAAAAAAAAATGGAAAGATTTTCCTCGCTTTCCTGGCAAATGAGTGTTTTTATCACTTTAAGGGCCGACATTATGAAATTCATTCCAAGAATTCTGATACTGGGCCAGAGTAAAAAATGGTGGAGTAGTTATTGTTATGTATTGAACTAAAAAACTGTCTGTAAGGGGTTAATAAACTTCTTATAATGGTTTTGAGAATGTAGGAAGAATAAGCTTCCTACTTTAAAAAAATGTCTCTTGAACTTGACTTTGTTGAGTACTTTTGCACATTGAACTGGATCATTCTTTTGGCAGGGGGTCAGGTATTTTTCACTATGTTATTGAAAGTACTGGGGAGATTTTTACTTGCAGTTATGGGCCAGGCTTTCTTCCTCGAAATTTTCAAGAGGTGATACTTAATCACCCATACGAATTTTATTAAATACTCTCTTTTCTCCGAACAAACTAAGAACATAAAGATACGGATAAGTAAAAGTACATCTATATAAAGAAATGTGAAACTGGAAAATTGATATTATTTAATTTTTTCATGAAACTTCGAGAAAAGTTCACCCCCTTTCCCTTACTCTAGCAATTTTGAAGGGGAGAGGAGGGACCTACAAAGAATGATTTTTTTGTGCGGAGACGGAAGTTGTGACATCCTGCCCCGTTCGGTGAGGTCTTGTCTCTCACTCCCCGACTTGACTGGCTTTGGTTACATATGGCTGGTTTAAATTTATTTAAAACAGTTTACTCAGTAATGTTTATGACTGTTGAAAACTATTTTAAAACTCCTTGCAGTAGTGATTAATAATCTTCTGATTTTCTTTCAAATTCAGGTTGAGGATCAAGAAAGAAAAACACAAAAAAGGGCTTTCTCACTTGAGTGGTTATTGCAAGGGTCAAGGAACATCACACAGAAAATACAGTCTCGGCTTAGAATAATATTCAAAATCAAATGGCGCTGCACACGTTTCGAACAGACAGAAATTTGTCAGTTTTTTGTACAATATCGATACCATTGTGCACCAATTTTTCTTTCTCAGTCTGTCCATGAGTTCTCGTTAGTATTTTTTGATAGTTTAGGTATAGAAAAGACAAAAAACTGCAACAGACCACTTAGAATTTTGTTTTTGTCCTAGCTGTCTCCCTGACAGAAAACACATTATACTACCAGTGCGTGACCAAATTCAAATTCAGGCGTACAAATTTTTTTTTTACCCACAATATGATGAAAATTAGTTACAAAATGGCGGAAAAATACTACGAAAATTCCTAGACCTCTTTGAAGCTCCAAAAGGGCCTAATACGTTTGCCGGCCCAACAACGGGTACTCTTGCTAACAGTGACTCACTGTGTGACGTCCCGGGAAATCTGTCTGTTATTTTGCTTGAAAACAAAGTCTCAGTCGATAGATGGTTCATTCGTCATTAACTATGATGTAAGAGACAAGAATAGACCATAAGTAGCCATTTCTAAATATTTTGTTGCACAGTATGATTTGAATGAACTTTCTGGAACACCGGCGCATTTCTTCGACCTACCCAGTATTGCGTTTTAATTCTGTGTAATTAAAAGATTCGAGCGAATTTTTGTTCTTCGTGTATCTGCTCGGATTTTCTGTCCCGAAATACTCCCTCTGTCGTGCTGTTTTTCTTTTTTATACATTTTGGACGCTGAAATCCAATTAAACGTTTATTTCGAAAAATTACGAGAAACTTGCGCCGTATATTAAATCGTTCGGAAACGGGGAAGTAATATTCGGGTTTCGATCGCAATTGTTTCTTTTAACAGCGTCCAATTTTTATTGCAGTCCGATTTTACCGAGGGGTTAAGAACGGTCAAAGGGCAGCTGCTTGGACAATTGTCCAGTTAGAGAAACAGTAACTTCGACTTGACCTTTAATAATCGAACTGCGGTTTACATAAAAACTGGACCCTCTGTATTTAAGCCATTAATTTCAGGAAGTGTCAAAGGTCGAATAATAGGCAGCATGTAAATTGGAATATCATAAATTGTGGTTCTGAAAGATAGTCTTTATAAAAATCGCGAATCCGTTTCCGATGAAAAATTGTTACTATTATTTTTTTATTTCCACGCTCGTTCTCCCGGCTTGCGGAAATTTACTTTTACGATAATTTTAAATGGGGGGTTTAATTTTATATTGGGGAGTACTAAAACGTTTTATTTTTTTGTTAGGTTTCGAATAAATCTTTATTCGGCGGCATTATGGAAAACACGGGCACGAATTCGACGTGATCGGTTTAAAAGTTTCGGTTACTTCCGAGCTGGAAGCGTATCAATCACATAGGTATTTTCGCCCTGTTTTTCTCATACGATACAGCCGGTCAGATTCTCGCTGCGCTAATAATTTTCGAGACAGACTCGAATCATTTTTAAAATCGGTGGAAATACGAGCATGAGGATTGGCGTGGAAGAAATTGACTTGGAGGCGAGTTACGTTGATTTCAAATGCAGGGCGAAAATACTAGGAATGATTATCGCCGCCTTCGGTTAGGAGTAATGATTCGAAAGTTTGGCGAAGTGGTTAAGATTTCGATGATGTTTACTTATTCTTGCGAGGATGCCGGCTGCTTGGTGAGATGAACAGGTAGAAGATTACTTTTGAGGTACAAAATCAACATGTGGGAGGAGACCTGGCTTCACCATCAGGCTAGAGAGGCCGCAGCTTTGGCACAAAATTTCAATGAGAAGACTGTTAGCAAATTTTCCAGTCTCGTATAAGACTTAAGACGCTTCTTCCTTCTCTCGGACTTGTTTAAGACCATTTTAGACCCTTCAAGACTCGTTGAAGGCTCTCCAAAACTAGTCCAAGCTTACGTAAAGTTATCTAGCAGGCTTGTTCAGGATTCTAACAAAGCCGAAGTGACTGGTGGAAGGGGGAAGTTCGTGCAAGAAATTGCACCCCAATGTCAGCATTCAGTAAATTCTACTCGCTAGTCGGCCAACTGAAAAAGTGAAGACTTTTCATCAAGTGTAGCTGTCTACGCTCCCTTCCTTCAAAAAAAAGTACTAACTACGACCCTGCTCTTTGATCTTCTTTAGGACCCATTTAAGACAATTTTCCAGACTTGTTTAAGATTGTTTTAAGCTTCTTCAGACCCGTTTGAAAATTTGAAAAACACTTCAAAACTTCTTCATTTTAAGACTCGGCAAGGCTCTTCAAGACTGGTACGAGATGATTTAAGACTTCTCTAGACTTCCTTAGAACAGTGGCAGTAGAAGGTTCTTTGTTAGAGAGTTCAAAAACTTGAGCTGGCAAACGAAAAAATGAAAAAAATGGAACGAAAGTCTTGCGTATATGAACGCTGAGTCAACAAGCAAAAAATCTCGTAAATACGTCTCTGAAATTCAAGGCGCCTTTTATCAATTTGCTGAATAGTTTTCAATTTTTTTTTGGTAGTGTGGGTTAAAAATGATACTTTGTACTCCCCAGTCTTTATTTATGAGGGAAGGGGTTGACATATACCTTTATACCCCTCCCTTTTCAACGTTACTGACTTGAGATTTCTTAAGACTTCTCTAGGACTTTTTCAAAACTCTTTATAAGTAAGAATCATTACGAAGTGCTCCCTTCTCTTCAGTGGTAAAAGTTCTTATAGAGTTGGGGCGGATTTTTTTAAAATGAAAAATATGGAATATTCCCGAAGATTGGGCCACGAAGAAAATTGTATCGTTTTATTGAAAACTTGAAAGTTTTCTAACCAAACAATATGACGCTTACTGATAAAACCTATCTTACAATGAAAAATGAAATTTCTGAGAGGTGAGCTACAGGCCGAAGTTACGAGTACAGTTGCAGTGTAGTAGTTACTGCAGACTGATAAATACTTGCTCAAAAGTGAACGTGACAATAATTAACAAATAAGGCTTACACCTTACTATTTTTTTAAAAATGAAATTGGATCGATTTTTTAATTTTAAGGGCCTGTTCATCTCCCCAGTTTTGAAGTTGGAAATTGGCAGTCTTGTATCATTGCATGTTTTGTTGAATTCCCTATGAGAATCCATAATAAAATTAATTTTGAAAATTTCACCTTAAGGTAAGTTTCATCAGCAAATCTCAGTAATCTTAATTGCTAAAAAAAAAAAATTGAAAGAAAAATGTATTGCCCCCCCCCCTCTCGCAAAATAAAGAGAGCGATCATCACAGTTGTTTCTCCTTTAAAAAAAACAATACATTTTTTATCATCTCCTTTCTTTCCTCCCCTCTTTTTCCTATTTCCTTTATATTTCATTTTTTCCCTTGTTTTATTCAATATTCATAGACACTCATTACCAGCTGAATTCATTGACATTAAAAAAAAAGTAATGGTGAGAGAGGTGACATCAGTAATGTACCTAAGAGCGCAAAAAATTCTCCAGGGCCTCAACGATGCAAAAACAATAACTATATGATCTTAGGTCTATCTAATAGATGAGGTGTGTAAACTGACTGTCAAAATTAGGGTCAATGCGAAAGTTGGTTATGAAGAAAGAAAGGATGTTGCACATATTCAGAGCGTGGTGAGGGGGTTGAGGGGCACCTACTCTCAGTGCTCTTTTTAAAAGGTATCTGGACCACCTGCTTGTAAAAGACACAAACGTTGTAGGTTTATTTGAAAATTAAGTCGAAAACAAGGTTAAGATGAGAGGGGCAAACATTTTTGATTACTCCACTTACGTAAATATCGAAGAAGAAACTAGCAAGAAAAGATAGACGGTCGAAGAGTTTACTTTTATTTTTTTATTTAATTGAGAGAAAACCCTAAAAGTTACTAGTAGCGGTCATTGAGCGTTCCCTCTGTTTTTTTGTATTTTTTTCCACCGCTCAAAGAGAAGAAGAAACCAAATTCAACTGATCCAAGAGAAGAGAGAAAATTTAAAAAAATTGAACTAAAGCCTAATGAAGAAAGGAAAAAAAAATTATATGAGAATGGGAGATTACAATGAAATAAGAATTTTTCTTGGGTCTTCGTTTTCACCGTGGTTTCTACACCCCTGCCCAACTTTTTTTTGGAGATTTCATATCTTTATCTTTATATAATATAATAATACATATATTAAATAAATGAAAAAAAGAAATGATTCTACAATTGAATTTCAATTCAGTTGGTGCCTAAAATTTAGTTTTTCTTCATTGTGTTTAATTAATTATGTAAATTAATGTGAAATCTAAAAATTCGGTTTCATCGTACGGTATTTTGTACCTCTGATCTGGTCTAACCTAATTGTGACATCAGTCTTTCAAATGAAATATTATTTTTAATTAAATTAAAAGACAGGTACTAAGATGTATTAATTAAAAGTTTTTATTAAGCTCTTACGTTATTATATCACATCAAGTATGACATTAATGGTTAGTGGTTACTTGTTCCAATTGTGACTTTTGTTTGTTATTTAATATTTTTAGTTTTCAAGATATTTATACTTCAATAAATACTGCAATGTAGTTGGTAAAAAGTCAATCTCAAGAATCTTAAGTTTTCTTCTATCTAGAAATGTTATTTTTTTTGTTTTTTTGGTTATTTCTTTTCCCCCATTACTCATAAAAAATTAGTCCCACAAAAGTTTACTTCTCATAAACGAAGAAAGTGAAAGAAAGCTAGTTTAACTTTATCAAATTTTTCAGGAAAATAAATTTTATGGGGAAAAAACAATCAACTCCTGCATTTTGAGAGATATTTAAAATTTGAAAAATGGCAATGTAGTGCAGAATGTGACTATCAATGAAAATTTTCAATAATAAATTTTTTCAGAATCGAAAAATTAACAAAACTTTAAAAACCCCATTTGCACAAGGGAAGGAGGGGCTCACGTCTTGCACTGCAGGTTTTGCATACCGTATTTTGAATGCATAATGCTATGTTATTTCATGTACCAAAATGACAGGATCCAAAACATCAGGATTTTAAAAAATCTTAACAGATGTCGGCAAGTGTTACAAAATCAATGAATTTTCACTTTACTAAAATCTTTGCCAAACTAAAATCGTCAGTTTCCCATCTTTTCATTTCGGCTTAAGTAGGTAGGTGCTTGAAAAAATGTATAAAAATTTACAAAACCAGTATTTCAAAAATATTTAACATGAGTATGAATGTGAAATTAGCAGAAAATTGAAAATTTACGAAAATTTGAAGAGCACAAACTTATATGAAGAATATTCGTCAGTCTTTTAAGTGGGATTTCTCAGTGCTGTTTCCTCAAAATAAGTTTAGCCTTTGAAGAACATTACAAAAAATAAGCTAATATACCTGCTGAAAAGAATGTAACACACAGAAGCAAGAGCGAAGGAACGAAAGGGAAGGGATGACAGAGCATTACTGCATTGTAAGCGTCTGCACGGGAAAGGACAACAGGGAGCCTGCACGTTAGCCCATTCTTCCCCTGTAGCGCTCATCAGAAGGTCCTATTTCCCCCTGGTACAGCATATAATTAGAGTTAATTTGAAGCCGTTAATGCACGTTTTCCCCCGGTCTTGACCAGTCCATCGTGTTCGCTCACCAACAATCTATGAAACACCATGAACACGTAAGAAGATCAAGTCAGCCCTCTTTTCCCTTGTACTCTTCAAGTGTGATACCTTTTGAGAAACTTGATCGGAGTGCACTGAAAAAAGGATAATAATAATAATAATAATTAATGCTATTATTAGTATGTTGGCATGCCATATTATAGGAAAATAACAATACGTTACACTGTCACTGTTAAAAATACAAATGCTGAGAACATAATATGCATATAGTCGATTAAAAGGCGTCAGAGGCGTCCATTTTCGCTCGCACAGTTGAAAGAATTGCATAGGAAGCGCTGAAGGCGCTCCTTCTCACTCACACGGACAATTTTTGGAATAGGGCAACCACTTACCAACCTTTTTCTTTTTTCAGTGTCAGTAGAAATTTGTTATAGATTTCATTTTTTTGGCATTGTAGGATTATTAGCATGATGACGATTGAGTCCACCTCAATTTTTGTGTTCACGCTACGCCAGTGGAGCCGCATGTAATCATTTTCAAAAATTGACATTAAAACTTTACTAAGTCTTTACTCTCCGCTCAAAGAAATTCTTCGGCCCATCTAGGGATTTAAAAATATGGTAATATCTCTTCTTTTTAAATATTGTATTTTTATATTGTTCAAGTAGTATAAACAGAATACTCTAATACGTAGAAATCTAATACGTAATTTTCACTCCAGTTCTGACCTTTTAAAAGCCGAAAATACATCAATTCTCAATACAGTAAAATTACAATGAAGAAAATATTACGCAATGCTTTATTAGATCAGTCAAAAAGAAGTATACAAGATGTTGGCACTCGAGTTCGTTTTCCGTTTTATTTTTCTGTGAAAACTTAAGACCATGTCAGATATCGAAACCCGCTATAGCAGAAAGAATACAACGAAAGCCATCAAAATGTCCAATCCAGATGGTACTTTTAATCAATTTTTTTTCATCTTGTACGTTATATAGAAAGCTGGTGAGCTTTTTAGCCACACAATTATATAAGGCGAATGTTCAACAGCGAACCCTGGATTTCTGCTTGATGCGGTTGGTTTGTCTTCGTATAATTTTTCAGCTGAGTTTTACGTATCCCTGTTGTGTTACATTATTGGTTATTATGCTCGAAATTGTACGTACTTAATTGTGAAATAAAATAATGAAAAAGTTCTCGCGATCAAGTCCTGAAGAGTTATTAAAAACTGAAACAGTATTAATTTCTTCTGGATGAGTTTGGAAGAGTGAATAACCATGGATAGTACGAACAGAGTCTCAAGAAATTCGGAAACCCGCCTGGATATCTTAAAAATTGAAGACTAGACTAGAGGAGTCTTAAACAAGTAACAGTATCGAGAATGTCTTAACAAGTCTAAAAAAAGCCTTGAAGATCTCGAAAAAATCTAAATAAAAAAATCGTTTGAAACATCTCAATCCAGACATGGGATATAGTCTTAAATAAGTCTATGAGAATTAAGTAAGATTATGAAAAAATTTTAAGGGAATTTGTTTTGGCCGGTCAGTTTATTGTCCTAACAAGAATAAAAAAATGGCACATTAATGAATCTTAGCGTGTGGAATAGTGTCCCTTATTTTACTGTTTTTTATATCTCGTGCGCCTGCCCTCTCCAGTGGTTCTCCGCCTTCTAGAATTAATGCGTGCAAAAATGTAGCATGATTGGTTAATATTAACTAATTCCACATCAACCCCATCCCATCTTAAAGAAAAATTAATTTGGTCATTTTTATTTCAAGTTTTTTAATTTCGTTCCTTAATGAAGCTGAAAATCGGGACCTGGTCCCTTTGTGCAGCTTATGTATCGTTGTTAAGAATAAATTAATTAATAGACCTTTGCGATCGTAGATAAGGCCTCTGATAGTGGCCTCTAAAACGGGTCACGAGAATTAGTAACCAATTTCTTCAACACTTCGATTATTTAGGTTTCAAGGTTACTGAATTAGGGTATTATTTCTTGTATTCAACTTCCAACGGGGGCACTCAAGTCAGCTGTGTCCAAATTTTAGTCAGCTTTTCGGCATGATACCAGGTAAAGTCACCGAATTCGATTTGGACATTATTTTTTGGATTCGATCACCCGCAATGAAATTCCTGGAAATTGGTACCAAATTTCATGATAATAGTTAGGAAGTGTGGTTCATTTTGTAAGAGTTTGAAGTGGTAAGGATACATCCTTTCTTGTGATTATCATCAAATTTCGATACTGAGTACAACCCTTGTAGTTCGGTAAGATCTTTCTCAGTTAGTATGCAGAAATTCTTTGACATTGGTGTTTTATACTTCAAATTTCAACCTTCAAAAATGTATTAGCAACCTTACAGTAATGTAAATTGAATACAATATGATAAAAAAATTGAATCTTCTTTTACATTACTTCAGAAATTCCGTACGAGATTGCATTTGGAAACCACATTTGAAATCAGATTAAGAGACTTGAAAAACCTATGAATAGAATTAAATACCATAATTTGATAACAGCTTGCTTTGAGAGCCACTGCGAAGGGTTGGATCTAAAAATAACGTTAAAATCCAATTCGATGACCTTAAAATAGGCATTGAAGTTATGTGAATAAAGATTTTTTCAATGATAGCCACGTGTAATAGTTTTTAAATGAAATAAAAACTTACCAACTCCTAATTGCCTATCCTTCAAATTGAAGGTACTACCGGAGTCTGAAAACTCGCTATAAAGAAAATTTAAATGATCAAAAAATAATTTGTACCTTACACAGATCCTTAGTTATTAGCCGCATGCTATTAGAAGCGGGCCACAAATATACTTTCTTGGGGTCAAATTTTGGTACCAATGAAATAAGGACTACCCTATGGCACTCATTATATATATATGTTTTCAAGGTCACTGAATTCGATTTCAGCATTTCGTTTTAAATCCGACCCTTAACGGTGACTCTTAAAACGGGCTGGTACCAAATTTTTTTCATAATTTCAACATACTTGATTTTATTTATAAGTGAACCTTATTTCCAATGTTCGGAAATCACCATCAGACCACACTATGATAATCGATGTACAGTTTGTTAAGAAGTTCATCAAAATTTTTTCCAAATAGTAAAATCTTGAAGTTCAGTTTCGTTGATGAAAATATGTAGAATTTTTCAAAGGCTCTGAAAATGGATCAAAACCAAGGTCACAAGTAGCCGACATGGAAGGCTGACACGTGTCAAAATAATTTTAAAAATTCTGTCGCTCACCCAGATTTCAGTTTTACCGACTTTTCGGAGAAAAGGGAGGTATTATATTCGTCACAGTTTTTGTTTTTGTTGTTGTTATTGTTTGTTTGTTTGTTTTATTTTTTTTGGTGGGGGAGGGGGCATTTAAAGGGAGAGGATTTGGAGGCTAACCCCAAGCCCCCTATTTTCGCCAGTGATCAAAATCTTACCAATTATTCATAATCAATCTTCAGTATCTGAGGAACTCTGAAGTTCAGTGATTAAATTTATTGATAAAATTTTCCTGTTCAAATTTTCAAACTCAGGGTACCCTATATGCGGTGACTTGTCAATGTTATTGATGGAGGGGGGAGGGGGTGCATTCTCTATAAATATGTTACAAAACAGAAGAAAGTGTTCAAAAATGATTTTTATTTTTTTGTAAAGCGTTGATTTTATTTCTCAATGTTTCATCACTTCAATGAGTATGTGATTATTGAATTGTTAACATTGGACTAAATATCGAAAAATTTGTACTTGCGAACTGTATTCTGGTTCTCATTTCATTGGTAATAATCCTGCGGGGTTATTGCAAAAATCACTCGCAAATTTGAGTTAAGTGCCCTTGATAACTTGTAATTTGGAAGCTGTCTTGAATGAATGACATCAATGTGGTCTAAACATTCCGCTAGTCGCATTCAGAGGGGCTGTGGTGGATCAATCAAGCTTTTCTGGGAGGGGGACACTTTATTACTTCTTGGTAAGAGTTAATTACACTGTTACTCACTCCCTTACTGCATGCTTATTTCACACTTTCCCCCTCAAATCCCGTTTACCCGTTCTCTCCCATTCCCCTCCATTATAAGCACAAATTATTTATCAGTAAATTATTTACCTCTCGCTATTAATAACAAAAACCCTCCAAATATTGAAAATATCCAGAACACGCATATCTCATGTTATTCTTGGAAAATAAAATTACTATGAGAAATGAAAAATGCATCATTTTTCTAGTTTTGTAAGCATTTTCCATCTTTGCTACTCACAGTTTCATTTTTTCAGGGGGAGGACGCATGTTGCCCCCGTGTTTCTATCACTGCAGAGAGGTTAGATCCAAAAGTGATCCGATAATCGGTATACTTGTAGCTGGCCAATTCCGCTGATTCAAATTTAGAGGGTGGTGGATATTGAAATATTGTGCGGTTTTCAGGTCGTTCAGTTTGATTTTGATTTCAAGTTTTACTCTGAATTTTTAATTGCGGAGGTTGAGGACAGCGCTAGGTGAAATGTTCATGAATTGCATACTCTCTGGGCTGGATTTTCCAGTAGGCAGTGGAACCTTACTCCCCAAGCATTCACATTCGCGCACATGAGCATACCCCAGTCTGGGAGGGTAAGCTGGAAGGATATTAGAAATACTTGAGAGGAACACACGACTTCCTTTACACATTAAGGTGGTTGTTATTTACTCTTGGTGATTTTCTTCTGAATTTCCTCTAATTCGTCTCCTAAATTGGTTTCAATGAAATCAATAATAAAAATAAAATAAAAACTTATAACGTTTCAGGTCGATCGGATTTACGGGAATCCGTGCTACAAACTCCCTTTCGTTCTTATGGGAAAAACACATGGAGTTTTGACTTATTTCCCTCCTATATTCACTAGGACCAATGCACACGTTAATTAAATAACGGACCATTTGCTATCGGATTCAGCTTGTGACACTGGAAAATAAGTCTTTTACTTTCAACTTCTAGACAGCCTCGTAGCCACGGGGGGCAAGCTGGAGCTGAGCCCACTCTAAAAGTATCTTGAACCCCCCCCCCTGGGCAGAGATACCACAATTTTAAAAAATCATCATTACGCCAGGCCTCTAGCCAGAGTGGTGCTAGTGGGTCCTGAGTAGCCCCTAACGCTCGCCGGAGCCTCCCCTGGCCAAATTTCATGAATAAAAATGAAGAATTCCTTCTAATTTTCTCGCTAGTTTTGTTCAAAATTTTTCGTTCCACTACATTTTAATGTTTATAAACTTATCAACCCTGATTTTTCTTTGAAAGATAGAAGAATCGTATGTTTGTCGTTCGTTATATGTGACGTGTCCCAAGAAAATGACCCGAATGTCCATCCGGCAGTTTCAGACACACAAACCTTTTTCTTGTGTCACATTACAATATTCACAAGCACAGTGGTAGGCTCGCGATCCAGTTCACATTGAATATCGATGGTTAAATGCCTGAACGGCTGTTTGAGAACTAATAACTTGATAAGTCCACAGAAATAGAGTTTTTTAGGGATACTCCCAAAAGTTCGAAAATTTGATCGTTCTAAGGGTTAATTTTTTTCACACAATCTATTCAATTCTTTTTCAGTGGGTTATCGGTAACGTGAATCACCAGTTTTGATTATGAATTTTGAGACTAAATTCAATTAGTGGCGTAGCCAAGATTTTCGGGGGGGGGGGACAAAGTAAGATTTTTAAGGGAGACAAAGTCGAAAACTGAAGTATTTTTTTAAATCGCCGATATTAGAGGATTATTGCATGAAAATGAAGGTAAAATTACTACTTGAGCGAAAATTTTTCGAGAAAACGTTTTTTAAAGCAAAAAATTGCTCATTCCTGCATATTTTACATTCTATTTCAGGTGCCTTGGAGGCGTTCGCCCCCTTTGCCCCCCTGGCTATACCTCTGCCTCGGAAACTCTTCACATTATATACTATATGTATCCTCAAGCTCACCTCCTGGTAAACAGTCAGCACCACCTACCGCAGATGGCTGGCTACGGGTCTGCTTTTAAATGTTAATAAAATGTTCAACTTCCTTAAATTTTAGGCTGTAGGTCTAACAGAGAATCTAGTAACAGGGTGTCTACAGGGTCAAGTAAGTCAAGTAAAAGTCAAGTACTCAAAGAAATAGTCAAGTGGTAAAGTAAAAGTCAAGTATTTTCCCAAAATTCTTCTATAGGTCAAGTAATGTTAATTATATGAATGACTAGGAACGATGAATGAACTAAAAAATAACGAAGCTCGAGGTAAAAACTTTTGTTCCCATTTTCAATAACTGAGGAGCACACTTCTAAAGTAACTTAACGGCAAAATTATGATTTCTTGAGTTTTTGTTTTCAACACGCATTCTTGCCGCCCTAGGGGCATACTCTGCAAAAACAAGAACGACAAATTTTTCTTGAAGACTTACCTTATTGATACCTACCTTACAAAATCCATTACCTACTTAACGGTTTTGCTTAGAAAACGTTTTGTTTGTTCTTCTCAAAACTAAAATTTTGCCGTTAGGTCACTTTGAAAGTGAGCTCCTCAACTGCAATTTGTTCTTCTTCATTATTTGCGCCATATAGCATATCAGACTAATTTTGCAGTTACGATTTGCTGAACTGCTTGCATGTTCCTTCATAAGGCGCGCTTTTTCGCAGTCCTATATAAAGTCAAATTTATAGGCAGTATCTTAGGGCGGGGGGCGGGCAAAAATTATGAAAGACCCAACTGACTCAGCTCAAAATTTCCAAGTATCAGATCATCAATGCAAATTGGATTTTTTCAACTGATGACTCAACTAGAAATTCCCAAATTTCAAAGCCAAAAAGAAAAAAACTTGACTTGTTGGATTCTTCCAACTTCTCAACTCAATTCCCAAGTGTCAAAGCAAGCAATAAATAAATAAATAAAAATAGAATAAAAAAAAAAGTTTTTGACTGGTTTATTGGATTTTTCCAGCTGATAACTCAACTCAAAATTCCCAAATATCAAAAAGCAAAGAAAAAACTTTTCTTTTGACTTGTTGAATTTTCCAACTTCTCAACTGAATTCCCAAGTGTCAAAGCAAGCAAAAAAAAAAAACAACAACTTTTGATTGACTTATTGGATTTTTTCAACTGATGCTAAATCAACTCAGAATTCCCAAATATCAAAGTAAAAAAAAAAAGGACCTTTTGACTTGTTGGATTTTCCCAATTTCTCAACTCAATTCCCATGCGTGAAAGCAAGTAAAAAAATATAAAAAAAACTTTTGACCTGTTGGATTTTCCCAACCCCGCCTGATTGAAATGGTACATTTTCCCAACTGCTGAGTAAAAAATTCCTACGGGGGTCGGTCCCTGTTTACAGGTCAAATAAAAATCAAGTATATTGACTTTCCAAATTGTGTAGACACCCTGAGTAAGAACAGAATAGTCATTGAAATTCGAAATTCAACGTTTGCTACGGACTTTCAGATTTTCGAAATGTCTTCCACATCTCAGCTTTGTTTCAACTTTTCAGATAACGTTCGATACTCAGCTTGAAACCTTCGGCTTCTGACTGACTAGTCTCTAATTGTGGTACGTGGTTGTAGTTGAATTTGTGGTATAGTTTTGAGAACGTTTCTGTGTATCATGGCACAGTGGTCAGAACAAAAATGTATATACCTGATCGAGGTGTATAAAACAAAAACTTTACTCTGGAATAAATATGTCTCTTTTTTAGAAATATGGGGTCTAATCTTATGCAGTAGGTTTTCAAAGTCAGAAGGCGACATAGGCGTAAAATTTTTATACTGGCCACTTATTTGTTCGGACTTCAAGTCGAACATAACCTCGGTACCTGAACGTTTTTTATACAAGCTGGTGTGCCACCGCCGTCGTTCTCTCCGTTTCCTTCTGCACAAAGCATCCATCAGTAGCCGCACCAGTCATCATCAAAATTGTTTTATTTTTCTCGCGAGAAGCCATCATTGCACTATCACTCAGTTCGCACAACTGCTGGTTGTTCGCAATTTGGTTCGTCACTTTCCCATGGTTTGCGAGAGGTTCGCGGGAAGTTCGCTGTGCAAATTATTTTCAACGAACTGTTCGCGAACAGTTCGTGAGCATTCTGCTCGCAAATGTATACGCAGCGTGATCACTCACACATATCGCAGGGCTGCCAACATGTGAAACTCTTAAGTTTAAATCCCAATGAGCGATGCAGAGCAGATAATGAAAGATACAAAGCGTAAATCCTTCGAAATAAAAAGATTTTAGTGATGGAGAGAAAAAAGTGGAGAGACGCAACGTACCTTCTACCTAGTCAAGAGACTAAGGAATATAGCAACAATATGAGCATTGTGAGCCCATGAAAAAAGACCCGGAAAGGTCATCAAAAAGGCGCGAATTTCACAAATTTGCATTTGTTAGACACCCCGCGGTTTACCTACAGGCGACGCAATGCTAAGTCCGGCCCTGCCTAATCTGCATAAAAAAGCCGTGTCGTTTCATTTTCAAACCTTTTCTGGATTACCACTCGCTGACAAATTGCTGTGCTAATTGGTCAACGAGTAATCCGGAGAGCCATGCTGAGCGTAGAATCATTGATTGACAGATTGTCTCAGGAACGCGGGTGTATATTGTTCTGATCTCTATCGGCTCGACGGCCAAAACTATGGTACGTTTTGCAACTAACTAATTCGGCATATAATTGTATAGTCGGTAATACGGACTATATCAGCGAGGTGGTCACCGTTACTCGAAACGTACACACTAAATCTCATTAGAGGCAAAAGTCGTCGAACTAACGTAAATCCCCGCTGTTAATTAATTTTAAACAACGTACGAAACTTCTTTTCGACGTCCATTTCCGATATTTCTCGAATGACCATTCGATATCGAATGACTCACTCTCAAAAATGTACCCTCGCTCCCGGCTCCGATGTTTGCATACACGCTGTGAGTGCACGAGCGACGAGGGTGGATGCGTACAGACGGACTGGACCAACGAGTCTTCACAACCCCTTATTATTTTTAACCCTAGAAAATTTTGCGCCCAGTTACAATAAAAAGGGCACGATAAAAACCCGCGTGTAATAAATGACCAATGGTCATCTCTCCGCAATGGACACGCGACTCGATTTTGCAGCACGAATGCAATATGATACCGAAATTTTAAATAACGTTAAAAATGAAGGGGAGTTGAGCTGCACAGCTCTCGATGATGGAGGACGAAGCGGTGATTTATGATGCACACCGAAATTAAGAGAAGTTTTTTGGGAACTTAAGCGTCTGGGATCATTGAGTCTGCCGTTTATGGCCCTCTCTTATTCAATTCAGCGAGACAGAAAGTAACTGGAGTCGATGTCGAGTATGGGGGGGGGGCTGTGTAATATGTCAGTTCGATAAGTGCGCCCGGAAAGCCCAAGGGAGGAGAAATAACTGAAAACAGTTGCGGAAACCACATAAAATCAAAATAATTGAGAGTAAAAGCAGCAACAACCGAATACATTTATAAAAAATACCTTTAAAATAGAATTTTTGGAATACACAGTTTATTCGATGTACACCGCCGTACAATAAATTGTACCTTGTGATTCTAAATTGGCATGGCGATGTTCCATTTTTCCATACACGAAGTCGTATATTAAGTCTCGAGTGGGAATACTTCTAATAGTGTTGACGCGAAGCTCGTTAAGTATCCGAAGTGTTCGAAAAAGTCGAAATAAAAAATGAAGTCTCGGGGTTGTGTTTTGCTCTTTAAAACACATCCTGAGCATGAATATAGAAACAGGGAAGGGGAGGGAGCTAAGTCCCTGAACCACGTTTGCCGAAATACGCGCAAAATTGAAAATCATCTCGCTGTGGAAATTTCACCAATATTTTTCATTATTTTCTCTTGAAACATTTCTTACTTCCTTTTGTGTGCTCATGGAGGGTCGGTCTTTCGTAATCAAATTTTTGTCTTATGTCTTAGCCAACTAATTGAAAAAACAAATGAATACAACCTCCCTCTGAACCTGTTTTTTATAGATTTTCAAAAAGCATTCGATTTGATTGACCTGTCTCATCTCTGGAAAGCCTTATATCGTCAAAGAATCTCAGAAACTGCTGTAAATATTTTGACGGAGTTGTATAGTAATTCGGAGGGGAGGGTAAAATAGATAAAGTAGGTAAAATATTCGAAATTAAAAGGGAGAGGGGGATAAAAAGGTGATCCTTACCTCCCAACTTATTCAACAGCCTCCTAGAGGAAATGTTTTGGGAAAAAGGGGTATAAATAAATGGAAAATAGCTCTCTAACCTCAGATTCGTATCTGATATAGTCTTCATCTCATAGGATATTCGAAAGCTGCAAAAAATGGCCGATGAATTCTGTGAAGCAAGTAAAAAACCTGGGCCTAACATTAACGCAAAAAAATACCATCTTTTTCTCGAACCATAAATCAAATCTCATAAAAATTGAAGAAGAAATAATCTAAATCTAGCCAGACAGGGGTGCAACCAGAACTTTTTTTGGTGGGAACTATAATTGAGAGAAAAAAACTTTGGCAGGGGTGAAAACTCGATTTGGTACCTGCCTATATTTTTCGATTTTTTTTTGGAAGGAGGCTATTGCTTTCTAGTCCCCTCTTGGCTGTGCCTTTGTAGCCAGATAATTTTCTTTAAGGAAAAAATGGGGGGAAGAGGTATGTAAAAGAAGAGCGAATGCGTGGGAAAATTATGTATTATTGGTTATTGAAAATTTATCCGTTGATTTTGGGAATAAAAATTAAGGGTAGATGAAGAAATACCCAAGTAAGAAGTCTGACCGGAGCAAAAGACTGTAGGTGTATTGCTAAAAAGTTAAAGTTTGATTATGCAGGACATGTTGCCGGAGGAGGTACAGGAAGGTGGGGCAGAAGGGTATTGGACTGGTATCCTAAGGAGGGAAGGAGAACGCGGAAAATGCGATCAAATTATCGATCTGATCCCGCGAACCTCTTCTGTAACCGAACCCGGTGTATATGTCTAGATCATAATAATGTTAAGATAATTATGTTAAGATAATTTGCACCCCAATCTTGACTTTTTCTCCTTCTCAGAAGATAATTCGAATTTGCCAAAAAATTTAACATAGTATCGAAATAGGAGTATTTTGAATCGTTAAGTTCGAAAATTTTGTCAATTTTTGATCTCACCCCGATTTGAGCCTTAAAATTCAGATTTGAGTCCTTCAAATAGACCTATTGGCTTTTGCTGGAAAAATTCAACACGAGATCGGGATAGCGGTTTTGGAGTCGATTTTAATCCGATTCTGATTCGGACCCCTTAATCTGAATTTTAGACTCCCTCAAATAGACAAAACTGACTGAACTAGGAAAATCTAACAATGTATGATTCCCCTCGTTCCCCAAAATCGACTTTCCCCTTTTTAAGGGGACCAGATTGACTCTGGCGAAAATATTGAAAGTACCTTTGGATTGCCGATTTCAGTAATTTAAGGAAATTTTGGATCCGACCCGTTTTGGGCTGCAAATGCAAATTTTTAGTCTTTCAAATGAATTAATTTGACTTTGCCAAAAATGTTGAACGCATTATTGGAGAATCGATTTTCTTTGTGTATCGCTGAGTTCGAAAATTCAATTAAATTTTTGATCTGGCACCGTTTTGGGCGTTGAATCTCGTCTTCTCCTTTTTCGTTTGAAGGGTCTATTTTGTCATACGAGAAAACCTGGAAGAAAGTAATGGAATAAGAATTTCTTGGGTTGCTTATTCCGGAAATCAAATTAGGTATTCGATCAGACCTTAATTCAGTCTCTAAAATGATAAACTCTATATCTTTAATTTGAAGAAGATAATCATCTCTTCCTGAATGAGGGAGAACTTCATCCCTTTTTCTTATGAACCAGAAGTACAGTGTTCCCTTCTTTGAAGAATGAATATAACTTATTGAAAAAGATAAGAAGGAAATAGCTCTACTCTTTTCCTCCGTGAAAAAAAAAATGTTTTTAGAGAGAGAAGAGCGGAAAATGATCCCTTCCATTTCCTAAACGGGAAGAACATGATGCTTTTATTCCAAAAAGATTAACCAAAGTTTTTCTTTTCGGAAACCTGTTTCCCGATCGGTCGTCAGCGACAGTTATTTCGACACTATCGATCTTGCTCATTTCGACTGAAATATCGGCAGTTCGGCAGAAATTACAACCAATCAGAAGTCAGCATTTTGTATCGGAAACGCCCCGTTTGTCGACAGAAGTTCGGAAGTTCGATACTTTCTCGACAATTTTTCGACAGTTCGACAATTTTCAATTCGATGTTTCGATTGTTTGTTCGGAAGCATTTCGACATTTCGGCTATTCCTTCGATACTATTTCGGCGTTTTTTTCGACATCAGTTCGACATTTCGGCTATTCCTTCGATACTATTTCGGCGTCTTTTTTTCGACAATCCGACGGCGCGTTCGACAATATTTCGATAGTTTGGCCATTCCTTCGATAGTATTTCGGCGTTTTTTCGACAGGGCGTTCGACACTATTTCGATATTTTCTCACCCTAGAAATTAATCCCTCCTCCCTTTTCGTCCAGGGATCCTTTCATAGGCGCAACCTGGGGAGGTACGGGCTATAACCCCTCCCTTAAAAGACCTGAGCAAGGAATTTTAAGCTAAAAACTGCAAGCTGAGTATTTCATTTTTCATTTACCCACCCCATTCTCCCAAGTTTTACTGGCTGAGCGCGTTCTCTCTCATTTTTACTATTAATAGATATGTGTCCTTCACTTCTGTGAACCTGAAGTATTTCTTTTCAGAATAGGTATAAATGTTTCGCGTCAAACAGACGGATTATTAAAGTCATTCGAATACTGGAAAGAATAGAAAATTCAGAATTTCACCTATATATATTTTTGAGAAAATTTAAAACAATTTTTTATAAATTATTACACATGCGAAGCGTGATACACTGCGTACTGTGGAAGTATTCCGCCGTCCATATACTGAGAGTAATCACCGTCGGAGCCACACCTAGAAGAAAGTGTAAGATTTCAATGCTAAGTTACTGAAATATTAAGTATTCACACAACAAGTTAAGGTCTATATCCTAAAATATATTCAAAATAGATAAATATACAATCTAATTTTGCGACCTCTGAAAGGATCTACAGAGAAAACAATAATGTTCGATTAATAGAAAATTGCGAAAGCATCATCATAGATTTTATGGTATAAGAAAACGGGAAAAAAATGTCGAGGGCTGGTCTCGTGAAAAAAAAATAAAATAAAGGTACCCATTCATGTCCTTATACCTGTATTGTGTTTCGAACAAACGTTTTTGCAAAATTCTAATTTTCTTCAAATAGGTTTCATACAGGGGCGGAAATAGAGCGATTTTTTTGAGGGGGGGGGGTTGAAGCCCCAGTGCCTAAAATCTTCTATACACATAAACATGAATGTATCATTTCCATGAAAATTTCTTTTAACAACACAGCTGCAAACTGCACGTGTCTCCTGCAGTGACATATATTGTAACATTTCTGGTTTTCTTCTGAATTTGTAGAAAGATCTATAGTCATTATTACGTGGAATGTAAGGAGCAAACTGTGGATTTACGTAGGTATTTTCTTGTGACTAATACATTGGAAAAAAAGGTTCTCAAACAGCTTTGAACTTTGTAGTTTACTTGCTTTGGGCACTCACACACATCTGCCTTGGTCTTTTTCGTTATCAGTGGGATCACGATTGACTGAACTCACTTAAACCAACTTACTTTAGCCAACTCACTTAAGCCCACGGTCAAGGGTAATAAAAATCCAAAAAAATCATAGCCTCCCCCCCCCCAAAAAAAATTAATAAATAAAAAAACTACAAAAAGTAGATTTTTCACTGTAATACTTCCTTTGTAAGAAGAAAAAAAAAGAAGAAAAAAAGCATGACATCACAAACGATAATAGCGATACTCGTATAGTTTTATATTTTTCACTTAGGGAGGGACAATTTCGAAACTGGAGGGCTTATCCCCTTAGCCCCCTATATTTCCGCCTCCGTTTCATGCCGAAAATAGAAATAGAACAAAATACTGAAAATCCAAGAAGGTGATGCGTTGTTTTCAATTATAGAAAAAGTTTCCCTTCATTCTCGACAAAAAATTTGACTTCGGTTTCCGAGCGTCGATCCTACCCACAAGTATGCTATGAAATGTCAATTCCTCTATGTACATATAATTTTCAAGTTTCAAGAAATTTAGTGAGTCGTGCCCAATTCAAACAAAAATTGCAGTCCTGGTCATTATGACGGAGTTTTCCAATTCTAAGTCCTTTGTTCTCTCTCTCAAGGTATAATTTGCTAACTTTTAAATTTTTAAATGACCATGATTGAAAATGAATTACTTTAAATGACTTCATGACCTTTTTTCAAAATAAATGACTTTCAATGTCTTAAATGACAGTTAGAACCCTGTTCATATATGAATGGGGAATTCAGGCGTCAGAATAATGATGTATGAAAGGATTTCATCCCTAAAATTATTAATGAGATAATACGACTCGAGCATACACTCTATCATATGTATCAATTAAAGATTGCATCGTCGATGTTAAGTTCATAATGGTAGACGTACAATGACAAGGAATTCCATTCCATTCCTAATTCCCATTCAAGCTGCTGCTAGTCATCGCGCTGGGTTACAGACAATAAGGTTTTGCCCCACTCAAGAAAAACAGAATTTTCTGTGTTGTACAGCACCAGATTTACCTACAGGCACTACAACAAGCACCAGCTCGGAGCAGCCAATTTTGAGCATTTTTGTTTTCAGCACATTTTGGCGGGCCACCAGCCAGACACGGTGCTGTAAATAAAAAACTACTGAACAGATACAAAAAAATTTCCAGCTAGGTGCCTGGGGCCCCAAGTGCTTGTAAGCGACTTTAATATTAATCCGGCTTCATGATTTCCACAATAATGCTATTGAAGAAATTAATAGAATCCCAATCCGATCTCTACTTAGTCTACCTAATTAAAATAATCAAACAGGAATAGGTATAGGAAATGACAACTAATTGACAGTTAGTGATGACGGGAACACATGTGGCATCAGTTACTGTGTACATTCTTGAACAAAATTTGCGAGTTCAGGATGTCCCAAAAGAATGAGCATAGCCAAGAGGGGGGGGGCAAGAGGAAAACCTGAAATTGAACGTAAAAATATGCAAGAATGAGCAATTTTTCGCCTTTAAAACACGTGTTTTTTTTTTTTAATTTTGCTTGAGCAGTAATTTTATTTTCATTTTTTATAAAATAGTCCCCTAATACATATTATATTGGCAATTTTCAAAAAATACCACAATTTTCGACTTTTTTCCCCTTGGAAGTCTTACTCCCCCCTCCCCTTGAGAAAATCCTGACTACAACACTGCCCAAAAGTCAGGTTCCAATTTTGCTTGGTACACTACACATACTGCCTGATTCTCGCCCGTCTTCATGCGTCTCGAGACCAGACTCTCAATGTGACCACGGCAGACACACGGAACATTTTTGTGTACCTTCTTGCCGTTCTGCAAACTGTGCAGTTCGCGGGTTTAGTTGCTGAAATCGAAATGATCAGATAGTGGGACCAGACTTCTAGGACACCCCTTTCACTCTGAAACAGTCTACTGTTTCCAAGATGTACCCAATCAATATACTTTGATCGACGTATCATCTTATAATTCGCTTACAAATTATATCCTCCTTCGATGTGGAGAAGAATTTCGAGTTCAAGGAATAACTGAATACAGCTTCAAGCTTTGACTGGGAAATTCCTGGTTCTACAATGTAAAATCTGCCCCCTCCCCAATTAGGGCGCTAGAAATGCACAGACGCAAAATTAGGTACATACATTTTAATGAAAAAACATAGGGTCTGAGGGGTCAAGCAAAAACTGTTTAAACGGCCGGTGGACCGGCTAGGGGCAATTTTCCCCCTATCTTCCCTCATTGATCCACTCCTAGAATAATTAGTAACTGAATATTCCATTAAATGACAAAAATGTGACATAACTTACCGATAAATAACAGTGCATGCAAATCCGCTTCACGAATATTAAACCACTGAACCACTCAGCGACGCATGAAATTTTAACTGAAACCACTTATTCCGCACTTCCAGACTCCGGAGTCGAGATAACACACTCGTACCTATTACCGAACAGGATCGTGGGAATATTCGCAAACGTGTAAAGGCGCCGACGCGACGACAACCTTCAAAGCTCAATTCTTTTGCACATCACTATGCGGCTGACGAATATTCGATGATCAGCCTAACTTCGGACACTGTTCGATAGTAATTCGACAGCAATCAAATTTACTCGTTCCACTCAGTCGAACTTCCGACACTGTTCGACAGTAATTCGACAGCAATCAAATTTATTCGTCCCGCCCCTTTATTTTCAGCCAATTAGAAAGCTTTAGTCGAAGATTTCGATAGTTCGACACATGTCGAACTGTCGAACGACACTAATTTTGTCAGATCGGGTTTCTTTCAGAAGAAAAAGAAAATCTTGTTTTTCACCTTGGTGAAAAGTGAAAAGCGCTTTGTTTCTTTCTTTGATGATTAAAAAAAAAAGAGGAAATTGCGGGAGTAGTTGCTCTATTTTTCTTTCTTAGGGGAAAGAGAAACTTATTTATTTTGTCAAGGAATGTGAGGAAAATAGTCCCTTCGCTTTCCTCAGTGAGAAACACCCTTTTAATTTTTTCTTCAAAAAAAGGAAAACATGCAACTTCTCTTTAGAAAATAATTAAATAAATAAATAAATAAATAAAAAGAAAATTATTTATTTATTTTTTCATATGTACCTATAAAAACTCTGCTTTCCACTTCATGCATATGAGAAATGATTGTTTTCTTTCTTTGAGAAGAATGAAAGAAATTAACTTTTTTTGTATGAGAAGATAATGAATTCGTAAGAAAAATAAGATTGGGTTATGAGGGGGCGGGGGTTCTTATGTGCTCTCATTTAATGTTGACAGTTTCATTTTCTTGAGTCAAGTCAGTTTTTTCAATTCAACGTTTGAAATTTATATTTTGGGTACCATACTGAGGTGAGACTACAAAATCTAGTTAAGCTTATATGTCAGCTTAGCCACCCAAAAAACTCTTCCTAATATACTCCATTTCTGTCGATTTCAAATTAGCACCTTTAAAGAGAAAAAAGTCCAAATTTTCGATAGCACGTAGTTGCGGTTGAATCGAAAACCTGATTGAATTTTCGAGCTTAGCGACACAGAAAACACTATTCCGGAAATTCGCTGGATTTTCCTAGTAGGTTCAATCGAGAAATGACAATTATTTTTCTCCTTCCTCGTGGAAAGGTCGAATTCTTTTCATTTTGGAAATGGAAGAAGTTTTTTTGTCTGTTTTTGTGAAGCACAAAGTAGCCCTTCAAAAGAGGAAGAAGTCGTATTAGTGGCCCAAATTGGGATCGGATAAAGATCTAATTTTCGAATTTAGTATTCTGGTATGTTGTTCAGTTTGCCCATTCAGAAGAGTCAAATTTAAATTTTCGTTCCAAAATCAGGATTTGACCCAATAATTTAATTCAATTTTTAAAATCGACGTGAAAATCCCTTTGTTTTATTTTATTAGTTGAATTATTTTGCAAAATTTGAGGAAGTCAAATTTAGACTTTGGGACCTGGATCGGAATCGGATTAAAAAATCTAACTGAATTTTCGAAATCGAATGTGCCCCAAAAACCACTATTCCAATCCCTTGTTCAATTTTCTTAGTGAAGGTGAATGGGTCTATTTGAAGGGCTCAAATCTAAATTTTAGTGCTTAAGTCGAGATCTGGTCAAAAACGTTATCAAACTTTCAAACTTACCAACCGAAAATACTTATTTTGATACCTTGTTCAATTTTCTAGGCAGATTCAAATTTTTGCACCGAGTCAGTATCTTTTGGTCAATTTTGTTTTTGCTTACTATAAATTTTTTGTAAAGTTGGCATTTTTTATCGACATATTTCCAGTCCCTCTTCATATCGATAGCGATCATAACGCCGCTTTGAAGACTTGAGTTGGCTTGTTTAAGACTAGGTAGGACTTTGCCATTCGTGAAACTTTTTTTTAATGTCAGTTTTTCTCTTTGAGTGAGGTAAATGCTCTCACAGCCCTTCTTCTGTATCCACCCCTGAATGCATACTAAACAGTTTAGAAATAAAACTACTTTGTCATAAACTGCTACGTTGATAAATCCGATTGGCTAAATTATTTTCCTCTTAATCTTCTCGTTTTATCAATTTGCTCATAAGGAACTAATGTTACAATGGAGCTGCAAAGTTGTGGAATACTACTACTTAAAAATTTGTTATCAAATATGCCAAAAATTAATTAGTTTCCAAGATATTCTGGGGTGAACTTTATAAACGGACAAACTTCATTGCAGAATCCTGCCTTCTATAGAATTATAATGATATCGATAGTTTTGATCGTTTGCCAGCACTAGTTATTGAAGCATCAACTTAAAAGCAAAAGAAAAACCTTTTGCAGTGAACGAATAGCTCTTAGTTTGCTAATTTTTGGGCAGAGGCAGTTATGAAGTTACTGTTTTCTAGGAAGAGATGGCTGCGTAGAGGTACTGAGCCCCAAAACGCTTGATTTTCGGAAACCAGGAAGGTAGATGAAAACTGAATTCTCAACGGCTTCTTTAGTAGAGGGGAGGCGGTTAAATTTCTTCACGGCTGTGTTTTCATAACTCATGAAGCTGTGATTTTTCAATAATTTCTTTGGTTCTTGCGGTTAGTTAACCTCCCTCACTGTTTTGTTTATTCAGTTTTTTTATCATCGGAATTTTACTTTTCTCAGTCGAAACCGACTTCATCCACATCCGTATGTTTTTCTAACTTACCTATAAAAATTTAACGTAATTGCATCACCCCCAACGCTATCTTCGTAACTTTTCAAACAAAAGTAATTAATTTCTTGCGACCAGCGCGTCGTTTATCTATCCGGAAAAACAAACACAAAAAATGAACTTTATTTTATTTACATTGCGTAACGTCCAGAATATTTTTCGTTTTTTCTACTCCTGCTTCTATAATATAAAAACGATCACGATAAAAATGCATGACCTGATGTAAGTCTCACTGCATTGTATATAACTGCAGACCGAGTGTACATTTGCGTTTTACGTGCTGATAATGCAGAATGGAATATAATTGTAGTTAAATATTGACTTTGATTGTAGCCGTACAGAAATAAACCGAATAAAATTTCAGATTGATCTGTTTTGCCGCCATTCAAAAGACACGATAATTGTAGCGTAAGAGAGATAAGTCATTGAGAGTAACGCAATAAAAACTAGTGTTATCTCAGGACAACATACAACGATTCATGTAAAAAATCTGATTCATACCCGACATGTGTCAGGTATGTGGAAAATCCACGCTGTTCAAAAGTTGTATGATCACTTGAAGGGAATGAACCATGAATACCTTCGGAGAAATCAATTATTTAGCCACTTTTTTGAAACAGACTGCACCCAGTGATTGTTACACTATGTTCGTTTTAGAATTACTCAAAACAACAGGGACGTACCGATAGGGATGGGGCGAGAGGGGGCAACTTACACCCCCCCCCCCTCCTGTAGGAATTTTTTACTCAGCAGTTGGGAAAATTCACGATTTCAGTCAGGCGAGTTGGGACAATCCACCATTATTTATTTTTTTTTTTTTGCTTTAAGACTTGGGAATTGAGTTGAGAAGTTGGGAAAACCCGACAAGCAAAAGGTTTCTCTTCTTTTGCTTGGATACTTGGGAATTTTGAGTTAAGTCAGTTGGAAAAATCCAACAGGCTAAAAGGTTTTTTTTTTGCTTTGATACTTGGAAATTCTGAGTTGAGTCAGTTGGGACTTTCACAATTTTTACTCCCCCCCCCCCCAGTTACTCCCCTCCGGAAAGCTCTTCGGTACGTCCCAGCAAAACAAAATGTATCTATAGGATCTATCAGTAGTGTAGGGTTAGGGTATACAATGGGGGCTGAAATTTCTTATCAGTTCTGGGGAATAAGAAAAAAAACGTCAGATTTGTGAATCTAATTACTTATTAGAAAAATATTTCGAATTTTGATACTCATGGCTGGAAAGAGGCATTTTGCTAATTATCTATGGAGTTACACAGTTTTGTAGAGAAATCAAAAATTTAAGCATCATTTGACGGACTCACGGCTTGGGGCGGTTTAAATACTGCTTATGATTCTTCCAATCTTAGCTGAAAATCTTGACCAATCGCCTAAACTCTTCTGAGATTAAAACTCTGTTAGAATCTTCTGGACTAGTTCAGGGTTTCCTTAAACAGGGATGTATCAAGGGAGTTTTTTAGAGGGGGGGAGAACTTGATTTTGTTAACTTAAAATGTAGATTTTTCCTAGTAAGAATCCGAATATCTTTATTAGCTTCCTTCCCCGCCTACTGATGCGATGCCCGAAAGGGTGGTGCGGTGTCATAGGGGCCACTTTGGCATGCGTGCATCGCCATACATCTCACCACACCATCTGTATCAGCCTGAGGGGTCCTTTACCCCTCGAGGACCTAAAATTGACTTGAATTTGAGTTTTTGCTACTTGCGTAAAACTTTTCTGCATCAAATTTTGTGAAAAAATTAGTTGTGACACTGTTTGAAACACTCAATAAAAAATAGCAAAATGTTCGGAGAAAATGCGATTTTGATCTATTATTTCGTCTAGAGGCTCGGGGGAGGGGCGTGAAGGGTTAAGATACCACTTAGATTGGAGATTTTCAAAATCAAAATGTTGATTAAAATATCATTTCTTTCCTAAGCAAAAATTATAATAAGCCTTTTTAGTGTTGATACAGCTAGTGTATTCTTAGTAAAATATTTTGCAATTTAAGATTATATTTACCTTCTTCACCTTCTACCACCCCTTACCCTGTCATATTCAACCTACTCCATTCTTTCTTATCGCAGGCCACTTTGTGGTAGAAACTGTTTCTGAGAAGTATATCGAATTTGTCCCGCCGTCTTGCTGTTTGTCTAACTCTGCTTCTTTCGAGATGGAAGAGCTGCCATAAAATAAGTTGGTATGCCCATCTGGTATTTTTTAATCGGGCAAAATTACCGCCCCAGTTTTATTTTTCTCTCTTAATGGTGGTAACCATACCATGGTTAATTGTTTTAGATGAGCGATCTTATCAGTATTTCCTATTTTTAGAATGGGTCTCTCCATCTTATCTTGAGTAACTCTTTTTTCTTGTGCTACAGTAAGGGACCAGGCCTGTGAACCATAAATTAACGTTGGAATAACACAAGTGTCGAATTTATGTCGCTTTTTATTCTGTTTTTGAATTCCCCGTTGAAAATATTTTTAGAATTTCAGAACTTTATCTACGTTAGCGCTTTTCTCCGGTTGACTGATTTCTTCCCTATTTTTTCCAGGGTTACCATTTCTAGTCCTGCTTTTTGTCCCGCGTTTATTAGTTCCATTGAAATTGAAATTGAAATTACCTTTATTGAGGATATTTTCTATAGCATTTGTTTAGTCTGAGTAATGTAGCTAGACACCAGAATAACTTCGGCTGCAAATCTGAGGTTGCTCAGATATTATATATTTGTCATAATTTCTTTTTCCTTCCACTCTACGAGTATTACTCTGAAGACCTCCTTCAACAGACAGTTGAACAGAATCGGGGAAATAGGGCTCTCCTGTCTAACTTTTTCGATGTTGTGGGTTTTTTATACTTGGGAGACTTTTCGGCATCAAATTTTGTGAAAAACTATTAGTAATGATACTGTTTGATACATTCACTAAAAAATATGTAATAGCAAATGTAATGCGAAAATTCGATTTTTGGCAGTTATTTCGTCCCTAAAGTCGGGAGGAGGTGAAGTATCACTCGGATTGGTGGGTATTCAAAATATTGATTTGTGTAAGAACCTTGATGAACTGTATCCAATTTTCAGCCCCCATTAATTTTTTCTCATCTTGCTATCAATCTTCTAAATACCATTTTTTCTTGCTTAAGCGAAAACTTATCCGATCCGAAATTCGACTACAACTTGGTAAGGTCTTCGACTTAAATTCTGAAAATTTACGCCAACTATAATCTTTTTTTTTTTTTTGTGGGAGGGTTGCCACGTCATGGGCAGCCTGTTGGCTAGAGACGTGGGACTGAACAGGTTACATTTTGGAGTAGAGGTTTGTGGCTTTTAGGAATGATATGAGCTTAAGATTTTGGGTGTGATTGTTGGAGAGCAGGGATTCTATTGTTGAGTTTGGCATATGGATATTTCCCTGGGATTGGAATTTTGAGTATTGAGTAATTACGTGGTTAATGGAGATAGGAGTATTACATGTATCGCAGGTTGGTTGGGATAGTTTGTGGTAGTTTGTTCAGGATATAGTTGTAAGTGAGAGCGGAGTGTCCAGTTCGTAATCTGAACCGAACTTTTGGTAGGATGTTCTCCAGGAGTGAACTGTAGTTTTTATGGATTTTAGTTTGTTAGTTGGCAGGACTTGATCCTAGCGTCGTTGCGAGGATTTGTGCCCGAATGATTTACTGATTTTTTTGACGTCTGATATCGGGATTGGAATGTTAGGGATTGGAGAAATGTTTAAGGAAAGTTTAGCGCTTTCATGGGCTATATTGTCGTTTTGAAGAATTTTAGAGTGGGAAGGGATCCTACGTAGAGTGATAATTCTTTTTTTGAGGGCGATAGCATCTGTACTATCTTTTGGGAGATGGGGTGCTGTTTATTTTTGTGGAAATTTTGTATGGATATGAGAGCTGATAGCGAGTCGTTTAGTGTGAGGTCTAGGCAATACGTATTGGATGGCTAGTTTAATGGCATAGTGTTCTGTTGAAAGGATTGAGAAGTGTGTGGGTAGTGGGTATGGGACTGCAATGTTTTCGTGGACAATGGAGCATCCTGATTTATCTGCTGATTTGGAGCCATCTGTGTATATTTGGATGGAGTTTGGGTATTTGTTAAGGAGGAGATTGAGATTTTGTTGAGATATGTCGAGGTCGGTAAGTGATAGGTCTAGCTTTGGTGAGTACGAGAGCCAAGGTGGATAGATATTGTAGATGTAATAGTTTGGTATTAGTTTGGATGATTGATTGTAAGAGATTGGTGTTATTGAAAGGCATGGAATTAGGAGGGATCATGAAGTGACAGAGGCTGGTGAAGTTGGGGTTAGCGAGGCCGAATCTAATTATTGGTTCATGAAAAATATCAAGTTCAAAATTTGAAAATATAATTCAAATCAAATCTATTTACCCTGAACAGAAAACAAACTAAGTTTCACTGCCTCTCTATGCATCAAGTTGACCTTTACTTACTTTTAGTACACTTTTTTTTTGGATTATTTCAAGTGTCTCCCCCTTCCCTCAATTGGTTTTAATGAAATATAGAAAGAATAGTACAAGATTTCAGCTCGATGGAATGAGCGCAATACCTGCCACAAGCCCCCTTCCCTGTTTATCGAAAAACTTATAAAGTTTTGACATGAGTAAGGTTGGAAAATTTTCAAGAGATTCAGAGGGTTTTGAATGACTTTATGACTATAGAGTCTTAAACAAGTCTAAAAGAGTTTTAAATATATCTGGAAACGGTTTAAAAGTTACTGAAGTAGTATCAAGGAAGTCTCATGGAATCTCAAACGAAACTGGGGTGTGGAAAAGTACTAATAAGTTTGAATCAGGTCTGGAAATATTCTTCAACGAGTGCGAATGAAGAGGTTTTACCTAAATCGTTTTGAACATGTTTAGAGTCGGGTCACAGAGTTTTAAACATTACTGAAAGAATCTGAAAGAATCTAAAACACTCTGGGTATAATAGGAGGTCTACCATCCGTGAAAGTCATGAAAGTCATAAATGGCAGTCGGTGGTCATGAAAGTCATGACAAATAATTTATTAATTCAATTGTATATGTAATTTGCTTCTTCCAAAAGATCATAAATTCTCACCAAATTCTTGTGGAAAAAAGAAAAAATTAAAAAAAAAAACAGATCGTAAGCAGCAGACAGGGTGCCTAACTGTCGATTAATTATTTTCGAAAATTAATTCGCGACAGGTGACAACATGAGCTTGCCATGGTAGGTGGTGACATGAGCCGGCCTGCTGTGTGGATGATTTTGTAGATGAATTTTTAATGTACATTTTAGTGAATTTATAATTAACTCATCTTCCTTTTTAAACGTGAACTCAAAATATCAGCATAAGAAAAAATTGAACTAGTATCATTAAAACGTCAAAATTAATTTTTATTTTCAAAATTTAAGACCTGTAACATGAGTGTTGTGAGCTCATGGAAAAAGTCATAGAAAGGTCATGAGAAAGCAGAGTTAGGCAGAATTTAAATCTTCAAGCATTTTAAATCCAAATTTCCTGAAATCGTGTTTTGAATTTTGGATTTCAAATCCTTTTTCAAAAAGGATTTTGTACTCAGCTCTTAATTATTAGCAAAGGATTTGCATTTTAATTATTCCAAAAATAATTAAAATCCAAATCCAAAAATAGGGGTCGTTTAGTTGGTTTTTTCTTAACAGCGTCCAATTAGCATTTTAGCGCTGAGCTACAGACAGGACTGCTTAGCCAATCTAAAGGGCTAAAAACGTAGCTAAAAGCTAACGTTTCCAAACGATTGGCTTCAGCTAACAGTTAACAGCTAACGTAGTCTCATTAGCTAGCAAATAGCTACCTAATTTTGGGCCAAAATCGATCGGCTAACGGCTAAAAGCTTCGGCTTAGCTAAGCAGCCTTAGCCACAGACAACAATTTGAATCTTGTATGCGAATGTCCTCAGCCAGTGGTAGATTGAAGATTGCTTGTGTGCTTACTGCTGAGTTACTGAAATTTAGAAGTCAAAATTCAGGTTGTTGATTGTTGAATTTTGTATTATTTATTTCCCCAATTTTTCTAAAAATTGAGAGGATTTAGGATTTTGGGTTTGAAATTTTTTTATAAAAAGGATTTGAGACTTTGAATTCAATTCCTTTTTTTTACCAGGATTTTGGATTTTGGATTTAAATCTTGAAGTTTCCGGATTTTGCCCATCCCTGTGAGAAAGTCATTGATTTCATAAATTTGTACTCAGTAGGCACCCTGTATATGAGATTCGTATAACGAAATTGAGGAATCATAAATAAGTCTGAAACTTAGAATGAACTTAATGATTTTTAATAGGGATTCTTGTCCCATGCAGTGTAATATACGAGTAGACCTTCGCGTAGTTCCAGCTTGTGGGGTGAACTCCAAATATTTAGTATTTTCCAATGAAATTTTGCGCACTTTATTTTCAATTTTCATATGGAAATGCAACTAAGTATATAATTGGAGTCTCATAATTTTATTTTCCTATGAGGCTTCACGAGGTCGCATACTCGTACTTTAGCTGTTTCTGAAACTGCTAGCGCGAGGCCTTATGCGGGGGCACACTTTAGCTACCCGTAACGCCGTTTTTGCTTCGCAGGGTGTTTGTCAGGCTCTAGAGGGTTAAACACATAAGAGCTGCTGGTCAGAATAACCACCGGTTGCACCTCTCCAGTCATGCTCGAGGCGTCCGTAAATAGGCGAACCCGACGATCTGACCAAACGTTCGCACACTCATAGATCTGCCCTCTCCATCTCGTCACTATTTGCTCGCCACGAAACTCGGCTAAAAAGTCAGAGGGTTAATTGTTAGCGAAAGCTGTACGTCACGTGTATTTAACGTCACAACGAAAATGAAAAAGCCGAGGTCACAAAAATGACAAATTAATGCAAACAGCTGGGTGAAAATTGGTACGCGTTCATCCGAAAACTGTATTTATGGAAACACAAGCCACGCTAGTGTAAGACAAGCACCGGGTGTACACTTACGCACACATAGCGAGGGAAAAAAAGTCAAATACAAGGATATTACAGCCACTGTAGACCTATACAGCGTTACAAATTCGAGCACCACCATTTTTTATCGGCTCCACTTCTTACAATTCGGTCGTAAAAATCGATTCGTGGAAATTCTGTATCAGTATAATCGAAATAAAGGCTTCTGGAGTTGAATTAAAAAAAAAAAGACCACGCGAGAGAGAAAGAGAAAGACGTAAGAAGAAAAAATAAAAACTAGATGACAAACCTTTAACCCACGAAGGAATATTAATGTAGCGTTGAATGTAACGAAGCGTTTTCAAGAGGGCCCCCTCGTCGTGGTGGTGCGCTGCGAGGGAGGTGTATGTAATAGGCGTAAGGACGGTAAAGGGTGCCAAGTTAAAAAGGGCTTTCAAAGGGTACCTTCTCCTCGTCTCGTATATTCGGCGAGCCCTGCGACGTCGTCGTAACTAATATTATATAAAGGGCTGAATGGTATTACTAAAAAAGGGGAGCCAACTGTAAAGCCGCTGATATTTTAGGGGAAGAGTTAAAGGCGCGTTCGCATTTCGCGGCACGAGAGCCGAGAGCTACAGATTGTCTTGTGTATAGTTTCTGTTTGGAAAATAAGCATGATGAGGTGTTTTGACGCGATTTCTGGGAATCGAGGCTATTCAAATGCGCGGAATGGCGAAAAGCGAATTTAAAAATTGGAGCGAAATAATCTGGAACAAAAGAAGTCTATATAATTGCAGGTCTGCGGCTTGGGAAAATAACGGTACATGAATTATCATTTGAGAAGGCTGAAAGAAACTCGAGAGTCGAGCTCAACAGGCCCAATGTCGTTTCAGCTATACGTCAGGATGTTTCTTGTTTTAAACATTTCCGAATTTTGGACGATACGCCCCTTCAAGTTTTTCCAATGACGTTTCAGCTGTATGTTAGGGTGTTTCTTATTTTTAAAATTTTCGAATTTTGAACGAGACGTCTCTGAAGGTTTTCCTTATATGAAAATTTCATTTTCTTTGTCCTACGGACCTTGAAACAAGCCTTCATTTACGTAAGGACTCGCCTTCAAAAACTTCACCAACTAAAAAAACGACTTTACAGAAGGGAATAACGCGATTGCAGTAAACATTAGTGTGTTTCACAGAATAATTTTTTCGGTATATTTTGCTCCCAAGAGTTTGTTCTAGTTAATGTAAAAACACACCAGCTACAATTGTTTTGAAATGAATTGTGGTGCTCCACTCCTTGGTATCTTCCTAGTCCAACTAACAAGACTGTATCAAGGTATAATCAGCCATAATATAAGACAAGACAGAATAAACCATGATCCGACGAAGTAAGGTAGATTAGTTATGTCGTAGTGAGTGTTTTCCCCTTATTGCCCCAACAGAGCTGTAGAAAACTGAACATAAGTTTTCATTTTTTTCAAACATTGTATCATTTGTCAACTTGTTTTTTTTTTTTTTTTTTTTTTGGACGTTTTGATTCTGAGGCTGTTCTGAACGAACACACCTTGGGCATGTGAAACAATTTTCAGGTCCCATACTAGCCCCATAAACTTAGGGGTCTGGTTGACCGAGTGGATAGCGCGTTGGTCTCAGAATCCGGAGGTCCCGGATTCGAGCCCACGTAACTACTCGCTACATTTCGACCTAGAGGTCCAACCGGTAAAATCTGTTCTTTGAGAACATGTGAGTCGGAGTTCAAGAGCCATACAGAAACTATATGACATAGAGCTTGCTGATAAGTTTTTTTTTTCAACAAGAGTACACGTTTTCGAATCGGGGTCCAATTTTGAAAAATGCTACTTTCTACGCTCTTTCCAACGATACTAATAACTCATTTTGTCAACAAATAGTCGCTTGGTTCTCCATTTACTATTGGGAAGGGCTCTCCAATTTCATGCCCAAAATACTCCTCCATTTTGACAGGGCTTTTAAAATTTCCAATAAATTCAATTCCAAGACTTGAACACCACCCTGAGGATAGAAGTATTGAGTTCCGTTCGAACCTTTCCATTCATTTAACCATGATTAATAAAACATCATCATTTCAGTCCACTATAATCTACCCTTACTTGGATAAATCCTACTAAAATTTTGACACACCAATCTTAAACAAAAAGAGTGTTGGTGTGACCCCCATGACTATATTTTGACATTTCAAGCCATCGTAAAAATTAGTCGCCCCTTTCGGCGGATTCAGGGGCGTTAGAAATATGGTATCCACCCTTTTTGGCCAACACAACGACTCTAAATTCGAAATTACACGCAACTCTGCCCGGTGTTTCCCTCTCTTCCTGTTCTGTGGGGAAGCCGAGGGTGCTGATGAAGTGCCTGTTTTAGCGTCCTGTAGAGATAGGTTTCCATTCTCCGGGGTCTTCTGCCTGTGGTGGTTCTAGGGGGGGGGGCTGCTAATTGGCCCGCCGTGAGTGTATGGGAGAGTATTGTGGGCTGGGATACCAGTGGATGCTACAGTATGGCGCGGCGGTATTGGATGAGATGCACCCGGTGGTGTGTTTGAACGAGCGGGGAAATACGGTCTAGAATTGAACAGGCCAGACAAGGGTTCTCCAAAAATAAGAAATGTTCATAAAGTTGGAACTGAGCTTGCAACTGAGAATGAGGATGTTTAGATTCTATGTGTTCTCTACTCTACGGCTGCGAAGTGTAGACGGTTGACCTGAAGATCTCTGAGATTAATGTCTTATTATGTTGTCTTACTTTTGTCAGTACAGATTATGTCTTTATTATGTCGTCTAACTCGTATGTCAGAACAGATTAGGTCCTTGAAGGTAGCTAGTCTGTCCCTGCAAAATTTTTCAGATTTTTGGGTAGGCAACTCACCTGACGTTTTTCTCTAATGACAAAAGAGGAGGAGGAGGAAGATAGGTTTCTTGCATACAAAGAGATTTATGTTTAGTATAATTAAAATAGAAAATACATAATCGCTGATGTTCTTCGAAAACCACGTAAGTCCGAATAGGGAAATGGTTATAACGTTTTTTCTGAAGCTAAAAAATCGAGAAATTGTAATTGAGGACGTCTACCGGTCATCTGGTCATTTATTAAAAAAAAAAAAGTCATCTAAGTCATTTAAAATCATGTATTTTGAAAAGAGGTTATCGAAGTTAAGTCATTGTTTTCCGCTGTAGGTCATCTAAAAATATTTTGTTGTATTAAATAATTGGAAAAACAAACTGCCAAAATAACATAAGTTTACTGTACAAACGTCAGCTAATGAGAAAATAGTCAGCAAATATGAATGAAGTAGAAAGAAAGGATAGGAGTGATATTTGAAATGCAACATCAAGTAGGGAAGCAACAGAAAAGTAAGCGACCGGAGCGAGCAAAAATGTTTTGAAGCTACTGAAAAATTGGATAAAGGTCATCTAAAGTCATCTTCTTTTATTTATGAGTTCTAGTATATAACCTGAATAAAATATAATAAACATTATAATTAAGACATGATAGGTACGTCTAATAGAAGACATAATCTAAGGCATAATGATGGAATATGTCGTCATATTTTATCAGCAGGAGTTTTTCCCGGAGGGGGAGGAGGAGAGGGAGATCATCTCATGTCTGTCTTTATATCTTATCAGTAGGAAATAAAAAGGTAACTTGGTCTGTTCCTGCAATCTTTCAGGTAGGCAACCCGCTTGGTGTTTTTTCTCAGCGGAAAAGTTGGAGGCGGATATAATTTTCTTTATATGTATGAAAAGAAAACCTTTGAATGTCACTCAACGGAGTAGTAGTTTAACAAGTGATTTCCCATTAAAACATTTGCAGTTTTGCTTAAAAAATTTGTAAAATAGCATTTGGTAAAAAAAATTGTTCGATAGAAGAATTGTTCTGTATATTGAACAGAAAAATACCTACCCAGAGTGTGGTGAAAACTACTTTCTGAAGATCGCTGGCCTCTGCTTCAGTTTTGAATAAAAGTAAATCATTTTCATTGCAGTTTTCGAAAATAAGATTGAAAAATCCGGTTACATGATTTTCAGACATTTTACATAAATTTTTTATGTTACTTTGATCCCAACCCCACCACACGGGCTTCACAGTGGTTCACAACTTAAAAATCAAGGCTGGGTACTTAAGATATTTCGAAAATATGAGTTCATTTCTGAGGTAATTTTCTCATCATTTCCACCCAAAACTGATCCACGAGGAGTTAAAACGTGTACTATTCAAAGTAACATATGCTAATGTGTGATGTATTTAAAAAAAAGGATTTCTTGAATCGGTGAGATCGTGTCTAACCTTTTTTCAGATACGCACTCCATCCATAATGGCTTGACCTCGAACACTCTTGAAGGTTTAGGAAGCAAACTTCAACCTAAAAAGTTGTAGCGCTGCCAATACAGATTAGCAATGCTTGTGGACAGTTTTTATGAAGACGATACTGGGGATGGCCAGGATCGGCAAAAGAAGAACTACGGGGGGGGGGGCTGTCAATATTAAAAATACCGACTAAACTCCTACAAATTCACAAATAAAAAAATACTCGTTTGATTTATTTTCCCGACTGGATCGCAGAATTTGATGACTTTTTCGAACTGTTGGCAAATAACGAATAAATGCTGCAAAACTTCTTATGACAGGTAAAAAATAAGTTATCAACTACTCAGTTTTCTCGACTCGACGCAGTGTCAAAATCTCCAGAGTGGGAGTCGAAATTTCTCAATGATTGGAGGGAGGTGGTCGTCAGCCGTGTGCAACTAAAATCTTACCTAAACTATCTGCCTTTTGTGAATAACAATTCAATTGGAGTAGGTTTCCAAAATGACTGAGTTCTGATGGATGTTTTCGGATTTACATTTTCCCCTTGTTAATTTCTATTTGAACTTTAACTCAAATTTTACCCAAAAATGAAATCCTAATCAGTTTGTATGATTTCTAATGAGTCTTAGCAGAATTTTAACAGGAATCATGATTCATTCATGAAATAAAGACACTGGACAGGTGATAAATGTAATAGAGCTGATTTAGAAGAATCAGATAAAATTGAGCGTCTGGCAGAGCACTCGCGAAAATAAAATATGGGTCTTATTACTCAATACGTTAACATGGCAAAATAAAGGGTTATATTGCGCCCCCATTTGTGGCCTTTTGAGTATAATTATGAAAAATTATGGACACCCTTTGTGTAGGATTCAGTGAGGAACAATCTTTGTTTGAAAAATTTCTTCTTTGGTTGTTATTCTTCAAGGTTGTAAGAAAAAACTGATTTTGAAGAACGTATTCTTGGATATAGTAAAGTAAAAGGTACATTTATAAACCACTCTAACTTTTTCCTCAATAATTCTTGTCAGAATTATGAGATTTTAATGAGTAATATGTCAAATGGTGAGGTATATAGTTTAGTTTTATGGATTAAAAAAAATTAACTTTGTAAGTTCTTCATTGGGCGTAATTTTTGTGAAATTGAAAATTGAAGTCCAAATAAGAATATTAGTACTACAAATATGAACCACCTTGAAAATTTTGAAAAAGTCACCAAAAAATACAAAATAAACGTGAAAGTCACTTTCAGCTCCTGAACATAGATGTTTTGGTAATACCCTACATCTTCGAATCGCTTAAAAATCCTCATTTCTTCTTTTTTATTATAGATACCTTTTCGCATAACAATTCTGAATTCCACTGTTACCTTATATTCGTTTTATTTTTCAGAAGAATCTTCTTTTTTGGCATTCTGAATCAAGAAACATGAAAATTTTGGATCATAAATTTTATTGTTCCATATTAGTGACATGCCAGGAGGAAAGAGACGTAAATTTTACAGGAGAGTGGATAAACAAAATTGATAACGCATTCACGTTTCGAGATACTCAACTTTGAAGACTTACAGCAGTTTGGGAAAATTATTTAGAATTTTTTTGACAGCACCACGCGAAAGAGCGGCCAAAGATTAGTCAAAAACAGTTGTTATCACAAAAATGTTTTTTTTTTTGCGCACAGGTCCTTTTCCTCCTGGCATGTCACAATTTTAAGTTATTTTGCTACTCACTTAATATATTTTTTTCCTTCTTTAATAATCTTCGAAATATAATGAACTTCAAAATTTAGCAAATCTGAACAATGTGAGTTGATAAAATTGTGAAAAACGAATAACTCTATACAGCATTTACAGAATTGAATCGTAGCGCCGAAAACTGGATAGAACAATGTTGTTTCAGAGTTTTTTAACATGTTTCGGGATTAGTTCGCTAGGAACGCTAGCAGTAGTTCCTGTAGGGGAGTGGTCCATATTTGTGCTTGGGTTCATAATTGTACCTTTTACTCTACGTTGATCAGTCCTATTATTCAAACTTCTGTACTAAAATTCTGTTCTTTAAGAATTTTTCTCTCTATTGTGTCTAATGGTACACTGATCTATCGGTATTTTTGATGTTGTACGAAGCCCATTGAAATTGATTCTCTATTAATCTCTATTATTTTCGTCAAATTGAACGAATATAACATTTTCTTCAGATTTATGAAGTAGAACAAGTTGAGAAATTTCGATGCAAAAACTCGTCTCTTGCTTATGAATTCCTTAGTTTCGGGATCAAATTTGTATTGAAGATGGTCTTGATTTTGTTTAGTTCGGTTCTTTTGCTTGATGTAGTTTAGTTTGCTTTCCTTTGATTTGGTTTGGCTTGGTTTGATTTGTTTTAGTTTGGTTTGATTCGGTTAGTCTGTTTTCGTTTATTTTTGTTAATATAATTGTATTTCAAATTATAGAAGGGGAGGAAGGAATAAAAAAAATCAAAATCCACAAAAGTTTTTTTCTTTCTCTGTAACCACCATTGAGACATGTTGAATGTAGAAAACGTAAGATTTTACTTGTTCAGTAAAATTTAGAAAGATTCAAAGCTCAAAGCTAAGTTTTTCTCCATGGAAGTTAAAATTGGGGAAAATTGAGAATCATATGCTTATTCAAATGGTTACTCATTCATTTTGGGCTGCATGGTTTGAAGTACAAATCAGTGACCTCTGTTCTTGTACATTAATGACTGGCTGAACTTTACTCGTATATTAGATAAAACATTTTAATTCATCAAACAAAGCTATCCGTGATTCGTAAAATTGAAAAGAATGTACGACGGGCTATGATGAAGGTAGAATGCGCACGCGAGCTTTACTCCGGCTGCTCGAACTTACTTTTCAGGGCGAACCCTCTCCAAAATTGCTGGCACGAACGCGAACTTCTTCTTCGCTCGACGGGATAAAAAAAAGAACATTTTATAAAGTCACGCCATTGGTCGAACACCGCCCAGTGGAAAGGGTAGTTTTTTATTACGTTATAAAAAAAAATGCGATCGAACGCAAAAAATAAACGAAAATGGCGTCTCGCGTATAGAGCGCATGTAGGCAGTTTTATTCCGAAGGGGTTTCATTATATCAAGGAGTGGTCGATTCACCTACCGCAACGCCGCGGCTCACGGCTCACAACCCTGTAGGAAAAAAGAAAAAAGGGAGATGAAAATAAAAAAATGAAAAATAATAAAATATAACGACTCGTGTAAAATAGCTGGCGGGTCGTAAAGCCGAGCATTTTATACTCGCTCGCTTTCCGTTTCCATTTTCGTCCGGCCAGCGCTGTGCCGCTGAAATTGCATGGCCGAGGCAAAAAATTACTATAGGAAATTTCGGAAAATTCACCCTGGCCGAAAGAAACGTTTCTTTTATCGTCGCTAGTTCAATTGAATTTTATATTCTTCCGATTAATCGAATGTAGAAGAATTGTATGAGTAACTGGCAAATGCGAATTAACCAACGCATACGATCAACGGTGGTGATCTTGGGGACAGTGGGGACAAGTGTCCCAATAGAAAAATCTAAGGGTAAGACCCCTCCCCCGAAAAATTGCATTTAGTACCAAATCGTCGGTACGAAGTACCAACGTTGTCGGAATGGGAGCTACGGGCGTAAGAGATACATAGTATCATTCGCACTCTCTCCCGCTCAATTACCGTAACTTTTTCTCAAATGTAAGAGGATAATACAAGCAAAACGTATTGCGCCCCCTCTCGCCCCTTTAGGAAAGTACAGACCGCCACCAAATGATTTCCGAGCGCAGTAAGGAAAACGATAATTGTCAATTAACATATAAGTTGCAAAGTTGTTCTTAAGTCCTTTTTACAAGCTGTAGATGGATTTAACGCCATTCCGATGACAACAGAGCTCTGAACTAGGAAAGTCGATGTTTTCAATGAACTGTCTTTTTTCATTCCGGTTTTAAAGGATTAAGTAGACTTATAACCTATTTCCGAACTAGAAACCGAAAGTTGTATAAAATGTGTTAAAATTTTCCAGCCGATTTCCCTCGGATTGCGTGATACTCAGCCCCGTACAGAGAAAAAGAGGACCTGGGGGGGAATTTCCACGGGCCCCTCCTCCTTCCAGTTCATTTTGTTTTTTCGTCAGAAGGGAAAAAATTATGAGCTACTGGATAAGAGGTTTTTTTCATGGTGTAAGGAATGATTACTGATTTGATGTATGTACCTACAGTGTATGATGTAGCTGTAAGCGTTGAAATTCAGACCTTTTAAAAATATCAGGCCTCTCTGAAAGTCTGGGCCCGGGGTATTCCCCCCTCCTTCGTCAGGGTTGGTGATACTCAAATAATTAGTCCAATTAAATTATAGGTAAACCTGAAAATAATTACCAGATAAATTGTTCCTCGAAATGTTCATCCTGATAAGAGAGGAAAGTCTCCGACTGTCTGACGCCTTTATGTCCTTCAAATGTAGTACAAAGTCCCCCAAAATCAGTTTTCCACACTTTTCTTGGAAACTAAGTGTCTTAAGGCAATAAGAAATCAGTGGTAAAATGCTCTACTTCAAATTACTGATAAAATAATATCATATGGGTCATTCTTCAGAAACTGAGAATATTAAGGTGGCATTGCTTTTTTTTTTTTTTGTTAGACTCCCTCTCCCCCATAATACTTAGTTTATGTGTAGTAGCGAATATTCCACAAGTTTCCAGAGCAGGAGCATCAAAGTTTAGGGAGGAGGGATGACTTTTGTCCGCGACTAAGAATAGAACAACTTCAAGAATTTTCCAGTGAACCAGTTTTTAAAATTTTGCTATCACAGGCGCCAATGACTGCGATCTGCTCCCTGGATCGTGTTCAGGGATAAAAACTATACCAATATTGCTATTTGCTGTGCTGAAAAATGTATAAGGTGCGTATCTTTGCACCAGTCAAAGATTGAAAATCCTGGTAACAGAACTTCACGCCATCCCTTCTGGAAATGTAAAGTCACGGACATAAAATTGAATTTTCAACATATTGTGCTTCTAATCTTCCTGAATAATAACACCACTTTATTCGGAATAAATAACTTAAAACAGAAAGTTAAAAAAAGTATAATAGGTACTGAGACAAGATGGTAACATCCACGACGATGGACACTTCCCTATACTTTTTCCATTCAAAATTGATGATTTTCCTGTCTTATGAACTGTATTGGTGGAATTCGTTATGGATGTTATCGTGTAACCCAAAACACAACCCGCCAAAATAATAATAATAATAATAATAATAACTAAATAAATAAAGTTTGGGTTTAAAAGCTAGTAACAAAATATTCTCAGTTTCTGGAGAGTAACCTATATAAGGTATATTTTCTTCAACCGCAGTCCCAAAGCATAGCGGGCATGGGGGTGGGGGCTCGACAGACCCTGTTTACTAATACCTAAACACAGACCTTATGGCAGAAATCGTATAATTTTCAACATTTTTGTGATATTACCAACTTCAGCGAATAAAAGGGATGATAGAATTCACTTTCGGACCTGTTTCTATACACTATAGGTTGGGTCGAAAAATATGAAGTCCGAATTTGAAAATGCTATAGGGTGGAAAACGGGCCTTATATCAAGTATCATATTGTATTTTATTTTTTACATCACATTTTGTACTCTTTACAAGGCCCTCAGTCATTATTCAAAAATACCACACATTCTTATAAAATTTGAATTTCGATTTTGAAAACGCAATCCGGGAAAATGAAGGTGTTGTATCGAGTTATAACAATCGTAATTTCTTATAATTTTGTATAAATCAAGTCTCTTGAGGTTTTTATTGGAACTCCAGTTTTCCAATATGGTGGCAATTTAGAAAGAAAATAAGAGTTTGAGCATTGATGGAAAAATAAATAAATAAAATCAGGGTGTCTACCGGTCAAGGAAATCAAGGAAGTCAAGGAAAAGTTAAGTATTTTTAATATTCTGTGTGGTCAGAGAGGGAAGCTGTTCAACTTTTCCAGATAAGATTACCAAGCGGTGGTAAGCTCAAGCCGGCGAAATATGAGGATCACTGTTATCGTTACTTAGAATAAAAAGAATCGCTACAGTCTGCATCAATCCCGATTTTCCATAATTACATTATACGTTCAACTGGTCAATTCGGATCAAAAAAGCCGGTGTGGTTTTCGTTCTCATCTCGACCCTCGTTTTTCGCATTTCCTCCCCTCCGAGGGCAGACGACTGTTTTAGAAATACATTATGAAAAGTTTGCCATTGTTTTTCTTCAGTCGGTGGCTCATCTTATAAGTTATTGTATAACTTGCTGCAATAACATTAGGAGATTTATCGTACGCTGGTGAATTAAACGGAGCTGCGGGACCGCATATTGGTCGTAGAAGTTTTGTAAATAAGAAAAAATTGATTATAGATATTGTGGAAAAGAGAAAAACAGTTAAAAATAGTTTCTTTGGTACTTTATTGCCGCTAAGACAGGGATTGCGTCTCGTTATTTTCGTATTTTAATGACCTGTGATTCATTGATCTAACCTTCTAATTTCGTTGGCAGTTTGATTTCGAATATTCTGTGTTGAAATAAACGGACACTGACGAATCCAAAAGGGGGCTTCTTAGGCCACAGTTCTCATTTCAAAGGCAAAGATAGAGTTACATTTCTGGTAGAGATTGAGTTTTGTGAGAATTTCCGTACTTTTTATTTTGTAATATGTGAATCAATTACTCATTTTCCACGGAGAAAGGAATTTGAGAAGGTGAAATTTTCTAATAAGACTTCAGAAAATTTGAGGGAGCTTAAGTTACCCAGTCTTCTTCCAACTCCGCCAGTGCTTTTGTGCTTAAATGAAAAGACGCGACAAAAATTTTCAATAAATCGTTGGGTTAGTATGAGAAGGTGCTACCTGCAAAAAAAAAAAAAAAAAAAAAAAAAAATTACAGGAGAGTGGTTTAAAGGTTTAGAAGCAACCACGACGAATCTGTTGAAAATGGGCTTAACTAAAAATAGTATACATAACAATGCTTCAACATTCAACTAGGAATATATCTCAGAGATGAAAACATTCCACTTTTCTTTTTTTAAACCTTTTCATATGATGAATTTTGTTAGTAGTGCGTTTTTAACCCATTTTTAACCCATTTTGTTTTTCGCGTTTCCTGTTAAACTCACCCGCGGACTGGCAAGGGAATTGTAAAGGGAGGAATACTGGTTGGGGCCTGCGAGCCCCAACCAGTATTTTTCCATTCCTGGAACAAGTCATATTTCGGGTGGGCCCGCAGTCCAACGGGCCCGGTCGGGGATTCCCCCATCCTCCCCCCCCAGTCCGCGGTTGGTTAAACTGAGGCAATATTTTATCATTTACCGTGTGGTATCTTGTAAATAGTAAAATTTCCTATCCAACGATACCAAAAAGTTCTTTTGTGAAAAAATTGCAGATAGCACCTTTTTACACTAACCCAACAAAATATGGACCGCTTTGTATCCTTCTAAGCACACCAGACGCTCCGAAGCAGGTCTGGTTGACGAGAAGAAGAGATAAATCAAATACCGTCAATTTTCTTAACTTTTTCCAACTGGAAACCAAATAAAGAAAAAGGAAGACGAAAAAAGTAAATAAGTAAGAAAACAAACCAGAAGAAAAAATAAGTTTTACAACTTGTGGACATTTTTGAAATCAGTAGTGGATGAGTTTACTCCTCCAACAACACCATCGAGTGAAGAACAAATACTGAGTCCTCCTCATTCAATCAGGTATAAAAGAGAAAACAAAAAAACTTTTGTTTTTGAATTATATGTACGTATTGGTCTCCTTGGATTTTATGACGTTTTCCGAGTAAGGCGATTCTGTTAACTGACCTGGATGGCTTTACTTCCCTCATCTCTTTGGATATGTTTCTATGGTAATGAACTGGTTAATGTTATTCAACCAATCTAAAAGTTATAAACATATATAGTAGCGTTAAGATAGGTAAAAAGACGTGTTAATAGGGAGGATTGAAAGAAGATTTTTTTGCTTCTTTCTTTTCAGAAATTCGAAAATGGCCTGAGTACCTTAATTTTTGAAATTTCTGAGTATTCAGCTTGCTAAATTACTTTACGAGTACAAGATTTCCCATGAAGCTAATTTGCCGTTTCTAAACACCTTAAAACTGAATTTGACCACAAAAATGTTTCGAATAGGGGAATTGGTTCTCCTAATCAAGCAGATAAATACATCCACAAAAGTTTATGAGAGAAGAAAAAATAGTGAGAAAAGTTGGTTGACATCAATGAACTTCGTTCAGTACGTTCATTTCTGAACTCTCTTCATTTTAATAAATTATTGTAGAAACATTAAAGTGACTAGCTAATGAAAACCAAGTCTTCTGTTCGAACCAATTTTTCTAGCCGCTCAATTTTTAGGATTTCTAAAAGAAAAATTGCAAATTAGCTTCATTGGAAATCCCATTTTAAACTTTCACAATTTCCAAAAACTCATGATTACTTATTTTCAAGTTCCCAGAGGCAACTTTTCCGCCACAGCCATTCTAGAATTTATGAAAGACTTTTTTCGATCCACCCTAATGTTCAATACAGGATAAAAAAAAAAAAAAAAAAAAAAAAAAAAACATTTCTGCACTTGTGCAACAAAAAACGAAATAACACAATTTTCATTCTCACAGACATCTGAGGAGGCTCCTCCAAACTCCAAAGACGTTTAGTCAATTGGTTGAAGGCTCAAATCGTAGTTTGTGGGGAAAAGTTGGTAAAATCAGGACACAAAAGTCGAAGAATGAAGGACCTCTCCGTTCATACAAAATGAGAGCTGCCCCTGTGGCAATCAGATTCAGCAAAAAATCCCTTCTGGACGCTTTTGTCAGATGGTGAAATCGTTCTCTAGGCAGGAACGTACCGATAGGGGGAGGGAGACGGAACTTCTTCCTGTCAGAAACCTTCTACTCAGCAGTTGGGAAAATTGGGAAAATTTACCATTTCAGTCAAGCGGAGTTGGGAAATTTTGGTAGAATTGGGAAAATCCAACAAGTCAAAAGGTTTTTCTTTTTTTTGCTTTGATATTTGGGAATTTTTAGTTGAATCAGTTGGGACTTTCATGATCCTCTTCCCCTCAGGAAAAATTCTTCGGTACGTCCCTGTGTCTAGGGGTCAATAATTTTGGCTTTAATTGGCAGAATCTACCAAATGTTTTTTTCTGTTTCTTTTGTTCATCAGTCTTAAGTTGATCAAGTAACATTTGCAGTGGGAAAACTTGAAATCGTACACCCCTTCCCCGCAAATACCGAAGTCACTTCGGTACGTCTGTGCTCGGATTTGACGAGTTGTAATATAATCTTCATAAATTTTAATGGGTTCTTAAGCATTTTCAGGATGTCTACAAGGTTAGGAGGAAGTCAGGAAAAGTTAGGAATTTTGAAAGTAGGTCAGAAAGTCAGAAAAACGTCAGGAAACTTTGAGGAACTTACTGAAAGGTCAAAAAAAAAATTGGTAAATTACCATCCAATGGAGGATTCTGTAGGAAATCCCATGATATGAATGCATGAGAATCAAGAAAAAAATAATATTGTATGGAGTGATGAATTCATACAGGAAACCCTTTCCTCCCTGTCTTCACAACTCAGTTCGTGCAACATAACAGTCTTATGTTCAAGTGGCAACAAAAAATAAGGTCAGGAAAAAACCAAGAAATTTTTTTTTAAATAATCTGTAGGCACTCTGATTCCCAACAGTCGTAACAAATCTTAACGTTTTCGTGAAAAGTCTTAACAGGATCTTAACACATCTGAACATGATAATAATCCGTTTCAGCATAATCCTAACAAATTCTAATGGAGTCTGAACTCATCTTTAAAAATTTCAATTTAGCTTAATTTAGTCTTAAGAGCACTGACTAGTTATATAACTACTCGTAGTCTGAAAGTAGTCATGACAGGTCTGAATATTGCCTTAAAGAGTCTCGACGTTGTGTGAGTGGGTCTTGAATAATTTTATCGAACTCTTAACATGTCCTGACAACGAATTTTAAAGGCGTTTTCTCGGGTCTTCACGTAATCTTAATATGCGTCACAGCAAATCTTGATACTGTCCTAACGAATTTTAAGGAGTCTTTATGAACCTTAAGAGCATCTGAACAAGTCTAGCGATTCTTAACTTTTTATTTACGAGTCTGTATGATTCTCAAGAGGGTCCTAAGGATTTCTAATGTAACTACCAGAATCTTATTGAGTCTTAGAGACATTAAATTCTGTCTGAATCGTATTAAAATACCTAGTTTTGAAAGATGACATGTCTTATCATTCAGCCCCAGAGCTCCTGAAATTTCCGCTTAAAGTTGATAACATGTTTTTTAGTTAATTAATAATGTTCTAAAAACAGATACTGTAGAACATGAGTTTTTCAATGGCACAAAAAACAGCCTGAGATTACATTATTGTCATAAGCGGTGGTGATCTTTGAACCCGATGATCTCAGTAAATGTGCATCTTAGCGATATAGCTATTTGTTAGGATTGTCTGGACCGGTCTGCTCTATCAAATGGAGGGCTTGTCCCCTTCCAGAAAAAATCCATGGGATGTCCCCAAAGAACTGGAAAATTATGCAAGTAAAAGCATTTTCAGTATAGTTGTGATACTTGTTAGCTCGCACGAACCCCTTTCCCTATTGCAGGTCAGCTATTTGCGCTTATCCAAAGGCCATTGATAACGCAAAATGTCTAATTTTGTACATATCCGTATTTGGGAAGTTCTTCTTCTTTTGTTTTCGATGTAAACTGACCCTGTCGGAAACTTCACTGATTCTCGGTATGAGTTTTTTCTAGGTGAACCTAGAAACGCATAGTATTTCTATATTCGCTCCATCTAACGTCGTATACGTGTAATTTTCCCTAAATCCTCAAACCTTACTTACAGAAATGAGACGTAATGAAAATATTGTGAGTGTACTTAACCAGTCAATGACATGTACCCTGATAGAAGCATCTCTGTGAAGTTACGAATACTTTGTCGCGCAGATGGAGGCAGTCGTAAAATTAAAACAAAAGTCGTAAAAAGGCCTAGGATAGAAATTTTTTACTATCTCACCAGAAAGCGATCGTAAATGGTAAATTTTCATAGCGTCGTGAAAAAAATCCGTTCCCGTTGCATCGCCAGCAATGAAAATCGTAGCCTCGGAATCCATAAACTTTTGAAGGTAATCTACGTGCATCGTGTATAAAATCCCACTTCATGACACCGTGGGTGTTGGCCTGATGGCTTTAAAAAATTATCAGTTTGGAATCGTCTTTATACTGAGGATATTTTGGTTAGCTCGTGTATCCATTTTAAAGTATCATTCGCTAGGGGACGTGGGAAGCAATGGATGCATAGTGTTGGAAGACAGCTTTCTTTTTAGGTACGAATTTTGGGACTTGGCTCCCTGGTTGTTTTGTACCCAAAGTCATCGACGTGTAGAAATACTTCTGTTCATTCGAGAATAATTGAAGGAGAAGTACCACCTTATGATTCGAAACTTTGAGAATGCAAGCATACCTAAAATACTGAGGGTGAAAATAATATTGTTCTGAGGATGTCACAACTTCAGTGACGTACCAATAGGGGGTAAGGGGGCAACTTACCCCCCCCCCCCCCGTAGTAATTTTTCACCCAGAAGTTGGGAGAATTTACCATTTCAGTCAGGCGGAAGTGGGAGAATCCAACAATCAAAAAGTGTTTCTTTTTGCAAAAATCGAACAAGTCAAAGGGTTGTTTTTTTTTTTTGCTTTGATATTTGGGAATTTTGAGTTGAGTCAATTAGAAAAATCCAACAAGTCACAATGTTGTATTTTTGTTTTTAATACTTGGAAATTCTGAGTTGAGTCAGTTGAGACTTTCACAAGCTATAACCCCCCCCCCTCCAGGAAAAACTCTTCGGTACGTCCCTGTACAACTTGTTCAGCTTGTGTTAAGATTCGTTATGATAGTGTTAGACTTATAAAGTTCTTGTAAGACTCTTTGAGGCTCTGCTAAAACTCGTCAACACATGTTCCTACCTGTTAAATATTTGAAGTTTCATTACAGGTCACTGTTGAGACTGTGACCGATTTTTCCCTAGACCTACTTTTTTACGGAAGTGAAAAAGAAGTCTCGGTGTTTTTCAGGCGTATTTCCAACTCACAAATGGTAAAAGTTTAAAGAATCCATTTTGTGGACCAGTTTATCGTGAAAACTTAGAATCAGGGCTCTACATTCAGGTACAGACCTATTTGCTTTAAGCACGCTTAAGGTCCACATTACACATTCAACACCTTAAAATATAGTGATTCTAATGAACATAGTTTTCATGCTAATTACAAGGTGTCTACAGGTTTGGAAAATTTGGAAAGCTTGTAAAAAGTCAGGAATTTGAAAAGTAGGCCAGGAAGTTTGTAAATAGTCAGGAAATTCAACAATATTTTTAAGAAGTTTGGAAAAAAACAAAGAATGAACTCACGGAAAATTTTCTCGTCGTTAATTTTACTTCAGCACTCTATATGTATATCTGTGAACACCTTCTTCATGCTTTCACCCAAAATTCAACTTCAAATTTCAGTTCATTTTAACCATAACGTCTAGTAGTATATAAACATAAATATATACGGTAAAGGTTTAAAGAAGAGAGAAAAAAAAGTTTGGAAAAAGTCAGGAATTTATATTTTTTTCATTCTTGTAGACACCTTGAATTAAGAATTTGCCTTCACTGAAATTTCATGAGGAACTAAGTTAATGTAAAATTTTGACTAGGAACCAGTGACGTGCGGTGATTTTTCCTAGGAGGTAAGCGATAAGCGTAGAGGTGAAGTAAAAATCAGAATAAAAGTATATAGTATAAAACAGCATTGATGAAATAATTCAAATTGTTGTAGAGTTTTTCCTGGGGGGGAGGGGCAAAATTTGTGAAATTCCAATTCAAATTTCCCAAACATCACAGCAAAAAAAAACTGTAACTTGTCGAATTTTTCCAACATTGCAAATTGATTTCCAAGAATGAAATAAAAAAAAATATTTTGACTTGTTGGATTTCTCCAACTCCGCCTGACTAAAATTGTAAATTTTCCCAACTGCTGTGTGAAAAATTCTTACAGAGGGGGGACCCCTCTTCAATCGGTACGTCCCTGAATAGACATGGCCAACAAAACAGTTTCCCATCATCTTCACAACCGGTTAATCACAAAATGTTTTCATATTCAATACGTGGCAATGTCTATACTCGAACCACCTCTCTTTTGCTTAGTTTTTAAAAGTGGTAATTCTGGTTTAAGCTCCCCACCATTAATGATTTCTAATTCTTCATTAAGAGTAAAAAACAGTTTTTCAATAAGATCACGAATATGTGGGAAAAAAACACAGAGCGTTCAAACATAACGCGTTGACTAGTACAAATATAAGAACATGATCACGTTTCATTCTCAACCAGTGCATTGCAGCCAGCCGAAAGCTGAAAGCCAAAATCCAAATTCAGCCGAATTTTTACTGATAATAGAAAAGCTGAAAGCTAGCTTTATTTGTACCTTCACAAGCCAAAAGCCGAAAGAAGCCAACATTTTCCAGCTTTCTTTTGGATTCTCAAAAACCTATAAATTCGTGAGCTCTTATCAATTTTTCTTGTGTGCGATATTTTTGAGAACTGTATTTTCCCTCCTTAAACTTTAAGACCTCAGCACAGGTGTCAGTTGACGGCAAATTTTAGCTCAAAATATCAGCAACGACTGCAATTTGTTTGTACGTTTTGTCTTTTGGGTATTGGGCAACGGAAATTGAGTATTTTTATCAGTAAAGACTAAAGAAGCCTAAAAGCCGAAAGCCAGCTGAAAAAAGCCGAAAGCCAGCCGAATTTTTCTTAGAAACCGAAAGCAGAAAGCCAAATCCGTATTTTTCAAGGTCAAAAGTTTAAATTTTTAGCTGCAATGCACTGCTCTCAACTGAAGCTCTTTAAGAAGCGCTTCCAGAGCGCAACCAAACGCACAGGTTTCTCCGCGTTGAACATGCTAGTGTGTTTTTGTGTTGATAATGAACACGGAGGTGGAGCGTAAGTCGTGCAATGTTACATGCAGTATGGAAAAGAAGCGTTAGATCTAACGCATACCTTGCTGGCCTATACGAATATTGTATATGTACGAGGATTGCCGAACGCCGAACAGTATACGTGAGCTGACAGGAAGAAAGGGACCTCAGCGCAAAAATATCAGTTTTACAGGAGAGCGGATAAACAACAAAGTTGATAACGTTTTCACGTTACGGAGACACTCAACTTTGAAGACTTACAGTCGTTTGGGAAATTTTTTTAGAATTTTTTCGACAACACCAAGCGAAAGTGCGGCCAAAAATTAGTCAGAAACAGTTGTTATCACAAACATTTGTTTTTGTCCTGAGGTCCCTTTCTTCCTGTCAGCCCACATACGCTTTTATCTCACGTGAATTCATTATATTACACTCAAGTCTAAGCATCGTAAGCGTCAATACAATAGCTATTTTGCCCACTGTTTCATTATATTTTATTTGTTACAAGTTGAAGTTGATATTGTTCATGAAAACTTATTTTCTCGGGAATTTTCAGGGTAAGCGGCGCTTACCTTGCCTGCCTGGAATGCACGCCACTGCTCGGAACCAAGTAAACATTGAAAAAGCCGCGTAGTTAGGTTTTGGCCGCCTAGAATCACGATTTCGCCCAGTGTGCGCCGCGAGGAAGTTATCATCACCAGGTGCGGATACAAGGGCCAACATAAAAAAAATAATAATATACAATTTTTCTACACAGCACTATGCACTTTATTCATTAAGAAAAAAATCACAAAAAATTACCCTCTAGAATCCATCCCCCCCAGAAAAAAATTCAAGTCTGGATCCGCGCCTGTCATCACCCGCCTAAGGATCGGACATACACGCCTCACACATACGCATCTTCTCACTGACCTGTATCCCCTCAACTGCTCTTACTGTGAAGATGAAGACCCTCTCACTGTGGACCAGAGGTGGGTAAGTTCACGAACTGTAAAAATCGTTCACGTTCGCCTAAAAGTTTGCTCGTTCACGTTCACCTACAAATATAGTAGTTCACGTTCTTTTGGTGTTTGTGAACGAATGAACGGCGTTCACATCCTTTCTAATTTTCGTGGTATTCTTTATTTTAGTCTTGATTTCACAACGCGCCCATCCCTGCTAATACGAAAAGTTATTCCTAGACCGAAGTTCCAGCCAGCTGTAAGAAGCTAGTCTATTTTGCAGTTATAAAGACAAAATTTATCAGAAGATAGATAGCATTTCTGATGTCTTATGTCATGCTCTTGCCTCAGTTAATCTAAAATATTAAAATTTTTGAAGTTTTTTTTTTATTCAGTCACTTCAATATTTTGAGCTGAATCACATACACGGAACTAGATAATTATTTCTGGAGGGAGGGGGGGGGGTCTAATTTTGTATGTGGAGGCTCAACCCCCTGAATCCTTCTTCTCTAGTTTCATCAAGAGAGAATCGTCATTTTTTGGCTTTTATTCACGTTCGCCCATAATATTTATACCTCGCATGTTCGCATGTCGTAGATCTGCCGATTGCCTGTGTCTGACCTTGACGTTTACTGGTACTACACCCTACCAGTAAAGAGTAAACGTCAACTTCAGTCAGAGGCGAAACTTGACTTTCAGTTTGAGGGGGGGGGGGGGGTGGAGAAGGAAAATTTGCCGACAAATATTTTTTGAAAACTAAAAATTCACCGACAAAACGCCGATTTTTCAAGCAAAGTATTTCTTAATTGAAATAAATAAATAAATGAAACAGAAGTAAAATATGGCGGGCCCGGGGACTAATTTTTAAGACAAAAAATAGTCTGCCTTTTTTCTACTCCTTTATTTTTCTTCTTTCCTTCGTTCCTCTTTTTACCTTATTTTTGAAGCGTCTTTTTTATAGTGAGCCGCTTGAGACATTCTCCTTCCTCGGCCCTTGTGCACACATACACCACCCGAGAGATTTCTTTGATTCATTTAATACTATGATAATAAGACTTTTGACTCATCAAGACCTTCTCCTCCAACTTATGTAAAACTTTTAGGACTCTTTCAGACTTCTCTGAGACTTCAAGGATCTTCCGAATTTGTTTAAGACTTTTTCAGTCTTCATTAAAACATTATACCTTAGAAAATGAAAAATTCAAATGAACAGTTTCAGAATTTGCCGACTGTCAAATTATTGGGTTTTTCACCTCCTCCCCATAGTTTCGTCCCTGCAAATGTGGATTGGAACCATATCCCCAAGCACTCACATTTGCGCGCATGAGCATACCTAGTCTGGGAGGGTAGACTGGAAGGATATTAGGAATACTTGAGAGGAACACACAACTTCCTTTACACATTAAGTTGGTTGTTATTTCTTGGTGATCTTGTTTTTCTTCTGAATTTCCTCTGATTTGTCTCCTTAATTGGTTCCAATGGGGGAAAAAAAAACCTACAAAGTTTCAGGTCGATTGGATTTAGGGGAATCCGTGCCACGAGCTCTCTTTCGTTCTTGTGGAAAAAACACATGGAGTTTTGACTTTTGTTCCAGACTAAATCTCCCTCCTATATCCACCAGGATCAAAGCACGTAAATTAAATAATAGAACATTTGCTGTCGGATTCAGCTTGTGACATTGGAAAATAATTCTTTTGCCTTCAACTTTTAGACAGCCCCGTAGCCATGGAGGGGCAAGCTTGTACTGAGCCCCCTCTAAAGGTATCTTGAGCCCCCCCCCCCTAGGTAGAGATACCACCATTAAGAAAAATCATCATCACGCCAGACTCCTAGCCAGAGTGGTGCTAGCGGGTACTGAGCACCACTAACGCTTGCCGGAGCCTTACCTGCCAAAATTTCGTGAATAAAAATAACGAATTCCATTCATTTTCTCGCTAGTTCAAAACTTTTCGTTCCACTACATTTTAATGTTTATAAACGTGTCAACACTGTTTTGGCTTTGAAGATAGAAGAATCGTATGTTTGTCGTTCTTTATATGTGACATGTCACAAGAAAAGGACCCGAGTCCCGAGTGTCCACCCAGCAGTTTCAGACACACAGGCCTTTTTCTTTTGTCACATTACAATATTCATAAACCCAGTGGTAGACTCGCGATCCAGTTCACATTGAATATCGATGGCTAAATGTCTGTTTGAGAACTGATAACTTCCAAAAGTTCGAAAATTTGATCGTTCTAAGTGTTAATTTCTTTTCACACGATCTATTTATTTTTTTTCAGTGGGTTGTCTGTAAGTTGAAGCACCAGTTTGGATTATGAATTTTGAGACCAAATTCAATTAGTGGCGTAGTCAAGATTTTCGGGGGGGGGGGGACAAAGTAAGATTTTTAAGGGAGACAAAGTCGAAAACTGAAGTATTTTTTAAAAATCGACGATATCAGAGGACTATTGTATGAAAATGAAGGTAAAATTACTACTCGAGCGAAAATTTTTCAAAAAAAAAACAACGTGTTTTAAAATGAAAAATTGCTTATTTTTGCATATTTTGCATTCAATTTCAAGTGCCTTATGGGCATTGGGCCCCTTTGCCCCGTGGCTATACCACTGCCTCGTAGAACATTTCACATTATATACTATGTGTATCGGCAAGCCTCTTCCCCTAAACAGTCAGCACCATACATGGCTCGTTACGGGCCTCTTAGTAGAACATTTTTTCGTAAATTGTAGGCTCTAGGTCAAATAGAGAATCTAGTAAGAACAGAATAGTCATTGAAATTCGAAATTCAACGTTTGCTACCGACTTTCAGATTTTCGAAAAATGTCTTCCACATCTCAGCTTTGTTTCAAGCTTTCAGATACGTTCGATACTCAGCTTGAAACCTTCGGCTTTTGACTGACTAGTTTCTGACAGGAGTCCCGGGTACTCCATTTTCAGAAACGAAATTTGACTTTCAGTTCGGGAAGGCGACAAAGAAAAATTTGCCTACAAGTATTTTTTGAAAACTAAAAATTCGCCGACAAAATCTTTTAAGAATTGAAAATTTACCGATTTTGTAATCGAAACATTTTTCAATTGAAAAAAATAATAATAAATTGACATTCATCAAAAATGAAAAATTTAAATGAACTGTTTCAAAATTTGCCGACTGCCAAATTATTGGGGGGGATGTTTCAATCCCCACACCCCCATAGTTTCGCCCCTGACGTCAGTAGCCGAGTAGCCTCTTGCATCTCGCCCTCATTTCTTCAGAAAGGGAAGAAATCTCGTTCACTTTCGTTCACTCGTTCACGTTCACGTTCACTCTGTCAAAAATGTGAACGAGTTCACAAACTGAACGACGTTCACAAGTGAACTTACCCACCTCTGCTGTGGGCCACTTCTTTTCATGCCCCTTCCTCATCTGCCTTCGTAACTCTCACCACATCCCTCATAGTCGAATTTTGGCCCTCTCCAACTCCCACGAGCACATAAATAGCACCCTCACCTACCTTTCCGCTGCCGGATACCTCTGCAATATATAGACAACAACTTTTCCTGAGCCCATAGCAAAAAAAAAAACCTTCCGTCTTACCTGTAACCGCCGCTGCCGTACCTTAATTTCAACTCTGGCTATACGGCCCTCTGCTAGAATAAACAGAGCTTAAAGCAATATACTCATCTCAAGTCCCTTTCTCCGGGCCTAACTTATAAAAGTTACAATAAAAAAGTATCTTTTGTACCCCTTCACCGAAAATTCAAGAGAATTTAAAAACTATTCAGCATATTGACAAAGAAGCATTTCTCGAGATTTTAGAGACGAGGTCTACAGTATTTTTTGTTCATCCACTCTTTCCACAGATAAGAATTTCTTTTTTGCTCTCCCTCCCCCCGAAAAAACTTACCGGCGCCACTAAAATTGAGTGTTCTCTTATCGTTAGCCGTCTGTCAACCCTAATTAGAGGTACATAAATTTGAACCGTGATTTACAGTAATCGAGTACAGAATGAGATTCGACCGCATACACTTCGACTCAATGACAAGAATGTCAGTTTCAATATTCGACCCCAATGAGGTTAAGTCTCCGAGTGATTGACATTTTCAAGCAGCGTGGACAGGGCTAACGTGATAATTACATTCACAAAAACGCATCAAGCACTGGCCTGTCCTCGCTTTTTAAAATTTCGTCGCAGTAATTTACGTTTACCTGTGAGCCTTTTTTTTTTATTTTCTACTTCGTCTTCCATTTCTGGACTGCACCGAAAAGCGACTACGCGTAGCGGAAAAAAATTGACAGCCCAGCAAAAGGGTATGTAATATTTTAATAACAATGTACGCTGCTGACGGACGCAGTGGGCGGAGTTAATCGGCCGCTTAGTGGGGGCATATTTTCGGGTAGGTCATAGGAGCGTACGGTGGTTAGTTCCGAGAAGGGGGTAGTTTTAGATTTTAAACGGATGTGTTTCGTCGAATGCCTATCAACTAACAGTTGTCGTCGGCGTGCTGTAATTTTATTTCTCGAATGCGGGTTCCTAGAATCCACACTTTGCTGATTCATGTTCGTAGTGCATCCAGTTTTAACTTGCTATACCGATTTTTAAATGCACTTTCTTGCAAAAAACTCAATTTTACTTTTCGGTGCGGTGTTTTTTACTTTCTTGATTGACTGGAATTCGGCTTCATGTGTTTCGTATTTGTTGTGGTCGCATCGATGCAGCGGGCCTGATCAGTGAGGGTAAGTTTTATATGGAATTTTAGTGCTATGTATTCCTAAGTATGTCCTTTCGAATTACATCGTTTTAGCTCGTGTTTACGAAACGACTCGTAGTCATGGTGCGTTTTGAAGTGTGGAAGAAATGATGAGTTTTCAGAATTCCATCGAAATGTTTCACGTAGAATATTGATGGCAGTTCGAGATGTTTCTGTAAGGCTACTGCTAGCTGATACTGTTAGTCAGGTGCACCTCATAAACGAAGTGGCTTTGAAACTACTCAGACGGTTGGACCTTTCCAAAGCTTCGCGAGAAGTTTGTGTGGAGAGAAGGGATGTAGATCTTAAATTTGCCCAGATTGTTGAGTAAGTTATAGAAGTACCAACTGTGGTACACCGGTCCTTGTGGAGCAATCTATACCATTGATTGCTTTTCAGATGAAGGCTGTTCAGGCCTTTAGGGTAAATATGCGGAGTGTCTCATTGATAGTGTTCATGCCCCAAAAGTTTTTGTGAAATTTTGTGCTTGAAAACATCGTTCATAGGCGCCGAAACCCGTGGGTGCCCGGGGCTCAGGCACCCACTGCAAAAAATCAACAAATTAGTATAAAATCTAGAAATGTTTCAATTTCGAAGCACGTATCCAATCGTAACTTTATCGACGGGCCCCTACTGAGTGTTAAAAAGTTCGGCGCCTGTGATATCGTTTAAAACGAACTGAATATATCCACTCTACGTACGGATCGAAAACCATGAAAGTGAATTCCGTGAAAATATTTAAAATTTCGTAAATTTCCACAGAAAGGTATTAACTCTTAGTGTTGTTCATGTTGAGAATTGAAACAAATTCTACCCTATGGGCTCGGACTTTATCTACATCTGTGTTGGTCTGCCAGGGGCAGGGACATAGTGAAGAGTTTCTTCTGGAGGGACAAAAATTTTCAACAGCCTCAACTCAAAATTCCCAGGTATCAAAATTTGTATTGTGTATTGGCTCAAAAAAATCTTCTGACTCGTTGGATTTTCCCGACTTTTGATCTATCTACTGAAATTTACCAACTCCGACGGAGGCTTGGGGGAAGTTTCCCGTGTCCCCCTGGTTAAGGGTCGTATCACAAGCTGGTATGGATAAGGCTTCAAAATGATGTGCTGAATTCATCAGACTGAATGAAATTCTATGACCATTGGACATCAGTGGTTGTGTACATAATCTTATTGAGCAATATATCCTTTGCTGGTCAAGAGGTGACCCTAAAGTGTCTTGACACGATCCCCCAAGAGTGAGTTCTGGGGCCTTAGGTGCGGTATCGCAAGGGTCAATTTGGCATGCGTGTATCGCTATACACCCTAGTAAGGAATCATGGGGTGGAGTAGCAAACTAATGGCTGATTTGACGATTGGTTTCAATATTATGACCAAGTGAACTATTTTGGACGGGTTAAGGTTTCCATCCTGTGGACAAAGTCTGAAATTCCTCTTTGATCAGAGGCATTGCATAGGCGCAAATGGGAAGGGGCTTGTTGGGTTTGCCCCTCCTTCTTTGAAAGCTCCCAAAAAAACTGAAAGATTATGCGAATGAAAAAAATGTTTAGTATTTTCATACTTGTCAGGCCCCGTAAGCCCTCACCCCTACTTATGGACCGTAGCAAAGCTCAGTGATTAAGAGGGCGAAAATCAAAAACTTTCCAGCTGTCAAAGTGAAAAAAATCAAAAATTTTCCAACTGTTGAGCCAATTTGCAAACTCTGAAAGACGACCTCGTACCTCCCCCCCCCCCATGGCTAAAGTCCTGTCTTTGATATTGATTAGTCTGATTGGACAAAACGAAACGGTGCATTTTTATGGCGTAATCCTAATATGTACAACCATATGCTTCGGTATTACTTTGCAAAATTCTTTTTTTATGAACTGCTGAAACGAGCTCGGAGACGTATTGTATATGTGCTGCACCCCTATAGGTATATCAGAAAAATCAACCCTTTTGTTATATGATGTTATTCTTATCTCTCAATGCTCATACCAGGAGTACAAGCTGTTGTACAGCTTCAAATGTTATGATTTTGACAAATTTTAAGCACTAGCCGGAAGCCTAGCTTTTACATTCACCAGTTGCGAGCTTTAGAGATAGCCTTGTGCAATTTTTTGTTAGCTAAAAGCTTAAAAATTCTCTAATATAGCATTTTTTAATGTTCACCCCGGGCACGCTTTGTACTTTCATATTTCCCGCCTTATTGACTTACTAATTGCACGTCTGCAAAAGTGGCCCCTGAGACACCGCACCTCGGCCCCGGAAACTACCCTTTCGAGTATCACATCAGTGGCCGGAGGGATGCTTCGAGGCCGGCCCAAGCCCCAGTTTCGCCGTTCCGCTTCTGGTGCGCGCTGTCCTGCAAGGGCCACCATGAGGCCCCTACTGACTGAAGTAAACACTCCCAGCTCTAACCTGGAGTTTGGGTGCCCCACAGCCGGACGCGCTTTTTCTTCCCTCACCCCTCACCCCTCGTCTTGGCACGTGTAGCGACGCAGGAATGAATGATGAAGTACTTAAATTAAAACCTTTCAGCTTGACTCCTTATACTGCGCAATGACGAAGAAAAACGCGCAAAAACATTTCATCAACAAAAATTCTTAAGCTTTAAACTGATAGCCTTTAAATGTCGAGCAACTTTAAGCAATAGCTGGAAGCTGAAAATAGTTGATTAGCCTGAAAGCTGTAACCGCTAGATTTTATCAAGATTTTCAGGCAAGAGAGGAAAAATTTGACATCGTAAATTCTTTGCGGAATGTCGTTTATATCTTAATTATCACAAAAACCCCTCAGAGCTTTTACTTATCAAGGTTATTAGTTATGGCAGCGATTCTTAGTTTTATTGAAAGGCTTGCCCTCTCTGGCTCGGGCTCTTGCCCTTGAAAGGTTTAACAACGGACTACCTGGACAGAAGTCACCCTGCTATGGGAGAGTACTTACTGCCAGTGAGTCTTAATGAAGAGTCTAAAAGAGTATGGCAGTAGTCTGAGAGAGTCTTGAATTAGCGTCCTAGTTCAAAATAGTCTGAACTGTCTAATACGAGTATGAGAACGCTGTAAAGGTTCTAAAATATCTTCTGGAAGTGTTATAAAGATTTCTAAGCGAGTTTTGAAAAGTTTCAGCGAGTCTTGAATTATTGAGATTGGAAGCCTGGGAGATTATAGAGCAAGTCCGGAAAAATCTTGAAATATTCTCACGTAAGCATTGAAGATTGAAAAGTTTTAGCTAGTTTTGAGAATTATTCCCCCTTCCCTCTCGAGGAAAGAAATTGGATGGTATTGACGAAATTTACCTAATTGAGGATTTTCACTGACAAATCTTTTCATTTTAACATGACAAGAAAAGATTCAATAGTACAAATCATTCAGAACTCGAAACGCTAATTCACTCTCAGTGACCATCGTAGGGCCAAAAAATGATCCAAATACTGAGGACTGGGATTGGAGTTAGAAGTATAATTTTCACACATTCTGAATTGACCCACTCATGACTAGGGGTCTGGTTAGCCGAGTGGATAGAGCGCTGGTCTCGGAATCCGGAGGTCCCGGGTTCGAGCCCACGTAGCAACTGGCCAGATTTCGACCAAGGCCGGTTTTTCGGCCAGAAGAGAAGAGGGCTAAGACAGCCCTAACAATCTCCCCGACGTCTCTGAAGTAATGCTCGAAAGGGCGAATTTCAGGGCTCGGGTTGAGAGCAAATTAGAAAAAGAGCCCCTCCCAAGACTGCTACTTGCATCCGCCACAGCTAAGTAATTTAAATTGTAAAAGTTTTTTTTTCAATTTTTTTTTCTTTTTTTTTCTTTCTTTCTATTCATTGAATTACTTTTGGCTCATTTGTTAACGATGTAACTCAGACAAGTCAATGGATGTGCCGACTGCTTAGGAAAACTCAAAATTTGCCGACTCAAGAAATGATTGGAGGAGGGGGTGTTACACAGCCCCACATCCCCTAATACCAGCGCTGGATACTTCGGCCTGTTAAATACCAACTTTCCATCAATCCGGTGCTCTCTAACGCTGTGGTTAAAGTATAGTTTTATATTTTAAAGTAATGTTTAAAGCCTTCTGCATGAGTAAAAACTGTAACAGTAATGATTTCCAGGAAAAGTTGTCGATTAGTTTTCTTATTATTTTGCTCGATATGGTTTTAGTATGGCTTTATCTATAATCGAGCATTGGTATACAAATTTTCAAACTTTGCTTATTTACCCTGCAATGTTTTATCGATATCAGTATTATTCTCTCCTCTTGAACTTTCTTCAACCCGTTGATTATACATTATGTCGATGTCCAATAATATTTTTTTACATTTTTTATTTATTTTAAGAGCATTTAGTAGACTTATCCGTTCATTATCTGAATCCGAACTGACCTTTTCGGAGAAGTTCTCCAGTGCTGGTGTTGAGGACAACTTCATTGTACATGCATGGCATATTCTCAAAAACAAAGTGGTTATAAGGCTCCACAGTTTGAAAAAAAAAAAGAATTTTCTTAGAAAATTTGATGACAAATTTTTCCTGCGAAATTTCCTGAAGATGGCGGCGAATAACACAGCAAAACTGCTACATAAATTCAACTTATTGCCTATCTCGATTATTGACGGGGTTGTACGAGTTTGAAAATTGGAGTCCTAAAATTGAAGTCATAAAGTAGAATTGGTGATTAGAATACGTTTATAGGGATTCGCAGTGGCGTAGCCAGGATATTCCCGAGGGGGGGAGGGGTGAAGTAAGATTTTAATGGACGAAAAAGTCGAAAATTGAGGTATCTTTTTAAAATTGCCTATATTAGAGGACTATTTTATGAAAACTGAAGGTAATATTACTGCTCGAGCAAAAATTATTCGAAAAAACGTGTTTTTAAAGGCGAAAATTTGCTAATTTTTGCATATTTTACGGGAGACATTCGCCCCCCGCCCTGGCTACGCCACTGAGTATTCGAAGTCGTGATCTCAATTTAGAGAGAATGTTTGCTATCCGACCCCTTGGAAAGCCACTGAAGAGGGTTAAGACCAAATTACGGCCATTCTCTCAGGATGGTATTCGACTTTGGTATTTTTTGGATCACGTTTCTTCGGAATGTCATCAAACAGGACCACAACCGAGTATCAGAGTTATATTATTTTGTCTCATCTTCCTTGTTCGCACATCTCGAAATAATGAACCTTATTTGATCATAACTCCCTTTGGTGACTCTCCCAGGGATCGGCTGCAAAAAATACTCCCGAAATCAAATTGAGCTACTTTCAGTATCAAATAAGTTATTGGTATCTATGAGAACAACGCTTCGACCATATGAGGAGCAGAGAGAAGAGTTTGTAGAAATTGTGAAAACCCAATGTGTTTTCCCATAAAAGGGAGGCCGTTGCGCCACCTACTATCATCCCATCGATTTAAAATTTTCTTGATTCTTTATTTCCCTCAAAAGGAACCAGAATCCACTCGACACTACTCAGACTTCAAAAGTTCGTGAAGTCTGTGGCACCCTAATCAACTATATGGAAATTTGACAGTCATTTCGCGAAATTGCGTGTGCCTGAGCACTCGAGGTAATGCGATTAATCACCGGTTGTAGACACTCAACTTCGACTCCCTCAAGCGGACCTTAATTCGAAATTTCCGCCTCGAGTTTTTCTTGGAACTCGGGCTTTCCATTTCAAGGTTGTGTACGAAAAACGAGAGTTATACCGACTAGGAGGGGGAGACGTTGAAGAGTTAATTAAATTTGATCGTATTTCGAATGTCAGAATTTGAAAAGAGCTCATGAATTAAGCTTTTCCTTTTTTTTTTCTCTCTCTCTCTGACTAAACCGCAGCTGAAAGTATCAAACTGTTCAAATTTAGTTTCAAGGTTGAAAAAATTTCGTGTTGCTGGAGGCTGTCGAATACCTGAAGATCTCTTGTACGAAAATTTTAATAAGTTACCGAATTGAATTACCGATAGGAACGTATGTCTTCAGTCAATCTCTGTAGAGCCTCAAAGGTTGTAAAGTAGCTTTGTGTCAAAGTAATATCAACTACATACATGTACTTTCAGGAAACTTTTTAGTTATTTACTAGCTCTGTTATAGTTTTTCTTTTTGTTCCTTTTCCAAAATTACTTTCAAAATCAAAAAATTGGTTAGTCTCTTTGATTTCATTTTGGATGGAGGCTGAAAAATGTTGAAAATATTCATCATTTATTTTGTTTCACTTGTACAACAGTGACGAGTCTGTGTTCTAGAGTTCGATTCTAAAATACACCTGTAGGGAGTTTTTAGAAAGGTAGAGACTTCTGCGAGAATCTTTCATGAGTTGGCAAAATTAGCCTTACTTGGCAGATTCGAAGTAGTGCTAATGTTTCCTCGTTTCCTGGTCTTCAAACTTGGTGCTTACCATTAGCAAATTTCGAATTTCATAGTGGGCGAAATTCACCCACTCCTTCTGAAGCGTCATTTTGATAATCTACTGGTTGGAACCTCATTTATAATTAGCTGAGGAAAACTCAATTTTTCCTGTGTACGTGAATTTTGGCGACCACTAATATGATTTACGCTTTGTTATATTCGAAAGCTCTGACATACTTCAGATGACTTGAAATGTGCTGAGCAGATGTGTTGCAACACCTTTATGCTAAAAGCTCTCCTCACCTCTCTCCATATTGAATGAATAACTGCTGCTATTATTCTGCCAGTTCTGTGTTTTTTGTTCGTTATCAATAATCATGGTTCAAGGGAATTGATATTTGCACAGGAACGTACCGAAGAATTTTTCCAGGGGGGGGGGGGTGTAAAAATTGTGAAAGTCCCAACTGACTGAGCTCAGAATTCCCAAGTATCAAAACAAAAAAAAAACTTTTGACCTGTTGGATTTTTCCAACTGACTCAACTCAAAATTCCTAAGTTTCAATGCAAAAGAAGAAAAACCTTTTGACTTTGCTGGGTTTTCCCAACTTCTGAACTCACTTCCCAAATTTCGAAGAAGTATCAATTGGATTTTCCCAACTCGCCTGACTGAAATGGTAAATCTTTCCAACTGCTGAGTGAAAAATTCCTACCGGGGGGGGGGGGTAGTTACCCACCCTATTGGTACGTCCCTGCATTTGCAGTTTCGTTTCGGAAGTGGAAGGGTTTCAGTTTTTAAGAGTTGAGTTTCTTAGGTAAAAACCAAAAGGAATAAAAACATTTAATGTGATAAGACTTCGGGAAGAAGGTTAGGTCACATGGTTGGATTCAGAAAGGTACTAAAAATTCCTTTAGGTTCTTGTGTTCAACCGCCATCATCGTGCTCAGAAAAGTTACAAAGGCATGCAAACGCCTCGATAGGAGTTATTTTGTTGGTCGAAAAGCAATTTGCATTGGCATTTCGAGTATGTTGCGGGCAAATCTAAAACCAAGGGGAAATCTGAGTGAATTTTGTATGTGGCCTGGGAGGCGGAGTGAGTTTTTGGCCTATTAAAAATGTTCTGGTTTGACAACTGCGAAAATTCGTGGATCAGGCAGTCCTAAAGAATGTACTCAGTTTTAGAATTCTAATTTCTACACTTCATAAACTGATGAAAGTTTTCAATAGGAAGCTCTTCTCATCCCTCTTTTCCTATATGTGCTTAGCCACTCGCTGAATCCCAAAAGTTCACAATGGAAATACAAATTCGTGAGAAACTTTTTAGTGCGATTCATGGACTTGGTCATGGAGGCAGAGCCGCTTCTATAGCAGAATCGTTTTTTCCGTTCTTTATCTTCTTAGGGGGTTGGAGATATCTTTTTGCGAGGATGAGGGGTCTGCGGTCTGTAGAATGAACATGTAAGATAGAACTTTGTCATTCATTAGAACTTTGTCATTCATTACCTCCCTCCCCCCCCCCGTATATTTTTCATCTCTAGGCAACTTATGAGACTTGTAGCACTTACAGGGAGAACTTGTGAAAAATCGAATTCTCAATGTATTTTGAGAAATTGGAAAATCTTGATAGGGAAACGAATATTGACAAGGTTTTTGGAAATTCTTCTTTAATACCACTTCTTGTTTAGGTTTTCAATATTCAAGTACGTAAATGGGGTAGGACTTTTCAGCGGAAAATTTCGAGCTTAGAAACCATTAGTTCAACAATTGTTGAGATATGACCCATGTCTGCTTGAACTTTTTCTGCGTCACTCCTGAATAAGGCCAGATTTCATAGGGTGGTTGATGACCCTTTTCCCTCCCCTTCTCTAGGGCTTATCAAAATTCTTTCAAGAATTTCTCTAGAAATTGATTTTTTCGCTCGCTTTGCTAGCAAGTATTATTTCCCCGCTATTTTTATGCGGTGAGGAGAACTGATCAACACAATGAAGCCCATGCACTCCACCTCCAACGAAGAATTCTGATTCAAACTGGCAGTTTAATTTCTCTTTGCGTATCGCAGAGAAGCTCCCCCCATTTTTGTGCTAATTACAGTTAATCTGAGTAGTTATACTGATGTGTTCTTAAAATTTCCAAATTTCTTTCTAGACTGCCTGTTGAAGAGCAATTACCCAAATTGTCTTGAAAATAGAAATCTGAAACTTGTGAAGGAATTTTTTCTTATACCCAAACTTCAAAACGCAGACTACGACATCTGAATCTTATCTAATTACACGTATTCATGCAGGTCGTATACTCTTTATAATGAAGAGAAATCTATTTTTTTTTCTTCCAGTTTTCAGCATGGTGGTTTTAACGAAAACGTGCAACATTAGTGGTTCCAGTGGCGTGCTGAATCAACCAAATTTAGAGTCTACAATTCACTGGAGGCAGTCGCCGCCGGCTACGTCACCGGAAACTGATCCACAGAATTGCATATTAAATTTTAATAACCACAATCAACGGCCATCGTCCCCAGGACAGGTAAACGCACGATTTTATGTTATCAATCGAATAGGTATATTACCTACAGCTTTTCACACGCATAAAAAAGCCTAACAAAAAAACTTAACTGTTTATTTACTTTTTCCGACTTTGAACTCGATAAAAAAGAGGAAAAAAAAAGGATAAATAATAAAAAGGTATAATGGAACATTTTAAAATGTGTTTAGATTGCATATGAGAATGTCTTTTAAGAGGGTCTCCGGCTTTTTCGGCCACATGAGGCTTGATGTTTTAATATTAGAATTTACATATTATATGTAGTTGTAAAGGTGAAGGGTTTTGTAGATACAGTCGGGTTTCAATTTTTTGTGATTTGTTTCCGCCGGTGGATTTGAGCTGTATTGTACAGCGGACGTTACTTTTTTTCCTTTCATTTTTTATGTAAGCACGCGAGTGTGGATACCTGGCCTGATTTGTTCTTTCATCAGTTTACTGAAATATTGAACGGAATTGAGTCCTCTGTAAAGTTAATAACGTGTTTCATTTAGAGTGCACTATCGACGAACCTAAGGATCCCGAAGGGAGGAGTAAAGTATAATATGTATGCGAAGCTCAGAACTCAAAGGAGAAGTGATAAAGCTATTTGTAATTCTAGCACCATTTGTAAAATCGGTTATAAGCTGCTGAGATTCATTTTTGGACTATGTGAGATTCGTCCTGCTTTTATGATCGATTCAGGTTCATTAAACCTCCTCTGGTCGTGTCAAGACTCATTCAAGATATTCATCACGTTTTTTAATCCTCATTTAGACCTATGTACATGCTGGAAGACTTTCACACTTTATCAAGACATGTTAAACTTCTTTGCAAGATTCTTACTTCCAGGCTTTCTTGAACTACATATGTGAGACGCATTCTGATTTTAAGATGGATTTAGATTCATTAAACATCCTTTGGTCTTGTCAAAACTCATTCGAACTCTCACTGGACTGTTGGGGATTCATTACACTCTTTAATCCTCATTTAGACCAGCGTAAATGCTGTCTGAAGATTTTCGTACTTTCGCAAGATAAGTTAAAATTCGTGAAGACCATATCTTCCCCTTCAGCATGAGTCTTACTTTCAGGCTTTCTCGCTTGGTATTTATTGATTGAATGTATTCGGGTGTGTTACCATCTGAGAGTTCAGTGTCCCCCTTACACATTAAGATTATGTTCAGATACATTCTGACATTTTTAAACGCAATCGAACTCAGGTAATAGTTTTTCATGTTATATTATTCAGACTCTTGATACGCACGAACCATTCGAACTGACTCGAACCATACAATATCGTTCAACCTTTCGTAAGATAAGGCGCATTTTTTCTATGTTGATGATAAGGTTATCAGTCTTTCGACCGGTTTGATGCAGCTCTCCATTTCTTCCTATCTTGTGCGAGTTTTTTCATTTCTTAATAACACATTTGTAATCTTTGATTATCTGCTGAACATACTGGAATCTTTGCCGACCTACTAAATTATTTTCTTTCTACTCTTCCTTCTAGCAGCAGTGATATTATTCCTGAAGTTATGCCCTATCAGTTTATCTCTTCTTCTCTTCAGACAATTCCAAATATCCATTTCACCTCCAGCTCTGTTAAGTACTTCCTCATTTCTTACCTTATCCGTTCATGTGATGCTAAGTATCCGCCTATAACACCACATCTCAAAAGCTTTGATCCTTTTCTCTTCTTGGTTTTCCTATGGTCCGAGTTTCACATCTGTACAAGGCTACACTCCAAACACAAGTTTTCAAGAATAATTTTTCGGTTTCCGGATTTATTTTTGATTTGAAAATGCTACATTTCGATAAAATGCTAAGAGAAGGAGGGGGAGGTGATGCATTAAGTTGTTATACGTTAGAACACTGAACGAAACGGTCGTTTTGTAATATTTCTCCATACTGCACTTGTAAAAATTTGATATATATGAGAAACACGCTGTAAATTTTTACTGTGTGTATTAGGTGCACGTATTAATTTTTATGAAAACTACTAAGGGGTAAGTGTTCCAAATGTTACCCCCGTTTGAAAGATCTCTTGTGTCATGCTTTAGTCCGCGAGGCCTTGCAGTCTTCCCTAATCGGCGCATGATCTATCTGATTGCAGGATGGCGAAGAGAATAGCTGCTACAGCTCCGAAAATGGCGCCGACAACCTGACTCCGCCGCAGGAAACGAGCCGCAGCTCGGGCGGCGAAGACCTCGGCGTGGACCTGTTCCCGATCAGCGGCTGCAGCATGTCGCAGCAGTGCTACGACTACTCGAACAGCGACAATGAAAATTCGCAAGCTAGTCCTTCCTCGTATCAAGACGATGACTCGTTCGCCATGGGCAAAGGATCGAGCGGGTCAAACGGCAAACCGAAAGTGTACAAGTGTCGTCAGGGCGACTGCGGCTTCTCCACCATCAGCAAGCAGGAGTTGTGGGAGCACAGCACGCTACACATGAAGCCGGAGAAGATACTGCACTGCCCGGAGTGCCAGTTCGTCACCGAGCACAAGCACCACCTTCACTACCACATCCGCAACCACCAGGGCGTGAAGGAGTACAAGTGCGACCGGTGTCCGTACTCGTGTGTCAATAAGTCAATGCTGAAGTCGCACCTGAAGTCGCACAGCAACGTTTACCAGTACAGCTGCCACGACTGCGCATACCGAACTAAGTACTGTCACAGCCTCAAGATCCATCTGCGTAAGTACAAACACGAGCCCGGCACTGTACTCGACTCGGACGGCAATCCGAACCCGAATCCGGTCATAGACGTGTATGGCAACCGGCGCGGCCCTAAGCAGAAGCCAAAAAAGAGCGACAACGGCGTGTTACCTCTGCAGCCAACCATCTCGCCGTTGAACGCCTTCCAGAACTTCCCGTGGGTCAGCAACTTCTTCCCAGACAACTCGCGTATCCCGTGCCCGATGCTGTCGAGCCCGCCCATTTTAAACACACCGTTCATGCTGGAAACGCCCAAACCAGATATTGTTAGTCAGGAAACCGATCACCTAAATAATAACCTCAAAGTCACTATCAATAACAACAGTAACCGCAGTATCAATAATAACAATAACATGTTCACCAATAACAACGCCAGTCGAATGAGCGTCGACACGGTGGTGAAGAGCGAGTGCATGTCTGAAGACGAGGAAGAGAAGTTCCAGCCGGGCTCATGCCTGGAGGAGAGGAGCTCGTTGTCACCGGCCTCCTCCAGCTTCTTCGTACCTTTCGAGAGATCTCCGCCGGTAGCGCCAGTGGCTCCAGAGCCGCCGCCACTGCCGCCACCACCGCCAGAGAGCGTCGTCGATGACGTGCCCCTCAACCTGAGCGTTTCGCATAGCACCGTCTGCACGCAGCCCGAGAATGTGAACACGCCGGTGGTGAAGAACAGACGGAAGGGGGTAGCGCGGAAACGGACGCCGGTGGACGAGGCGGAATGCGCTAGGAATCTGGCCATGGAGATTGGTGAGAGCGAGCGGCCACTGGCGGCGGTGGCGACGACGGCGGTCAGCAAACCCGAGTACGACTCGAGCAACGAGTTGCTGGCCAAGCTGAGGAATAAGAAAAGCTACTTCTACTGCGATTACTGCGAAATTACGTTCTTCAATCAGATCATGTTCGAGATGCACATGGGCTATCATTGCAACTCAGACCCATTCACGTGTAATCGTTGCGGCAAAAAGACGGAGGGCAAGATCGACTTCTACTCGCACATGATATCGGCGGCTCACTAATCCGCCGGCTCGAGATGGTCTTGAAGACGCGTACAAATTTAATTTTGACGCGATGTTGGTCGATTGCCGATGCGGTGTTGCCAGTTGGCAGACTGTTTGGTATGTTGACTGTTTCTGTATGCTTTCTTCTATCAGCAGAATCGTATACTTTTATATTTTCTGTATGGAACACATACAGGGTGTATCACGAATTGCCCTGCACTTCTTTTTAACTGCGAAATCGGGTCAGTATGAGAGAAAGTAGAATCTTCAAAGACAAAAGTATAATTTATTCTAGAGTTAAAAATCCCCTCCTCGATATCGAAAAAGAGGTCTTTCGTGTCGGTAAAATCGAAAATTGAATCAAATTTTTGATTTGATCACGATTGGAGCCAAAATTTTATTAAATATTTGATCTGGAAATCTAACTTTGAATTCTTTAAAAAAAATAGGTCCTTTCAACTTTACTGAAAAAGTGATAAGGGATTGGAATTAGTAGCGTCGAAAGGTTTTTTACAGGAGGGGTATCGAGTAAAAATCTTGTAAATCTCCAAAAATCTCTAAATGGTACTCTGTTCTTCCCAAGATTTTTCAGGTGGGTCCAGTGTACTGCACTCCCACGTTCCGACACCAGTAATCGGGACAGGGGTTTAGAGTCGCCTATTTCGAAATACAGTGAGATTCGTAATCCGACGCTGATTCAGGCCCACAGTTTAAATTACCTCTTTCAACCCGATTTCGCAAAATGAAAAAAACAGGGGGTCATTTTGTGGAACACTCCGTATAGACTGGGCAGGGATGTGTTAGTGTGCTTATGTTGAAGCCACTATAGAAAGCAATCAGATTTTCCTAGTCATGCTAGGTGAAATACTTTTTTTATTTTATTATTATTATTTCGATTGGCTGTTTTAGAAATACACAGTAATCAAAGTACCAAACTACACCATGTTAGGTGAACGTAGAAGTCGTTTTATTTGAGTTACCGCCAATAAAATTAGCTATGGGAAACCCATAAAGCTGATTTGTAAATATATTTTAGTATTTAGTTCTTCATAAATGTATATACGAAGGCGTGTACAAATAATTTAGCTTAGAAAAAAAAATTTTGACTGTTCGACAAGCCGAAAAGTTGAAAATGAAGAAACATTCTGAGGGTGGAAAATCGAAGACCCAACCTTGTTTTGTTACAAAAATAAGCATTTTTAAAATGATAACCAACGGGTATAAATTTTTGCCTACGAGTATAATAATGACGTTGTAGATTTTTTATGTACTATACACAAAGCTGGACAAAACTCATCTCCGCATCAGAGTCGGTGAATTGTCTCGTTTTACAAAAGAGGCAAGGGGTTCTAAATTTTTACCCTATAACAGTTGTATAACATGACCACATTACCAAGGGGACAACTTGAGGCTGTATAAAAATTTCAACCTTTACATTTCAGTTGACTGTCAAAGAATTTATTCGCTTCAATGTTGGTACCTGTGGATTCGGAAAATGAAATCTTTCCTAAATGGAGGGGAATTGGCCATCAGCTCTTGATAGGAGGGCAGCACCTCAATCTCCAACGCTAAGAGCTTGCGTCTGTTATGAGTTAGCGTTCGACTAACTCATTGTAATAAATTACATTAGTTAACTCATCATTTAATTATAACTATGGCATTCTGAGTTTTTGAGCGAAGATGGAGGATTCGTGAGTTCAATTCAAGTCCATGAATTTAAATCATAAACTAGTTCTTGTTAAACATTGTTGGACTCGAACTGTGGTTCCAGATGACGAGATTTTATTAAAAGTTCCAAGAATCTTAAATAATTGTTATTCATTTGATGAACTCAATCTGCATGATGAATCGAATTCGCCTGACGATTTCAATTCTTACTACAAATTCAGTCGTGTGATGAATTCAATTCTGACGATTTTAATCCTTATTTCAAATTCAGTCACATGATGAATTCAATTCTTTTCATTAATCCAACTCTTTATTTTGAACTAAATTCGCTTGATGAATCCAGTTCTATGTACAAACCGAATTCACTGAAATTTTATTCACTCGATGAATTCAGTACTTTTTATAAATTCAATTGATAAATCTAATTCTTTGTTACGAATTCAATTATTTAGTTGATGAATTCAGTTCTCTTTATGAATTCAACTACATTGTTTTTTTTCGTGAATTGAATTCACTTGATGAATTTAATTATTTTTACAATTTTAATTCCCTGGATAAACTTGGTTCTTTTTACAAATTGAGCGCATTTGATTTACAATTATTTTTGCGAATAAATTCAGTCCATTTGATGAAGTTAATTAATTTTAAGAATTCGATTCTTTTCACAAATTCAGTCCACGTGAAAAATTTTATTATTTGTATGAATTCAATTGAGTTGATGTCTTCAACAGTCTTAAGCATTAAATGCACTCAGTGAATTCTATTATTTTTACAAAGTGAATTCACTTGATGAATTTGATTCGTTTTACAAGCTCAATTCACTTGACAAATTCAATTCTTTTTACCAATTTATTCCACTTTATAAAAATCTTCTTCTTTCTAGCCACGTATGTTTAATTTTTTTTTTTTTTAAATGATAAATTCTATTATTTTTATAAATGTAAGTAAGTTACTTGATGAATTCAATTTATTTTATGAATTCACTGGGTGAATTCAATTCCGCTCATGAAATTAATTCACCAAATGAATTCAATTCTCTTACAAAAGTCAATTCTCTTGAATTTACCTAAACTGAATTCACTTTTGATAAATTCAATTATGAATTGAATTTATTTGGTGAATTGAGTTCTTTTCATGCGAACTGAATACGTTAGATGAATTTAATTTATTTTACTTTCAGTTTAGTTGATGAATTTATTTGAATGGTTATACTAAATAAGGACCCAGCGAGTTCTATAACGCATTTTTGTACTACGTAAGCATTTTTCAATATAGCCATTCAAGCAATTCACTTAATGAGACACTTTTTCAATTTAATTGTTCATTATTTTTACAAAGATTCATTTCACTTGATGAATTCAGTTCTTCCTATAAATGGTATTCTTACCTTTTCATGAACTTGATTCATATTTCTTGTTGCGTTCACAATTTTAATTGAGTAATTCATTGAGTTTTTCTGAATTCAATTCCTCAATTTATTCTTTCATTTTTTACAAATTCAATTCATTTTCTGCCAGGCCAAGTTCATTTTTACAATGTTACTTCGTCAGAAAGAAGTAAATTGAGAAAGTGAACTTGAATCACTGATTGTAAATTAAACAAGTTCATTATGAATTTAATTCGTTGTATTTTTTTGTGTATTTGGACACGTCTGTTAATGAGTTGTACGTGAGTTACCAAATCGACTCATTTAAGAAGTTTATATGAGTTGAGTTGTCTCTCAGCGATGCTGACGAGTCGACGTACTTCAGAATAAGTTTTGTCCAGCTCTGATCCAGTTCAAAGTCCTGAGTCGAAGGGGAGGGGATGTGTAGACTGACGGAGATCTACAGATAGAGTAAAAGGAATTTCTTTTGAAGTTAGAATGTTCTTTTGAGAAATATATGGTATAAGAAGTACCTCGGTTTTAAAATCGTATACCAGCCAGGGATCTGAAAATTGGGTTGGGGTGTGATGCAGTGGACGAACCGATAAAATTAAATTTAGCTGGACAAATCGACGAAGTTACAGGATGTTTCACATTGATGTGAAAGACTTGGCGGGAAGATAGCTTTTGATGAATACAATGTAGCTTATACTAAGAACGGGAAAAAGTTTAAGGGTCCTTTGGTATAAATTTCTGAGTAATATTCGTACATTGAATGCAAGTGCATGGTGTTGCTGTTATGCACCAGTATGTTGAGGAACCCGAGGAAGTAGGAAAAATATCGAAATTGAAATCTACCCTTCAATTTAGGAAAAGGGGGTAATGTCAATAAGAGTGGGTACATACGGTGCCCTAATTCTGGTGGATAACCTGAAAAATTGTTCCACTATTCGTCAAGAGAAACAAATGGAGAGAGGGGGGGGGGTTGGAATGTCGTATGTATGTGTTACTGATTTGACGAATGTAAACCTTCGAACTAGGCTGCTTGTCACCCATTCAAAATATGAACTATTTTTCAAAATCTGTCTGCTGTTCAAGTCTTCTCCTGTTGTATATCATTATCAAGATCCAAATATAAGAGAAGAAGAAGCAATAAGTATTCAAAGAAAGATACCAATGAGAATTATCTTCTCATTCGTCTAAAAATGAGGAGAGAGCATATTTCTGAAGAACTGTGTCGACTAGATTTGATTTGCCCGAAACATCCTTCGTATTTCGGATTCCAAGAATCTAACCTCGTAAAAAAGGACAAGAACGGCATCAAAGGTTACTACTCGTCTTTTAATTACGTGACTTCTTCATTTTACGTTTCCTAATTCCTATTAGCGCCCTTATGTGTTTCCTTCCTCCACCAAGAGGGTCGTTTCTATTACGTGGGACGTGCCCGTAAGAACACATAGCGAGTGCTGACCTTCAATTATAATAATATTATTTTTTGTATGTAGTGTATTCTTTGACTCGAAGTTATATACTTCTATCTCGTCTGCTTTTCTTCATTCTATCGCTCGGTGTGCGCTAGCTGTCTGCACAGGAAATTCATTTTTCAGGTACCCGTATTCTTTTTCATTACATTTTGTTGTATACGAAAACTGTGTCTGATCTGCTCGCACTTACCTACTTCGGACTTGAGTAACCCCAAAATTCAAATCACATTCCAACTCCTTTTGCTTTTCGTCTTCCAGCATTTTCAGTTCATTATTATTTTTGTTTTTGCAATAGTAATCATGCTCGTTTCGGTTTTTAGTAACCCCCTCTCTCCAAGTTTTAGTTAATGTGCTATTTTAATAAATGTATAAGTGTTTCATATTGTATTATTCTATATACTAATTTACCTGCCGTTCTTATGTATCGAATTATTGTGTTGTCCTTAAAGTAGGTAGATAGTATTAGTTAGCTCCTTATGTGTGTGAAAGGATAATAATATGTTTTTTGTTCTCAATGTAGATACGTTTTATTTTAATCGATTTTATTCTTCAACTTTCTGTGTAAATATCTTTGAATTACAATATCACGTGCGGAGGTTACGTTTTTTCTAAATTTATTATTTTTATTTTAATCTATGGAAACCAATATTATAGTCACGTAATCGTTTTTTCTTTTTTTTTTTGTTCTTTGGTCGTGTGCATCAGTGTACACGGAAAATATACGAATGAAATACAATTTTTCCAATTTTATATTTGATTTTTAGAGAAAAACGTTGAATAATTGTTATGGATAGCGTGTTGAGATTTTCCCGTGTGGGGCTCTAATTTTTAGGGTCGGCTACGAGTAGCCGAGCCTGTTACAATCGCTTTCTTTTTCTCTTTTCATTTCCAGTTCAGTTCAGTCAAGGGCGGAAATAGAGCGAAAACTATGGAGGGTTGAAGCCCCAGCGCCTAAAATAACTTTATAAAAATCCAAAAATCATAGCTCCCCCAAAAAAGAAAAAAAAAAGTCTTACTGTATTAAGATTGATTTAAAAAATAAAATTTAGGGGCTAATTTTGAAACCGGGGGCTCATCCTCCAGCTCCCTCCTTTTTCCGCCCCTGGTTTGTGTTCTCAGATGTGGTACAATTTGTGGTACATTTGCAATATGTGGTACAATTATGGCACAATTTCAATTTTTTGGACTCAATTTGCTTCGTAAGATTTTTGAATGTAAGGTTGTGTTACCTGGTAACACTGATTGCGCTGTTGTTTTATTTCGGTGTATTCTAAAAGTTGAGAAAACCAAATCAAATTTCTAATGAATGTAAAGCTGTGTCTGATATGAAGTCAGCCCTGTAGAGTGAAAAAGAGGGCCTGGGGAGAATTTCCACGGGCCTCTCTCTCCCTCCAGTTCATTTTGTTCTTTTGTCAGATGGGAAAAAATTATAAGCTACTGGATAAGAGGTTTCTTTCATGGTGTAAGGAGTGATTGATGATTTAATTTACCGTATGATGTAGCCGTGAGCGTTGAAATTCAGGCCTTTTAAAACTGTCGGGGCCCCCTGAAAGTCCGGGCTCGGAGTATCCCCCCTCTCCCGGCACGGTTATACAAAGTACCTTCTTCACTCCAGAATTTCATGTGCTTGTTACGGTTATTACGCAGAATGGACTGTAAAAGGGCCTAAAATTCTGAGTCTTAAGGCTGTTTTCCAAGTGACTAGAAACTGCATTGGTATACTACATATATAAATAAGCTTCATTTCAGCATCACCCCACCTGTCTCCAGCCTTGTCTAATGATGCATTTTCCACTTCTAAATACATTTCCATGAAAACAACAACAAAACCATGGAGTTCGGACACTAGCGAACCTCGCGTCGTATACGTATTTCAACTTATGAGTTATCCAAAAAAAAATCGGAAAACTGTTTGCATGCATCAAAAAATAAGAATTTCCAGTTTTTTCAGCTTATAGAATTAAGAAAACTGAAAGCGTGCAAACAGATTTATAAACAGTCATGGGATAAGATTGAAAGAAATATAAATTTAATATTATGGGTGCTAAGAGCGCTAGTAGTAGTACGGTTTGAAGGCTCAAAAATGATGATAAAACTGGGAATAGAATAACATACTGAAAATCGAACATAGAAAAAGGAAATTTCGCATGATTTTGAACCACACTTACGAATTTTAAGCGTCTTGGCAATATTTAAAATGATTACATTCAATGATTTTGAACTGTGGTACATTTTCCAAAAATGTGGTACAATTTTTTCCTCTTAGTGGAACACTTTTGAAAGTTTCATCTGGAAACACTGAGCGCCGTTTGGGACGTGTGGTTTTCGGTAGTGTTCATTAATCTGAGTTACATACAGTTCAGTGTTCAGTTCAGTGGCGCTTTATTTCCGAGAAATCAGTTAGTTGAAAATAATCATAATTATAAGCAACAAATTTGATTTTATTATGGTCGTAATGAGCCTCTAGCAATTTCTTTTTTTCTTTTTTTTCCTTCTTCAGACGGGCTCATTGATCTTGATCTTCAGTACTGTGCGAGCGTTATTTTCAATGCAGAGTATATGGAGCCAAGGAGATGAAATTTTAAATAATGCGATTACTTATTTTTTATTTTTATTTATTTCGGATTTTACTTAGGACTGGAGTATTGTGCGTTTCGTAGTTCTTACAAAAGGAACTATTTCCTCAAGGAAAGTGAAGAACTTGACTGTATTTAGAAGAGGTGAGTGTGTTGTTAGTTAATGTATAAAACATGGTTTCTCAGTTTAATTAGTGTAGAATTTCTTTGAATCGAACCAAGCACATACAACGTTCTGTGATACTCTTATCAGTAAATTTTCCAAGGAATAATGCGATCTGAATTATGTCTATCATAAACATGGTAAAAGACAGTATTAATGGTAATTTTCGTATTCTGTTTCAGGTTTCGAGCAATGAAGCCTCTAGCTTTGTGGTTGTTTTCACTTGAAGAGGAAGCAACAGCGTTATCCTCTGTGGCAATAATGAGAATGCGTGATGAGGCAAATGAACTATTATATAAATAGCGAACAAGTGCAGGATAAAACCTAACTATATGATGCACAATGAGTTTGTAAATGTAGATCAGAACTGTATTTATTACAAGAAGTATCGAGGAGAAATACTACAGCAAATGCTACAAATTTATCAAGCAGCAAGCAAAATCGAAATCAAATTTTGTAGCCCGTTGTTGAATTCTCGAATATAGTGAAGATATTCATCCTGAGGATGTACAAGTTGCGATAGATTGTTGATCTGTTTTTTGATCATTCCATGTCAATGCTGACGGACATATTTATAAGGAACATATACTTCTAATGTTCTCAAAACTGCATGCAGTGAACAAGTGTTGATAGTATTGGTGAGAATCTTGGTTACGCCTACTCAAATTATTGTAAACTTTATTTGAATTGAAAAATGAAATTCCTTCTTTGTCTTTAGCGTATGAAAAATTACAATTTCCTAAGATGCTACCTGAATTATTTGGAATTGATTGAAACGTACTTCTTGTTGATAGAGTGATAAGTGATAGAGCTGCGCGACTGTAGTCTGCAGCTTTGCAATTTAAAGGCGTTGCGGATCCTTTTCGAGTAGTGAAGTTACTTATTAATATTAATACCATAATTACTCTCATCATCTCACCAAAAATTGAATTACTTGAAATAAAGTTTATTGAACGAAGTGATTTTTATCTTACGTAGGCGGACCCTGGTTGTCAGAGTTTCTACTATTATCACCCATTTCACACCACCACCATTTCCATTCCCACACCAGAAATTGAAGGTAACCACTCCAAAATTTTCCTTTCCCATCTGTCCCTCCCCCCACTTGCCATCCGGCTTGTATATTCAAATTTTAGTTTTTTCATTTTGTAGCTGCAATCCTTTTAGTTCTTGATTTTGTCCTCACCCATTTAATACTTAGCCTGTCTCTTAGTTTCACTCCGACCATTGTCCTCTCCATAGTTATTCGGGTTCTAGCAAGTTTCAGGTTCTGTCTTTCTGTTGTTGCCCAAATTTGGGACCCATATTGCAAGACGGGAATTGTACACGATTAGAAAATCTTCTTCTTAATTTTCTGCGGCATTTTGCTTCTGTAAATATTTTTCAGAGCCCAAAAGTTTTTCCAAGCTTGTGCTCTTCTTTTTGATGTCTCGTTTTCCATATTGTCTTCAAATGATATAATTTTACCTAGATATGTTGTACTTTCTGCTACTTTTATTAGCTCACTTCCAATCTTGATTCCTTTACATAGTCACCCCATGGTGGCCCTGGTAGGACGCGCGCACCGTTCCGGCACGTAGAAATGGGGGCTCGGGCCCGGCCCCAAGGCGTCCCTCCGGTCACTGACGCGATGCTCGAAAGGGTAGTTCTTGTGGCCGGGGGTGCGGTGTCATAGGGGCCACTTTGGCATGTGTGCATCGCCATACGTCCCACCACACCATTGTTTAGCGTTTGTTAGTAGCACTGTTTTGTTGGTATTTATTTCGAATCCTATACTTTCCGACATTGCTCAGATAACTCGTCTGCCATTTTCCCAGTTCCTTGTCGTCCTGAGAGATTAACGCCACATCGTCACCAATTTCTAGATTACTGAGCCATTCCCTATTGATTTTTTATGCCCTCCCTTTCCCATTTTAATTTTTGAAACACATCTTCTAGTAAGCATTTGAATAGATTGGGTGAGAGAAGGTCATCCTGTTTAACTCCTCTTTCTATTCTGAATTTTGACCCCGATTTGTCCAGACGTACCCTCGCCTCTGAATTTTTATGCATGTCTTTTATGGTTCGCGTCAGTTTCTCTGGTATTCTCTGACGACCTAGGGCCTCCTAAAGTGACAATAAATATATAGAATCAAAAGCTTTCCGAAAATCTACGAATAATTGGTACAATGGTTGATTATATTTCCTTGTTTTTTCTATTAGTTGTCCAATTATGAATGATTGGTCCGTGGTAGAATGATGTCTACAAAATCTTGTCTGTTCAGCACCTTGGCATTGATCCATTTGTTGGTATATGCGGTTTTTGATTATTTGGGCAAAAATGTTTTCCTAAATTTGAACTCAAACTTATTGGCTTATAATTATTTATGTCATTTTTATCTCCTTTTTTAAATAGTAATATGATTTCCGAAAATCGCCATGGTATTCGTATTGCTTCATTTTCCAGTATCAGAGGTTAAAAAGTATTGTTAAACTCGGTGTTAACTCCTTAGCAAGGATTTTTTATTCGTAATTTTCAATTTTATCTGGTCTATATGCTTTGCTTGTTTTTAGCTCTCTCAGAATTGAAAAGACTTCGCTTTCTAAAAATTGAGGTACTTCCTTCATGTTGTTTAACCCGAAGTAGGGCATTTCGTCTGGTTCTTGGGGTACTTTTCATACCCAGAGATTCAAAAAGGAAAATAGGGAAACCAGCAACAAAGTGCGGGGATGAATTAAAACAACATGCGGGAGCTGCATGGGGGAGAGATGCTCGAGTCGAAAACCGCTGGAAGAGGGTGGGAAAACCCATGCTCGTAAATGGGCGCATGAAAAGTAGTATAATTATGTTATTATCGTAATGACATAATCGGGTGTAAAAATAAAATAAAAAATAACATAAATCAAAATTTTGATCTGGTCCCGATTTGGACCTAAAAATTCAAATTCAAGTATAAATTGGGCCAGAATTGAATTTTCTTTAGAAATTGAACAAGTTATCAAAATTATTTTTCGGGGGGGGGGGAGGTTAGTTTGAATATTGCATCAGATTTTTGAGCTAGCCTCGATTTGGGCCTACAAATTCAAATTTAGGTTCTAGATTGGGCTAAAATTGAATTTGCTTTAGAAATTGGACAAATTATCTAAATTATTTTTCTGGGGTGGGGGTTTGCTGAGTTTGAATATTGCGTCAGATCTTTGAACTGGCCTTGATTTGGATTACGAATTCAGCACTTTCCCTATCAAATTAATACAAAATTGACTTTAATTAAAAAATTTAACAGCGTATCCAAATTGTTGTTTTTTTTCTTATTATTATTCGCCGGTGATAGCGAGTATTGCATCCAATTGATTCTACTGTGATTTGGCTTTCAAAAATAAAGCCATATATCGAAATGGGATGTCTGCCTTGTCGCTTATTTTGATAATCACATTAGGCTTTTCGTTATGACTTCACATGGGCTTCAATGTCAAAATCGATTACTCCGTTCAGGCTGGAATCAACTTTGCTTAAAAAAAAAATCGAGCTAATTATTGACGTTGGTTAAGTCTTAAATTTGATCTATGTGTACGCCTATATGTCAACTGGAACGTGTACTTTGATACCAGTTATTTCCTTTATTCTGAAATGCCTTTCTGCTCAAAAAGTCTGGTGTGATGCGGGAGCACGCGAGCAAAATCATTATCACCGCCACTGGATATTGGTTTTTGCTAACATACTGTGGTCCGCTGGCGTCGAGGTTCGTATACGAAGGTTCGAAGTCCGGAATACGAGAGAAAACCAGATCCCAGATCGTACATTAGTTAATAAAAAGAGCACCTACCACCCAATAGCGGAAAAGATAAGGGGCGCAGCCTGCAAGAGCGAGCGCATTTCGGTAGTGCTTAACTTGAAAGGGGGACTTAAGGTTGCGCACGCTCCCAAAGGTGAGAAGCCGAACGCCTGCTTCTCATTAATACGTGCCGTTTTTCTGCTGGAAACTGCGCCCTGCGCGCGAGATGCGATGAAGAGGGATGTGGCGGCCGGGAGGGACTCCCTAGCTCTCCGATCACGTCAAACGGTGACTAATGATTCGGTGCGACCCGGAACTTGCCCCCTCGCAACAGGTCTAAACATTTCATTTAAAAAATTATATTTCGCCGTTACTTTTTCCGGCAATATATTATTTAGAGGGCTGTACCTTATGAAGCTTATACCGCATATTAACCGTTCGTTAAATTGAGGAAATGTAATTAGTTCGTTGGTCGGCTCTCTAATGTTTTTTTTCTTTGCATTTCTTCTTCTGCCTCATCCATGCAGTCATGTGCGAACAAACGGTCGACTTAAAAAATAAAACTGGTTTTGGATAATTTTCGGGTAGAATGGTGTTTTTTCTCCTGTATATCTTTTTCGAGAATTTTGAGCAACATTACCGTTTCGCAAGAATGCGGCAGCTGTGTGGCTGGAAAATTTACGAATAATGGATTTTTGGTATATTAGTTTGAAATTAATGTAACTGGGATCGACAGCTGGATGATGAATTTTTCTGAAAGCGGTCTGTATCAATCGGCAAATTACTTTTTAAATCTATCGTTGGTCTTGAGGCGTAAGTGAAAGATCAGAGTTACCTATGGTTCTATTAGTTACCTATGGTCAGGGGCGAAACTAGCTGTTTTTTCTAGGGGGGTGACAACTGAAAATTTGCCGAATAAAATGAATTGAAAATGAATATTTCGCTGAGTGGCCAGTAAACTTTCCCGAAATATTTAATTCTTCGTTTCATTTATTACATTTATCGTTCGCCAACTGCCGATTTGCCGATTTTTCCAACTGCACTGACGACCCTGGGGGAACCCCACACCCCCTTTGTTTTGCCCCTGCCTATGGTTCTTCATGTCTGTACCAATTTCATTCGAAAGGAGTGTATTTTTGCTAGAATGTTTTCGTCGACATAGACCTGTTACATTATATTGGTTAAGGAAGTACCGTATGGCGAACTATCTTGTCCTGTCCTGTGTTTTGATTGGTTGTTAGCAGTTGTTCTGTTTGGTTTGTTAATTGTGCGAAAAGTATTTCGCTGTCAAGGTGAATGGTTTTTGTTCATCAAGTTACTGTTTTTTTGACATTTTCATGTCTTTACTTTGGCACAAAAACAGAAAAAAGCATTACTTTGGAGCGTGACAAAAATACATATAGCGTTACGAAAATCGCGTTACGTGCTGGCTTGGCTGACTGACTTTTTTCTTATTAACATTTTCGTGTCTTTACTTCGGCACCCAAAAAGAAAAAATGTTACATTTTGCGCGTTACGTTTCTGACTGATTGGCTGAATGGCTGACTGTTTGACTAAGTAAAGACATATTAAAATGTCAAAAGAGAAGAAAAAAAAAGTGAAATGGTGAGAATACGTAAAAGAAGCTGGAAGCTAGAAGCCGGAAGCCGAAAAAAATTGGAAGTTAGAAGTTCATATACTGAGGCTGGAAGCTAGAAGCGAGAAGCTAGATGAGAATTGGAGGTTAGAAGCCGGAAGCGGAAGCTGTATCGTTCGGCTTCCGCATCCCTGACACAAGTACCGTGAAGTATCTACTATCGGGCTCGTGATTGTTATGTTGTATGTTTATGAACTGATTTATCATAAACTAACTTAACGTTCATCATGTCGGTCCTCCTATACGGGGCGCCAGTATTCGCCAACGCCATCGATATATCATACAGGAGAGCGGAGATGGAGAAGATCCAGCGAAAATCCGCGATGAGGTGTGTCAGTGCGTAGCGCACTGTTTCTTCGGATGCAGTAGGCGTGTTAGCGCGTATACCGTCGATCGAACTCAAGGTCGGCAAAATTTCGGCGGTATACGGTGCAAAGAAGAAAGTGAAGACGAAACGGGAGGCACTTCGGGTCAAGCGAATCATCCAGTAGGACACGCTTCGGAAGTGGAAGGACGCACTCGCCCATTCGACCAAGGGCGAGTGGACCCGAGCGCTGATACCCGAGCGCTGATACCCGACCTCGACGGATGGGTAGGAAGAACGCACGGAGCGCTCAACTTCCACCTTACCCAAGTAGTGCTTCGGCACGTACCTACATCGGAAGTCGATAGCGCCGAGCCCCGTGTGCGCGCACTGTGATCGAGGGGCGGAGGACACACCTTGGCACACCCTGTTCGAGTGTGAGGCCTGGGAGCCGGAGAGGCGCGGGACGGCCACAACAGCGATCGATCTCGGTGGAAGAAGCGATGAAGACGACGGCATAATCAGCCGTCTCGCGCCGGACAGCCTGATTCCGGAGATGATGAAGAACAGAAGCAGTTGGAACCGGGGGTCGGCCTTCGTCTCGGCCATCATGAAGAAGAAGATGCAGACGGAGTGGTCGAGACAGAGGGCCGGCGAGTTACCAAGCTCGGCCCACACCATCAAACAGGAGGCGAACTCTGTACCGTTCTAGGAAGAGCTGCTGCAGTTGCACTGCGGATCCACCGGTAGAGCGCACCCGTCGTCACCACCTGGCTGCGTCGACACACGGACCGAGATGAGGAGGTGAGGGGTGAATGAAGAGAGGCAGCGCGTCCGGCCGTGGGGGACCTGAAATTTCCAGGTGAGTGCTCAGGGAGTGCGGACCTCGGTCAGTAGGGAACCCCATGGTGGCCCTGGTAGGACGCGCGCACCGTTCCGGCACGTAGAAATGGGGGCTCGGGCCCGGCCACAAGGCGTCCCTCCGGTCACTGACGCGATACTCGAAAGGGTAGTTCCTGTGGCTGGGGGTGCGGTGTCATAGGGGCCACTTTGGCATGCGTGCATCGCCATACGTCCCACCGCACCAAACTAACTTAACGTGAATTATTTTCTTTTTCTCCCGTGAGGGACCAATGCCCCACAGAGTGGCCACTCCTGAAGAAAATAGGATTTATGATCGGGACGACATAAACAAAATGGCGACAGAATTTTATAAAGATCTTTTTTTTTTTTTTTAATATTTTTTCTACAGCTTTGAGTAGAGGTAGATGGACTGCCATCAGCTTCCTACTCTGTCCATATTTGAGCATAAGCCTCCGTCAGCTCGCTCCATTTGTCTCTGTCGTATATGAGGTTGGGCCACCCTGCACCCACGCCCTGCCGTCTAGTAGTTGGCCTACCCCTTCTTCTTTTATGGCCATACGGAGTCCAAAAGGTTGTTTGTGCGTTCCATTTGTTCTGACTATCTCTAAACAGGTGCTCAGCATATTTCCATTTTAATTTCACTATCATTCTATTGAGGTCCCGAATTTTCAGTTTGTGTTTTAATTCTGCAATTTTTACTGGATCTTTAATTTTAATATTGAGGATGTTTCTCATTATTGAATTTTGCATTATTTGGAACTTTTTCATTTGTGCACTCGTTATAACGACTATGTTTGGGCTCCGTATGGCACGACTTGGAATACACTGTTTTCCAGGATTTTTGATTTATTCTCTAATGACGTTTTTCCTTCAAAAATAATTTGTTTCAAACATGGGCGGAACTAGCAAATTTATATAGGGTAGGCCAATTGAAAGCCAAGGAATCGGGAGGGAGGTCAGGAAATATTCAGCGTTCGCTACAGCTGCAAGCTTCATATTACAGTCAAAACTGGAAAGTTGATAGCTGTACAGCTGAGGCAATTTGAAACTTTGACTGCATAGTACGTAGCACGTACATATAACTTCATTGTTTATAAATAATTATTCTTCGCTCATGTATTATTATGTCTTTTCTTTCTTTTCTTCGATTGTCGCCTAAAAAAATTGGGCAGGCCAAGCCTGTCCAGCCTCCCCCTTAAGTCTACCCCTGGTTTCAAAGCCCAAAATGATTTCCATGAGTTTGTCTTTCTTTCACCAATTTCTTTTTCCTTCCTATTTTCATATGAGATTATTTGTCCCATATATTTATACTCATTCGCCTTTTCAATATGTGTATTCCCAGACAGCGGTATCCCATTCTTTTCTTGAGTTATACTTGCTTTTTGATATGTTTATTTCTAGGCCCACTTTCCTACTTTCTGTAGCTAGGTCCTCTATCATTACCGAAATTTCTTAGTTGTTTTTTCCAAATAATATGTCATAAGCAAATCTTGAGTTTGTTAGCAGCCTACCATTAACTTTTATCCCCTTTTATTCGCAGTTAACCTTCCTGAAGACAGACTCTAATACACTGTTAAAAATATCTGGTGAAAGAGGGTGTCCCTGTCAAACCCCTATGTCAATTGGAAATGCTTTTCCTTTTTCATCTAATGATACATAAGACCTTGAATTTTTGTATACATTTTTCAAATGTTTATTGTTTCTGCGGGGACCCCTTGTGTTGCTAGTGCTACCCAAGCCCTGTGGTAGTAAATCTATAAATGCTAAGGCAACTTTCATGCCATATTCATTAGTTTTCTGTATACTTGATCTATGGTTTGTAGATGCGGTCAGCAGCTTAAATTTCCTCCGGAATCCTGCTTGCTTATCTGACTGGCCTGGGTCTAAAATATTGTGAACTCTTACTTTCATAATTTTCATAACATTTTCCTGATGTTCGATGAAAGGCTAATTTTATTCCCCATTTTCATTATACTCTTTGGATGCGTATTTTCCCAAGCCCAATTTACCAGAGTCCTCTGAGCGTACCTTAGCATTTAAGTCTCCCATAACCACTGTGTAGTAAGATTTCTCCTCTGTATGAGTTTTTTCCAAAAACTTATAATTTTTTTTCAGCCATAGGGGTTACCAGTGTAGGTGCATAAAATCCGGTCTGTGCAGAGGGGGGGGGAGGAGAGTTTTCCCCGAACCCAAGTTTTTTGAGGAGCCCGCTAAGGGCTCGCGAGTACTAAAAAATCTGCTTTTACAAAAAGGGCCCTAAAAACATTGTGTGACTTTTTTTTTTTACTCTTACCTACTTTTTACATCCTCCCTCCCCCGTCCCCAGGGCCCGGATTTCCTCTGCACGGCCTTGCATGAAATTGAATGATTTTAATATTTTGAGTATTGCTTACTTTTAATTTCATGTCTGCAATACGTTCAGAAATATACCCTTAACTTCATAGTAATACGATGTGTGACTTTCTTGTTAATATAAAAACCCACTCCTCTGTATTCTACTGTATTGCCAAAGTAATAAAATAGGTTGCCATTTTTACGTTTTATTAGTTTTTCCCCGATTTTTTTTTTTTTTTTTTTTGTTTCAGATAAGCCAATAACGTATTTCAAATTTTCCAAAGAATTTTCTAGTTCAGTGATTCTTCCCTCATTTGCCTGGCCTTGGCAACTAAGATGTAAAATATTTAGACAAAGGTCCTGTTTAGTGGCTGGAATCCGGGTAAACAATCCTTCTCATTCTCTCATTCAATGTCTGAGCGATGTTGAAGAAAGTGACTTTTCACCCCAAATTCAACAAAGGCCATTGACCTTTTAATTGATTTTTTTCCAAAATTCTCAGCAGGTTTACTCCATCTATATAGCTAATGAGAACGATTTTTAAAAGTAAAATCGATTTCTTCGGCCGAACTGTATATTTTGGGAGCTTTAAAGCAAAAATATTGATTGATTTTCTTATGGGAAATCCTATGCTAAACTTTACTGACCCCCCCCCCCCCGGGTCATCTTCAGAATTGTTCGGTTCCTATAAAATGTCGTCTGATGGATTTTTAGACTGAAGAAAACTAGTTTAGCCACTGGGTACAAAAAATTTCAAGAATCGCCTAATTTTAGTCCACCTGAGTAAACAGGTCAAGTCCTGGACTTGACATGTTTAAACAAAATACTTTAGTTTCTGATCTCATTTTTTGACTTTATACCATTTCAAGTGCGTCAGTCGATGCGTCTGGGCAAGCATTGTTGTTTCATTTGAAAGTGTGAAAATTGTTTTTTTTTCAACTCGACCTATAGACAAAAAAAAAAAAAAAAACCCACAAGATTTAATATTTGCGTTACCTTTCAACTCGTAGAGTAAGCAAACTATTCTACATACCTTGAGGAGCCCACTTCCAAAGTGACCTAACTGCAAAATTATGATTTCGTGAGTTTTTATTTTCAACACACTGTCTTGCCGCGCTAGGGGGAATACTTTACGAAAATAAAAACGACAAATTTTTCTTGAAGGTTGAACTTATCGATACCTACCATTAAAAAATTCGTTACCTACTTTACTGTTCGCTTGAGTGTTTTGATTGTTTTTCTGAAAACTAAAATTTTGCAGTTAGGAGTGGGCTCCTCACTTGTAATAGTTATAGTAAAAGTTACCTTACCCCAGTGACAGGGAGATTCACTCAAACTGAGACGCCCTTTATGTAATGCTATTAAGTAATTATGTACTTAAGTACTACCTCTGTGATACGCTACAGCTATAGTATCTATATATGCCGACTACTATAAAACTTGAAATACAAAACTTTTTTTAGCAAAATCGAAGCTACCGTCATTACCCTCCTACAATTCATCACTGCCTCTCATTCGAGGAAAAAAGGTCACTTTAGTGCATCCGGGGTCCAGTGTTATTGTGGATCCGTGAAGATTTTTTTGTACCCCAATTCATTTTCAAATTGTGAAAAAGTGCCGTACAAGTACCTGTGTCAAAACATTATACAAAGTGCACTTGCATAGGGGTATGAAAATCTCATAAATAAGGATCACCCTTTAGTACAAAAAGGTCACGCTAGTGAGTCATTTTTTTCTGCCAATTTTTTATTCTCGGTTACACATACAAACGTATCGCCTGTTGAAACGTTATTTTAGAGGGTACGGAGATTTTTTTTCTCATTGGCGGTTCGTTTAAAAGGATTTTTAATACCAGGGGATGAAAAAAGGTTGCAGGTTACAGATTAGTCGGCAAATTCATGCCTTGTTACCACTTTGTACGTATCACGTTGCACCCTTTAACACTTTTTAACGCCATTCAAGGGGAGTTTTTTTTTCTCCAGTCTATAACCGAGAAGGTTATTTTTTATACGCGCAAGTACGCTAATTGACACGTGTCGGTATTTAAGAGGGTTGTACTTTTTAGGTAACCGCTCTGTATACGCACGCGAGAAGGAAAAAAAAAGTGAAAAGGGAAATTAAAAGTCTCGATGTAAAAAATGGCAGACCCTCTTTTTAACAAGCATGTACTCTTTTTAAACATAGTCTACCTGCCGATGGCGCTTGCTTGCAAGGTTCGAAGGGATTTTGCGGGCATTATTTGATGAGAGAACGCCAGTGAGAGGAGGGGGGTACACGCGGGTACTATTGGTCGTTGGACCCGTTATCGTATATATTTTTAATGAATGGAAATAAATAAATATTGAAGGTGGTGTTCAGCGTTGTTGATGGTCACGGAGAGAAAGTGTCAGTGCGAAGTACGAGTACATTTTAGGGTGGAGATAAATCGAAGTATCTGAACCCAGTGTTACCAGAGGGTGAACTCGGCTACGTGAGGATGAGTCACCCGTTGATGACCCTTTGCGGTCATTTTAAACATTTCTCAAGACAAAGGAAAACCTCTTCGTTGTTTTCGCCGGCCTTATCTGGTATTCGAGGAAAGTTTCGAACGATTTTTTATCTCAAAAATTCTCCGGTGCTTCCAGGGTCGCCGCGCACAACACGTTTGTTAATGAACGTTTGGGGTGTCGGTGTATTTTTTCACCCGCGTTTTCAGCGAGGGTGGAAGAATGCAATTTTGAAAGGGAGAGGCTGAAAAAAAGGCTGTATTTTAAGATCAAGGGAGACGTTAAAAATCGGGGAAAGTTTCGAGTTAACGACGTTTCGGGGAAGATGGGATCGACGGTACAGTGTATTTTTAGTGTAATCGTTATTAGGGTCGTTTTGGCTGTAGCTGGAGATTGCATAGTGTGCAGAAAGCGAAGAAAAAATATTGTATACCGCTTCGAGAGAGAACAAAAATCAATAAGGTTTTAGTTACATTCGAGGAGTACGCCTCTTTGAATTATGAATTTTAATCGTACGCAGCTGAAAACTCTATGCCGTAGTAGAAGAAAGTGAAAACATTTTGTTGAATTAATGGTGATTCGAAGCAGGGCTTTCAATTGAATAATTTTTTATTCAGCTCATAATTCACTCAAAAATCTTGGAAATCGTTTCGTTCGATCTGGTTATCGTTTTGGTCCACAGTTTCTCATATTTTGACGCCATTTTGTCTTGGTCATGTTTCGCTCACAATTTTTCTAAATTGATTCATTGGAATTCAAACTGACACAATCTCTGTAACTTGAATGGAAGTTTTCTACTGGTGGGATAGAGATGAGAAAAACAATGTTGTCTAAACAAGGAAGGAAGAACAAGAGAGGTCTCGCGTTTAAAGTATTACATTTTTCGAGAACTTGGTGAAATGTAGAGATAAGTTCTATTTCGGTAGTTAATGCCAGTCAGCTCCACGAAAATGTTCTATATGTAACGGGGGGGGGGGGGGGGTACAAATACGAAAAATCCCGACAAAAACTTGACAAATTTCAGTTGATAAAGTGAAAAATGAAAAAATTTGCTTTATCCAGTTTTTTGATTGAGTCTCAGAATTTTCCGACATATTCTACTTTTTGATAAATACCCACTGAAATGTTACAAGAGAAAAGTCGGAATTTCCCAAATGGGAGTACAGCTAATTTATTTTCCTCTTGATTCTCAGGGGGGGGGGAGTATTCTCATATTCTCCTTTGCGTAAGTCTTTGTACAAATTAAGTATAGTAAACCGCTCACTTTTAATAAGTTCATAAATGTTCTAAAAAACTAAAACAAATATGAGTCGTTGAATTAATACTTTCTAGGTGCGAATAAAAAGCGGAAAATCCTTCAGAGAACTCGAAAATTTGTTAAGTGAGCTTTAAAAAAAACAACAGTGAAATTATTATTTAGTTGCTTAGGGAAAACTAACTAGTATTTGAAATCTCGGTTGAGAGGCTTATAGTAAGACTCGCCCCTAGTTACAGAACTGGTTAGGTGCCGGTCGTTTACCTGTAAGTAAACTCAATTTTGAATAATTCAGTAGGTAATACTCTACAACAGTAGTTGTTTATAGTATCTACTCTTAATGATGGATCTATAAGCATGAATAGCCGACCTTGGTTGGGGGTGGGGAGACGACCGACAACTATCAAAATAATGCTAAAAATTCTTTCGTTTGTATACAAAAATCTCGTATATCTCATCTCTAAAATTTTTCAAAACACCTTTTTATCAATTTGGAGGCGGAGGTGTTCTATAATGCTTGGTACTCTATTTTTGAAAGTATAGTAATACTTGGTATTCCTATATTTTTTGGGGGTACCATATACCCTAGTCCCTCCTTCCTTATGGGACCACTATGAGAAAGATTGAAAATACTTCAAAAACGAGAAAAAATTACTATATGCTTCAAAACAGAAACCTACAAGAGAAAGAAAACTTTTTGAAATCTTGTCAGAAAAAAAAAAAAATTCAAGTTTACTCTGCTTGAACTTTGAACTAGTAAATTACGGCTCCCATCATTCATTAAGTTTGGCACTCACGTTCTAAGCAATCAGGTAATTCTAAAACGGACGTTGACGGTTTGAACAATGAATATTCTGGCTCTTGTAAACTGAAAGGTGGTACTTTTTTTGGAGGGGGGGCGAAAAATTGTTTCCTGAATAAAGAAAATATTTTCCTGAATTCTTATGATGCACCTTACTAGAAAGCAGAGATGGGCAAGATCACATGATCTTTAGATCAAAACCACCGTAACTTAAGATCAGTGAATGATCATAATTATGATCCGATCTGTTCTCGATTTCTAAAATGATCAGTAAGATCAAAAAGATTATAAAAATTAGGGGGAAAATGTGATATAAAAATCAAAACAATCCCAGAAATCGGGAAAAGTCGTGATCTAAGAATCTGAAAGATCACAGGTCATGATATTTTTTACGATTTGAGATATTTCTCTTCAAATTGACTTATTGATCTAAATCCGTGATTCTATTCAATTTTTTAAATGATCTGCAGAACATGAACTTAGATGACTTGATTCAAAATAATTGAAAATTTTACTTTTATTATTTAAATAAAAATTATTAATAATGTAATTATTTAAAAAATTTCTTTAGAGATAACAGGATAATAAAAAATATAAAAATTTTGTTTATTACGTCGATGTTGAATTAAATTAATTTTTATAACAGAAATATAAATTTTAAAATCTGTTATTTTTCATTTTCAAAAAATTCATTAAAAATTATTACAAATAATAATTTTATTAATAAAATTATAAATATTATATCTAAATATTCTACTCTAAATAAAATTATAAATATTATAAATCTAAATTCATCTTGCTCGTTCCTGCTATAAAACTGCATTTGAATGTAAAAATAATGTACATTTTGAGAAGCTGGAAGTCTGAGAAAACTTGAATACTTTGAAACATCATTTTTTTGCCTGAACTCTCGTGACCCATTGAAAAACACTGGATAAGAACTATGAGAATTACTTAGTTTTCAGGGTAGAGTAAGGAGCTCTTTTTTGCTCAGGATGTTTCTTTAACATTCTGAATTCGTTTTTTGTGGTATTGATTTTAATTTTTGGATATACATATAAGCGAGTGTCCTCTACGTCCGGATGTACTACTAATACCTACCTACTGTTCAAGATTTTTCCAACTTGCGTACGACTCTTCGCGACTTACTTTTGCAGTCATAATACTAAATATGCATTCATATGTTTCAGACATTTATGATCTTCGGAATTCTTTTAACCGTGTTTAAGAATTTTCTAGATATATCTAAGACTCTTCAATACTCTTCCAAGTATGTTTAAGTTTGAAACGCAAAATGTTTCGAGACTTCTTTCTAACTCATTAAAACTCCTTCAAGACTGTTTCAAACCTGTTTGAACCCTTTTAAATGTATCCACGGGAGTAGTGAAAAGCGGCTCCTGCAGATATTGTGGAGAAGAGGAAGGAACCACGATCCATATCATATGTCAATGCCTAGCAATAGCAAGTACAAGACGCGAAGCATTGGGACTATAGAGTATCCAGCACCCAGTGAAGTCAAAGGGATAGAGCTCAGTAAAATTCTCACTTTGGCCATAAAAGTGAGGCTACTGAGCTGATCCTTAACAGCAACTTGAGGAATAGTGCAATGGACTGCAAAGTCTGAGCACTCGGCGCATACAGCGCCACCTCACATACAAATGGGAATAGGAGAGATATAGATTTATAACCCTTTGAGAATCTGAAAAACTTTTCAAAATTGCACTTAAAACTCTTCAAAGCTCTTCGAGTGCTAAGTTTTAATTTGCTTCAAAACATTCCCAGGCTTTATTGGGACTTTGTAAGATTCTTCAGGATTATTTAATAATTCTCAAGGCCTATTTTTATGTCTCTTTCAGACTTTAATACAACTTCTTAATGCTTACCTAAAAGTTTTTGGACGAATCTAAGATTAATTTGAACTTAAGATTCATTGAGATGTAAAGTTTAATATCATTTAAATCTTTTAAACTTTCTAGACATCCTTAGAACTTCTCAAGTGTCTTGAATAAATTTGAAAAACTATTTAAAAAAAGTGTTCATCAATTCAGACGTAGCATTCAGAAAATTAGAAAGAATCTGCACGTGTCTTAAATATGTCTGGAACACGCTCAGCAGGAGGGGAAGGGGCGGGGTCAGTAGTTCCAATTTCAGTAAAAATTTAGAAAAATTGAGTGTTTTTTCACTTGAAAATTGAGATTTGTAATATTTCAGTCAGGATTTTCAGTGTTTTTGACCCCTCTACACCACCAAACATGTTCCTCGTACCAGCTCCGATTTGGCAGATTCTCTAATCCTCTTGGATGAGTCTTAAATAGGTCTTAAACAATGTAAAACGAGTCCGAATGCGATCGTAGTCTCTAACATGGTTAGGTGTGTTTTAAAGAATTCTGAATAAAACTGGAAGAGTCTTAAAGAGTCTTAAATAATATTGAAATAGTTTTAGTCAGCTTCAGTGAAGGTTGGAACAATCTCAATGTCTCAAAGACGCGTGACTGTTATATGCAAACAAAATTATTGGTAGTAATGCCTCCTGAACTTTTGTTGAGAGAACATCTGCTCCTGTCCTCACAGCTCCGCCACCTGTGCATACAATATATATGCTACTATGGTCGAATAATTCTTTTAAAAAAAGTTCTAAGCTTTCAGAGTGTTTAGAGTGTGCATTTGCAATGTGGATCTTTCGAGTAGATGTAACGAAATCTAGCAGACATTTCACAGACATCGGTTTGAGGATATCTAAGAGGATCGTATTCCACTTCGTAGAACGCTTTTTAGCAATTTTTTCACGTTTCAGAATTTATCCGCTAATAAACTTCGTTTTACATTTCCGTTTTTTCAGATGCACGTTTCTCGTGTCAGTGTAATGAAAAAGAGTATCGGGAACATCAATATCCACTTAGAAGTCTCACGAGACGTTCTGTCACCTTCCGTATTCGTCTCAGATCTATTCTTAATATTTAAGGTAGGGGTTCTCCGTCTGATATTAGCAGATGTTTGCAGCACCTATATCGGTTTTTTGTCGTGTTTTCCGGCGGGATACAGGGGCGGAAAATAACCAGTTGCTGGAAGCCGAGATATTAATGTTGAAAATGGAGGAATCTTGTAAAGAACTTTTTTGGACTACATTTCATCGAATCACTCAGATTTTTGTGTCACTGTTAGAATATCTGATGATGAAAATTTTAATGAAAAAATTGTGTATTTTATTACAGAAGCGTGAAATCTGGTATGTTGGACTCGAGGTTTTCCGAGTTGCGAAGTTATAAAATCTAATGAGATTTTTTATGATTCAACCCCGTTTTGGATTTCATATTTGACATTTCTTTCTTCCAAAGGAGCTCAATTGACTTGGTTTGAAAAAATCGAACGGAGTATGTGAAGATTTTTTGGACTGCTGATAGAGAAAAACTTACTCTATCCTTACTGAAAATTTCGTAACATTCTTCAAGAATCTGTCTAGACTAGTAAGATTTTTGAGCACTATAAAGTTGTGGTTAAAAATTCTTTGAAAAGCTGTTAAAGTTTTATGAAAATCATTTTTAGAACTGTAAGACTTGTCAGGTGCCGTACCCGTTGCCGGATGTTGACGATCGCGGTTTCTGACGCGTGACTTTCCTGCGCAGGCTTTGTCGGGTTAGTTTGCCGTTGCCTTTCCCCAGTAAGCCTTATAAAAATTGCATTTTGATTCTCTAAAAAAATGTATTAATACTTTGTTTTTACTTTTAAAAAATCTTTAAATACAGTAAAATTCATAACGACTTCAGCAGCAACCTGTCAAGCTTAGGAATTATAAATCAACTAGAAATCAGTCAAGACTGGGTAAGACTTGTAAAGATTCCATCAGGATCTTGTCCAATGCTCGATAAGACTAGTTAAAAATTTTCTAAAATTCATTTAAGACTGTCAGACTTGTAAATATTCCATTGCGATTCTGTGAAAACTGTATTTTCTCTTTTTATAACGATAAAATCGAAGTTCGTCTCATTTCGAAAGGGGAGAGAAAATTTTCCTACTTTTTCTTAAAGGAGAGAAGGTATTTGTCCTTGCTATGCAACAAGAACGAAATTTTTCTCATACAGAAAAGGAAAGATATGACTTTTATCTTTTTCCTCAAGAAACAATTTTCTTTCTTTTTTCAAAGAAGGAAACAAAGTTCTTCTCATTTAGCAAAAGAAAGGAATCAGTTTCTACTTTTTTCTTGAAAAAAAGAAACCTATTCTCTTTTCTCAAAGATAGGAACGAAGTCTTTTCATTCAGGAAACGGATGAAGGTATATTAATTTTCTTATTATTTTTAAAGGAAATCAACAAGTTTTTCTCACTTACTTAATGAAAGGAACAAGTTTCCCATTCTTCAAAAACGGAATAATTTATTTTTCCCTCAAGAAAAAGAACAGAATACTTTTCACTCAAGAAAAGGAAGGATGCATGTTTCCTCCCTTTCCTGAAATGAAAGAATGAGTTCCTCTATCATCTCTTAATTTTGATAATGCGTTCATCCTTTTACATTTTACCCTTTTCAAATGTGAAATAGAGTCAGAACGTTGGGGGAGAGCGGATCTCCTTATTATACGCCTTCTTCAACCTGGAACGTCTCCCCTTTGTTATCTAGGACAACCCTCGCTGTTAGTTTCATGTACAAGTTTGATATGATTTTCAAAAATGTATCGGGGACACTCTGTTTTGCTAGTACCCTTATTACACTGTCGTGGTGAATGGAGTGGAAGGCCTTTTGGAAGTCGACAAAAACCAAATATACTTCGACATTCTAAAACTTAACCCAATGTCAGAACGTGGTAACCTGCGGAAAATTCTTTCCGAAATCCCGCTTAATCAACTGGTTGGTTGAAGTTCAGTACTTCGTATATCTTATTTTTAATCAGTTGAGCAAAAAATTTTCCGATATGAGATGACAAACTGATCGGGCGGTAGTTATTAATGTCCCCGCGGCCTCCTTTCTTGTGAAACAGGAACATCTCTGTCCCTAACCCCTGGTCGGCACTTTCTCGGTCTCCAAAATCCTATCGAAGAGTTTTGTAAGTAGACCCACAATAACTTCGTCTAGAGTCTTGGTTGTTTTGTTACTTATTTCGTCAAGCCCATCTGCCTTTCCTACTTTCATACCCTTAATTTCTTTCACCACTTCGCCCGCAAGAAAATCTTCTCCCTTCTCCCTACTTATATATACCCACTGTTCCACCTCCTCCCTGGCCGACTTTATCCGCTTCTCTCTGCTCCCCTCCCTTGTGTCTTTGTACACGCTCTTGAAAAAGCCTGTAGCCTCGGACACAATCCCCATTCTCTCATACGTCAGCCCTCCCCTTGAGTTTATTTGCTTTGGAAGCAGGAAGCGCCCCTTACTAGTGGCATTTTTGCAAGTTTTTTGTTGATTCGCTTCTTTCAATAATATTTCTAATTTTCTCAAAATCGTATTTACGTACATCTGCTCGAATACTTTTTGTTTTATAATTTTATTTATTTCTACCAACTCCACCAAATAACCCTTTCTTTTTTCTTTTTTCAATTTCGATCTTTTCTCAATCAGATCTTTGAATAAGGCCTTACTCAGCTTGTCATTGGCTTTTGGCTTCAGTTTCCCAAAGGTATTTGAGGCTTTCTTGATAACCTCTTCAAGAATATCGTACATTCCTTGAACATCGTATTGCTCATAGAATTTATTGGTTCCAAGGGTTGATGATACAAGCTCATTGGCCTTTATTCTCATATAAACAGGTAATTAAGCTCTTGTGTCCTCCTTGCTTACAAAACTTGACATGTTTCGAATCTTTTGGTATTTTCAGTTTGCTCCTACCAAACCTACAATCGGAGGGGAAGGCAAATGATGAAAGGATTTCATTATCCATTAAAATACGAGAGTAATTGATTAACATAAATAATCTATTTCGTTCATGGTTTCACCGTCTGGGGAACGCGACGACCATTTCTTCTTGATTTTCTTCAGGAGTTTTAAAACTGGATTTGGGAGATGGGGTTACACTTATAATAATACTAGTGTATGCACTAACTCTGGCATTTTTTCTTCTTAAAGGTTGTTGACGCTATTTTCAATTTTTCTGATTCCGCCCACTCCATTTGTCTCACAATTTGTGTTTGATCTGCCAGACATATACCCTCCCAAACAACTCTTAAACGCGGAGTTCTCTCCAATTTTGGCATTGAAATCACCCATCACTATGGTGTAGTATCCTTTTTCTTTTTCGTAAGTGTCTTCCAAAAGGTTGTACCAAGCCTCTGTTTCGACATTTTCCGATGCCAGAGTTGGTGCATACACTTCTATTATTATAAGTGTAACCCCAACTCCAAAATCCAGTTTTAAAACTGCTGACCGCTCCAAAATACCCTTAATTTGCTTGATTTTTGTGGTTCAAGTGTTTCCTAACCCCCTTTCCCTGAATCCAAGTGTTTGGCCAAAGTAATACCAGGTATTTCCATTATTCCTTCTATGTAACCATTCCCCCTTCCTTCTGACCTCTGAAATACCCACGATATCACACTTCAATTTGGCTGACGCGTTTTCAAGTGCGAGCAATCGGCCTTCAATTGGTGCCCCCTCATTTTGTCCAAGGACTGTTCGTCCAAGGAACATTTCGTCCATGGCTCCTTCTGTTCAGGCACATTTCGTCAGTAGCTATTTTCGTCCAAAATATTTTTCGCACAAAAAATAAATTTTTTATTTCAACCACTGTCGTTACAAGGTATGCTTAGTCCAATTCTTAAATTTTCGACATTGCACAATAAATTTTACAATGCTAACCTTTAGGGATTTTTACTTTGTATCCTATTGCACGAAGGTACGCTAGAATTTCATCTCTCTCCTTACACTCACTACGTATACTTTCGCACAATTCCATATCAGTTACGTCTTGACCTTTATTGGATACGTGACTTTGGTGTGGCCTCCTGGAAGTTGGATCAGTACAAGTTTATTCGACTTCTGATCTAGCCCATTCAATGCTGTCAATTTCCTTCATCTCAAAGAGAGCACTAAAAGGATATAAAAGTTCGGACGAAAAAAAAAATAGACGAAAAGCGTCGTGGTAGAAATTTATTGGACGCAAATACGTTGGACGATGCCGTTGAACGAAGTGTCGCGGTGCTCTTCAATAGCTAGCCCCTGACAGTTATAGTACAGAAAATTTAATTCTGTAAATCCAAATTTTGTTAGTTTTAAGTTCGTTTTATTTTTTGCATATTTGGAGGGAATGTGCTTTTCCGCAAATTTACTGATTTTGGGGGGTCATGGGATCTTGTGTTTCTGTGGTATTGGATCCTGTTGGAGGGGCATAATCCAAAAAATGGGATATTTTGTTATGGGGTGACGATTCATTGAGGACTGCGTGCCCCACAGCGTCCACTGTTTGGCTTGGGGCCGTTCTCCAACTCTTTCATAGAGTAAACATTTTTTAGATGACCAACAGCGAAAAAAGGTGACTTAGATGATTTAGATGACCGATAGACACCCTGTCTTAGTTCCATAAATCCTCTAAGAGGCCTCCCCCCCCCCTAAAAACACCAAAAATTTATACAAGCAAAGAATTTTAGCATTATTTTGATACTTGTCAGCGCTCCACCATGAGCCCCCACTCCAGGTTGGCTATTTGTGCCTCTGCTTTTAGAGTGAGTACTTAGCGGAGCGTCTTTTATGTGGTCAGTTCCTTATCTATGTACAGACACATACAGCTGCACTTCTACACACGCCCACTCAATATTGCCCCTAAGTTTCTACGCTCATTCATGTTCGGAACCAGCGATACTGAATCATTTTGAAACTAGAAAAGCGTCTACATCAAATAACAATTTTCGTGGATGTACAAAAGAGCCCATTTTGACGCTGTAACTCCACATGTAACTTCGACTTTTGCAAGTTCCTCAAAATTAAACAAGTTTAATATCTATTTCATTTTTTTTTTTTTTTACAAGTTAAAATATACGATACATCTTATTCTTTTCCTACATCGATACAGACCTGTGTGCTTCGAATCCAATACTAGAGACAAATCTGAAACCCTACATCAAACCGTTACAACGGCTTTCCATTTCCATAAAATACGTTTTTTCCTAATCCTTCGATTGTGTGCTCGGAGTAAGATTGCAATTGGAACCGAATCCGACATAACGTATTAAATACGTATATACTTCCACAACGTACTGTACAACTTTAATCCGTCCATTAGACGGACCGACAACGGAAAAGAATCCTTTCATAAAAAAGAGTAGACTAGGTATCTCAGTGCAGTAACACCCACACCCACGGTCACCCACAATGGCAGATGTTATCGCTACAAATGAAATAAAATACTGTGTAACCATATTGTCCGGCATTGTCCATACCGTATTAAAAGTCCAAGTCCGAATTCGAATCGCTAATGACCAGTTCCTTCCTATTTCCGCGCGGATTTGTACCCCGAAAAAGTCTCTTCTCATAATAGGAATCGTTATTTTCGATTTCGGCTCAATAGAAAGAAAAGGAAAGCTTTGTCCAATCGAATATTGTTTCTGACTGTTGGTCTTTTTAATTCGCAGGCCTTTGCAAAAGCCTCCCGTCGAGCTATTTACAACTTATCTTTTCGAACTCGTTCGAATATCGCACGGTTATTTTAATAGATTCTAACCTGACCGCAGAAATACGAGGTCTGGGGGCGGAGATTGGAGAGGAAAATTTAATGAAAAAAAATTGCCACATTGTGCGAATATCGCAGCTGAGCGCAGATACACGCAGCGGTAAATAGAAGTAACTTACCTTCTCAAGAAAGGAAAGTTAATAGTTGATCAGAGAAGTTCAACATACCGAGGTAGTCTAGCAGCTGAGTAATTGAGTGTAGGAAATTTACGCTGAATTTCATAAAAATCGTACATTTTACCACAAAAAAGCACAATTTCGTATGCGAGTTCGGAAAGCATACGAATCAATTCGAAAATTAGCGCCACGCTCGAGGGTGTTACAAGCTCTATCGGTACGGGGGGTTGCCGTCGGGCGTCCAAAATGCCTACTAAATGATCGAAGAATTTCGACTTCGAAGATTCGCGGGGGATTATCAAACCTTCACACTCCTGGCCATGTTGAGACCTCTTCTCGAATTTACATTCGGAAGAAAAGGGAGCGAAAATCAGAGTTCGGGTTGTATAAATATGACTAAAAAGAGAAAATGGCTTGGGTAGAAATTAAAGATCTTTGGATTCTCCATTAAAAAAGTCTCTCGCAATTTTTTCATAACCATCCAAGAAATTTCGAGGAACAGGAACTCCAAGTAACCCTTTTCACTGTCATACAGGGTGCATTGACTGAAAAATCAGATCGAAGCGTGACAAAGCAGGATCTTTACTTAGCACAGTCGAATCAGACGCTTGAAAAGGTGCAACTAGATAAATTTACTATAGAAAATTTGGAGGCAATTCTTTATCAGAAATGAGTTTAGCGATCACCGAAATTTGTAAAACGATATCCGTATGGTATTTATTGACACCATAACTTGGTGACCCCCACCCTCCCAGATGACGTAATTTTCAATTCAGGGACAGATGACTAAAAGAAGAGAATTCAGAAACCCTCTAGACCTATGAGATGACATCCACAATACGTGACATGAGATTTCGAAACCCGCGCCTCCTCCCCATGGCCACAATTTTGAATATACAGCCAAATTAATATCAAAATTGAATTCTGTGACCTCGAAATCATCTCAGTCGGAATATCGATTCGATGATTCGTGTAACGAAAGTTTTAAAATAGCAAATTTGACATGAAGACTCAAAACTGAACAAGCCATCGGTGTTAGGGTTGTTGAGGTCGGTGATTTCGATATTCCATCAAATTTCGAGCGCGGCCAATATTTTCAATAGCGTGCTGGAAAAGGTATTCCGTAATTTAAATTGGGAAAAAAATGGCTTAATAATGAATGGAAATTTCTCACGGACTTGCGATGTTCCACGACATTGTTCTATTTGGCAAAAATCATGCTGGGCGACCTCTGTTCCTTTTGTCGTCCCGGGGGTCCCAGAGTGTGCATTTGATGTTCCATTTATCCGGGTTACCTTTGGACATATGACCTGCATATTTGAATTTTAGTTTTTTAATTTTCTAACCAACGCTTTCAGACCCAGTCAGTTTTTGGATATTTTTGATATTTTTGATATTTATTTTATTTTTTAGTCGAAAGACCAAAATGCTTCTTAGCATGGAATTATGTGTTTTTATTAACCGTTGCACTTGGCTTTTGGTAAGGGACCATGTTTGGGCGCCATATGTTGGTACTTAGTACAGGGAGCACGCAACTCTGTAAGATTTTTATTTTCAATTTCAGTTTCATTTTGCTTTTTGATATGGATTCGTTTTGCCAGAATGCCTTCCAACCGTTAGCGATCCTTTCTCTTATAATGCCTTCCATGTTGAGGTTAAATTTTGCGGTTTGACCCAGGTATTTGTATTCTCTTACCCTATTTATTTTTGCCCCATCCAGCCAGAATTCGGTTTGGCCCCAACTGTTGGACATACATTTTGTTTTCAATAAGTTCATGGATAGGCAGAAAGCATCGCTTTGGATTTTCAGATCTTTTATCATTTTCAACATTTCATCAAACCTTTTTGCCACAAGTACTATGTCATCAGAAATCTTGAATTTTTCATTTCTTTCCCCAAAATTTTTAATCCCTTTTTTTTCACCAATTTCAGTTTCTGCAGATTTGTTCCAGAATGCAGTTAAACAGATTTGAAGATAACGGAGTCCCCTTGCTTCATCCCTCTCTCGATAGGGAAGCGATCCCCTTTTATGTCTTTTTTTACATATGCCGATGATTTGCTGTACATATTAGCCAAAATTTCAATTATCCTTTTATGTATTCCCTGCACTGCCATGGACTCCTAAAGTTTATTGTAGTATACCGAATCGAATGCTTTATTAAAGTCTGTAAATAAAAGCCAAATTCCTGTATTAAATTCTCTAGATTTTTCTGTTATTTGGTTGAGGGATTGGATCTGATCTATTGTTTTATAATTTTTCCTAAACCCCCCTTGTTCTATCGGTTGTTGCGAGTCCAAAATGTTGTAAATACGGTTTTTCAAAATTTTCATAAACAGCTTTTCCTCGTTTGATGATGGACTTATCAGTCTGTAGTTGCTGACGTTCGCCCGGTCGCTTTTTTGTGTAATAAAATTATTTCTGAATATTTCATTGTGATGGTATAGTTCTTAATTCTAGAATTTTGTTAAAAATATCTGTTAGGCGTTCAATTAGAGTTTCTGATAAGATTTTGATTGTTTCATTTTCAATGTCGTCTGGCCCCGAGGCCCTATTTGTTTGTAATTCCTTCATAGCCATAGCCACTTCCTTCTTCAACTGGGGGTGGAGGGGGTAGTGGTTCCATCTCTATGCATCTGCTTCTCCACTCCGATGACTTGTCGTTACTGTCTTTGGCGAATACGTTTTTATAAAATTTATAGCAATTTCCGAAATCTCTTCTCTTCCATTTAATGTACGCCATGCTCGTTTCTTAATTTTATAAACGAGACCCTCTTTGTGTGTGTTTTTCAGCTAATTTTGGGAACCGTTTAAACTGATTGTATTCTCAACTAAAGAAGTATGGAATTTTTCACATCCTGGCAGAATACCCTCCTTAATAATTTCCTTACTTCACTAAGTTCGATCCTTTCTATATTATTTTTTTGTGTTTTTTATTCAACGTTTCTCTTATTTCTAAAAGCTTTTTTGTGTTTTCTCAGAGTTTGTCATCAGTTTTTAGGATAGGTCTCCGAATCCCTACCTTCTTAATAGTGTGCCTAATGGCTTCTTCCAAGGTGTTGTACATATTTTGGACTTGTTCATTGTTCGCAAAGTTTTTTTTTTTTTTTTTAATTGATTGACCAAAATTTCGTTTGCTTCCCTGTATTTATGGGCTAGGATTATCAATTTGGTCTTTAAAGTGTTAAAATTTCCGTTGTGCAACCGTAGGTTTGCAAGCAGTCCGACAATGACCCTACCTACCCTGTGGTCTGAGGAGAAGCCAAAGTTATTAATATCCATGTTTCTTATGGAAGTGGTCGATTTCATTTTTGGTGTGGCCATTGTGGGAGATTCCCAGGTCCACTTTCTTGAGGGATTAAATTCTATCAATTTGTAACCGTTTCTATTAATCATCTTTAATGTAAATTGCCCCAAACATGCATTTCTGGTCCTGTTAGTGCCCACCTTGGCACTGAGGTCGCCCATTACTGTCGTGGTCCAATCTCCTTCTTTTTACACTGTTTCATTTCACTGTTGATAGAATCTATCAGTTCCGTCTTCACTCGCATCCTGGGTGGGAGCGTACACCTGTATGAATGTGACTGTTTTTTGAGTCTGCTTTAAGTTTGAGGACAGCAATCCTCTCAGAGATCTCTTTCAGTTCGACGATCCGTTTGACAATACTTTTGTTAATATAAAAGCCTACTCTTCTATACCCTAATGTTTCTCTATAAAAGTAGAATAGATTTCCATTGTTCCGTTTTTGAAGAAACTCTCACTTTCTCTTCATTTCAATACGTCTTAACACGTCAAATTTTATCTTTTTTAGAGCATTTTTCAAGTCTAAAAGTCGTTCCTCATGGGCCAAGCCCTAGCAGTTGAAAAACAGAGTTTGTCGTTTCCAAAATTTGTTTTTAATATTTTTTTTTTTTTTTTGTGTAGGGCACAGGGTTTAAGTCACGGGTTTTTGTGGACATTATGCCCCACGGTGTCCACTAACCGGATTGGGACATATAATTTGCGAGAATTTTTGTAAATTTTTATTTCCTAAATAGAGAGAGTAACGCAATACAAATATTTTGGACAATTGATAAGCTTCGGTTGAGAGAGGCTGCGGCTAGAAATAGGTGCAACAGCGTGTCTACCTGTCCCGGAATGTTCCAGTTTTGGAAAAAGTGTCCCGAAGTACCTGAAATGTCTCATTCTTCGTAATACAGGAAAAAAGTGACAAGGTAATCGCAGCAGCATGCGAGGTGCTCGGGAACTTAGAATATTTTCGCGATTTCTCCTGAAAAAACGACTGAGTCCAAGAATACAGATTTTTTCTAAGTCCAGAAAAATATTTGAACTTGGTCGTTCTTTGGAGAGAAATCGCGAAAAATATATTATAAGTCCAAAACAGGACCGCGCTAGTAACGCAACTATGCTTATCACGTCAGTGTTTCCACTTAAATTTTGTATAGTATGCTGGTTGGAAAACAAAGCTGTTCTAAAGAGAGCTATAGAGATTATATAGACTCTCTAAAATTGTATGTTGAAGGTGTAAAAAATAACCCACCTAAGACAAAACTCTTCAATAAAGTTAAATCAGTCCTGAAAAATAAATTACTAACTGCAAAAATGCATTTTATGATCTCAGTGTGCGATGAGTTGTAATGCTTCCTCACAAAATATCAGTCAAATAAAGTATTATTTCCATTTTTGTAATGAAGATACGACCAATTTGATTTCCAGTATAGAAAATAGATTCTTGACTAAAATTGTCTATGAGACTAATTTAAAAGATTTTCTTAAAAGTGTCAATGAAACAGACATTGGATGTGGTGCTAAGGAAGCGATCAAAAAATTGAAAGTGTCCGACATTTACATATTTAAAGAGGAATGTCAAAAATACTTGAAAGCTTTGTATTGCAAATTGATAACAAAATTACCATACAACAATGATGTAATAAAATGTGCATCTTGTATCACCCCTGAAGTTATGTTGCATGCTAAGCGGAGGAAAGGAAGAATTGAGTTAATTTTGAGTAAGTTTCTCGAACACAATTTTTTGGAAGGAGATACTGTTGATGCTGTCAAAAGAGACTACTTAGCTATTTGTCGTGACAGTAATGTTCAAGAATATTTAAAAACTTACAAAAATAGTAATGATCTATCCAAGTTTTTACTAGGTACGTATTGATGAAATTCATCCTTCACCACAAGATTTTTCAAATTTCATTAAGGTTATTTTTGTTTTCTTCCATAGTAATGGCGCTATTGAACGCTCCTTTTCAATTAATGAAGAATTACTTGTTGAAAATTTGGAGGAAGATTCTTTAATTGCCCAACGCTATGTTTATGATCACATGCTTTATACTTCTCCCAAAGAATTATATGAAAAAATAACTCCTGCAATGATACAATCAGTTAAAAGTGCTTCAAGCCGGCGTAAAGATGCTCTTAAATTGAAGAAAGAAAATAATAAGCTTGATAATGATATAAAAAGGAAATTAGAACAAGATCTGAAAATTCTTGAAATTGATCTCTTTATAGATACCTGTTTCTGTTATTTTGTTTGGAATAAAATTCAAATATTTTTATTTACTAATAAATTTTGTTTGAGCCGATCTCTTTCTCAGAATATTTATTTTATTACCTTGTCTGACCACTCCATTTCTTGCTGCACCTTTGAACTTGAATCTTTCTTAATTTTGATGTTGGAACAGTCTTCTGTATTTATGATCATTGTTGTTTTGTGTTTGTTCTGTGGTCTGACTTTTCAGAACTGAGTTGAATGAACTTTGCAGAGTAACAACATTTGTATGGGAGGCGGCGGATAAAAAATTGAAAAATTGTTTATGACACGATTCTACTTCTCAGGATCCTTTCATTTACAGGTTCATAAATAGGTATTTTTGTAACAATTAACGGATAGATATACCTAGTCGAATGTTTATAAATTGCTCTATACCATTACTTTTCATTTCCATGCACTGTTCCACGATCCCAGATTTTGGTTTATTGAAATGAAAACCGAGGGGGGATAGAGAGCTCCTGCGTGACCTGGAAAATGTCCTGAAAATGTCCCGAAATTTGGATTCTTAATTCTGGTAGACACCCTGTGCATGAATTCCTAACGCGTGAAAAGCGTATTGGGCTAATGAGCAAATTTTTAAAAGAAAAATAAATATAAAAAATAAAATGAAAGTTCTAAACAGTGTCGTGGTGCGTGTCCTGGCATATGGGTCTCACGCTCGAGTCCTACCTATCAAATTAAAGAAAAAACTTGAAACAACTCAATTCGCCATGGTGGGGTAAAATTGAAAAACAAAAGATAAGAAAAATAGACATAGTTATGAAAACCGGGTTAACGGATGGAAACTATTCGGCAAAAAAGCGTAAGTTCAAATACGCAGGGCATATGTGCCGCGGGGGTTCAGAGAGTAAATTGGGTCCCCAGAGACCTAGAAAGAAGAGTGAGAAGACCAGCGTCTAAATGGATTGACGAGCTCACTAAAGTAGTCGGCCCGAACTGGGCCAGCGTAGCACAGGACAGGAAATTCTGGAAAGGGGTGACGGAGACACACGCCCCACGGAGGGTGGTATGGTCAGCGACTTGCCTCATCGGCAACTGGCCATGATGGCCCAAGCAACGTAGAGTTGAAGAAACGTTAGTTACTTGAGACTATACAGTGTTGTAATAAATAGAAGTTATAAAGAAATAGTTGGAGAAAAAAACTGCCAAAATAACATAAATTTACTGTACAGACGTCAGCTAATGTGTAAATAGTCAGCGAGTATGAATGAAATACAAATAACAAATAGGAGTAATGTTTTGAATGCAACAGAAAAATAAGGAGAAGGTAGCTGATCAGTCCTTGCAGTTGTTTGGATTTTTCATATAGGTAACCCATCTGGCGTTTCTTTCCACGGATGAGGAGGCAGAAGAGGATATCGTTTTCTTACCATGTTAAGAGATATGCCGGAGTCGGAGCAAGTTTCAAGAATCTATATCAAAAATTGACTTCGGAGTCAGATTCGAGCGGTTCCGGCATTGATGCCAGCTCCAGGTTCCAGGCTTAAATTCATTCAAACCGAGTTATTCAGCTAGCAGAGAAAAGATTCTAACTCATTGAATTTGTCACATAGAGAAATTTTTGTAAGGATACTTCTCTCCTCCAGTCTGACTATACCCGCTGAATCAAAAACCTAACAATGAATTGCGCACTTTCACCGCGTTTAAAAAATGAATAAGTCCCCCGGAACGTATGTGTAGTCCCGTCGCGTGTAACGTTTTTACGTAAGATGTGGAGAAAAAAAAACCGACCCCATCTCGTCACGAACACGTCTATCTTAATAAGGATCCAATATTCCACCTACGTATTTGATTCTAAAACCGAGCCTAGCATGCGACGACCAAAACCATAACCTTATTCACGTGCTTGAAGCCGCTCTAAATCCCTTTTCATTATATTTTTATTACAAAATACCAGCGAATACAATAAGGGGTGGTATTTTTACTGAATGAGAACTGAACGTCCGTCATTAAAGACTACATGAAGCGTGTGCTATCGGCTTCCTGTTTTTTGACCAAAAAATGCCCACTAGAAGAATCAACAGATCTTTTTTCCTTTATTTGCAACAACCCGCGATCGGATTAGCGAACCTTTTTAGTCGCGATTTCGTTTTCACCAAAAAATATACACGAGGCTGAAATTTTTAAGGTGGAATTGTCGGGCGGTAAGAAGGTATCGGCAGGACCAGAAAAAAGGAGACAGAAAGGACATATCGAGTATTTGTAGGAAATGCATACAGCCGCAGATTGTTGGGTACGGGTCTTATGTTGGCCTTTTGTACATAGCGGTAGCAAGTCGCGATCTCTATAACAGACCCCCGGGCTTGGACTCGATGGGGCTATTATTAATTTTCGGGTACATTACTAAGTATGTTCGAATGATGTTTCAATAATTCGCCGGTCGAATAGGTATGATAAATTCAAAGACATATCTATAATAATAAAAAAGTTTCATTTATTCGCCAAAGAAGACGGTTTTTTTGAATAGGGGGAAAATTATGAAGTTTTGTGCCGCCGTGGCCCGCTTCTCCTCAGTCAGACCGGAAACTTACATAATGTTCATATAATAGGGAGATGATGGTATAGTCGTGGATAGCCTACAGATACGGGGTTAAGGGTAACTAGAGTATGCTCTCGCATAAGGTCTGGTTCTAAGGAAAGGAATATTAGGCAATATGAAATATACTTGAACTTTCTATGCGGTGAAAAGTTTGCACAGACGCAGCGGTTCTAAAAACTGTCAGAGTATGAGATCTCCTTAACCCTCGTGGGAGGAGAAAATGATGATGACCCCAACGATAAGGTTGCATTTGGAATATGAAAATTAAATAACGTGCAGTAAATTTAATTAAAAATCACTAGTTATTTGAGTTTCGATCCAGAAGCTGAAACATTAAGAGGATCTAAGTTTTATATTGTGTTAGACATGTCTCAAACTCGCACAAGATGGGAAGAAATGGAGAGCTGCATCAAATCGGTCGTAAGATTGATAATTGATAACCTTATCATCATCACGATGTTTCACGTTCCGGACTTGTTCATGACTTTTCAAAATTTTGTGAAAACTTATATATCAGTATTTTAGACTCTTACAGATTCTTATAGCAATGTTCAAATTATTATAACTCTACTCCAAACATATTTTTGAAACTGTTCAACACTATTATCCGGACTCGTTCAAGAATGTTCTCAGGCCTGACTCAAACTTATTAAGGCTTTTCCACACACCAGTCTTGTTGAGGTATATAAGACTTCCTTTACATTCGCTCAGTAATTTTTAAACCTGTTCTAAATCTGTTGGAAACTTTGTTAGACTTGTTGAAGACATTTAAAACCCTTTGAAGCTCTTTAACGCTTTTCCAATCTAACGCTTTTTCAACTTCACTTATGTGAAAACCTTATGTGTTTTCCCATGAGAACAGAAGGGACCTGTGGCACATATTCAGTTTATTCGATCGAGCTGAAATCTTGCAGTAATTTTTTCTTTTTTAATATTTCATTGAAATCAATTAAGGAAAGAGGGAGGTACTCGAATTCGAAAAAAGTGGTTCACTAAGAGTAAATAAGGGCTAACTTAGTGCACGGCGGAGTTGGGGAGCTTTGTTTATTATCTCTTTTATTACTTTTGGATTTGATAAATTTGATTAGAATTTGATTTTTAAATCTTGAATTTGATGTCTCTCAAAAATCAATACTTAGACTTAGCTTAATTTTTCACAATTTAAGTCGAAGACCTTGCTAACTCGCTGTCGACTTTTGGAGTAGGTAATTTTGTGCTTAGCAAGAAATAGTATTTCGAAGATTGTTAGTAAGGTGAAGAAAAATTAGTGGGGGCTGAAAATTGGTACAGGTGATCAAGTAGTTCCTACGCTGATCAACATTCTGAAAATCTCCACCAATCTTAATAATACTTCGTCACCGCCCCCAGGTCCTAGTGGCAAAATAATGGTTCAAAATCGAATTTCCCCATTAAATTTTGCTATTTTTGTTATTGAAACAATATCACTACTGATAGTTTTTCACAAAATTTAATGCAGAAAAGTTTTGCAAAAATAGGATAAATCCAAGTAGGAATCAATATTACCTCATCGAGAAAGGACCATTCAGGGTGATGAAGACCTCTAGTGAATTGGCCAGTACAGAAACTTGAGTATCTGTTGAGGTGGTTCTTATTATCGTCAAATGGAAATCCTTTTCCGGTTCTTAATTTCATTTTCACTATAGAAAAACAGTCCTCGTTGAAGTACTTCCCATTTATTCTTATTATATTTCAACGGTCCCTACCACAGGCAGATGTTGAACGCGTAATAAAGGGGCTGGACTCAGATTCGTGAGAATTTTAAAACAGAAAAGAAAGTTACTAAAAATATTAATCTGGCTTAAAAGAAATTAAAGGATCTACAGTCAGCAATCAGGTTATAAGACGAAAATTAAACATCAGTATTATTTTAAAATATTTGCATCACGGGTTATTTTGATGCCAAAAATGCAAAATTTTTGTTGGGGCCATTACTACTCCGTCGTCACCATCTTCCTGCGTCGCCACACGTACCAAGAAGAGGAAGCGCGTCCGGCTGTGGGGGATCTGAATTCGAGGCTAGTGCTCGGGGAGCGCCAACCTCGGTTAGTAGGGAACCCCATGGTTGTTCTGGCAGGACACGCGCACCGAAAGCGGCTTGGCGAAATGGGGGATTGGGCCGGTCTCAAAGCGTCCCTCCGGCCAGTGATGCGATATTCGAAAGGGTAGTTTCCGGGGCCGGTGATGCGGTGTCATAGGGGCCACTTTGGCATGCGTGCATCGCCATACGTCCCATTACACCACCATCACTAAAGTTCAGGAAACTTTCTTTATGTCCCGTATTGGCATTTATGCAAGAAAATTCGAAAGTTTTAATGCCAAAAAAGGATGGGGGGGGGGTTAAGTTCTACTCTTTTTTACGTCCATATTTTAATGCTACAAAAAAGCCTGGTGTGTAATATTGGGCATAAGGTCTCGCAAACTCTGACATCACATTTGACAATCGCAGTTCCTTCAGTGTTTTGATATGCATGACCATAATCGCGGGTCAGGGAGGGCTGCTGCAAAGGTTGTGACCCCTACCGTTTCTGAAGTAATAATTTTGAGAAAATTTGAAATAATTTTAATAAAATCCAGCGCGCAAGAGGGAGACCAGTACTACGCTGGAGGGACGATTTCAGAAGTCTGAAGGGAAGATGGGTACAATTAGTGAGAGACCGAGACGTATGGAGAGAGACAACGGAAACTTATGCCCTAAAATGGGCGGGGTAGCTGGCGGTGACTCACCTACTTAAAGTTGTAAATAAAATAAAAATAAAATAAATGAATAAAAGGGAGTCATACGAGTGTTAACAATCTCCATGAGATTGATTGTGGGGGAACATAGTCTGAAGAATCCAAAAAAGTGTAAAGAAACTGAGCGAACCTGAACAGTACCTGAATAAGAAGTTTTTAGGAGACTGAGTAAGTACCAGTATGAGGCTTAATGGAATTTAAATAAGGCTTACAAGAACTTTGATGATAGAATTTGAATGGTGAGTCCATAGACGGTGCGCTCTCAAAATTCCATTTGTCGATGAAATATTGAGTAATTAGAACAACAGGGTCATTCTTCCAATGCTCTTACCGTACGCCCTACAAATGTTCGAAATTGCGAGGTGTTTTGCCAAATATTACATGCAAGTTGACATATGATTCTAGGATATGTGTAGAACGTAGACTCCAGGACTTCAATAAAATTTTGAAAAATATGAAAGTTTTTGAGAAGATGCTTCAAAACATGTTTAAGACCATCTAAGACTCTTTCAGACTAGTTCAAATCCATTTGAGTCTTGGTTAAAACTATTTTTAAACTATCTAAGTTGTTTGTATTCTCTTGGGATTTGTAAGACTTATTTTTAGATCCACTGAGGCTTTCTTTTTAACCTTTATCTTAATTACGGACTTTTGGAAATTTATCCTGACGGATTGAGAACGCGTTGAGACTCGAGGCTTTTTCAAACTTACTTAGGTCTTTTCAATACTTTTTTATAGCTCTTAAATACTTCTCTAGAACGCATCAATACCTTTCTACGACTCTTATAGACATAGATACTTTCGGAACAGAGCCGAATTAAGACTTGTTGAAATATCTTGAGATCTTCAAGATACCTTTCACAGTATCTGAGGCTATTTTTCCTCAAACTGTTACCTGTTTGAGACTCTTGTAGGCCGATCATAGACGTTTAGAAACATAACCCGACGGATTTAAAAGTCTTTACGACTTTTTAAAGCTTTTCAAAATTTCCTTACGATTTTTAAAACTTATTTAAAACTGTTCCGGACTTGTTCTAGACTATTTCTAAGGCTATACCGGCAGGGGCGAAAATAGGAGGGAGCTGAGGGATTAGCCCCCCTAAATTATATTTTTTACATTAATCTTATTACAGTAAGACTTCTTTTTTTCTCACATAGGAAGTAGGTATTACAGAGAGAAAAATCTATTTTTTATAGTTTCTTATTTATTTTTTATGGGAGGAGAGGGCTGTGATTTTTGGGTTTTTATGAAGTTATATTAGGCGCTGGGGCTTCAGTCTCCCACCCCAAAAGTTTTTGCTTTCTTTCCGCCCTTGTGTACCAGACGCGTATCACGTCTTTAAAACTGTTTCAAATGTATTCAAGATGCATTAAATCTCATCCAAATGCAGGGCTGGATTAATGTTTTTCACTGTAGGGGGCCAGAGCTGGTGGAGGCTTTATCTTCATACGAATATACTAGCTAAAAAAAGGTACAATTGTAAAAATAACAAGGCGGTTTTTTGACGAAACTCAGAGGGATTTTTTGTCGAAAACTACGCATGACTTGGTTCACCTCCATTTGGTTATTTTCGCCGAAACTCTCGTCATTATTCGCGAATAGTGTACAGCGGGTTTAGATTTTTTGTACCCATTACAACTTGTTTGTGGGGGCCCAGTGGCCAATGCCCCCTTCCCCTAAATACGGTTGTATCCACTGTCCAAATGGAATATTCTGCATTTCATTTTCAGTAGCAAGTGTTTCAGACTTTCAAATATTGAGCCAAAAGTTTCATCAAGTAGAGATGAAAAAGAATCTCATCATTCATTTTTGATCTCTTCTTTCTAATAATAAGGTATATTGGGCGGCAATGTTGTGATAACACGAAAATGTACCTTGAGTTTACTGTACTTTACTAGAAGTTTATTCTGAGCCATTATCGCTTGTCTCTGAGCACATGCGATGCTTAAATTTGAGCGAAAACAATGAGCACTCAAAAGTTAGAAGTATGGGTTATGAAGCATACAGCAGTATAGAGTCATTTTCTTCTTTCTTTTCTCTCGTGTTCTTATTTTCTTTTTTCCCCCTGAAATTGACTATTCCTAGTTTTTTTGAATACCTACTGATCCATAAGGCAGTGCCTTATTCGTCTTATGAGTAATGCGCCCTTGTTCACCCTCAATTTATCTGGCGATGCTCGCATTTTCGAGATTCTTTCAAATGGCTAAAGCGAGCTCATTAATCTGCTCCTTGTCATATCATGTCTACATTAGATATTCATCTTTTTAGCACACTCTGTGATCGATTGGAGGAAGGTAGGAAGGAGGTACTACTTGATTTTCCTCAAGTGTTTCTTAATGTTGTAAGAAAAATAGTCGGAGACTCTAATGCAAATTTAGACAAAATTTATCTGTAATTTTCATTATGTATTGACTTTTCGACTAAGAAGGATGAAATTTGCCCAAATTTAAAGCCGTAGCGAGAAAAAAAAAAAGAACAAGCAAGAAGAATAAGTTTATGAACATGATTGTATAGCGTCCACATCAAAATGGCCGATATAATAAATGATCCTCTTGTTTCGATGCAGATATTAAACCGCAGTGAACTGAAAGCTCTTCACTGCGAGAGGACAGAAAGAAAAATGAACGAAGCTCGAAAATAAAATACAAAAATCGACGGAGAGCAAACGCGAATAAAAAACTGTTTGTAATTCAGACTAAATTGAATTCGATTTCCAGCTACGGCTTTTCTCGCTCTCTTTCTCTTCTATTGCAAACAAGAAAAACCCTCGAACAGTGTTGCCCAGTTTTTTCGTCAACAGGGATTCTCATCGGGGGGTGAACGAATGAATGGAACGGCCTTTTTTTTTTTGAACACCAAGAGAAAGTACCGTCGAGCTCCAACTTTGAACCACCAGCGAGTTGGAATTTATCCTCGAGTTTCGAAAGAATATTCGACGAATACTATGAGTTTCGCATTTGCTGTGTTTTATATTTCGTTCGCCCAAATTCGAGAATTGAGAAATACGAGGCCTTTCTTTTGTTTTTTCTCTTCGAAGCAAAATACGCGTATGCGACGACGACTTCCTCGAGCAGATAACCCAAATCGAACTAATTTTTAAACGACGCGTGCAGAAGCTAACAAGGGTGCATTGTTTCACATCTAATTCCGTTTTATTCGGGGAACTCAGTATAGTCTGCACTCTTTACAGCCCCGAACAGACGAACTTCTTGTACAGCTGACAGCTGTTTTCGTCAACAGAAACGTGTTAGAAACAGATTTGTTTTAAATAGCAATAAGAATATTGATAACAAGCTTGAATTTTGTCTAAACAAAATGAGTGTGTTGGTACTTATCTATCGACCTTATGTTTTCAAGTCGATCCGATAAATTTTGAAATCGGTGTGTAGCCGAAGTCAGTAAGGAAATTAACAGAAAAAAATCGAATAACCCGTACCCTTTGGTAGCCCACAGGGGGGTCTGATCAAAAATTACCCCAAACATTGAATTCGCCATCCTTGAAAACATACAAGCCGACTTGTACCTTGAATTAATTTTTTGACCTCCTCCCTCCCCCTCTGGAACTGTCTAATAACTATAGCTTAGTAAGGTATCTTATATTAAATTAATAAATCCCTAAAAATGAAATTATTATTAACAGTGAGAACATCAACACTATCCCAGATTGTGGAATCATGCCATTTTATTTTAAATCAGCGGCAAATGACTTGTCGAAAACTTTTACTTCAAATTTTTATCACATTTAGGGGGGGGGCGAGGAAAAAATTTTCATTAAAAAAAGTCAAAACTCCGTATCTTTTTCTCATAAGAAATGGAAAAGACTTTTGACGTAAGTTCCCCTATTCTGATAGACCTGGAACGTCGTAGTTCGTGGACAATATAACTAAGAACGAGATTTAAGCAACTTTGAGAATTCTATATCTGACCCCTATATTTTTTATGACTTTTTGACCCTAACCCCATTCATCCTAGTTTTCAACTTAAGGTGAAACTGGCATCAAAATTTAGTCCGATGGCCACCAAAATACCAGAGTTACCTTAGAGTAAAATGTACATACAAGTATGAACCAAGGTACAAATAGAGACCTCCTCTATAAGAACTATTGCTAGCGCTCCTTGGAAACTAAGTCAGATACATGTAGCTAAACATTGAACAACATTGTTCTATTCAGTTTTTGGTGCTCCTATTGATTTCTTTAAACGCTGTGTGAAGTCGTTTGTTCAAAGGCGAAACTTGATTTTCAGTTGGGGGGGGGGGGGGGTGGAGAAGAAAATTTGCGGACGACTTTTTTTTTCAACTAAAAATTTACCGACAAAATTTTTTAAAAATTTGAAAATTTGCCGATTTTTTAATCAAAATATTTTTTAATTGAAAAAAACAAAAACAAACAAATGTTTTTAGAAAATGAAAAATTCAAATGAACAGTTTCAAAATTTGCTGACTGCCAAATTATTGGGGTATTTCACCCTCCTCCCTCATAGTTTCGTCCCTGCGAATGCAGATTGGAACCTTATCCCCCAAGCACTCACATTTGCGCACATGAGCATACCCTAGTCTGGAAGGGTATAAGTGGAGAAGGATGTAAGGAATACTATATACTTGAGAGGAACACATAACTTCCTTTACACATTAAGGTGGTCGTTATTTACTCTTGGTGGTATCTTTTTCTGAATTTCCTTTAATTCGTCTTCAAAATTGGTTCCAATAAAATCAAAAAAAAAAAAGAGAAAAAAAAAAAACGTACGAAGTTTCAGGTCGATCCTCGTGCTAGGGGAATCTGTGCTACAAGCTCTCTTTCATTCTTATTGTTCCTGACGAAATTTACCTCCTATATTCACCATGACCAAAGCCCGTAAATCAAACAATGGAACATTTGCTATCGGTTTCAGCTTGTGACATTGGAAAATAAGTCTTTGGCTTTCAACTTTTAAGTTTTAATAAAATGTTCAACATTCTCAAATTTCAGTCTCTAGGTCCAACAGAGAATCTAGTAAAAACAGAACAGTCATTGAAATTCGAAATTCGACGTTTGCTACCAACTTTCAGATCTTCGAAATGTTTCCTACATTTCAGCTTAGTTTCAACCTTCCAGATAACATTCGATACTCCTCTGGAAACCTTCAGCTGTTGACTGACTAGTCTCTGACAGGAGTTCAGGATACTCCATTTTCAGAAACGAAATTTGACTTTCAATTTGGGGAGATGGAGAAGAAACATTAGCCAACAAATATTGTTTGAAAACTATAGAAATTCGCTGACAAGATTTTTTTTTAATTAAAAATTTGCCAATTTTTTTTCATCGAAATATTTTTTAATTGAAAAAAAAAAAATAATAATAATAAACAAAGAAACGAAACAACCATTTATAAGAAATGAAAAGTTCAAATTAATAGTTTCAAATTTCGTCGGCTCCTAAATTATTGAAGGGGAGGGGGTTCAATCTCCTATAGTTTCGTCCCTGCCTTTGTTATTCATCATGTTGTCAACTCACATTATTGAAATTTGCTAATTTTAATGATCATTCATGTCGAAGATTATGTAATGTGAAAAAACTGGAAGAATGAAAGTACGTAAGAAAAAACTCTACTTTCTAATGGATATGATTATAATATTTCAAAAATGTTCACATTTGTAGTAGAATTTTTAATTTCTTGTAAAACTATTTTTTCACGTTGTTATGAATATGGACCAGTGAAATATATGACCTGATATTCATGTTTATTGCTGCAGGATATGCCGAGAAAGAAAATTTTTATGAAAAATAAACCGAATATAAAGCAACAGTGGATTCTGAATTATTATTTGTAGCGTTATCTGCGATAAAAGCGAAGGAATGCGGATTTTAAGCGCCTCGGAGAAGGAGGGTATCATGAGCTGAAAGTGACTTCTACGTTTATGAGTACTGTTTGTAATTATAAATAAAACGTATTTCTTAGTGATTTTTCTGAATTTTTTAAGGTGGTTCATATTTATACGTAGGTCCATATTATTATCTCGGGTTTCGTTTCGGCCATCATTCGACGGAAGATGGAGGCTGAGTGGTCGATCTGCTACTGCGGCGGCGGATACCATCCAGCGAAGCTCGCTCGTAGCACCAGGCTGAGCAGAGCTTGCAAGGGCTGGAGCTTCAAAGAGTCTCACACGATGAGTGAGTAAGTGCGTGAATTTACAAAATTATATTGGCAGGATGCGCGCACCGTAAAAAAAAGCGTTTCGGTACTGATGCGATGCCCGAAAGGGTAAGGGGCCAATGCGTGCATCGCCATACGATATTATCATATTTGTATCTCAATCTTCAGTTTCTCAAAGATTGAGGTAGTGAGTAATCTACAAAATTAATTATTTAAAAAAAAATTACCATAAAACAATATTATATACCTTGCTTTTTGACGTATTGCTCATTAAAATAGGATAATTTTGAGCTGAGATATTGAGAAAAAAGTTCGGGTTTCTTTTTTTAATTTTCGTCTTCCTTTCGATCCCTTGATTGCACAGTTACCAGAGGATCAAAACTGAGTCAAACTGACCTCAAAAATGAGTTCAAAGTCTTCGAGAATCCTACGTTTGATCCTTACAGTTGACACGTGTTACTGTGTTTCGTGTCAAGCTTACATCGTGCCCGCCACAGTTTTCTACTTTGGAATAGCTGGAACAGAAATCGAATTTGGAGACCTTTAGTTCGCCAGATTCGTGTAATTTTCGTTCGCTTACAAGCTTAATTACATTCGCCATAGTAACTCTTTTTCAGGCCATTGAAAGGCGAAGAAACATCATTCCATATTTATGGTATCCAAGGGGGAGTCATCAGGAGACAAATTTTCAGTTGCAGAAACTAAGGAGATAGGAGATAAATCAAATGTAAAATCGAGACCCCTTCTGTTTCCAAGATCCCGTGAAATGAGAGAAAAAAGAAACAAAAACTGTTTTCTATAAAATTTTGAACTGTAATCCTTGGAAAGGCTAAATTCACCCCATTCTTTTCCATCTATGGCATTTTTTGCGACAGATGCGAAAAGACTGAAAGACATACTTTTCAAGGAAAATCTCTATCTAAAACGATTTATATTTGATAATATTTTTCGTGAATACACAAATCTTGAGATTTATTAGGAAAAAAAGAGGAAAAAATAAAGAAAAAAATAAAAACGATGATGAGGTGGTTTGAACTCCCCTAAAATTATGCACGAGGGCAGGAAGAGTTTGATAGTATATTAGTTACAAAATTCTCCTCAACAATTTTCAGTGAAGTTCCGCTTAGTACCTAGTTGTTCTCGAAAAACCTCTCTTTAGAATTTTTGATCTAATTTTCCTAGACTGTTGACCCTGGAAATGAAGATTAAGAAGAGTGAAGAGACTGAGACATGAATGTGGTGCTTTGGATTTTGGTCACATGTGGCAGACTTATAGTTGGGAGCCTGAGTAATTTTCAAGAGGTGTTTTTTCCTCCCGCGAAGGGCCAAGGCTCACCCGACAGCCAGTCCCGAACATCGTCGGGTGACTCTGTGTATTACATGAAATAAAGATCCGGGGTATCTCCCCTCCGCTGCCTTACATACCTTCGGTAGGTTTTAGCGCGGGCAGGAAGGAAGGCTCACACTTTTAAATTACATAGTGTTTGTAAGTATGACTTAAGTACTTATACAACCTCGAAGCTAGAATAATTTACTCTGTCCGTCCTCAGTCAGTGTCTATGTCTGCTTGGTTTTCTCCTGTCGCCTTCGATTCCACCACCTTTCCCTATCAGCTGCCATCTTCTTTCTCCGTTCACAACTTTGGCAAAACACCTAAGGCGAGAGGTTCGTTCCAAGTAGAGAAGGTCGCCTCCATTGTCACTCGGTTGCCACCAGACTTCTGCCTCCAGTTCTTTGTCGCTTCCTCAAATTGATAGGAGCGAGTGAGTCCAGTATATCACCAATGACTTCCCCGGAACGGGAGGGGACGTTCACAGATGCTGAGGTGCCACTGGGCCTTCCTTTTCTTCCGCACCTTTCTTCCTCTCCTTTCTCCCCCGCTACTGTCAGTGTTTCCTGACTGCTCCTACAGCTTCGGTGGGGATACCAGTGGTCGATGTATTGATGGTGGGCCCTCTTCTGGGCTTTTATCAGTCAGCCACAACCTAGAACAAAGTTAAAAGTCTTATGAAATCATGTTTCCTCTTCAGATTCTCCTTCGTAACTTCTGAACGGTGAGTTGTACGAAAACGTAATTGAAACAAAAATCATTCGACGTTAAATGTAGCCGAAAGATAGTTCAAAAATGTTATCGTTTCTGTCCCAAAAGCACTGAATACGGACAGGGACGTACCGAAAAGTTCTTCCTGGGTGGGTACTGGGGGATGTTGTAAAAATTGTGAAAGACCCAACTGACTCAATTCAGGATTCCCCAGTAGGTATTCATATAAATAAAAAACTTTTTGACCTGTTGAATTTCCCCCACTGACTTGACTCAAAATTCCCAAGTATCAAAGCAAAAGATGAAAAGAAAGAACTTTTGACTTGTTGGGTTTTCCCAACTTCTTAACTCAATTCCCAAGTATCAAAGCAAAAAAAAAAAACCACCTTTTAAACTTGTTGGATTTTCCCAACTAGCCTGACTGAAATGGTAAATTTTCCCAACTGCTGAGTGAAAAATTCCTACAGGGGGTAAATTGCCCCCTGCCCCCATCCATCGTTATGTCCCTGAATACGGAGGAGAGAGAATAACTCTGTGTATTATTACACTTCAACACATGCTTAGTGGAAATCCGATTTGCCACTTACAATTTCGAAATAAAATCAAAACGGATACCAGTTAGTGTTCTTTTTCCTGTTTTCCCCTTTGTGCTTGTTAACCAAAATTTCATAACAAAGGAAATGTCTATTTTTGCGGATGGAGGGGATCTTCCAACCGCAATTCGATACAGAGTTCAAATCTGGCTGTTCTATTTTGTTTGCCATTCTCAATTTGCAACGAAATCGAATACCCGCTTGTTTTGTAGCGAATCGAATTTGGAAAAATCTCGAGTGATGTTTCTAGCTCTAGTTGAAAAGGTTATGCAGTGCCACTGGGGTGAGGGTAATTTTAAAATGGCTCGCGTACTCGCAGTATGTATTACCGCTTACAGTCATTAATATATTAATTGCCCGTAGCATGCCAAGAGGTTTTTTGAAGTCACTTCCATGTCGGTGTTTTATAACAATCGCGTTTAAATACCGCATGGCGTTCAGCCAATTTGTTTTTCTTCAACTTATTCGACATTATTTCTGCTTTACTGCTGAGTAAGCTGATGCATCAACTAGGAGTAAGCCATTTAATAAAAAAATACCTGAGATTGGTGCATCATTGGTAAAATACCTAGAGAGGTCTCGTACCTAGTTAACCACACCAGGCCAGTAACCGCAGAGAGGAGTAAACAAGGACATTTTCCTCTTTTTTCTCCAAGCAAAATGCGTATCCCTTAGTAATACAGGACGTGTATTATTATCTCCTGTACCAGTGAGATCCCAAAAATGTGTAAGTGTTTTCTATCCCCCTCTCCTACTGACACAAGAGGCTGGTTACAGCAGGCCTAGACCAAACACTCGACATCATCATACCGTCTTGTTGTTTGACCTCGCCCTGTCTCTACTCCATAAACTTTTTAAAGTTCTTTACTAATGAGTCAAAGTCAAGGATAACCCATTCTAGACCCAACATGAATATTGGAAACGCTCGTGAAAAAAGTGTACGTACACGCATGGTATCTACAGGTCATGAAAGTCATAGGAAAGTCATTTTTTTGTGAAAATCTGTTTTTTTCAGTTGAAGTCACGGGTTTTTAATTTGTTAAAAGCTAAAATTCGGATTATTTGGTGACTTGATTATTTATGAATCAGGTGAGTAGGAAAGACACAAACACATAAATTCATAAATTGATGAGTAGTCATAAATAAACTGGCAGGAGCAAAATTTGGCCAATGACGCAACTAGGGTGAAGATGAGAGTGACATGTCTCCAGGCGGCACTTTTTCCGAAAGGCGGAAAATTTTCAGAACTGATTTTTTTCTTTATTCAACCAGGAAAATTAACAAGAAATGATAAAACGATTGTATTTGTTTGTTTCCCAATTTTTTATTATTTTTAAAATTTTAAAATAGTAAATTCTTATTCACCAGATTTTTTCCAAAAAAAAAAAAATTACAAAACTGAATTCTTAAGGGAGGTAGGGTGAAGGTAGCAACGGCAAATATTTTTTGTCCCTAGATGGCAGATTTCTTGTTGCGCCAATGAATTTGGCAGTTTCAAAAGAATGTCTTTAAAGATACATATTATATTACTTTTTATATTCCTTTCAACTCGAAGAAATCAAGTCATTGTGTAGAATTTGTTTATGGAGGAAGTTTTACACCACAAAAAAAAAAAAAAAAAAAACATAACAAATTTGCATTAGAAAATATATTTCTACCGGTCAAAAGAGGGCTGGCCCATCCAGATTTTCCTGATTCGCTTCAAGACTATCCCAGGTATTATTAAGGCTTTTTGAGATTATTCTGTATTCTAGACTTGCTCGTTCATACTCGTTGAAAGATCATTGGAAATTATCCGGACTTATTTAGGACTGAGACTCGGTTTTTCTAAGCTTGCTTTACATTTTGCGATGCTTCTGTAGGTTTCCACCAGACATAATCGAAACTTTTTGAGACTATTCTATGGTTCTCCGAGACTTCTCAGACCCTTTTTAGTCTTATTTAACACTCTGCAACACTTACAGCCCATACAGCCCTTATTTAACCGATTTTTTAAATACTTCTTGAAATAGGCGCCGACTTACGGAAAATATTGGGGGAGGGGGGCAGAATCGGTCGGAGCGCGGTTTTTTTTTCGATTATTTTATTGAGATGTGTCTGGTATTTCGGTATTATCGATTTTATTCTCATTCGTTTTCTCTTTTTTTCTTTTCTTTTTTGTTAAATTTAAACATTGCTGATGAAATTTGTTGTACTTTTTCCATTTTTGACTTGAAAATATTGAGGGGCGTCGCCCCTCCAAAGTTTCTACTGGGGGGGGGGGGCAAAGCCCTCCAAAAAGTGCCAAGTCGGCGCCTATGCTTCTTGAGACTCTTTAGGCCTCTTCTGAATTAGTTTATGATTATTTCAGTCATGCTCTAGTATCTAGATAGGTCTGAAAAGATTTTAAATAGGTCTGAAAAATCTTAAGAAAATCTCAGGGTGTCCAAAGGGTCTTGTAAAAATCTGTAAAAGTTTGTATATTACGTGTCTCTCTGTAAAACGTGAAATAATTATTTTAAACGGGTCTGAGAAAGCATTAGAGATAGTTTCGAACAGTTCTTGAAGTCCTGAAAAGTAAAATAGGTCTGAAAGAATTTTAAACGTAAGAATGAACCTTCCCTCGAATCAGATTGATATTTATCAATTTTTTACAACTCACTTTAACAAGTCGAAGAGAGTTTTGCAAAAGTTTAATAGAGTTTGAAAAAATCTCTGCGAAGTGTAGAGTAATAATGTTGAAAAAGTTCGGAAAGCTTTGGAGATAATTTTGAATAATTCTGGAAGTTAGCGTTTTTCTCAACGATTTGAGCAGTAAAAACTTGTAATTTTCAATAATCGCTGAAAAAAATCACTCGCTCCGCTCACGACTACAGTTTTCTTACGGTAACTATTTTTTATTCATGAAATCACAAGTTTTCCTCTCCCCTTTCGTGATTTTCTTATTTAAGCGCATCAGCTTTGGAGGGGATGGGTGTTAACCCCCTCCCTCCAACTCTATCAAAAATATTATTTCAAAATGTATTTTATAGCAATAAGATGAACAGATATGTGCTGTAACGAACACTAACCTTCCTCCTCGTCCTCCTCCAAGACTAGTATGTACCTTCCTACCATGATATTTACGGCACTGTATAGAGCCATCTAGTTTCCCAACTTTTAAAGTCCGAGTATTAGGTAGTGGTGCCAGCCTAATTATTGTTCCACTCGATGGACCAGTAAAAACCTGAGATTTTGAGCTCGATTGGATGAGAAACACGATTCCCATTTTTGATGGGAAAATATACTAGACATTCTGACTTGTTAACCATCATCAAAGAACAGAAAAATGGAATTTTATTAAGAAAAAAAATTGAATCCTCTAGATTTAAGCCTCCGTTTGGGAAACATAAATAGTTAACAACTCTGCTTAGTCAATAAAATTCCGATACCAACTATCCAGTTGAATTTAGGAACCCTAACTTCTTTGTCTGAACAACACAAACATGAATAAGCGATGAATTCAAATGAATCAGGACACTCCGAATAACACAATGCGACTTGAAGAGCAGGTGTCCAGGAGGTCTGGACCACCCTTCCAACTTCGTCAGATGTTTTTTGTTTTTTTTTTTCTAATTTTAGCACCCCCTCATCTAACTTACTTAAGTCAACTCACTTGAGCCCACCGTCTAGATGAGCCGCGAAGCGGGTCAGCTAGTCATTAAATAAAAATTCAATAATTATTCGAAAAATAGGTATTTCGTTTCACCGGCTGGATTCGAACCCATGTTCCTTTATCCTACATCACTGTTGGGGTGCACTGAACAACAAGGGACATCTTTTATGGATCCCTCCGTGATTGCCAAATTGTTAACTAATTACGTTCATTTTTGAACTCGGTATACAAAACATGTTTAAGATGGCACATTTGCAGTATGTTGTTCTTGTAGTCTTATTCAGAGATGAAACTGAAACTTGACGTTCAGTTGGGGGGGGGGGGGGAAGAAGAAAAATTTGCGACAATTTTTTTTCAACTAATTCATAATAATAGCGTTTATTTAGTAATTTTGTGGAATAAGCGGTGTTTTAACATTTTGTTCTAGTTGTCGGACCACGTAGCCGTCTGCTTGCCCGGCTTTCTTCCTCCCCACATCTGCCAGAAATATACTTTTTTCGCCCATCTACTATTGTTCAGTCTGCTTAGATGTCCTGCCCAGTCCCATTTTATTCTTCTCGTAAAGTGAATTACATTTTTGTTTTTCCGAAGTTTTTCCTTGATTTTTTTTATTTTAATTTTGTCCGTAAGTTTCAGGCCTAACATAGCTCTTTCCATGCAATTCTGAACATATTGGAGTTTTATTTTATCTAGGTTTGATAGAGTCCATGTTTGACATCCGTAAGTCATGGCTGGAAGGACACAGCTGTTAAAGATATGTGATTTATACGTAATCGGGAAAAGTTATTTTTTAAGATCATTCTTAGGCACCAAAATTGGTTCTAACCTTGCTATCCTCCAATTGATTTCTTTCTCGTTTTGGTTTTGGAAAGATATTGTTTGGCTAAGGTAAATAATACTATCGATTATTTCTATTTCCCGGTTCTTGTTTTTAATTTTGTGCGGTGTTGTCCTGAATTTGTGAGGATTTTTGTTTTTGACATACTATTTATTTCCAAGCCCGCTAACTTGCTTTGACAGCTGAGCTCATCTAGCATAGTTCGTAGGTCGTCCCAGCTCTCCATCACTGGCACTACGTCATCTGCAAATGTAAGACTGTTAAATATTTCTCCGTTAATTTTTATTCCTTTTGTATCCCAATGTAGGTTTCTAAAAATTTCGTCTAATGCGCATTTGAACAACAACAAGTAGACTGGATCGCCTTGCCTTACCCCCCTTTTGATATTAAAATTTTTGCCTTCCATGTCTGTGATGATTTTGGCTTGCATTTACTAACGTGGTCTCTACCCCATGATTTAAGAGTGCCCTTAGCATGAATTTTTGGCCCAGTAGGTCAAAAGCCTTAGTGAAATCTACGAAGGCCAAGTGGACTGTTACTCCGTACTCAGATGCCTTCTGTACTCAAATGCCTTCTGTACAATCATTTTGATAGTATGGAGATGGTCGACGGTGGAGAAACCCCTCCTGAAACCTACTTGACAGGGTGACGCTTGCCAATCTAAAATGTCTCGTAGACGAAAGTCCAGCATGAGCGACAGAATCTTTGCCAGAATTGGAATAAAGCTTATTGGTCTGAAGTTTCTAATGTCGTTTCTGCAACCTTTTTTAAAAATTAAAATGATGTTTGAAATTTTTCAGCTGGCTGGTATACGTTTTTTATCGAAAATTACGTTGTATTATTTTATCAGAATTTTTATTAGACGTTCTCCTCCGAACTTTACGTGCTCACTTGTGATTCTGCCGTGACCTGCTGCCTTTAACTCTTTGAGCGCTTCGATGGCTCATTTCACTTCGCTTTCCAGGAACGCCGGTTCTACGTTGTTTTCTACTATTTCCGTTAATTCGATGCTAGAACTTGGTTCTGAGTATATATTTGAGTAGAAGTCAATGGCCATTTGGTTAATCTGAGCTCTCCCGTATTCTTTAGCTCCTTCACTATTTTTTAAATATGTCATCAAGCTGTTACCTAGTATATTTTCCTTCTTAATTTTTTTGATGCTTTTTGTGGTTTCCATGACCCGTGTGATAATGGCGTTCATTTTTTCCATGTTGAATTCCGTTAGCATTATTTTAACAAGTTTGCAGCACAAGTTAAACTCTATCTTGCTTCTTAACGTTTTTGAGGTTCGCTTTAGTGCTTCTCTTTTAGTGATCAGATCCCAAATTTTCTTTGGCAGACCTCTTTCTTGTTTACAATTTGTATCATGGGGAAGGTCGTTTGCCACTTCCTCTATGACCTCTTGTAGTCTGTCCCAGTTTGGGGCTTCCTCACCTGCTTCCATCTCTATCAGTTTTTGTTTAGCTTGGCGTGGTATTTCACTTCGTTGTTGTCATTTATTTTTAGCAGAAAGATTTTTTATTCCGAGGTATGATATCTTGTTTTTTTTTTAAATCTGTGTAACTTACAAAAAACTAACTAATTAATTCGCCGATAAAATTCGTAGAAAATTGAAAATTTGCCGATGTTTTAATCAAAATATTTTTAATTGAAAACGAGCAAAAAAAAAGTAAAAATTCAAAGGAACAGTTTCAAAATTTGCCGACTGCCAAATTATACCCCTCCTCCTCATAGTTTCGTCCCTCGCCTCATTACAGTCGAATAGATCATAAGCCAACGAACCTTAGAAAATGGCAAATGTTGACCACAGATGGGTCCCTTACTCTTCCTCAACTGATCGGATCGACTTCACCTCAGAACTCAGTCGTTGTTGCAACACGAAACACAGCATATTAAAATCTTAAATTCTTAGCTGCCATGCAACTCTCACAATCGTTAGATAACGCTGGTCTCAAACAAAAAAACAAACATCCAGTAAGATGTAGGAGCCTAATATGGACCACATTTTGTTTTTCCGCTATAAAATGAGAAGTAGTGGGGGGATTGATCTGGAAATGGTTACAAAGAAAACTTAGAAGTATTTACTACCGTAATACCAAATTTGGAGAACCACAAATAAACATTTGTATTTTTCTGATTTTTTGAAAAAAAGTTATTTGATTTTTATTTTGCAGTTTTTGGGTTCTTAATATAAACCAAATCCCAAGATTATATAAAAAAGAAAAAAAAAAAAATTAATTTTAAAGCATTAATTACTCCGAACCAACACATTAACACCCCCCTCCCCCAGACTGAGACCTTCCTACGCCAGTGTTCCTCATTTTCTACCCCTCACTCCTCATTGAATAATTTCTGGGTTCTCCACTGGTCTCCTTCAACCTTTCCAACTGATTTCCGATATACTACAATTTCTTTTTTAAAATTCCGATCGCAGAATTTATATCGCCCAATGTATTTGTTTTGTGGATACGAAAAAGATATCATTGCTACGATTTCCGAACCACTGTTACACGCTACGCTGTGAAAACGCAATTTATTATAAGGTTGTCAATAAATATGAATGATCACCTACGCGAACTGCTCCGCTTTATTCACCCCCATTCAGAATCGGACTCGAAAAATAACTTTCTATAAAATCGAACGAATGATTCTTTAATTTTCTTGTATTTATTTGTTTATTTATACCTAAAGACGCCCCGGAAAAAAAAGTGAGAATGAATTCGCTATCTAACCTCGCATTTCAATAGTTTCTTTTTTGAGGCGAATTTTTTCACTTTTTTTATTTTTAGTTTTTTTCTCAGCGTTGACATTTTACCCGGAATGATGGATCGATTTCGCTGAAACGACAAAACGTTTTTAAAAACCTATCCAGCCCGCATTTGAAAATGATTTTGTCGCGATGACTCGACGTTTTTTGCTTGCTTTTTTTTCCCCGTCGAGTATCAACAATGACTCGGTCGAAGCTCTAGCAGCCAATTTTTTCGCGTTTTAGTCGCGCATATCAGTACGGCGAGTCCTCCATTTTTAAAGCGCGCAACGAAAGGCATTTTAAATGATAGAGTAAAATCTACACCGGGTGTTAAGAAGGGGTTGCAATACGCGTTATGTAATAGCGGTTTTATTTATATCCGGTTATTTATTGGATTGTGGGAAGACCAATCACACCCATTTTCGCTTCGAGTAGACGCGACTCCATGTTTATATATTTTTACGCGTGTTCGTTTTCTTCCCGGGTGTTTTTCAAAATCAGCATCGTTGTCAAATTAATTTAAAATACGATATTTTTAAAAATAAACACACATATCGTTCATTTGTGCGCGATTTACCGTCGCCTTGATAAATAGGTAACGAATGAGTTATTGAATTCTCGATCACGGATGGCAACAAGCCAACGATTTCGTTTTTGGAAACGAAGCGCCGCACGGTGGTCCGAGGTTCGAGATCACGAAGCGAGCGCTAACGGAAAAAACGTGGAATCGTGACGGTTCGGATCCGTCTCCATCATCCACCGCTACCCCCGGATATTCACTTGTAGTCGGCCTTTCTCGAGTTGAAGCCCCCTCCCCAACTCAAAGAAACCGCCCCTGAAGCCCCTTCGAGAATTTAATGCACACCCGAACCCTCTGTTTTTTTTAGAAAAAGCGAACTCTCTGAGGCTTAATATCTTGCAAAATTACTATTTCCGCCTCTGGACTTCGTGCAACGCTTTTATTACAAAGAATATGTCAAATTGGCTCCAAACACCGCACCCCTTGCCCCAGAAACTACCCTTTCGAGTATCGCATCAGTGACTATTTGCCTTTCCGTTTCCGGTGCGCACTGTCCTGCCGGCGCTATCCATGGGATACTCTACTGACCGAAGAACGCTCACCCAGCATTAACCCGGAATTCGGGTGCACCATAGACGGACGCGTACCCTTCACCTCCTTGTCTTGGTACGTGTGGTGACGCAGGAAGGTGGTGACGGCGGGTGAGCCCTGCCGAGAGGTCCGCAGCAACTGCAGCAGCTCTAATGGTGCAGAGTTGTTGTGTTTCCTATGCCTTGACCACTCTGTCTGCATCTTCTTCTTCATGATGGTCGCGACAAAATTCCATCCGCTTCCGCTCTTCAACATTTCCGGGTGACCGGCGCGAGACGACTAATCACGCCGTCGCTCGCCTCTCCTGCTCCCAGGCCTCACACTCGAACAGGGTGTGCCAGGAGTTGCCCTCCGCCCCTTGATCACAGTGCTTGCATACAGGACTCAGCGCTATCGCCATACGATATAAGTACGTGCCGAAGCACCCGTGGCCGCTCAGGACTTAAGTCAGGTGGGAATTCAGCTCTTCATGAGATCTGCCTGCCCATACATTGAGGTCGCAGTTTATTACAAGGATCAGCAGGCAAATCCATCTTTACTATTAACCCAGTTTTGTTAAAAAAAAAAAACAATACATACTTGTGAAAAATTTAATGAATTATTAAATTAACTAGGGCTTTGCTCCCTGGTCGCTTCGTGGCCAAAATCCCGCGAATCAACACGAGCACGCCACGGAACCACTAAACTAGTTAGGAGAAAGGACCATATCTGGCCCCTTAGAAGGGAGGAAAAACGAATATGGGTTCAAAGTCGGGGTTAGATGGAACATGTATTTGCAGTTTTCAACTCAGTGACCTAAAATGCGATATTTCATTACTTTTTACGATTTGTATCTATTAAAAATTTTTAAGTTAGGGGAAAGTACCATAAAAGCGTGCTGCTCCTAAGAGTGCGCAGGACTGTTTTTTTGGTGAATTGCGCCCTCTTATGGCTGTTGATGAAATCTAAGTATACTTTGTGAATCTAATGCTTACATTGATTTTTTATTATTCTAAGTGTAATATTTTCGAGGTTGAATGTAGTAACTACCTGGACAATTTTCGAATGAATTTGCCTAGTTCAGGTACTAAACGAAAGACAAAAGTAAACAGACTTTCCCAAATATTACTTGAAACTTTCATGATTATTTTCTTCCACCACCATGATAAATCCTAAGGAAGTCCAACGTGTTTTATAAAAAAAAAAAAAATGCTTTTAGATGCCGAAAAACAATGGAGATGAGGAAACAAAATGAAAACTTATATTACATGTGGCACATATATTCATGAAGAATGTGCTGGATTGACTGGAAATGACGCGGAAAACTTCGTGTGTCTGAGGTGTCAAAAGTGATCCATCAGTTCTTATGCTAATGTTTCATTTTTATTTTGAATATAAAGACAGTTCCAGCAATGTACGCGGCTTATTTTTTAATTTGACGACGTTTTGGTAAAGTATCTCGATGCGCACATTCGAGATACATGTTCTGCATTTTTAGAAACCCGGGCTCCTAAGAGTACGCATTTGACTTTTTCTGAGAAAACAAATATATCTTTTTAATTTAATGATTTAAAATTTTGAGAAAAAAAGTAGTAGAAACCGATACTTTTTCCACAATATAGTTTTGTATCAAAATTTCAGCAAATTCCATGTAAAATTGACTGAGCAATAAAATTATTTCTGATAGGTGTGCACTCTTTAGTCCTTTCCTCTATTTACGTTTACATCCAGTAAAATAACGTCAGTGCGATTAAAAAACTGATGGTGATAGTGTGATAGCCAAGCCTGAGACGACGTCATAAAAAGAGGAGGTTAAAATTCATGACGTCATCACACAGGTGAGATGTCGTTTCACGTCTGTTTTATCACTTATCAGTAGTGAAAGAGGTAGTAGCTGGTCTGCCCATGCAACTTTTTTGGATTTTTCAGCGTTTTGTTGCATGGAGGAGGAGGCGAAGGCTGATGTTATGTCTTTTTAATATATATTGAGGGATACGCGTCATAAGAACTTGAGATCTCGCAGTCCAAGGTAGCTGGTATACTATATTTATAAGAATTATGCTTGTCTTTGTATCTTAAGGCTTAAGAATGACTACTTCTAATGTCTTGAGACTGGGATCTCGGTGTCCAAGGTAGCTGGTTTGTCGGTCTGCCCTTGAAGCATTCATCCGGTAGGCAGTCTGCCTGGTGTTCGTTTCTTAAGTATTGAGAAGGACTAAGTATGTCTTGTGTCTTAAAACTAGAGATCTCTGAAATCAGGGACGTACCGATAGGGGACAGGGAGCCAACTCCCCTCGTTGTTGAAATTTTTCACTCAGCAGCTAGGAAAATTTACCATTTCAGTCAGGCGAGTTGGAAAAATCCAACAAGTTAAGAAGTTTTTTTTTTCTTTTCTTTCTTTCTTTTGCTTTGATACTTGGAAATTCTGAGTTGAGTCAGTTGGGACTTTCACAATTTTTACCCCCCCCCCCTCAAGGCAAAACCTTTCGGAACGTCCCTGCCCGAAATTAACGTCCTATTATGTCGTCTTACTTTTATGCCAGTACAGATTATGTCTTTGAAGGCAGCTGGTGGTCTTATTATGAGAGACGGTGTCCTTATTATATATTTTTATTTATTTTCAGTCCCCTTCTACAGCCTTTCGGCCAATTATAGAAGGGAGTACCACGTGATGTAACAATGACTCATTAGATCTAATTAAAAAAGAAAACAAAACACAAGAAAGAAAAATAAAACTAAAAAGTAAAGCGGTATTCGATATAGTATATTGACGCACTTTGCTGCCAGCTCCCCCACCCCCGCCCCCTCAGGATTCACCAAAGGCCAGTCCCTCTCTACAAGGCTGATTGTTGTTACCAGTAACTACAACGCGAATTCACACTTCAAAGTTTGAGGTTTTCATCATGTCGGTTATCTTATTCTTAACATTTTTTCTGATTAGAAAGAATGTATCGATTTATTGTATCGTCTGACTCTTATGTCATAACAGATTGGGTCCTTCAAGGTAGCTCACCTGCTCCAGCAAATTATTCGGATTTTTGGATGGGCATGTTTGGCGTTTTTTCTCTAGTGACGGAGGAGGAGGAGAATAGGTTTTTTGAATACAGAGAGATTTACATATTTAAAATAAAAGATACATAATATGTGATAACTTGGAACACAGTCGAGGCAAGGACATGAAAATCTGGGGGGCGGAGGGAGGAGGCACAATTGACATGGTTGCTAGTGGAGTAAACAAGATTGTTTCTCCTATCTTTTTTCGTCATTATATCCTTGCTCTTGAATGTAAGCAAGAATAGAATCAGCGATGGGCGGACCCCTTGAAAAACCTCTGGCTTTATCAGGGACGTACCGATAGGAGGGCGCAACTTACACCCCACGTAAGAACTTTTCACTCAGCAGTTGGGAAAACCCAAGTCAAAAGGTTTTTCTTCTTTAGTCTTGATACTTTGGAATTCTGGGTTGAGTCAGTTGGGGCTTTCACAATTTCCACCCCCCCGGAAAAACTCTTTAATACGTCCTTAGTACTAATAATACTCTGTACTTTTATCAATGTACTCCTCTCCTGTACCCTGGTTTCGACGCCTTTGATAATGACAGATAAATTGAAAAAATGTAACAACAGCATTCAGGAGATTTTCCTATATTCTTATAAGAAATCAGGCTGCATAGCAAAATTGTCCCATACTCCTATGCAAAGATTATAGTATCGGGTTTCATAAGGAGAAGTGGCTGTAGACGAATTTTCCTTCCCCCTCCCCTCAACAGATTATTTTCTGGTTACACACCTGAATATATAAAGTATATTTTAGGAACCAATACCACATGAAGGGATGGATGAAGGCTTCATCACAAAATATTTGTAAGAAAACTCATTGGGGGGCATGAGCCGCTGAACAAGTGCTGCTAGATCAAATTATAAAAATTTTCAAATATTTCAGATTTGAGGTGAAATCTGTAGACATTTAGAGGAATTTCTGGAAATAGGCTATTTCTAGAATTATCTGAAGGAATCCTTTAATAAATTCTGAAAAGCTTGGAAGAGTATTAGGAATGACGTGCCTGTCACCTCAAAAGAACGAATATTTATAAATAACCTGTTGAGAGCAAAGTTGGCGTGTTCAAAATAATGACTATTAAAGATTAGAGTTTCGGTTATTTGGTCTCCGATCATCTGGCTCTTCGTCTTACCCAAACAGCCAGATTTAATCTATCCGATCATATACCCTGGAATACGGCCTTTTGTTCCAAGTCTAATAATTGAAGACCTGACATAGGAAGTAGTCTAAGTCCATTTTTTGAAATTTTCTAGGAGAGCATTTATTCTTATTATTTTTTTGACTCGCGTTAGGTAGATTGTTCTGAGGTGGCCTATTTAATAGAGGTTTCTTATGAATATTATTCATTACTTCAGGATAGATTTGTAAAAAGAATGGTATTTTTGATTTATATATGGTAACATATTTTGGAGATCTTCTTTTTTGGGTCCCTTAATGCGTGGGAGTTGGACAACTTTCTTGTGCCGTAAAGAGAGTACATACAGTACCGCTATCTTTCGGACAATGCTGTAAGTTCGGAATTTTTTTTTGTGACGTAGACTACTTTCTATGCATTGGCGTTAGTTTGGAGGGCTGGTTTCAATCGAAATATATTGGTTTCCATTTTTGTGGCACTTAGACTACTTTCTACGTCAGGTCTTCAATTTATGAATCTGCATTGCGTCAATATAAAGACAGATTCACGTGAGATGCACGTATAGAAACTCATATAGAATGAGAGTACGAGCATCAAACCAGCAAGAATTCAACAGAAACCAAAGTTGTGGATTATCCAGATTTGTCGTAATCCGGCGAAGCCCATTTCCAATTAAGCCGGATAATCGAAACTTAAGTACACATATTTGCATTCTTCTACTCCAACAAGTCGAAAAATCAAGCCCGTGTATACGATTTGTTTATACCAGAGGGTTCACTTTACAAACGAGTACACTGTTTGGAATTTCAACAAATTTGTGTTAGAAAGTCCGTTTCTGCTATTTAAAAAGAGGCTACCCCCTCTCGGCTCTAAAACCTAAAAATGATGAAATAGTGGAAAAATCATGATTTTCATTTTGAAGTCCCAGTGGACACCCTGTGTTAGCTTGCAATTGTGTGTTTGTACACTATTGATGCTCTGCCTGACTCATTTGGGTGCCAGTGATCCCATGGCTTTTACCAATTTTCAGTTCATCAGACGTGCACCCGTGTATCCGTGGGGCCATGCGAACTATAACCTGAGATGGAAGGAAGAAATAAGAAATATTAAACTCTCTCCTCTACATGTTTTCTAAAAATCAACCCATTCGACAGCATTTCAGTGCATAATACTGGCCCTTCGTTTTTGGTAATCAAGGTAATCAACTATGCAACCGTAGGCATAGACGGAAAAAGCTTAGGGAAAGCTTGGTGAGGGCTTAACTCCATTCAATCCTCTGAAAACTCCCTGAAAACTGAAAATTTATATGAATGAAAGAATTTGCAGCAATATTTTGATATTTGTCATTTTCCCCTTCCCTCGACTCCTCCCTCTCCTTCAGATCGGCTACTTGCACTTATGTATTCACGTATTCACCCTTCCCCTGCAGTCCCAGGGGTTTTACGGAATCCTGAATGGAGTCCATCATGTGCCCGAGTTACGCAAACTGCCCCCTCGACCGGAATGAAATCGTCTGAACGAAATTATGTATCAAAGCGTCCGCAATTCTAGCGTGCCTCCCGTTTTCGAAAAGGTCACTCGGACTCCCCTCGATGGCGGATATCGGTCAGTGTAGAATTTTTATTCACTGATGAAAATTAATGATTGCATAAAAAAGGTGAAGACGGAAGAGGAGAAAAAAAAACTATATCAACGTTACAGTTTAACTCCAACCGAGACGTCTTGAAAATTAACAATCGATCGCGGCCGTCGAATTCCGGGTAAAACGCATAAATTTTATAATAAGACATCAATACTGGAAGAGAGAATCAAAAAGAAACCAATAAAAAGAATTTTTCAATGTCCGTTCGTTGCGGTGTAAAAGATATATATTTTATTGAACACGCTTCTTTAAGGCCTAAAGTACGGTTATTTTAGGGTAGCTTTTGTTAACAAAAGAAAAATCGAATAGAAGCGAGCAAAAAACCCGGAGAGTTACTTTCGGCTCTCTCGCGGTGACCGTCCGAAAAAAGGTACATTTGTAAGGTTCTACGCACTGTTTTTTTATGCGCAGGCCGCACAAACGGGAAATGGCCATAATCGGATCCGCAGCTCCCTGGAGGCATACATATGTACCATTGGTGGGAGGGAGTAGCTCGGGTTACACATCAGGAAATTTCTGGCGGATGTTTTCTAACAATTTCGAAAGCACAACCGATTCCAGACTCTTGAAGAAGTTCCTCTGCAACTGTCCGGCAATCCGACCCCCAATGAGTGCAAGTGACCACAGTCGGAGACTTCAGGTCTTTTGTGGGACGAAACAAGGTACGGTGTTCGTTTTGAAAATGAGATTGGTACACATCCCTCTCCTGTCTGGAACTCGAGTCAACGGATTTAGGGTAGGTCAGCGGTGAGTTAGCAGCGCGGAGTAGTTTTGGTCAACAAAACGGATTCTGTAACTGGCACCTGGATGGAAGGGTGTATATATCCACTCTGTGGCGTGGACAGCAGCTGTTTTAAATGTTACAAACTTACTGTGTTGTATCTTTGATTTGCAGAATGGGTATTACTTATATCCAAATATTTTAACGTCGATTTGTAATCCCTTTGATAACACGTATTCTTCACTTTTTTCCCTATTTTATTGTGCACGTTCCAATATAACGCCTATTTATGGCGCTATTAGTCGTGCAGGCATCACGATTGAATTTTTTATAATCAAAATGTTCGGAAACCTTAAGGAACCGAGCTTGCTAAGCGACATCATGGTTTTCGAAGGGATGAAAATGTTCGAACTTTCTGAAAAAGTTTTCTATTAAATAGTGGCACCCTGAATGTGGACAAAGGTAGAATCACCCCTTCAGTATCTGTAGTACTAATCACAGTTTTCAAATACAGAAGTAAAGTAGAAATTCCTTTCTTGTGAGCATGATTTGCTTTGCCAAAATCACGAAGGTATTCAGTATTCAACTGGTTAAATGATATTAACTCAGTTTTTCGAAATAACTGTGCTTTTTTGTGGGGGAACGCAGGGAAATGCTGCTCCCGATAAAACCAGTTCTGTGCAAAAATGAGTAAATGCCAAGAAAAAACAGTAGAAGCTTATTTACAGACTCATTTAAAAGTTTATTAAGTTTCTTATCCATAACATGACTTATTGATTAGGCCTTGATCCAGAGTTCAGATAAAAATTTTTTAACTTGGTCAGTTTCTACCAGATTTGCAATGATTTTTAAATTCAACAGGTGACTGGTGAAGGGGGGGGGGAGTAAATGGAAAAGTGGTGTCAAGGATCACACTTTAGCGTTCCCCTAGTTCAGCGGATACACAAAAAGCTCTGGAAATAACTGGAGAGAAAACTCGTGACCGGACTAAGGTCTTTGCTGGGCTCTCCGTTGCTGCAAAATACGCTTGATAAATCTTCGTGCGGGAAACGAACGAAAACTTTTTCACTTTGTAAGGAAATTTTACTCAAGGAATGGCTATTCTTGTTTTATTCTTAATGGCTTTTGTTGAAAATTTTTATCTTTGAGCCCGATCTATGGTCTGAGTCCAGTACAAATATCCTAAGCGGTTCCTCATTCGTTGTGCTTAGAGAAGGTACACAGTAGGTTGGAAATTGAATTCTTGTAGTAAAATTTTTGGACTTTGAAAATTGATAATATCCAATGTAGCTGTCTGCGGTGTTACACACATTTGAAATGCGATGAGTCATAAGATCAGCAGTTTTAAAGGCAGCAGTTCGCAAAAGGAATTTACTATCTTAAATTAAAACGTATTTGAGATGACCCTAAGCTATCTCTTCGTAGAAAGTGTAATTGAAAAGTAATTTTCCAAGAACAGTGAAACCATCCCCGATCTTCTTCTTCTTCAGGGGCCATATCCGATGCCGGATATTGGCGGTCACGGTTTCTGACGCGCGACTCTCCTGGGCAGCTTAGTCGGGGTAGTTTGCCGTTGCTTCCCCCGCGGTTTTGTTGCGTTAGAGCTTTCCTTTTCTATGCCGAAGAACGTGCAGCCGCAGTTTGCTTACTAGCCATGTACTTCTTGACGTTGAGTAAGCTGTCCACGATGTGCACACGTACAGTACCAATCTTTCTGATCTGGTGGTAACACGTCTTGCGATTGTAATGCCTTTTCCGTCGTGTTATGTTTCCATCTCGATTGATACTGTAGTCGTTGTGTTCGCTTGGATGTAGTGAGGGTATTTGAATACCACTCGATTTCCGGCGTTGGTGGGACTCGAACCTGAGACGCAAGGATTACGAAGCGGGCACGTGACCTTGATATCTCAAACTCTCATGCTTCTATCACGCACATTTACTGAAACCATCCTACTTGAAAATGATTTTCTTGGGTTTATGTTTTTCCAATTCAGATTCGTCAGTCCCCCCCCCCCTCCCCCCAAAAAAGTTATTGATTTTTTGTTTCAAAACCGGACTTGTTCATTTTCTTCTCCAAGGTAGCCTTGTATTGTTGCCCACTTTTTGTGTTACTGCTTCACGAACTACAGAAACCAAAACGATGTTACGAATACTATAATTGCAGAACAGGAACAATCATAATCTTCCAAAATCAAGGTGACTGTAATTTTTTTAAACCATCATAAATTATTTATCCCCCCCCCCCTCCCTCCGTCGGAGAAAATCGAAACTTGTTAGTTTGATTTCCAAAACCAGACCTGATTTTTTTTGTTTTAAAATGTGACTTGTCCAAATTTTTCTCCATTACTAAATTTTCCCACGATGTTCACACCTTTCACTTCGATCGATTTCAGAACTGTATATTGTGTATGAAGAATCAATCTTTTTCCATTGAAGAACAGGAATCGCGAAATAAAAGCAAGCTGGAGGACTGAAATACTCAGTTTTAAGTATTTCCAGAAAAAATTCATTTTTTAGACTTTTTTGGGGGGAGGGGAGAAGGGTAATTAGATTCGTGCCCTTTTCTTTGAATACTGTCGTACAGGTAGAATTGCGAACCAAGTTTTCTAGCGCATGGTCCTGGAGGCTCTGGAGCGAATTTGTCCTCTCCTCAAGTTTGACGAAGAGAGGGGAGAACTGGGTACATTTTTGCCTCGCACCCAACCTCTCCAAAGGAGCTCAGAATAACAAATTTTCAACAATTGCACTGAAAGCAAACGTAGTCTTTTTTGTACAAAATTTATTAAGAAATCAAAAAAATTTCGCTTGCTGTACTCCGGAAGATTTTGTTTTGCACTTTCTGTAGTGATTGAGGGTCTACTCAAGACTTTGCTCAGGACACGGATTTTTTCCAAGGTCATGCTCCCCCACACACATATACAAGTACACAAAAATAATTAACTAAGAAAAAAAACTACCCTTATTTACATTTTTTGCTTTACCGAATGCGGCGCCCGGATTAGGAGGGAAGTTCAGTGTCCATGTTGGAGTGTGAGTGAACTTGGTAAATTCTGTATGCAGGGTGTGCCTATTCACAATTTCTCTCTTCTGTAGTCCAGATCGTTTTCGGCTACAGAAAAAAGAAATTGTGAATTGGCACACCCTAACATACAGAATAGGAAATGGTTATGGAAGGTGAAAAGTCATGTCTTCCTTTACATGCATCTCAATTAAAGCATATTTCTTTTGCGCTATCGAATATAATACAATTTAATGTAATGTAATTCAATGTGTAACTTAGAGTGATATTGTACTACAGACTCGTCACGAGGGGGGGGGGTGAGGAGAAACCAAAGGTAAAACTCACCCAACCCCTCTTGACCGAAACTATGGAAACCTATTTATAAAATGAATTTTAAAAAAACATACAGAATAGGAGGGAAGTGATTGGCAAATATAAATGGATAAACTTTTGTATGCATATTTTACCAACCCCAGACAGAAACTCACCCGAGTTCTATTAGAATCCGTAATTTTTTTATGTGTAGTTTTTTTCTCCGTTTAAATGGTCAATTTTGATCGAAAAAACTGAACTTGGGCTCCCATGTGGTACGCTGTAATATTATCCGATCAAGCACAAACTCTTTTTTTTTATTGTTTGGAGCAACTTACGGAGGGGAGGGGGAGTGTGGAAACAATTTTCCGATAAAAATTTTGAAAATAAGTACCGCATAATAAACAGACAAATAATTTCTCAGAGTCTTTTCGTCTTCACAACATAAAGTACGAGAGAGGGCCAAATCACCGAGAGAAGAAATACGAACGGAGCAAGTCGAGCACTGCAAAGCGATGAGAGTATAAGTATGAGTCTTTGAATATATTAGCTCGTAAGAAGCAGTTTAAAGAATGGATAGGGATAGTTAAGATAGGCTGCAAAGGGTTATAATGAGGAGGATCTTCCACTTTTGTGCATGGAAGTCTTAATCCAACACTGCACTGAACGTTTCTTACTCTGATGATTTTATTCAAGAAGACTTCCTGGATACTAACTGTTTTATCTGGGAGCTGGATTTTCAGAAAAATAAAGCTGTACAAAAATTGCTTGAACTGGAGAGAAAGGCGCCACATTTACGTACGAGAAAAATAAAGAATAAGCTGGCAAAACTTGAAAGCTAACTAACCGGAAATAATTTTTTTTTTCGTTGTCAATATTTAATCGAATTTTCTCCTCATTTCACTTGAAATGTATTTTTGGAAAATACGCCTGCGAGATTGTTCGATACTGATAAAAAAGGTGTCGAGATTAAACGTCAGATATTAGCGCATTAGATGCACCATTGAGCGACGCAACGAGTATCCGATTTTTCGTTCTTATAACTTCATCATGATAGAACCCGCAGACTAACAAAACCATTTTTACGTTCTCACTGCTCTTTCTATATCTTGTCACGCAAAAAATTAAATCGTTGCCTATTTTATCACGTCTTTTCCTGCTTACTTTTAAAAACCCGGAGAAAACAAACTCTAGTTTATCTGATGATCTGATATTCACTCTTTGACGTGTTTCGATATTGAAAAATGGAGTAATATTTTTGCTTTAGTATTTTTTATCATTGCAACGATTACGACTTCGATAAATATTTTGATGCGGCAGGTATCGAGACGGACTAGGTCAGGCCACCGGTGTAGGGACAGGGGGGGTGAAACCCCCAAACACTATCACAAAGAGCATTTTAGAATCTATTTTATCTCATTAATTACAGCAATAAGATAACGGGATATGTGCTGCGGCGACCACTAACTCCCCCCTTCCCCCGCATGACTGAGACTTTTCTACACTGGTGGGTCAGCGAAAGCTACTAGGGTCGTTCCTGGAGCATGCAAAAGCGATAGTGCTGGCGAAGGGTGTGCTAAATTCAAAATTTCACGAATAAAAATTCCCCATTTCGGTAGCGGATCGAGTAGAAAAATGTTGAGGTTTTTCTACTGACTAGAGTCGTAAGAATGCTTCAAATTTGCCAACTGAAAATCTACGATTTCCTGAAATTTTTATCCTTTGCCAGGGAGGAGATACTCTCCCCGGTCAGTACATTGCTGTCGCTTCCTTCTATTTCGAGTGCACAACGTACACTAAATACAACTGATTTTTTTAGAATCTTGGTTGGGTAACTGCCCTATCAGTCATCGGCGTAGGAAGATCTCGTTTTTTTTTCTCGGGGGGGGGGGGGGTATTGGGTGCTACAGCACATATCCCGTATTCTTATTGCTGTAAATTAATGCGCCAAAGTACATTCTAAACTGCTCTTTTGACAGCCTTCTCCCGTTCTGAGGCCGGTGCTATCAGCACCACTTTTGCAATCTGCCAAAGAAGTTAGTGCTGTTTGGGTGCATGTCGCCAGCCCCCTCATTGTGGAAATGGGGGAGAAAAATAATGTCAATAATTTGTTCTTAATTTGTTCAGCCATTGTTAGAATTTGTTCTTACCTCCACCCCCCCCCCCCCAAAAAAAAAAATCAGCAACTCAGTTTGAGGGGCTGGCGACATGCTAGCCCCGACATTCGATTTCGGGGTTGTAACAAGTCTCAAACATTTGTTCTTATTTTTTATAATTTGTTCCGCTCCCTTCCCTATTTACAGCCACCAAAAAGAGGGGCAGGATCGACTAATAGCTATAAGCCCACACGAATACTATTTGCTGCACACTAAAATTTGTTCTACATTCGTTCTAATTTGTTCTCTCATCTAACACGCCTGTATCCATCACCACTATACATTTGCCGACTATTCGAGCTCAGGGGTAGGGGTACGTAACCCTTAACTTTTCAGTTTCCATGTGAATACGATTTGCTGCACGCTGAAATTTGTTCTATATACGTTCTAGTTTGTTCTCTCGACCCCACACCTTAGACTATCAAAACCATACATTTGCCGACTATCTGAACTAAGGGGAGGGGTAAGTGACACTTATGTCTGAATTTTCCACGTAAATACGATTTGCTCCCAACTGCAATTTGTTCTCTATTCAATCTAATGTGTTCTCCCATCTACACACTAAAATGCGTCGCCACAAAGCATTGGCCGACAATATGAACTTATGTGGTGGGGGTAAGTGGCCCTTATATGCGAATTTCCCACATAATGGCGATTTTTCGGGCACTAAAATTCTGCTACAATATAATACCAACCCTGACGAGAGGGAGAAGAGAAAGGGGGAAATACCCCGGGCTCGGACTTTCAGGGGGCCCGATATTTTTAAAAGGCCTGAATTTCAACGCTTACGGCTACATCATACTGCACATCAAATCAGCAATCACTCCTTACACCATGAAACAAAACTCTTATCCCGTAGTTTATAATTTTTTCCCATCTGACAAAAGAACAAAATGAACTGGAAGGAAAGAGAGGACCATGGAAATTCCCCCCAGGCCCTCTTTCTCTCTACGGGGCTGTACAATACTTTACTGTGGTATTTTTAAATGTATTAATTGTATTTTATGTTCTCATGGATACTGTAATTGAGGTGATACCTCAAGAGGGGGAGGGGCGCTGTGAGTCGATTTTATCGGTTTAGAGAAAGTTTATGAAAGAGCGAAGAAATGTTGTGCGAGGTATAATTTGTAAGTTATTCTTGCTTGAATAAATTTCTAAGACTAATGCTCGTTTTTTCTTGTAGGACAAGTCAAAACACTTGTTTAAGATTTCTTGAGACTCTACAAGACCTTAGAGGCTTATTTAAGGCTATTCTGAACTTCGTAAGTATTTCGAAAGATCCAGGTAGTATGGCGTCGGAAGGTTTTTTAGCATGCATTTATCGGCGCGCGTGCAAAAAAAGTGCCCACAATATCGACAGTTACAATGAAAAAGACAAATGAACGCAATCAATCGAAGAACAGGCCTCACAAAATGGAAATTTATTGAACGCAAAAAGTTTACGCTAGTGAACATGAAAAATTTACTGAGTTAAGAAAGACTTCTTCGTTTTCGCGGGTTGTCCTCTTTTGACTTTCTGACCCAGAGGAACACTTTTTGCGGGGCATGAGAAACTCGAATCGGTAAGCTGCTGCTCTGGATTCAGCGTTAGAGACCAAATGCTCTATCGATGTTCTTTAAACTATCAAACGTTTTCCATTTACTCTCTTTTTTTTAATGCTCAGCCAGTAGTGTCGGTGTCAATGGTTTCTTGCAGGTCACTGACCCAACGAAGTACTGCATGAATCCATATGCGACTTGGGGATGTTGAAATACCGGTATATTTGCTGAAGCCCAATGATAAGCCGACGTCCACATCTTATAAACGATCAAGTCTCATCCCAAATCTTGTCACTACATGTTAGGTACATGATTAATCAGTCAGTTCTCTGTATAGCTAGCTGGCCTTCGGGTTCTTACAAACATGGGCATGTTTACACCCTAGAACCAGAATACCATCTGGTTTTTTTTTTCACCTTTTTACATTGCGTGCACTTTCCTTTCCTCGTTCGTTAATATTTCTTTCCATTTCGTTGTTCCACTTTTCCTTTTGCGTTCTCCTATTTTGCGTACAAAATCTTTTTCCTTGCGTGCTATTATATTTTTCCCGCCTTTTTTGTGAGGTACCATAATTGGGAATTTAAATAAGTCGACGAAAGAAAGTTCTAGAAATTTTCTTGACTCTCAACTTTCAAGATAAAAAAATCTTGTAAATTTCCAGAAATCTTGGCCCTATCGTCTCTCTAGGCTCCTTTTCAGTGGCGTAGACAAGGGGTGGGGATAGACCCCCTTGCGACTGTGTCAAATAATGTTTTTCTTTTAAATTTTAGCTCGCCCCTTCTAAACCCTCTCCCCTTTGGTTAAGACCAAACCTCCTTGAATGGCTTGCTACGCCACTGCTCCTTTAATATCAATTTACCAAACAGTTTTTCAATTTTTTTTTCAATTTCAGGGGTTAAAAATGATTTCGCCTCCTCGTTTGGACACCACTGTCTGGAAATTATTTTAAATTATTTGATATTTTCGAAAACTAGTTTATCAATCTGCGTCTCTTTAATACTCAAACGCTGTAAGACGCTTCCAGACTTGGTTAAAGAATCCACTGAAACTTTTTAAAGACTACTGCCGGATTTTGGTGCTGGACGCTAGGGAGGAAATCATTAAAAGAGACCGAAAATTCCTCTCTTCTGCATTCTTCTACCTCACTCTTAATAGTTTCCCCTCTTTCTTTTACTCTTTTTTGACTTCCGGGCGCATTTTACAGCTGAGCATCCCTGGGCATTTTCTTCATTTCCATTCTATGTAAGGCTAATTCAAACGCGGTGAAAATTGAAGAAATTGCAGGAAATGATGAGAATAATTGTCAGTCTGTCCAACTTTCTGCTCGTTTGTCGATCGGTTTTTCTTCGATCAGCCGACTTGCTGTTTCGCGAGCTGGTTGGCTGTCTCACGGTTTGACTAATTGACTGAGTGACTTGACTTTCGGTCTCTCTATCTCTCTCTCTTTCCTTTTTTTTTCTTTCTTTTCCTGGCTAGATTTTGAAGTCAAAAATCTGCCTCTGCTGTTTCTATTGGAAACCCGATAGGTAACTTGTTGCGTGTTTTTGATCCCGGTGGGTGAGGTGGGGGCCAGATTCTTAGTAAAATGCTACCGATCGAATGCTTCCAATACATCAAATGTTTCTGCAGGCCAACTACAATCTCATTTTGAGCTATGTTTGGTAAAAATTGTTCTTTCTGCAAAAAAACAGTTTCTACTACGTTGCCTTTCCCGTGCATGCACGTTTGTGCGTGACAGAGTTTTGCTGTACAGCATATTCAATTGTTAGCCCCTTACTTACAAATTTCTGCATCCGCTATAGACCTTGCATTGGAAAAATGTAAAAAATTAAAATGGCAAATGGTTAAAACCACTGACAATGTTGTATCATGTGTATCATAAACCAGTTTAAAGTTGTTCTTTATGATTAAAGAATAAATATTTACTATAATATTATACTCGTTCGACTTCAATGTAATGACTCAATAAAACCAACGAAGTTCGTTGTGCAAGTAGGACGATTCGAATAAAAGCCAACTGCTAAGCCTAATCGTGTCAATCCTTACACCAAAATCCCTTTATTTTTATCCTTTAAACAAACGTCGCGCAGTTGAATTATTCGCGTCCGATCTTGTCTTTCTGATTTATTCGAGAAAAAAGCGACTTCCGAACCACCTACATGGATAAATGCCCGTGACACAGTTAACAAAGGCCTTTTTATCATCCTTGCACTCGAAAGTTATATAATGCTTTTCGGCTTCTTCATCAGGATACGACAAGCGTACGAAATTAAACGTTTACAGGCGTGAAGCATTCGTGCCTGGTCCAGCATTTACCCGTTTATAGTCTGACAGCCGATTTTCAAGATGCCGTTCCAAATTGAGATTTAGACTTTGACGTTTCACTTCGACGTACAAAAAATACAGATGCATTGGTTGATGATTCGATCACATCATATTTGGACCAAGACATGGCAACAGAGGATGGTTATCTTTCAAAAAACTAAACCAACCATCTATCACCGGAAAGTTATCATTTTTTAAAGATTTTTCGCTCTCTTTCACTGGTTTTCAAAATTGGGTACAATTAGCACCAATACTGAATTCGGTGATTTTGAAAACTCAACATTCTATATGGTAGCGAAGGTAGTATTTTTGGTAATGGAAATTCGTGAAGCATCTTTAAGATACTTCAAAATAAAACTTGCAAGAGAAGTGAGCGAGTTCATAAGGCAAACGAAAGGAATATCGAAAGGGGTTACTCGGGGAATTTGCTCGCGAATTCTTATGTGTGATTGTGATGATGGGTGAGGGGAGAGTTACTCAAAAAATTTTGCACATACAACTAGGGAAATGTGTAAGTGAACGAGAAAAAATATGTCTGCACGACATGTACAACTCACGAAAAAGTAATAGAAGGTAACATTTTAAAATAAAATACCCGTCGGGCGTAGGACGACATATAAAAGTGCGGCAACGACATAAAGCCATGTACATATTATTGAGCTCTCTATATCTCCCCACCTTGTGCGAATTCCTTCATTTCCAAATAACTTTGACATTTAACATCCTCGATACCCAATTCTTTTCCTTCACCCTTCCTTCTAGCAGCAGTAATATTATTCTTGGGGGTGCCCCAAGTTATGCTCTATTAGTTTATTTCTCCTATTCAGATAATTCCGAATATCCATTTTACCTTTCACTATGTTGAGTACTTTTTCATTTCTTACCTTATCCGTCCACTTGATGCTAAGTATCCGCCTATAACACCACATCTCAAAAGCTTCGATCTTTCTCTGGTTTTCCTATGGTCCATGCAGGTTTTGCATCCGACTACACTCCAAACATAAATTTTCAAAAATAATTTTTTGATGTTTAGATTTATTTTTTATTCGAAAAAGATTTCTTTTTCGATGAAATGTTAATTTGGATTGTGCTATTCTACTACAGGGTGTGCCAAAATAGTTAACATCTTTTTAAACGCTTACCATGTGGCAATACTGATGCGTAGGCAATTTTTTTCATGAAAATATTAGGTTATGTATGCCATTTAGTAGGCATGACTCAGTGGTCTGGAGAACATCGTGGTTTCTGTGTAGAAACGTTTATTCTGAAAAACAGTGTTGTGGCGACTCAGCACGCATTTCCAAAACAGTTAAAACTGAAAATACATGATCTCGTTCCCTCTCCTAAGGCAATCAAGCAGTGGATGGAGAATGTTCAACTCAAGGGCATCACCAGTAACTTTCAGGGAGGGGAGAACAAGCGCGGCGGGATCAAGCCCATGCGGGGGGAGGGGGTTCAACCCTCCTCCCCATTGACCTTTGTTGATATAGATAATATAATAATTTATGGCGATCATTGCCCTTTATAACCTAACCTAACATGAAATATATGGTCACCCCCCCTTATATAATTTCTGCACACGTGCCTAGGCAAGATTACTTTTGGAGAGGGAACGAGATCATGTCTTTTCAGTTTAAACTGTTTTCGAAATGCGTGCTGAATCGCCACAACACAGTTTTTTAGAATACACGTTTCTACACAGAAACCCCGATGTTCTCCAGACCACAGAGCCATGCTTACTAAATGGCATAGGTAGCAGAATATTTTCATTTAAAAAAATTGCCTACGTATCAGTGCTGCCACATGGTAGGCGTTTAAAAACAGGTCCACTGATTTGGTACGGCCTGTATTAATATCTCTTTTACTCCTTCCATTTATTTCCCCGTGCAAAGTTTTATAAAGCTGACGTGCTTTCTTTTCTTTTTTTCGTGTCGATAAACGTATGCCAAACAATTACATCTCACTTATGTACAAAATTTTATCTGTCATCTTAAATAATATATTAGGTAAATTATTCACATCTAAGTTATGTGCAAGATTTTATCTTTTTTCTCAAATATTATATTGAGTAAATAATACCGGAGTACATGAATGAATGAAACAAATAAAATAAAAACTATTTTATTTCATGAAGTTCGACAACTCTGGTCATTCGTATCTACAATATTTACTTAGTTATACTAAGGCAAGTTTAGAACAAACTTAACTTAACACAGATAACTAGGTTTGAATGAAGAAAAAATAACAAGGTAAAAATGAAGATGTGTCATAGTACATGAGATAAATAATTTCAGAAAGTACATGTACAGAAAGAAAGAATGGTACTATACACTATGGTGAAAGTTTGCCCACAAAGTACTAATCTATTCGGTAAACTGAGAAAGCCTAAACTAAGTAAATTTTGTAAAACAGTAACATTTTCTTCCCATTGTGCAGGGCCGTAACTGAATCATCGGCAAGAAGGTTTTTTTTTTTTTTTAATGGAAAAAATATCGCAAAACGCTCTTCTTAAGGGAAAAATTTTTATTTTTCAGCAAATTTAAGAAAAGAAATGGAATTTTACGTCTGAGCAGGGGAGGGGAACCCGTACCATAGCTAAGACCCGACTTTTGCGAGAAGCAAATTTATGAGGAATGTGGATTTCACGGCATAGACCTTTGAAGATAACTTTGGGCAGATTATTGCTGTCCAAGTATAATATTTTGCTACATGAATATTGATTAGAACATTTTAAATGTCAAAAATCTTATCAACCGATAATCCTAAAAACAGAATAGTCATTATCAAATTTGTAGATTTCAAAATAATAATATCACTCCAAGCTATCCAAACGTAAATATAATTTACAGTTTGCAGGTTAAAATGCCTAAATGAAAACCGACTTCGCCGACTTTAAGTGTCCTTGCCTCCCGATCGGAAGGACCATGCATGCTCATCTTCTAACTCGAACCGCATCAAAGTTTTAAGATTTCGCAGTTCTTCGTACAAATTGAGCTCACTAGGTTAATTACACCCGACTGAGTCGGATAACATGTTTCCCCCAAAAATCACGTTTTTCCTCCACAACTTATTCCTAATGGTCGTAATAGGCCCGTCTTCGATTTCAATCTTTGTTTTGTGATGTTATTTCTGAGGTCCGGCCTCTGCTTACACTCATATTCTCATTTAAGGGTTAATATTAGTGTCAAAAATTAATTCAATGGTCCTCAAAACCTGGTTACCAACACGTTCATGTTATGTTGACTCTTCAGCAGTCTCAGTTCTCCCACCTCCTGGGTACCAAAATATTGAAATAAAGGTCATATCGCTATCAGGAATGAATTCAGAACCCACTCAAATCTATGAAAAGATATTCGTATGACATTATGTGTATTTTCAAGTCCCCTCCCCCAGATACCACTGTTCTGAACGGGGGCTCAAATCGTTTACAACAAAAATGAATGCAATGGCCCTTGGAACCCATTAAATGACGTCCATATTGAATATCTTAACAATGTTGAGCCCCCTTACAAGTATCATAATTTTAAAGTGGAGGCAGTGTTGCCAGATTGGGCGAATTCTCGTCAATTGGGCTTTGTAAAGTGCCTTCTGGCTACAAGAAAAGTGTTGCTTGTCGCCTAAAATTTTAAATAATGTACAATTTAAAAAAAAATTATTTATTAATATTAATTTGACCAATTTTTACATTTAATGAGCCGAGGAACACTTTTGCGTAGGCTTCTCGGTGTTTAGGCGTTTGCAAATTTCGGCGATTCTTACAGCGCTTGCGGCGACACTGAGAAGTCGAATAGGTGATTCCATGACAAAAAAGTCTGGCAGCACTGAGTGGGAGTTGAATCGTTATCAGAAAAACCATATCCGCATTGCATATCCCCCCCCACAAGTGCTACAATTTTGAGATTATACGAAACAAATATCAAAATCAAATTCTGTGACCTTGATCCTCCACCCCGCCTCGTACCTATCTAACGTCTCGATTGGAAGTGTGAAAAGTTATCGTAAATAGAGGTAATTTTTGATTCTGGAAAACACAGAGATATACAAATTTCAAAATAAGGTATCTACGGATAGGAGGTGGGGTGAGGTAACCATTTCAGAAATTGGTAGATAAGGATGTAGAGAAACAGTTTGGGATAGTTAGCGTTCCTACTGTTCACTAAAGTCAGCGAGACCAAAAAAAATGACGAATACGCTACGTTTTCCCTCATACGACCTATGTTAAGGGGTACTGATGCGATGTTTCTGGGCCGGGGGTGCGGTGTCTGGGGAGCCACCTTGGCATGCGTTCATCGCCATACCATCAAGGGGTATATTGAACCCGTAATCGTGGCGTTTTGGAGGCAGTTATGAAAACGTTATGAGAGAGACCTAGTTTGTGTAGAACTGAATGAGGAAGAATTTTTTGAAAATTTCTTCCGTTACTGATGTGCTTTGAGATACTTGGGAAAAACTGATTTTAGCTGCTCGTTCAGCCTTCTGAGGGACATGAAGACACTCGAGTTCTTGAATATTTTTAGTGCGTTAATTAGTACTATTATCTAACTCCTTGCGATTTTTTCCTCTGTTACGTCTAATTATACTGGTCTAACACTAACTCAGTTTATCTAAAAAGAGTTCAGTTAAAATCCAGATCTTTTTTATGCTGCTTAAGGTCAGGATTCGATTTAAGTCTTCTCAAATTCAAATGAAATTGATAATTTCGAATCTTTTGACCTACTGAGAATCCAGGAAGATCTAAGTAGTATGACGATGTCCAGATTTTCTAAAATGGTCCCACTTTGTCGATTTTATTTACGGAGATACAGCGATTTTTCAGATGTTAGGTCAAAAATATGAATTTTGGGATTTTTAGCGTTTCTGGTAGAGTGAACCCTGCTCTTTCGAATCACGCAAATCGCATAGGATCGAATGAGACATCGTGGAACCTCCAAAGTTCAAAATTTACTGATATTTTTTACATTTTCACTCGAAAATTGTAACAAAACTTTAAACGCGTTTATCTCAAAATTATGTTTTTTTGAACTTTTGACTTTGGAAGAGAATATCTCGGTCAATTTTGAACTTAGGAGGTTTCGCGGGGTCTCATTCGATCAGAAATTTTGTCTAGTATAACGTACCATGCTGAACTCCATATCGACAAAGTGGGATCATTTTAGATGCACGTACACTTTGCAGAAAGAACAATATTTTAAAACTAAATTTTCATGATCTGTGGCAAGATTGAGTAATTTTTGTTCTAGATCCTATCTGGAAATTCCTTAGCTTATTGAAGGATCAGATTTGCATGTAAATGCAAGTATTAGATGTAAATCTAGAGCCCATGATCCGATTTTTGGATTCTGAACGCTCATCACATTATTAAATTAACTAACCTAAATATTAGAATTAAATTAATACAATAAACATAAATAAATATTATAAAATTTCATATTTTAAGTCAATAAAATACTTATATTATTGTTAATTTTAGTTTTAAAAATATAAAAATAATTATTAAAAATATAAAGTAAAATGTATCGGCAAATGAAAATAAATGGAAACCATTAATTCTAAATTTTTGAATTTAGTATTAAAAGTTAACGTTAATTAAATATTAGAAATTTCGAAAAATGTTCCAGTAATAATTAATTAGCCCCTTTCGGCGGATCCAGGGGCGTTAGAAATATGGCATCCACCCTCTTTTGGCCATACAACGATTCTAAATTTAAAATTGTACGCAACTCTCCTCAGGGGGGGGGGTCTTCCAAATTTTCTGCTCTGTGGGAATGCCGAAGGTGCTGGAAGGGGGTGCCTGTCTTGACGTTCACTTATTGTCTTCCGGAGGGTAGATTTTGCGTTCTCTGAGGTCTTCTGCTTATGGTGGTTCTAGAGGAAGACTGTTAGTGGGCTGGCATGAGTGTATGGGAGAGAATTGTAGATCGGGGTTCCTGCGAATGCTACAGTACGGCGTGGCACTATTGGGTGGGGTGCAGCTGGTGGTGTGTTAGGGCGAGCGCTGCAGTCCAGAACGGGCTGTAGGAGCCTGCCACAGCCCTGCTGATTGCGCTTTAGTCAAAGTGGCTGATGGCTCATCCTTTGTTTGGCTGGTATGGGTGCGCGATTAATATTTTCAAGTCAAATTATATAAATTTTCATTTTTACTAAAGATATCTAATATACATATCAAAAGAGACCCTCTAGAGATTGATAATGTTTCTCCAATACCAAATTTGCTGTTTCATGGATCGTAGTGAGATGAGGAGCACAAAGCTCATGACTATTTTGTAAAAAGGCCTTTTCTTGACATTTTGATACGATTACTTGTCTTACTGGCTTGCATATTGGCGAGCTGACAGATGCTAATTCAAAGGAAACAGAAAATTCCAAACTTAAGGGGCAAGTTAGCATGAGTAATTGTTAATTGGGCGTTTTTGGTCGTAAAAAAGGAAAAATTTAAAGAATCACGAAGTTGGCCCGAAGTACTTAGCAAAATAAGGAGCACTTCAATGCGTATAACTCGTGAAATTTGAAAAGACGAAAGAAAGAAAAAAATAACGGAAAAGTGAACTCCGATTGAGCCTACATTTCTGCAACCTCCACAAAACGAGTATAGTTAAATTTCAGAGCTGCAGCCATCATGAAAAAATTGCGATTTTCATTTACGTTAAATTGGATTCAAAGTCAGAACCGTTAGAATCTTTTTCTCATTTATCGTTTATAACTAATCAACTATCGAATTTTATTGCACCGAGTTCTCATTACCCAGCCAGATCTTTTGTTTTCGGTCCTCCTCTGGGACTAATTTTACGCGCAGTTTTCAACAAACGTTTATCCCGTATTTTTCAAACCTCGTGTAGGTTTTTTTTCGTCGAATCGTTTTGTTGTTTCAATCGATTTGTAAGGCTAGTCACGAAAGTACAAGTCTTTTTTAGTTTGTAGTTTAGAAGAAGAAAAGGGATATCTCAAACTCGTGTCCTGTGGATTAGCCAAGTTATTTTTGTCTTTGTTGGCTAGCCAAGTAAAATCGAAAAAAGGGAGATGCAGTTTAAGGGGGGCAAATACATTTTGGGCGGAACTTGAAGATATTATGTTCCGATTTAAGATTTTGAAAACTATCCGAAATCCGAGGGTAGCTACCCTTCCAAAGGTGAATGTGAACCGTGATCTTGTCTTTTGTAATAATTTATCAAGATTCGCTTACTTCAGCGAGAATGTTTGAAAGCATTAATATATATTCAACATGAAATTCTAGAAGTAACTCTCCCAATTTTTTTGTACAGACTCTGCTATGTAGTGGCACAAATGGAACAGGGGTCTTGCGCCTTATGGGAAGAAATGTAGAATTTTTGACATTTTCTGATTCCACAGTGTATTGAGAATATTATTTTTGAACCTGCTTTTAAATATTTCCTCCAGCGCCTCGTCTCGGTCCACTCCCTTTCTTAGAAATAACAATTAAATTTCCATCAAAGTTTGGGTTTCAGAGTTATTGAATCCATTCTTCTTTCAATCCAACCTGAAATTGAAAATTAAGAGTAGGGTAGGGGAACGAACTACTATGTGGATGTCATTTCAAATGTTGGAAAGGTCGCTAATCCTTAAGTTCACCTCCTAGGAAAATTGAGGCTGTTAAAGGGAGGGGAACTGAAAATTGAAAAAAGTCAATGAGTATGGTATAGATACGTCTTTATACAGGATTTCAAACTCTCTGATATTTTCAGGTTCGGTGCAACCTTCTGTTGAATATAATGATTGGGGGGGGGGGAGGAACGGTGTAATGAATCACCTACACATAATTACAATATAAATATAATTTCTTAAGTTTTGAAGGACTCTGAATGTATTTTTGATACCAATTTCTTCCTCGAGTAAAAATTAAGGCACTTGAGAAAAAGGTGAGCTGAAAATGTTTTCACGAACTACAATGTAGATATCGGATTATAGGCTTTGGACGTGACTAAATTTGTTTGTGATATTATTAATTTCGTCCGTTAGCAGGAACGTATCCAAGAGTTTTTCGGGGGGGGGGGCAAAAATAGTGAAAGTCTCAACTGACTCAACTCAAAATTTCCAAAAGCAAAAAGAAAAAGCCTTTTGACTTGCTGGATTTTTCCAACTACTCAACTCAACATTACCAAATATCATAGCAAAAAAAAACCTTTTGACTTGTTCGATTTTCCGAACTCCACCTGATTAAAATTGTAAATGTTCCCAATTGCTGAGTGAAAAATTTCTGCAGGGGAAGTAAGTTGCCCTCCCCCCTCCCTATCGGTACGTCCCTGTCCGTAAGTAATAACTGAGGCACCTAGTGAGGAGGTAACTGAAAATTGAAAATGTCAGCGTGGAGGTACAATATGGATACCACTGTACAGGTTCTCAGGATTGCTGTTATCAATTTTAGTTTTAATTGAATATCTGAGTTGCACGTTGGTCTATTAATTCCCCACGATATTAATATTATTTCTTAGAAATTGAAGGTTGTTGAATTCGTTTTTAATATTAATTTATCGTCACCTGAAAATCAAGGGATGTATGGAGGAAGCCTCCAAGTTATTTTGTATTGTGAAGAGAACAATATTGTGGAACTTTGAATACTAACTGGATTGCAGTTAAAAGTTTCATTTCGTAAGAGAGGGGGAGGGGAACTTGAAGTGAATTTGTGAATATCCGACCCAGAAAGCAAGAAGAAAATGTTTTGGCCTTCTTGCTGGGGGAGAAGGCGCGGCGGGTTAAAAGTAGGGTAAACTATCGACTCCTGGGGGGGGGGGGGCAATTCTTTCATTTGCTAGACTAATGAACGTGTGTTTGACTGTACCCCCTTCCCAAATCTGTATCATAATTTGAGAAATGCGTTTTGTTTTTCCAAACATAGGGAGTCAGCGATCATTTTGTAAAATTTTTCAACCTCCTCGTCTTTTACGGCGAATACCCTGGTTTTCTGTTTTTAGTGTTGGCTACGACTGCTTCGAGTAGCCGAGCCTATTGCAATCGCTTTTTTTTTTCTCTTCTCAGTTCCAGTTCAGTTCAGTGACGCGTGTGTGGTTGTCAGTAGTGCGTCGATTGATCGGAGTGACAGTTCAGTTCAACGGCGCTTTATTTTCGAGAAATCAATTAGTTGAAAATAGTAAAACTGATTACTATTAGGTTCGATAACGAATCTCTTGAAATCATTTTCTTTTTTTTCGTCGTTTTCTTTTCTTTCTTCTTCAGTATGGTGCTCATTGATCTTGATCTCGATTATTTTTATCGACATGTGGATCAAATGAAACATGTTCTGTGGAGGTATCTATTTCTGTGGTACTCTCAGCAGTTAATTATCGAAGGAATAATGTGATGTGAATTATGTCTCATAAAAAATATGATCAAGTATTGATGATGACTCTGATATTCTGTTTTATGGTTCGAGTGATGAAGCGTGATATTTTCTCTTCATTTTTTTTTCTTTCTTCTTCAGTAGTGCTCATTGATTTTGATCTTCATTACTGTGCAAGCGTCATTTCCAATGTTTAAAGCCAACATTTTATTTTTATTTTGGATCTCACTTACGAGGACTGGATTGTGCATTTCGTACTTTCCTATGGAAGGAAGTATTGCCTCGAGGAAAGTGAAGAAACTAACTGTATTTAGAAGAGGTAAGTGTGTTGTTTGTTAATTTATGAAACGGGTTCTCAGTGTAGAATTTCTTTGAATCTAACCAAGTAAGTACATACATTCCAAGGAATAATGTGATGTGAATTATGTCTCATATTATGGTAAAAGTATTAATGGTAATTTTCGTATTCTGTTTCAGGTTTCGAGCAATGAAGCCTAGCGTTGGTCTTCACCTGAAGAGGAAACAACGGCGTTACCCTGTGTGGCGATGATGGGAATGTGTGATGAGGCAAATGAACAATCAGCTAATGAACAAGTACAGGATAAAGCCTATGATGCACAGAGAGTTTGAAATATAGATCAGAACTTCAGAAGTAGAATCATAAAATTATAAGAGGTATTCAGGAGAAATACTACAACAAAGACTACACATTTATCAAGCAACAAGCAAATCAAAATTTAATTTTGTAGCCTGATATTGAATTCTTGAATAAAGTAAAGATATTCAGCCTGAGGATGTCTAAGCTGCGATAGATTGTTTTTTCTGTTTTTTAATCATTCTATGTCAATGCTGAAGTACATAGTTATAACTAACAAATGTGTTTCCAATGTTCTCAAAACTGGATTTCAGTTAACAAGTGTTGATAGTATTGGTAATAATCATGGTAATGCCTATTCAAATTGTAAACTTTATTTGAATCAAAATGAAATTCCTTTTTTGTCTTTAGCGTATGACGAATTACAATTTTCTAAGATGCCACCTGAATTGTTTGGAATTAATTGACGAGTACTTTTCTTCTTTCCTGTTGATAGAGTGATGAGTGATAGAGCTGCGCGACTGCAGTCTGCAGCTTTACGATTTGAAGGTATTGCCGACCCTCTTTGAGTAGCGAGGTTACTACTTATTTTTAGAGTTGTTACTTTGTCCGATAATCCTTTATGCTCCATCAGATTTGGTTTCCAATATTCATATAATCATGAATCCCACCCTTTTTTGACCACCTGAGCTCCCTATGCAACAAAATTAATTCCCCTTTTTTGTTTCTACTATACTTTCGCCTTCCCTCCTTATTTCTGAGATCTCCATTACGTCTAGGTTATGGCTTTTTCAAGATGCTGTTTCCAGAACTGATAGGTCTTCATTACTTTTCAATGTCCTTACATTCACTGTGGCCACATTGAGCTTTTTACACTTTATTCTTAAGATTGATCTTACCAGAGTTTATGTTTCTGCTGTGTGAATCGAGTGAGGGATTTAGTCTTACCGACCCTCACTGATAAGACGTGACTGTCCGAACACTACTCTCTTAGACTTCTTTAAATTCAAGTACGCGAGGCTGACTGAGTGTATGCATTTATGATTTCTCAACACTGACCATACGATGACAGATCCTCGAGATGGGGCTAGGTACATAATTTTCTTCGGTTGAAATAGCGTCAAAGACTCCGACAGGAAAATTAGAATCATTCATCGGCTAAAAGAATGAAATTCGAACAGAATATCTCAGGTATTGGTTAGTCGAGTGGACTCTAAAAATAAAATAAATTTGAATTGTGCTCTGGCCTCGGTTTGTTTTGGTCACGTGACAATTACAATCAATGTCAATGTCAATACAAAAAATTCTGCCCGTCTCGTAACTAGGCCTTTATTACGTGAATCGGCGCCATGGCTCGCCATTGATCACGTTATTTTTATTTACGTAAGAGACGAGCAGTTGAAAATAAAAAGCATTTTCTTCGTCCTTATATTACAACATCGAAACTAAATCTGCTCTGTACTTTTGTGTACCTGCTCGGACTTTGCATTCAGATATCATTTTCCAGCTTATACAGTTCGATTTTTGAAATCTTGTTTGCCTTGTTCATTCCTAACTCCGATCATTTCCATACAGCTCAGGTTAAAACTAGACTTCCAAACGCGATCATTTCCGTAAGCCAATCCTTCATCGCCGTATTTTTTACGCTACTCGTACCACCCAATCAGCTTTCTCACACGTTTTTTTCCGTTCATAAAAAAAAAAAAAATCTCGCCCAAGCTCGAAACCATGAACACCAAAATGGCGGCGGGCGTATCGCAGTACGCCCAACCGCGAGAGAACAAGAGTAGTTATTTTTAATGCGACAACATAAAAACGAAAAATACTCCATAATGTTGAAAATGTGCGATGCAAAAATCGGAGGGTCGATTTTTTCCCTTTTTATATGAAGTGCCTTCGGTGCGGCAAAAAAAAACTGTCGTGTGCTAGACCACCTATTGTACCGTTTGATTCTTTCCCCTTTAAAACAGCCCTCTGATTTACTGGAGACATTTGTTTTTTTTTTCCTCTCTGTCAACTATCCAAGCTGTACTAAGTAGCTCTCCCTTATGCATTTCGCGTATAATATTTTATGTATTCGAATAAAACGTTATATTCTCGAATATACAAGACGTGTGCCGGTCTATAAAAAAGGAAAAAAGTGGAAGCGAATTATATTCATGCGGGGATAAGTGATCTTAGAGGTAGAATATAATCGCCACGCGTTAGGCGGCCCCGTTTCACAAAATACAATAACGACAATGCGGAGGGAAAAAACCAGACTTTTGGTTTTCTCCGAGATGTTGCAGTAAGCAAGTGTGTTGTCAGTTCAACTGTTTCATTTTTCGAGTGCCTCCGTACGTGGGCGCCGCTAGACGATTCCAGAGGGAGCAAACCCCACTTCGAGCAGATAAAACTTTAGATTTTTGGTAAAATGCATATCCAGAGGATGAGCTCTCGTTCTGGTGGCGCTTATACCTCTTCGTCATTTTGAAGAATCGTATTTAGGGGAGTGCCCGAGCCACCATCAGTGTAGGGCTCGAACAAAAAACGACATATCCTTGACTCATTTGAAAAATGTACAAGTTTTGATTTTCAACTCAAAATTTGGGAAAACTTAGATCCTAACCATTGCAGACCCAGGAGGCCTCTACATCCTAAATTCAGTCCTGCACATTTCCGAATTCCCGCGAGATTCTTCCTAGTCCCATGGCGAGACTACTATTTAAAGAAGAGGGGGATAACTTCGGAGTAGTTACCAGTTTCAAACTTCAAATTTCAGTTATGCAAAAATGACTTCAACAAAAATTACTTTAATTGAAATATTGCTTCCGATTTCCAAAAATAATACTTTGGGAAGAGAGACAGACCATCAACTTCGACAGGTAATGTTCTAAATTACCCCAACGCTACGGTCGTGACCCGTTCAGATTTGAGTATATGAGACTTCTTAAAAATTTAATAACTATCGAAACAAGTGTGAGACTTTGTTAAGACCCTAGTAGCTTTTTGATTTGATTAAAACTCTTGTAGACTAATGTAAGAGACTTGATTAAATTTCTTGAGACCAGTTTTGAAGACAATCAAAGATTTTTTGAACAATTTTAGTGCCCTACCAGACTTGTTTGAAATTTATCAGCATCCTGCATAACTTAGGTTCTAAGATTCCTAGATCAGACTTTTCCGGACTCATTCAGGATTATTTATTAACCTAACAGATTTGTTTGAGACTCCTTGAAAAATGTTTGTGACGCTTTAAGATTTTCTAAACTTCGTTTAAAACTCTTCATGACTTTTCGAGACTTGTTTCGGATTCCTTAAGACTTAAGAGTATTTTTACAGAACTTTCAGTGATTTCTCCAGATTTATTTTAAGCACTTCAAGACATTCAAATCTCATTTAAATTCCACCAACCCTCTTCTAACTTCCAAACTTATTTGAGACTTCTCGACACGTTTAAGTACGTTTCCAAACTTTTCCAAACGTATTCAAGACTGGTTACCCTAATAAACTTGTTAGGACTCTTTGAAACGTGATCGTGACGTTTTAAGATTTTTTAAGATTCGTTTATACTCATCTTGATTTTTCTAAACTTGCTTAGGATTTTTTAAGTCTGTTTTAAGATTTCCAATAATTCTTGTAGATTTTTTAAGGCCGCTTAAGACATTCAAAATGTATTTCAAACCATAGCAGGTTAGTAGGATGGGGGAGGGGGTTGGGTGATGATTCCTTTTAATCGTCCAAAATAGAAATTTTTCACAGAAATTCTCCGGAAAATAGAGAAAATTTTGCTGGCTTTGCTCACAAATGAATGTTTTTCTAAATCACTTTTACGAGTTAGTAGACACCATGTAATCCACCCTCTCCTCATAGAATAAGTCTAGTATCGGGGTGGTTTGAGATTCATTGAGACTCTGCCCAACTTTTCATGACTTTTAGTGTTCTCTTTTAAACTCAAACATCGAGGCTTGTTCATGGTTCTTTAAAAATCCTTTTAAGACTTCTTTTAGATTGTGTTAGAGCATTCCGGGAGCTTTCAAGACTGACTCCCCTAGACTCGAGTGAGACTGTAGGTTTCTTTACGACAAGACTTTTCAAAATCTTTCTTAATTTCTCCAGACTTCTTTATAGCTCTTCAAGAATTTCGAAGTCATCTAAGAATTAAAAAAAAAATTTAAGCAGTGCCTTTCCAAAACGTAGTCCACTTTTTCCTCTCCCTTAGAATCGGATAATGGAGAACCCTCAACTCTCTTCGTCAAATTACAAAGCAAAATCATTTTCCTTCTTGCCGTCGTTATATTTGCTAGTAAAAAAAAAACATTTTCCAAAATTCTGCTATTCCATTGGCTATTTCCAATGCACAATAAGTAGAGTTCTTTGGAGTTTTCTTAAGCTTTTATTTTTGAAAATATTTTGGTTTTGAAAATGAAATTTCTTGGTTTGTGTCTGTTAAAGTAAGCAACTTTTGTCAAAAATCGTAGGGGGAAAATCAGAATTATGATCTGTTGATAGTTTTCTGTGCTTCTTGAACCGTTTGAGAGCATGGACTAAGTACTCCTCATTTTCTAGACATAATTAAGTCTTTTTCCAGACACTTTCAGGCTGATGCAAGATTCTTGAAGGTCTTGGTAACAAATTCTGACGAAATATGTTCTAGGAATAATAATTAAAAAGTGCACCCCCCCCCCCGAAAAACAGCCACATTTTCTTCATTATATTTTTTTTTCATACTTATATTTATTATATACTTTTATTTTCCACGTTCATTGCTTTCATTTTTCATTTTCCCCTCGAGTTTCAGGCTTCTCTTTCTAGTTAAGAGTCGCAGAGCATTTTCTCGCTTTTGCCTTTTACGTTCTTCGTGGGCTTTTAAAGACTCTTCAAGTTTCATCAAGACTCGATCATTTTTTCATGTCGAGCGTATTTTCTTTGTTAGTATTGTGTAGAATTTTTACTATACGCAGTGAAGTCGAAAATAAGCAGGGTGTCAATTTTTTTTCACCAGTTGCACTAAGGGTTATATGCCGTGTAATTTGGGGATTAAAAATTACAAGAGGTGTAGGAGGTCAAGGTGGGTGAGATTGGATGTTGAGGGTGGAGGGCTGAAGACATGGAAGATGGGGTTGTGATGTGGGTAGTTGGTTATGAAGAAGATGTATCTCAGAAGCAAACTGTTACCATATAAAAAATTTTGTAAATCTCCTACAATTTCGTAAATCTTATTTGAGGAATCTCTCAAAGGTCCTTTTTATCAAGTTTCTGAATAATTTTTGATAATTTTTTTTTTGTGGTTTAAATGATAAGTTGTACCGCAATTTTTGGAGGGGTACACTGTATCCCATTACCACCCCTTCCTCACATTGTCCCTACGCCATTGATTATAAGACCTTGTTAAAACTTCAACTTTTAAATGAAGTATTGCATTTTATTACTTTCCCAAATAACAACAACAGCCGAAAACAAAGTGTCTTCGCGTTTTTTTCAGTAGACCAGTTTAGAGGTAAAATAATTTTTGAATTGAATTTACCGACCTAAGATTTCCGAACATTAGGAAGTTATTTATTTTTATTTTTAATGAATATACGTGGTTATACTTCCGGGCAGGTCGCAAACACAAACTTATTGATGGATTGTGGAACAAAAAAGGTTCGATGGATATAAATTTATTGCGTCTTTTAAGATTATGAATATTTTGTGCATTTTTTTGTTAAATATTATGCACATTATTGCAATTTTACTTAACAAATCAGAATGGTATATCAGTTTTATGGATTATACTTGTTTGCAAATACATGTAAAGTGATAGATAAATCACACAAAACATTTCTCAGTAATCTTGAAAATCAAATATTTCATATGAATAATGTATTTCTCGAGAATAATGTCATTCCTCCCACTCCCAGGCCACAGTTTTCAATTTAGGTTCAAATAAACATTAAAAATGAATTTCGAGACCTTCAGGACCTACTATTTGATATACATATATATATTGTATTTTTTGAAAATGTCATCCTCCTCTTGTTCTCCTAGTGCCACAGTTTTCAACTTGGGGTCAAAGTCTTATAAAAAATGAATTCAGTGACCTTAAAAACGTACTATTTGTTACGCATATTTTATTTTTCGAAAATTATATCCTCCTCTCTCTCCAGTGCCTCAATTTGTCATTAAATTGATATCAAAAACAAATTCCATGACCTTCAAACTCATGGCATAAGTGCGGGAATTTCATTATTGTCCTTATGAAAGTTCGTGAAGTTCAAATATCAATATGCTTCCTTAAAAAAATAGAGATGTAGGGGAATGGATGAGGGGGGGGGGAGAGTAAATATAATTATTTCTGTTCGTAAAACTCGGTGACTCTGAAACAATATCGACAATCCTACGTTTCCTCCGTAAGGCCTATGATAATGGATATAGCAGTACGCGGGGTCATTTTGAACCCTCTCTTTACAACATTTTGGGACAGGGACGAAAAATTTGTCAGAGACCTTTTCTGTTGAGAATCCAATGAGTTTCGATTTTTCTACGAGTGTGTACCATTTTACGTTGGGGACCATACTTGACTAAATATAATTTGCTAAACTTCGATTTTAACCCACTCTTGTTCCACAGTTGTGGATCTAAAGGGCCCCATGGTTTAGCTTCAATCTTAAAATTGATCCTTATGTCGTTCAGCATCAACAAATCAAATTTCATCATTTGATAAAATACACGATTCCTCTGAAATTTGGGATCTGTGCCTTGTTCTAATAAGGGAAATCAAGTGCATTTTTTTGAAATCATAGAGTAGTAGCAAAGCAGTGAGTGAAGGGGTCTGGTTGGTAGACTGGATAGCGCGCTGGTCTCGGAATCGAGCCCACGTAGCATCTCGCCAGATTTCGATGTAGGCCGGTTTTTCGGCCAGAAGAGAAGAGGGCTACGACAGCCCTAACAGCCTTCCCGACATCCCTGAAGTAATGCTGGAACGGGCAGATTCCAGGGCTCCGGTTGAGAGCGAATTTGAAAAAAAAAAGAGAAAGCAGTGAGTGAAGTTTCGGATATTGAAGTTTGATGATACCAATGGCTGAAAATGTTCTTTAATTCAACTCAATTTCTGAACTCTGAAGCATGCGTATAAAATCATTTCGAGCGTACAGTTTGCTTATAATATTAGAAGAAAACATCCGTCTGGCCGCACCCATTCAATAGTAATCTTATTTTCACAGTTTGATTACGCACCAGCTTATTTGTAGTGGATTTTTGCCATACCGTGGGCTTAAAAACCTATACTATTGCGTATGCCGCATTTGTTGTTTGTTTACATGAGGCTGATAACTTGCCACGTCGAGTAAATCGTGAATACTGAACGGATCTGCGAAATAAGCCACCGAAGAAGAGTAATATGAATAACCGACTTTGATAAGGCGAGTGGGAGAAGAGACTAAAAATTGGGAGGAGGGTAAATGTAGGGCACGTGCTGGAAAACTAAAATTCCTTGAGATCTACAACTTTGAAGATCCTGACTTGGGATAAGTTCACTCTTGATTTTCGTTCAGTTCTTCGACGAGGTGTTCTGTTAGTGAATATTAATCGAACCCAAGTGACGTGTTTTGGCTTCAGTCACAAAATTAGTTCATGCTTGCGACTCTAAATTTTATCCAGTCATAGTCTTTTTCATTTTAAAATGAGAATTGTAAAATTACATAGCGACGCTATTACGAACTAATTTCTGAATCAAATTTCAGTCACGAATATCTTCATTCGACTTTTTTTTAGCAGACAAAGACCCTGAATTTCTTCAGTTCAGTGACAGTGGCGTTTCTCATGATGTCATGAACGTGAATGGAAACTTCATAAGATTTCTTGTCGTCTAAGATCTGTTTGAGGCAAAATAAGGAATTTTGAAATGACATAAGAATATTAACTCTGCGCATAAATATCTCTTCATGTATTCAGAACCTGTTCTCTACCTACAAGAAAGAGCTATCGACATGCTAGACTGATTTATGTATAAAAGTACAGAAACATCAAAAAGGAAGAATAGACTCGGAGGCACAAATAGGCTTGTGGGCTTAGCTCCCCCAAGTCCACTGAAAGCCCCCTTAAAAAACACTGACAAGTTATATGGGCCAAAAAATGTGCAGAATTGATACCTGTCAACTCTCCTCCTCTCCGTTGGTCTCCTCCTACTCCAGGTCGGCTATTTGCGTTTGTTGAAAGCGATGAAATGTAGGAAGACACGGATATGCTTATAAGATAGATGAAGAAAGAAAATAAGGAAACAATGTAGATGCACAGAATGACATTTCTGAGAGACAGCTTGAGCTCTAGAATTTCAGCACTGCATTTTGAAGCACACGAACTGAATATGCTCACATTTTCAGGAAGACGAATTTGATAAAGGGGAATCTTCGAGGAGAAGGGATCAAGCATTCCCAACTCTGTGTCCTGAAATCAACAGGTTTTCGAAAGTCTTCACTAAAACTTGAACAGTTTTAGAACGTCTTAAAAGAATCTTAATAGAATTTTATAATAAGTAGCGTTGAAACGGAGGGCTACAAGGGTATGTTGTACCCCTACAAAAATCTAGAGGCACTAAAATTTTTTAATAATGATCAAAAATGTTTTCAGAAACCTGTTAAGTAAAGCGCACTGAAAGATTTTAGAGCTAATAAAATTTACGAGATTATCGGAGTTTTACAAGATTTTTTGCTTATCGATATTCCATTTTTGAAAAACAAGAAAACCTTTTCTTTCTTTCTGTTATTATTGCTTACAAAAATTCTGAATTATCTACCCCCTCCTCACTCCCCAAAACTCTGCAAAGGATTACTTACAGTATATCTCCGCGGAATACTAACGAAATTAAGCGAGTCCTAACTTAAATGAGTCTCGAAATGATTTGGAGTCTTATTTGAGTGTACAAAAGGCAGTTTTGGGAGCCTAGAATAGTCTAGAACTGTTTCAAAAAAGTCTTATAAGGGTGCCTAAAAAGCCATGAACAAGCCAAGCTACAGTGTCCGAAAGGGCCTGAAAAGGAACACGTCTGGAAGCCATGAAAAGTTTGGAAGCGTTTTACTGAGTCTCAAACTGGCCCAGTACCCGACTTCTTCGGGGGGGGGGGGGCTCTGATTCCATGGTGTCTGTTGACCCTTAAGAGTGATCACGAACATTCATCTACGAGTAAATAGAGCAAAATTTTCTCAATTTTTCGGAGAATTTCTTGGAAAAAATTCTATTTTGTACATTCAAGGGGGATTAGTACCCAAACCCCCATGTTTTAAATGTCTTAAAGGACCTTAAAAAAATCTGGAAGAATTATTGGAAGGCTTACAATAGTCTTAAGGAATCCTTAACAAGTCTAGAAAAGTTATAAAGAGTCTAGAAAAATCTTTAAAAATCTTAAAACGTCATGAACACCTTTCAAAGAGTCTTAATGAGTCTTGAATGAGATTGTTAGGGTATTGAACAGTCTTGAATAAGTTTGGAAGAGTCTGGAAAATACTTACAAGTGTCGAGAAGTCTTAAATAAGTTTGGAAACGTGTTAATATATCTTCCACAAGTTTTGAAGGATATTAAAAAATTCTGAAAAATGTTTGACCGTCTTGAATTAGTCTCTAAAAGTCTTAAAAAAGTCTGGAAGTTATGAAAGGTCCGTACAAGCGTAAAATGAGCTTGAAAAATCTGCCTAAGTCTAGAAAACTTTTAATCAAGTTGGAAAGCTCTGCAAGAGTTTTTTTCTATACATGCTTGGATTAGCCTTGGATTAAGACCGAGGCCGCCTACAAGCACTCGGGCCCCCAGCCTTCTAGCCAGAAAATTTTTTTCGTATCTGTTCCGTTACTTTTTATTTTGTCGTGTCTGGCTGGTGGCATACGCCAACGTGCTGAAGGCAAAACTGCTCAAAATCCGGCCGCCTTTCAAAATTGGCTGCTCTAAGCCGGTGCTTGCTATGCCGATATAGGTAAACCCGGGGCTGGCCTGGATAATTATTAAGATGTCTTATTTACACAAATTTGGATGGGCCAGGACCGTGTAGCATTAGGGGCGGATTGGGACATTATACGCTAGAGCTGACGGTTCGCCTTTCTCTCAAAAATTATTATTTTTAAAATTCAGGAACTAAAGTTGAAATTGAGAGGTTTTTCGTAAAGTCATTGTTGCATTGTAACTAAAATTTGGAGATCGAAATTGGCAACTATCCTGAAGTTGTTACCCTCTCTCTGAATAGGGGTCCTTGCTGTAGAGCTGGGAAGAGCCTTATTGAGTCTGAAAGACCTGTAAAGAGTCAGAGAGAGAGAGAGAGAGAGAGAGAGAATTGAGGAGCCTTTGAAGGGTTTGAAATAAGTCCAAGAAAGCCGTGAAAAATTTTGACAAGTCGAAAGGTGCAGTTGTCTCTTAAACTGAGTTTCAACGAATCTGGAGAAAATTCTAAAAAAACATTGAGATGGTGATAACAGCTCTGAGTCATAAAAAGTTTCGCATGCGACTTGGAAGAATTGTTAGCAAATCTGGAGAATTTGGTGTTTTAAACGGATTCAGATTTATGGAAAGGAGAAGCGGCGCAAAAATGGTCCGAAGTGACAGAAAAGATGATTGAAAGATTGAAGAAACGAGCTCTTTCTATGTGGGAGAGGGGCCTAAACAAGTCTGTAAGGAAAACCAAAAAGTTTTAAAGAAGATTAGAAGAACATTGTAGAGTCCGATAACAAGTTTGAATGAGTCTGGAAAAGTCTCTCATGTGACTTGGGAGAACATATAGGAAATCTGGAGAAGTTTGAATTTGAAATAGCTTCGGATTTATTAAAGGTGGAGTGGGGGAGGAAAATGATTCGAGACGCCTAAAAAAGAAGTAAAAATGTCGAAGAAATGCAGAAAGGACTGCACAAAAGAACAAAGAAACGAAATCTTTCTCTGAGAGACGCTTAAAGTCGAGAAGGAATCTTAAGAAGTTTTCAAAAAAGGCTTAGAAGAGCACTGAGTACGATAACGAGCCTGAATGAGCCATAAAACGACTCTCATGAGGCATGAAAGAGCCAAATCTTTGAGTTTTATCTTTTCGTCCCTATAAATCCTTTTTGATATTGGTTTCTGGTTATGCACGGTTACGCTAGTGCTTCTCTGGTCCTATATTTTGTCTCTTTGTGTCATGATGTGGTGTAATTTGGCGAGTTTTGGTTTTCTGAAGTCCTGTTTAGATCTTCTCCTGTCTTGATGGTATAAATGTTACGCCGAATTCATCAAATTGCCAATTTTATAAAATCGGCAACAAAATTTGCCGAATTTGTAAAATCGGCAGGGATATAATCTCGAGCGAGCTAGAATTAATTGCTAGATAGGTAAAGAATTATAATTAAATTACGAGTACTATATTTTAATGGGACCCATCTATTGGCACACAATGGTAATGCTGAAATCGCGAAAAAAATATGCTTTTTGCACGAAATATGTAAATGACAAGCGCAATAACAAGTATGAAACAGAAAAAGAAAGAGTTTGAAGAAAAAATTACACTTCAGAGCGCAATATAATTCATTAACACGATAAAATAAAATACACTCGGAATTGTAATACCTTCTACACACAATGAAAAAAAGAGACACGATATTACTGTGCCCGAAATAAAAAGTTTGAACTCTCGGCCTCCATCATAGTTACCACAAATTTACAGTTTCGCCCAAATTAATGTCGAAATCAAATTTTGGAGCAATAAAATTCTATAAATCGATTCTACAAGTATACTGTATTTCACTTTTTATTTCGTGCTATTTAATACTTCCCGATTCTAATTATTGTATGGAAAGATAATTCGCATGCGGTCAAATGAACTAAAAATTTAAAAGAAATAATTAATGGCAATATTCATCAGCAAAAATCACTGCCACTCGCCTATTTTATAAATTCAACTAAAAATTCCGCTGATTTTATAAAATCAGCAAAATATCTGCCGATTTTATGAAATTGTCAATTTGATGAATTTGGCGTAACATAAATTTAAATAATTTTCGGTATTGAGTTGCTAATGATCTATTTTGCTCGGATCTTCTGCTTTTAATTTGATGGATTTTAGTGTTCTCTAGTCTTCGTTTGATCTTTTTTTTTTTCCTTTTGTATCAGTTGAATGGTTTTTGATTTTCTTTTGTATTGATTTAGTATTTTGTATCGTTTTTTCTGGTCTTATAGTGTACGTGCATCTAAAAAGGTCCCACTTTGTCGGTATGAAGTTATGCGTGGTACGTTATACTAGATAAAATTTCTGATCGAATGAGGCCCCGCAGAACCTCCTAAAATCAAAATTGGCCGAGATATCTGCTTCCAAAGTCAAAATTTCGAAAAATGTAGTTTGAGAAAAACGCTTTAAAGTTTTGTTACAATTTTCAAGTGAAAAATGTAGAAAATTTCAGTGATTTTTAAACTTTGGAGGTTCCGCGGGGTCTCATTCGATCATATGCGGGTTGCGTCATTCGAAAGAGCAGGGTTCACTCTACCAGAAACGCTAAAAATCCCAAAATCCATATTTTTGACATAACATTCGAAAAATCGCTGTATCTCTGTAAATAAAATCAACAAAGTGAGACCTTTTTAGATGCACGCACACTTAATCTTTTGTCTAGATTTGTTGATTTTTGTTTGAATTATATATGATGTAGAACAAGCTACCTTGCGGATCGCGAGGTAGTAACAGGGTGTTTGCCATTGGGACTGTGCAAATTGTAGAAGCGCTAGTGTAGAATAGGTATTTTTTGATAAGCAAATGGTGACTTGAGGTCACTAACATGTAACGTCTTCTTTCTCCCCGGGAACATAAAAGCTGATGACGCTACACGCACATTATGGAAGTTTAAGGCTTCAAACTGTGAAGCTGCAGATTGCAATCACACAGCAGACTTTGATCAATACAGAACATACTAGAATACATTTCCATTTTCCGTTTAATTCATTCCAAGTGGCAAGCAGAAATCAGACACTCTACCTTTACAAGACAAATAAATTCAAAGGACATAAATCCAACGAATTTCAGATACACGAGTTTCAATGAATATGAACTGATAACTGCTGATAACAATTCAAAGAGGGACAGGAATTTTGTTTTGATTCAAATAAATGAGGAATTTTACTTCGATTCAAATAAATGAGGAATTTCACTTCGATTCAAATAAAGTTGTGTTCTCGCTTCAGAAGACGCACATTAATGTATTCTTACTCCTCATTACAATGTTTATAAGATGCAAAGACATTAGCTCCACTTCTGGTCACACAACGCGTGAAATATTCGTGAACCGTTTGAATGCGAGAAAGATAATCTTTCATTTCAAAAACAAAACGTCAATTATTTATTCACGTTTTTCGTTAATTCCGCTACACGATTATAATAAAAGTTCAAATTCGTGGTTGAAGGCATGCTGACGATTTTGGATGATTCCTCGTTCCTGATAATGGAAAGACAAAGGTAAATAGTCAAAGAAGAAACAAAATATTTTGTGAAAGACCTGAAATAGAATACCAAAATTACCACTTACTTAATACTGCTAACATAGGTATTTATGAGACATAACTCACATCGCATTATTCCTCGGAAAATTTCCTGATAAGAGTACCACAGAATGTTGCATGTGCTTGGTTCGATTCAAATACATTATACGCTGATTCAACTGAGAACCCATTCCATACAAACAAACAATACACTTACCTCTCCTAAATCTAGTTAATGTCTTCTCTTTCTTTGATGAAATAGTTCCTTTTATAGAAAAGTACAAATCGCACAATACTGTTATGAGTAAAATACAAAATCACGAAATAAAACGTAAAAGTTACATTTGTAAATCGTAAGCCTAACGGAGAGGATACATTCATAATAGTAAACCAACTTATCGATATATGGCAGGTTGACGGAGAAGGCAGCTGAGCTAAAACTGAACTATGAGCTGTAAACAATTCAGTCATATTTAGAGAAATGATGAGGAGGATGATAATTCAATTGCAATGGGGTGTTTGCTTGCAGCGCTCCGCGCGGCAATCACCCTAAAAAGCAGTAAATGGTCCGAGACACCTGAAAAAGAGGTAGAAATAATGAATCTTAGAAAAACAGACAGGATGACACGGAAGAACAAATTCTTTTTCTGTGGGATGAGGGTGTTTCTAATGATTTGCTTTGAATACATTAATGTTAAGAACGCTTGCAGAATCATAATCAATCTTGAAATGTATCTCAGTGAGTCTCAGTTGATTCCTAATACAGCATTAAGAAATCTTGGGGAGCCCCAACCTCTTGATGAGGTCTAGTAGAGCCTTATTGAGCCTGAAAGCGTCTTAATCTCCCTCTCTTTCTCTGCTCTAAAACTTGGTCGTCACTACCGCCACGTTTCTTTCCAGCGAAACCCGGAACTGGGGGCCAGGATTCAGTATCTGGGAGCCGAAATCCCTCGAATAGCTCTTCTTCTGTGCCTGCTTGAAACAGTTACTTTCAGTTTGTAAGTTCGCAAGACCTACCCAAAAATTTACGTGTAGGAGAAATGAACATTCATTCGATGCAATCTCAAGAAAGAACTCACCCGTGGCTTATCCTCGATTAAGAATACCTCATAACTCGGAAATGGAAGTCTGCACTTTCAGTTTAATATCATCTTCTATTTTTATTATTCATTAGATATTATTCCGCCACATTTTGATAGCTGTATTACACCATTAAAAAAGATGAAAGACGTCATTTCATGCATGTATAGGATTACTACCGCGATGATTACAACCTAGACGTTAGGAAACGTTTTATTTTATTTCTTCCCCCATGCAACCCCTAATATTTATTAATGTAATTTTTTTTTCTTCGGTAGTTTTTGAACAAATATGGGGAGAGCGCGCACGCTGTTTTAGCTTCGTGTGCGCCGACACGCGTTCGTTATGGTGCTTCTCTCTTTTTTTCCCTTCTATTTTTTTATTTTATTTAACTCCGAAGCGAGCGAGGGAATTCGGTCGGTCGATCTTACCCTCGTCTAAAAATAAGGGGTCCGTAATGCCGCGGAATTCTCTAGATAAAGTAATGGATTGATATTGAGCAAAAAAAAAAAAAAAAAAAAAAAGCGAACGTGCGATCGTTTTTTTGGAGGTTATACAGGTGTGAATAATTCGAGTGCTGACATTTACTGATTACAGGTTCGTGTCGAGAATAAAGTGAACTTTATGTAGATCGTAAGACCTTTGAAAGTTTGACTTGGAGAATGTCACAAGATGTATTTTAGATTAGGAAGAAAGCTGAAGTTGTAATAGTTCTAAGTGAGATTATTGGGACTCGCAGTAACGGTGGCGGCGCCACCATCACTCAGAAGGCACGTTTTGGCTCACATGACCAACTATGCAATGTAACATGATACACAATGTCGCTTATGACAGTCTGTCATACAAGCAATTTGATAGCGTGAGACGTAGCAATAGTAATCAACATCGAATTCTCATATTCTTTTACACGGGGAGCAAAGATCAGTCACATCACGTCTTACAAACGTTGTAGCCGCCATTTTGTTTCGAAGAACGTTTTTATTTATAGTCTATGATGTGGAGGATTGGTTTTAGCCAACTTTCATGTTTGATTAACTTTGATTTTTCAGAAATTTGAGAAGTATCAAACGACTCACTTCATCTTCAAAGAATCTATGTAGGAAGTCATCCCATTCTCCCCTCCACGATGAGTTGTAGGTCTGGAAATGGGGGTAAAAATTTGTGTATTGTGGATTTTTAGGTTCCACTTACGGTTAATACAGCTTCGGAATGTAAAAATGCGAATTCATAACTCAAATAATTTTACTCGTATTTACACCACGGACAATAATAGCTATCTGGTTAAAACTGATACAAGCAACAACATCGTGCGTACTCTTAGATTGCTATACGGAAGTGGGGGGTGCTGCCAGACAGAACATGCATGGCGACTTATCGTTTATGCACCGTTGTAACTCGTCGCCACATGTATAATTTGTGTAATTCGTTTACGTTGGCCCCATTGGTGTACGCTCCCTTCCACCACTATAAACGATCAAAGTTTGAGACCTGGGGAAAAGCCAGCCTCACAGCGTTGAGTTGATAGTCCGGAATCGGGGGCAAACATTTTTTAATACAATTTGTGTAACTTGTGTACCTTGGTTCCAGAATTTGTATACGCTCCCTTCCGCCACTATAAACGATCAAAGTTTGTGGGGGCTGGAGAAATGCTAGTCCCACAAGTTGAGTTGAAGGTCTGGAAATAGGGGGCAAACATTTGATTATAATTTGTGTAATTTGTGTACAATGGTCCCAGAATTTGTGTGCGCTCCCTTCCCCCACTATAAACGATCAAAGTTTGGGACCTGGGGAAATGCTAATCCCATAAAGTTCAGTTGAAGGTCCGGGATCAGGGGCAAAAATTTGTGACAATTAGTGTAACTTGTGTACGTTGGTCCCAAAATTTGTGTACGCTCCCTTACCTCACTATAAATATTCAAAGTCTTGGGGGGAGGGGTGGCTGAAAAAATCCATGCCCCCAAGTTGAGTTGGAGGCCTGGAAATGGGGGGGCAAAAATTTGTGTATAATTTGTGTAATTTGAGTACGTTGGTCCCAGAATTTGTGTACGCTCCCTTCCGTCACTATAAACTATGCTAGCGCCCCCCCCCCACGTTAAATTGGAGGCCCGGGAATGTGGGCAAACATTTGTATACAATTTGTGTAACTTGTGTACGTTGGTCCCAGAATTTGTGTACGTTCCCTTACCTCACTATAAACATTTTAAGTGTTTTTTGGGGGGAGCTGGAAAAATTCTAACGCTCCCCTCCCCTCCACGATGAGTTGTAGGTCAAGATATGGGGCAAAGATTTGTGTATAATTTGTGTAATTTGTGTACGTTGATCCCAGAATTAGATAAAAGTTTGGGGGGGGGGGATCTGGAGAAATGCTAGCCCCCACAAGTTGAGTTGGAGATCTGGAAATGGGGCAAACATTTGATTCTAATTTGTGTGATTGTTCTTAGATCTCGCCCAATTTGTGTACCTCGCCAACCCCACAGGGAGCGTACATAAATTCTGGGACCAACGTACACAAGTTACACAAATTGTACCCAAATGTTTTCCCCCATTTCCGGGCCTCTAATTCAACTTGGAATATAGTGGGGCAAGGGTGCGTACACAAATCCTTGGACCAACGTACACAAGTTACACAAATTATACGCAAATTTTTACCCCTATTTCCAGACCTCCAACTCAACTGAGGGGGGGGGCTAGCATTTCTCCAGCCCCCCAAACTTTGATCGCTTATAGCGGCGGAAGGGAGCGTACACAAATTTTGGGACCAATGTACACAAATTATACAAATTATACACAAATTTTTGCCCCCATTTGCTTCTGTAAAATCCACCTTGGGGGCTGGTGAAATGGACCTATTTCTTTTAAATATATATATATATATATTTTTTTTTTTTGCTGCACCAAGGGCAATGTTTCCTGTAATTTGTAATTTGATGGATTACGGGAAATGTAGGATGTCAAAAGCTGGGTGAGGAAGAGTAGCATGAAGTGAATGGGAGGGTACAGTGGTCCAAAATAAAAGCGTTTCGAAAAGTTACCCTCCCATGGGCTCAATATATTCTCATAGAAACACATCTACATGTATTTTATAACGGAAGAATATTTAAGGGTTGTGCACCTGGGGTGAAGTTTAACATAGGATTTCCCATAAGAAACGTTCCAATTATGCTTTACAATTCTAAAAGTCGAGTTCTACCAGAAATGTTGGTTTGACTCACAAAAATGATTCCCTTACTGTATCAAGTGCTTACCTATACACACTTCTATGCAGAAAAAATTTTGAAGGTCAATGCCCTCGTCTAGAATTTTGGTAAGAAATGAACTTCCAGTCCATAACGAGGATACAAAAATACATAAAAGTATATAAAAGTCTGTTTTCATAATTTCTGGCTGCGCTGGACTCATTTTTGAGGTTACTTTTTCTCGGTCCTCAATCCAAAAGAGTGTATAGAGGAAGACTGAGATGCCCGATAACCTCCTTTAAAATTGAACTAGGGTCGTAGTTTTTTTATTTTGTTCGTTGACAGGAATTTCAATTAGACTTCAGGGAGGGGTTTCAAGTTTAAAACAGAGAGGGTAAAATAGTTTTGGCGAAAAAAATGGGACTTAATGAATTGAAAATTGGTGTAACTTTGTATGCGCCATACTTGAACCGCCTACTGATTGATAGGAGGTGCAGGTAGGGACAGAATAACATCAGAAGTGAGATTACTGATTCAGAAAATCCTAGTTTCAATATACGTGGCTCCAAAATTAGTAGATTTGAATATTCTAGCATGCAGCCTCCTGTGGACCAGTATGGGGGGAGTTAGTTAAGATCAAAATAACCTCAAAAATGTTATCCTTTCTCCATGAACCGCAATTTTCATTTGAAGAGGACGGGAGAATTGGAGGAACAATATTCCAAAACGGCCTCTGTCTTCTTTTCAAAACTTTACAGGAGAATGAAATAACGTGGTACTCTTATGTATACTACATATATGCCAACAGTGACACTTAAGTTGCCTAGCAGAACACCTATGGCGCTATTTACAAAAGAAATCACCGTAGGCCGTTTTGGAATTCCGCTCCTCATTGTATTTTTTGCTTCAACTAGAAAAAGTGGTATATTTTGATTTGAAATCCCAGTAGCCAAGGTTTAAAAAAAAAAATTTTAACCGGTGCGCAGGGGAGTTAGAATTTAACATAGGCTCTTTTTCACAGGAAACCAAGAATTTTTTTTTAAAACGGCCTACAATAAGAGTTGTGCAGAAAAAAAAGTATGGATACAAATAATTTGTTCTCTTTAATATAAAAAAAGACTCGACAGGAAATTTGTTGAAAAAAAATTTATATATGGCTACGTGGGGCTGCCAAAATAGGGCTGTTAAGCGTTGATGAATCGATGTCCTTTGCTCAATGTTAATCAAATCAATGTTACATAATCATCTAAGTTTATGAGTTTCAGATTCGCTAAACCCATTTCCGTGATTTCTTAAGGCTCTCAACCTCACAGAATCCACAAGGAATCACAAATTACGGTTAACTTCCAATATATCGATTTTCTGGTCATTCATTTTGAGTTGCTGAATTCATTTATGAGGTATTTTTAATTTATATACTCCGAGGGCTCCACAGTAGGGCACTTATTTCACTTTTTTTCCTGTTCTCGCTTCCATACGAAAAATTAGTTTATTTATATGGAAAAACTAGGTAGTCAAAATTTTACCGGAAAATGTGGAGGGAGTCTTACAAACGGGGCGAAGTTTGACATAGGATTCCCTAATATAACAAAAAGTGCAATTTCGTTTATTTTGCTGCTAAAAGTCGAAAAGGCGTAAATGAATTGGAATTGGTTGTACCCAGACAGACTGTCTTCTGTGATATCAACGTTTGTCCCAGTGTATATTTTTCGAAATAAATTTGATTTACAGAGGCGTGGGGGTGGTCAATAATGAAGTTCTGAAGGCCTTATTGAGGCGGGGTATCCACTTTCTGGAAGACCGGAAAAAGTAAAGAAATTTCTTCAAACTGGAAAAGCCAGGGAATTGCTGTAGTTTTGAAATGTCAGCACAAAGCGTAATGACTTATTTCTTTTACGATTCTCCAAGCTATGAACAATACTAGCCAAAAAAATATCCGGGAGAATTTAGAAAATTGGTCTAAAGATCGGAAAAAGTTAGGGAAAATCATTCTAGAAAAAGTTGCTACCCTATGAGGCAGTTGTGAATTCCAATGTAATGACACCTTTTTTTGATTCTGAGCTCATTTATGAGGTCGTTTTAGACGTACTTCCCCTCAAGAAGAACTCGATCAGTGGGCCATAACGTAAGAATTGGGGCGAATAGCTTCAAGGATGTCAGTTATGGAGGGTTTCCTGCAATGCTGAGTTCAATTTTTAGGTTGTTTGTGCTCTAACACCTGCCGATTGAGGTTCATAGGAGGCTGGAACCAGAAATATTGATTATGGAAAACAGATGGTGTGGTGGGACGTATGGCGATGCACGCATGCCAAAGTGGCCCCTGAGACACCCCACCCCCGGCACCGGAAACTACCCTTTCGGGCATCGCATCAGTACCGACAGCGGAACTGATATTATTGAGGAACTCGAATTTGTCCATGTTTCAGAATACAGCCGCATGTTGACCTCGATAGGTAGAGGTCACAGCTCAAATGGTTTCAAAAATAAACTCAGCGACTCAAAAAATGCTGTGTTTGATATTACAATCGATGATACTGGGGCGTATGGCGGTGCACGCACGCTAAATTGACCCCGGGATATCGCACCCTCTAACCGCCTGTTATTTCATTTCATATCTCTAAGTACGAGTATCTTCAACTTAGAAACCTGAAATAAATTTCAAACGAAAGACAAAGGTCTACAGATTTTGAAACTATGAGTAACTCAAAACCGTCCTCCCCATGAGGTACATTTGGGCACGGTTACGTGTGTGAATAGCTAGAAACTTATGTGCGCAGAAATGAATGTCACAGGAGAGAGACAAAAAGAACTGACTTCTTCGCCAGCTAAAAGATTTAGACGACTGGTTTTCACAAGCCACTTTGAGCTTGATAATCAAGCTCAAAGTGGCTGGTGGAAACCAGCCTTCTAAATCTTTCAGTTGGTGAGAAAATTAGTTTATTTTTTGGTCTCTCCTGCAAAATTCGTTTTCGCGTACATAGGGACTGGTTTTTTGTTTCTGAGCTATTCGTGTCAATGTCGATATTTCAGGTTCTAGATCTTTTTCATTACCATCAACTGGGGTAATTTCGGACACTGGTGGTAATATTGGCCATTCATAACTTGTTATAGGAACGCTAGTATCGTTATCACTGAAGTCCACTGGGGTAATATCAGACACTGGTGGTAATATTACCACCGGTGTCCGATATTACCCTAGTAGACGGTACTCTTTCTCGACCAAAATACAACTTTGTTGTTTGGAAATGACGAAAATTACAATAAAATGAAATTTCTACGATAAATTTATTTAATTTTTTTTAGAATAACTTAGCCAACTTAATTTCGAAAAATTAGTTTTTTGTCCCTCCGCTGAAATTCGGGGAATGGAGTAACGCACTTTGAGATGGTCACCGACGGTATTAACTTTAGTAATGTAAAGAAAAAGTTCTCCTAGGAGAAAGGAGATAGTAGTACGTTAAATAATTTGAGATTTACAAAATTTCGCGTAAGTTTTGACTTTACAAGAAAGAAAGGTTTAAAATTTCATTTTCCCCTGGCTTTGTGGGAGAAGGGATTTATTTTCACCCATGCCACTAACTTCATTTTTTCTTCATTTTAATGTTTTGTGATTGTTACTTGGCACGTTGATTCTAGATTAATATTTTAGCATTTTATATGCTTTTACTAGTGGGTATTCTTGAGCAGATCCGTAGCGATAAACGTAATAAAAAACATAACGAAAAACGTAACGAAATCCATAACGCTCCCCCGACACGCCCCCGACACGAATTCAGTGGTTGATATTTCCATGGAAATTTATTTTAGCATTTTATATGCTTTTACTACTGGGTATACTTGAGCAAAAACCGTAACGCTCCCCCGCAGCTCTCCCCCGACACGAATTCAGTGGTCGACATTTACAATTTGCAGCCGTCTTGTTGATAGAAATTTCCATACCCCCCGACACGATGTATGATTTAGCTCTTCATGGTGACAATTCAGTTTTTTGAATGTATCTTGATACTAGAATTTGGAAGAATAATGAGTGTTGAATTCTGATTCTTAGTTTGTCGATTTTCAGTTATCAGTTTTCACCATTTAGGTTTAGTTTATGAATAGTCGCTGTTTTTGGAACATTGACCGATTGAAACCGGTAATAGTAGGCAAGATTTGCCGTTCGACGAAAACAAATAATATAATTATATGTAACTGTGAATGTGAATGTCTTGAAAGGTTAACTAAATTGGACAAAATTAAATTATGTTAAATCTATTTTCTAAAATGTAGTAGTAGCAGTTGTAGCACCGCGGGGAGAAACTGGTAATTTTCTAAAAACCCAGACACACACGTATTAATAAAAAAAATGAACATTTACCAATCTTCTTGTACATGCCCCCCAAAAAACTGATGTATGTTATTTTTGTTAATGGCTGATTCATTCATAAGCCAGTATAGTTTACTAAAAGATACGGCGTCAAGCATTTCTTAATTTCCTTTTCATAAACCACATTTGCGATCGCACCCCCATGTGGGTTGGAGTTTAATTCAGCCCCTATTATTTAACTCGACTCCATCCTTTGAGCGCATTCGTAAATGAGGCAATTCACGGAATAGGGACAGCGGAATACAGAATCATTGAATTTTAGGATCGTAAAAAATGAAAGTTTTTTCAATAATGGTCTTCTCTGTATTTACCCAATACTCGTTACCGCATTATCGGATAAATAAAAAGGAGAACCGTATTTTTATTCCAACTTGTTTGCACAGCTAAAGCAAGCAGAGGATACTAAGTTTTCTTACTTTCTTGTGTTTATCTTTTACCCGAGGAAAATGAAAATGAAATTTGAAAACTGAAACTGTACCAAAACACGAGTAAGAAGAAAACGGTGTGTTAACATATTTACTTGACGTTTCCCTTTTTTCTTTTGCTACCGGAGAGTAAAAAGGCAATCTTTATGTTGTTTCTTTTTGTGCTCTACGAATGAAGTATGCTTTACAGGGACGTACCGAAGTTTTTCCGGGGGGGGGGGGGAGGGTACAAATTGTGAAAGTCCTAACTGACTCAACTCAGAATTCCCAAGTATCAAAGCAAAAGAAGAAAAACTTTTTGACGTGTTGGGTCTTCCCAACTTCTCAACTCAATTCCCAAATACCAAAGTTAAAAAAAAAAATCTTTCAACTTGGTGGATTTTCCCAACTCGCCTGACTGAAATGGTAAATTTTCCTAACTGCTGAGTGAAAAGTTCCTACGGGGGGGGGGGGGGTCGCCCTTCTGTCGGTCAGTCCCTGATGCATTATATTCCATATTCTATCTTTCATTACTCACGATTGTCCTCCTATACGTATGTATATAAATTATATTGAAATCATTGGGCAGAATGAACTTATGCGGATAGGTATGCAAATTTGTGGGATGTAAGCTCGTGTTGTTGACGGAAATGTTAATGGAAAGATCTGATGACCAACATCGTATTTTGATCGGCGTCACGTGTGAAGTTATCTGTACTACAACAAGCGATCTCTTGAGTATTTAAATCCAGTTTTTAAATTTTTCCTAACCGTACTTCGACACGTATAATTATCCTGGCATACGTATGTGTTGATTCATTCATACGCTGTAAACTTGAATCTTGGTGCACTGACTGTCACTGAATTAGCACGGGAGCTCGCTCGTAATTATTATTGCGAGGAATTTTTAGGCATCGATCGAGGTCGGATCAAAAATTTGATAGAATTTTTGAACTTAATTACTCTAGAAACCTCTATTTTGATAGGATGTACCTTGTTAAATTTATTCGGTCAAGTCAAATTAGCCCATTTGAAGAGGAAAAAGTTGAATTAGGGAACCAAATCGAGGTTAGATCGGAAATTTGATGTGATAATTCAAAACCTGGAGACTCAGTTCATTCTATTTCGATACTTTGTTCGAACCTTGTTGGTGGTACTTTCGAGTTCCATGTTTAGTAAAATGCTCTTGAGAACTGCTTTCGAAATAAATCTGAAAAACTTATTTCTAGGACCTAATTTTGTAATATTTGTTTAAAAAAATTTTCTTGGTATATTGTGGAAATAGTTTTTAACTTTTTTTTTTTTCAAATAACTATTTTTAAAATATCCATCCGTAAAAGGGATTTTGAAAGCATTGAAATAGGCATCCATTTTGAAAATATGTACTGAAATGAAAACTATTTTGTTCATTTTATAAATTCGTATTTGGAACAATTTTTCCCCCAATCAGAACCAGTTAACATTTTTTTTAGAAACAAAAAGAAAGTCATTTTGAACATAGCCAGAATTATTTTAGACTGCTAGAATAGCAATTTTTTTGGAAATTATTCCGCAAATGTGTTAATTTGGAGGAAATATTCGATATTATATTTTAAAAAGTGCGTTCGAAACAAGAATTTGTTTTGATAACGTGACAAAAGAAATTATGTTTTTGAAATGTAGTTCATTCAGAAGCCTATAATGAAAACAGTGCAATGTAGGTAATAAGCTCCCTCTGGAATTTAACGCAAAAAACTATTACTTTAATAAACAGCCATGATAAATATTTTTCGATTTTATAATGAAACTTCTATCCTTGTGGATCAAATTTTCTGCTGTACACTGCACATATCAGATCTAAAATACTAATGAAAGGAAATATTTGTTACACCGGTAAATTAGGGAATCTGTTCAACTGTGTAATTAAACAAATCTTCAAAGGATTCAGGAGGAACAGGAGGGAGTAAGAACCGATGTGGAAAGATTAACCAAGTTGAAACTTGCAGATAATGTAATAATTATAGCCCAAAGCTCAAAAGAATTGCAAGAGTTGGTTGTCGAATTCGCAAGGGAGAGCAGTGAGCCAGGGTTAACCCTAAATCTTGAAAAAACAAAAATCTTATCGAATAGAAAGAGTGAAGAATTGAAGATTGAGGGGGTTATAATATAAAAAGTGAAAAAGACAGAATATCTGGGATGAAGCATTGCTCTCAAAAACTAATACAAAAACTAAATTTCCAAGAAAATAAACAAGAGGTGGAAAAACTTTGGATGAACAAAAACAGGAAGCTTCGACTACTCAGAGGGTCATAGAAAGGAGCATACTGGGAGTCAAAAAGAAGGAATAAATTAGGAATGAAAATTAGTAAGAATTTGGGGATAAAAAATATAGGATATATCATCAAAAAATGAAGAGGGAAATAGTATATGGGACACGTAGCGAGACAAGATGGGAGATGGACAAGGAAAATTATGGAAGCGATACCCAGGGAGGGTAAACGCACTAAGTTGACCAATCGTCAGGTGGAGGGATGAGGTAGTAAAAGAATGAGGATTGATCTGGGAAAGGAAGGTTAAGGACAGGAAGAAGTGGACAAGTGAAGGGGAACAGTGCTAGTATTTAGCGTTGAGCGTTAAATATCCACATAATGGTTAAGACTGTAAATAAAAGTAAAAAAATATTCATTTGTTTATTATAGCCATTATTGATTAAAACATTATTTTCCATGTTAGTTTTGTTAATAAGAAATTCTGGGCGCTTGAGCCCTTTCGTAACAGGTCGGGCTTGCCCAGCTGTCCTCCCTCTTGTTAGACCTGTCCATTGTCGTGCCTTTTCAGTCAGAATGAGGAACTTCTTCCCCGATGTTAAAATTTGCTGTATCATTTTTTTGTCATAGATTAATATTCCTTTGCGGTCGATTAAAATTTCATAATCGCTTTACAGCGGATTAAAGCTCTTTTGTGGTGGATTAAAATTTCTTCGCCGTGGATTTGAGCTCCTCTGTCAGGGTTGCCGTGCTCGAACTTGAAGTCATTGCACTGTCTCATTATTATCGATTTATTCGTGCGAGTAAAAAATATTGATGCGGAAAAAAGTGATGTAAAGTATAACGTTTGTGATAGCATTAACTTGGTGGGTAAACCACGCTCTTAGATCAGGAATAGCCCACCAAAAAGTTCCGACCCTTCAGCTTTCAGGAGGATGAGGTTTCAAAGTCATCAAAACTGGAAAGATAAAGTTTAAGAAAAAATGTTTGGGAATTTGATTCAAATTTTATAGTTATTTATTTTCTATTTTATTTTGCACAATATCAATATTTTTTTATGGTTCATCAAGGCTGTAGTTGCCTAAAAGTAAAGTTGAATATGCTAAAATTTTCAAAACAGTTCTGCGGAGTATAAGAGAAAACAATTTTTTCAACACCTGCACGGAAAGTACATCGTTGCCTGTCTACTGACCCAGCTGCTATGCACTTTTGCACTTTCTAAGAAGGTGTGTGAAACAATATCGTGCTCTATTCGGGGAGGGAACAGTGAAATATGACTCTTGTGTTGCACCCCTCACCTTCAGCTCCCACTTCAGACTCGTCGTATTTCATTATCTTTTCTCTAGTTGCGTAATATACTGATTTCTACTACTTATCATGAATTATTACAACGAAACTCAGTGAAATCATATAAATGTACCAGGTCACAAATTAACGTATGTATAAAGTGGGTGGCACTACTGCCACCTGGTGGCGAAGTAGTGTCACATGCTACATTCTACATTCTCTGTGAATAATGATCCACTTTTTTCTACCTATTCCCTCTCAAATTTTGTTCTAGGTTCGCTATTGATTAAAATTATTAGTGCCACCCAGTAAAATCTTTTAAAATATGCTCTGAAGTGTACCCTATGCCATAAGCGCCGAAACCTATGGCTGCCCGGGGCTCAGGCACCCACTGAAAAAATCAGCAATCGAGTGTAAAATCTAGAAATGTTTACATTTTGAAGTACCTAATCGTAATTCTATCGACGAGCCCCCACTGAGTGTCAGAGAGTTCGGCTCTGTGCCCTATGCTGATATCAGTCCATTAAAATCTAGAATCCCTTCGCGACCATGCCTTGCTACCTGAATACTTGATTCTGAAAAGAACACACAAATCCAACGAATTCATTCTCTTTGGCACCCACTGAACCCCGTCCACGAAGGCTAATTGACGCACACAGTTGTAACACGACCATATAAATTGTTTTTGCAGGTACTTGCCGATCTTTATACTTAAAAGTTGCCGATAAATAATGCTATTGCTTTTTTTTTGGTTTCACTTTTGTTATTCGGCTTTTTGTTTATCTCGGACCGAAAAAGCACTTTCGCTCTAATGAAATCGTATTGAAAAGATGACGACCTCCTGGGAGGCTGCAGTTTTTTCTCTCGTTTCAGCGAGAATCTTTTTCGCTCTCTTCGTTAATTCTTCATAATATTGATAGTAAACGGTATCGCTGAAATGTACGATGAGGCAGTTCGACTCGTGCTGCACATTTTTGAAAGATAAAAGGAAAAAATATATATATAAACGTTTCTTGTTGTTACACGTGCCTTGCACTATTATTCAGCTTACGTGCTTTGAGTACTCAGTGTCGTTCTTTAATAATGTAAGTGTAGCGACGTTATAACGATTTTTCCGTTTTACGGTCCTCTCTGTTTCTTTTGCGGCTGAGAACGTCGAGCATTTCTCAAGATTGACTCTACGTCGGACAGCTCCGGAACTGAGGAGTAAATTGAGATTTGAGGCAAATATACGTGAATTTTCCCGATGGTTGTGGCAAACTGGCCGGGGAGCAGGTAGGATACATGTGGAGAGCCGTATGGGCAAATGACCCGAAGCAAAACACTTAATTGGAAATGCTTCAAAAATAGTTGAATAGTGAGGAAGTTTTGTAGTCTCAAAAAAACCTGCTAGAGCTTCAAAAAACCTCACAGAAGCTTGAATGAACACGTTTAAACAGGGTGTCTACCAGGCATGAAAGTCATGAATTGAAGTAGGTGGTCATAAAAGCCATGAAAATAAGTCGTAAATTTACTTTGCTTTTTCCCAAAAAGAAATTCTCTCCAAATTCGAAAAAGAAGATGAATTTTCGTTGTACAGTCTCTTAAGTTTATCATGTTATCATCTTCCTGTTTAAATGTGAACTCCAAAATATTAGCAAAGGACGAAATTGAACAAGTATAACTAAAACGTTAAAATTAGTTTTTGTTTTTGCCATTTATAACCCATAACCACAGACATACATAATAAAAGCTAAATGACGAACTCTCAATTGGGACCGTGCATTGAAAGAGTCGTCACCTGGCGGTCAAAAATAGAAGTTTTGAAAGAATGATCATGTAGGACTATTCAATAGAGATGATAATGGTAAACAGAAGACCAAAACTATTTTTTTGCTACATTTTTTCGATTTTTCTAAAATAATTAATAATGTGAAGGTATTCGGAAGTGTAGTAATGTATATTTAACGTGACACAAATTTTTCTTTCTGTTATTTGGCATAAAAAGACATTAATCATCACGATTACTTCACTTCTGCTGGTCGGAGAAATTATAATCTTACGAGCCTCGGACCAAACATTTTTGAAACCTCCACCAACGTTACGTTAAATACAATTTAAATTCGAAAAATCGTGAAAATTGCTCTATTTTACACATCATTTTGATTGCCATATCACGGCCGTCTACAACTAACAGGCCGGAATCCACAACTCGGCAACGTTGCGTGGAAAGGCCGACTTTAACACAGTGTCTTATGGGACTTTCACGTTTTTCTATCAAATATTCCAGAAATTCTACGCACTTTTAGGAAAAAGACATAAGAACTAAAATTGAAGATCATACGATTCTCGTCCTAATGAGAGTATACTTTCAAGGAAATGGAATAGAAGGAACACAAGTTATCACTCTAAATACAATCGGATCTTATGAGACTTTCACGTTTTTCTATCAGTTACACGAGAATCACGCACTTTTAAGAAACAGAAGTAAGAATTAAAATTGAAGATCATAAAATTTTCGTTCTAATGAGTGCATTTTTAATGAAATAGGGTGAAACCAACACAAGTTATCACTATAAATATAACCGAATGTTGACAATTGAGGTTTGTTACATAATATTCGTTTTTTAAAAATTTAAAACCACTGATTTGAAGACGGGCAAACAAATATTCATGAGTTTTCTCAGTCCCAGCATTACCAGTAATTCACGAGTGAACTCTGGCTGTGTCGATTTATTGGTTGTATTGTCCAAAATACTATCACTGATAACGAAAACGTATTTTCGTTTGAATGGTATAATTTTTCTGTACTACATACCGCGATTATTTTAATTCCATTCGAAGGAGACAAAACATAATTAGGTACGTCTTCACATTTTTGTTACAAACAAAATTAAAAATTCAATCAGAATAATTGTACTTTCCGTTCTTTTTGATCGATAAAAGCTCTCAGAATGTCGCGAGCATCAATTTTTTCGATCGTTCATGTTCAAAAGCAAAAAAAGCTGACTTCCGAATGCTTTTAGTTGTCAATGACACTCGAGATGGTATGACTTACGATTTATTATTCAGCTATTTTACATACTATAGTCAAAAAAATACGAGTCCCCCTTGAGATATACTCATAGTTACGTGGCCTATTTCTTAAATACTTATCTTACGTCTTTAAGTATCTCTGTTCACTCCGCCGATGAATCCGAATAATTTTTTTTAAGGAAGAAGGCAATTCCTAAGAGGGACTTGGAATTCAGCCATCTGATATGTATGCGTCAATATGAGCGTGAGGAAAACCGGTCCATGAAGAAGAAAACGAGAGTGAAGAAGAAAGAATAAAAATTATGTATTTCGTGAATAGCGTTGCCAACTTCTGATAATAGGGTTGCCATATTTTCAACAAAAAAAATACTGTATTCTAACCCTTATTACCGTACACCATAATTCGAAATTTTCGCATCAGTGCAGAAAAATGTTTCACAATTAACTTTTTTTTTTTTTTGGGGGGGGGGCAAGTTCCAAAACGTGCACCCGGGTTTCTACCCAATGACTACCACATTACACTATCCCACTATTTTTTTTCTTTTTGGGCAAGTTCCAAAACGTGCACCCGGGTTTCTACCCAATAACTACCACATTACACTATCCCACTAACATTTCAAAAATATGTTCATCATAATCATGAACTCCCTCGGCAGGGCTCACTTCGCCGTCACCGCCTTCCTGCGTCGCCACACGTACAAAGATGAGGAGGTGATGAGGGATAAAGGAAGGAAGCGCGTCTGTCTGTGGTGCACCCGAATTTTAGGTTAATGCTGTGTGAGCTTTGCCTTGGTCAATAGGGTGTCCCATGGTGGCCCTGGCAAGGTAGCGCGAATCCGAAGCAGACAGGTGAAATGGGGGCTCGGGCCAGTCTCAATGCGTCCCTCTGGTCACTGATGTGATACTCGAAAGATTTGTTTGTTTGTTTGTTTTTTTCAATAAAAAACATTTTGGTTTAAAAAATCGGCAAATTTTCAGGTTTTACAAATTTTGTCGGCGAATTTTCAATTTTCAAAAAATATATGTCAGCAAATTTTTCCCCCCCTCCCCACTGAAAATCAAGTTTCGTCTCTACCAAGGAGATGAAGTTTTTTACGTTCTATTTTTATTTTGGATTTTGCCTACGACAACTGGAGTATTGTGCGTTTCATGCTTTCCTAAACGTAACAGAGCCTCCTCGAGTAACGATGTTACTGGTTGTCTGTTACAGGGTGTTTAGCAAATTTGAAAATCAAAAATATTGGACTTTTATTGGATTTCTATTGGACTGTTCTCGGGCTTTTTATGTTTTACCACGACTACAAAAAAGAAGGAGTACTTTGGAAATATAAAAAAGACGTCCAAAAAAGTTAGGTTGTGATTTCTGGTTCCAAGAAATAATAATGCATGATTCCCAATTTTTCAATTTTTATTGGATCTGTATTAAAATTTATCAAAATTATTAAACTTTTATTGGACTTAATGGACCATTTTTCAAATATTGGACTTATTGGCCCAGTAGATACCCTGTTGTATTATGCATTAATTGTTACGTAAGCTTACTTTCAATAAAATAAACTTCGGATTATTTTTCCTCTCTAATTTTTGTGAAACTTTACAGTGATAAGAAGACCTCTTCTCCAACCATTGTTTAACAATTGAAATACATCCGCATACTACGAAATTATTTTTAATGGAATCGATAAAGTTGCCGGTATTATAGGTGCAAAATCCAGTACTATACGTGCATTACTAACGTTTTTACATTTTTCTTTCACGAATGAGTTTCTTCCATAAATGCTTTTTTTTTTAACTTAATTATTATTTTAATAAAAAACTCTCAAAAAAACTCAAATATTAAAAAAATTATTATTCTAAAAATTAATTAATTTAATTTAAACTAAAAAGTCTAACAAATTAATTAACATATGTATGTATAAAAAACAAAATTAAATTTACTAAAACTTAATTTAAATTTTTGATTCCAATTTAATAAAATTTATTACTTTTTTAAAAACTGTAAAAATCCAAAAGACTCATTTGCAAAAAAATTATTTACATAAATTTTCTATAAGATATGCAAAACGCGATGTGAATCAGTTGAAAACAGAGTTTTTGCAGACGGCGCTATCTTGCGGCGCGTTCCCGAAGTATTACAAAACCTCGGACAGCCGTCAGTACGGGCAAGATAGGCTCGTGTCACTACCTTTATATATTGTACCGTGCCTGCTAGTAAGCAAATTGCCTCTGTGGAGACGCATAAGCGCTGACACACCTTAGCGCAGCCTTCCATTGGACCCTTTCCTGATCAGTTCTTCTGTACTCCCTAGCACCAGTGGCGTTGGACCAGATTGGAGCCCCATATAGGAGGGCCGACATGGCCACGTTCGCCAGCAGCTTACGTTTCTTCTCTATCGCCTCCTCCCAGGTTCGACATGAGTCGGCTTAATCCGGCCACAACTCTCCACTTTCTGCGCTATCTTCTTCGCATGCTCTCTAAACGACAGCTTCCCGTCGAACCACAGCTCGAGGTAATTCAGGGCTGTACAAGGCGCAATCACCGCTCCCTTTAGGCGAAAGTAAGAGGGTTTTACCGTCAACAGCATAACACCGCTTCCGTCTTTTGGGCTGCGAGGCACAACCTTGCCAACTCGACCCAAACGGGTCATTGGCTCCAGTCCCACATTCACCATTCACCTTGTTTTCAAGCGTGGCTACGTCGTCTTCGTGGTACCTTTGTTCGTAGGATTCCGTTGAAAGCGACGTTCCTCAGGAGTGGACCAAGGACTGATCCCGCGGTACACCGTACGACATTTCCTGCTGCACCACGCTCGTAGCAGTTTCCACGACAATTACCCGACCTTAAAAGTAGTCTCAGATAATTTCGCGTAGGTACGTGGGTACTGATGCGTTTTCTAGCGCCTCCAATACGTCCGTCCACAGCTTGGTATTGAACGCATTCTGTATATCGAGGCTGACGGCGGCACCGAGTTGATGCTTTTGGATCGCTGATTGTGCCAGCTTCTTCAGCTTCACGACGGCATCAATCGTCGATCTTCCAGCTCGGAACCCATACTGGTTGGCGCTCAGCGCGCACATTCCCCGAAAGTGTTTCTCCAGCCTGTTGGCGATTATCTGCTCGAAAATCTTGCCTACAGTATCAAAGCAAATACAACGGCTGATATGACGCTAGCCCGCCATTTGGTTTTCCTGGCTTTGGCAACAGCACCCGGCGAGCTGTCTTCCATCGGACTGGGAATACTGCTCCGCATAACGCTACATTAAAGACTGCAGCCAGTAGTCCCGGGTCCGCCTGTTGGATGACGTACCACACACTCTGAATTTGGTATTCCATCTGGTCCCGACGCCTTCTTCGCTTTCGCTCGTATGTGGTCCACCGCCGCGTCGATTTCGGCTCGGAGGTACGTCCATTAGTGCAGGGCGCTGTGGAAATAGATGGTCCACGTTCGTTCCACAGTACCCAATTTCATACGCTCGGTTATGGGAGGGCCCCAACTTTTTCCATAACTATCTGATAAGGTTTTCCAAATGTGTCCTCCACCTGGCTGCACCGCGCTCCCCAACATCTCAGCTGCTGCGTCTGATTGAAGCTTTCAGGATTCTCCGAGCATGCTGCTGGTATACCTCGGTCACCAGTTGTAAGACAACTTTGTCATCTTCATCTTCTTTTTTTTTTTTTTTTTGCTCTTTTTAGATACAGATTTTGTGTTTCGTATACGCCTTTCTAACACTCAGTTAGGCAAATATTCGTATTTGAATACAAATATAACATACTTTTGCAAAAGAAGGGAAAAACGAAGTCAGGACAGAACGTGAAAATGCGGTGCAACTAACATGTAGAGCTAGGAGGTCTGGTTTGGTTGGCCGAGTGGATAGTGCGTTGGTCTCAGAATCCGAAGGTCCCAGGTTCGAATCCACGTAGCGACTCGCCAGAATTTTCGACCTAGGCCGGTTTTTTAGCCAGAAGGGAAGAGGGCTAGGATAGCCCTAACAGCCTCCCCGACGTCTCTGAAGTAATGCTTGAAAGGGCGGATTCCAGGACCTGGATGGAGAGCAAATTAGAAAAAGAGAAAAAAACATGCAGAGCTCGTGTCAGTAAGTTTTTTAAAAGTGGGAAGGGGGAGGACCGCAAAAATTCCGACTAAATTACGAAAAATTTCAGTTAAAAGTTTAAATAGCTTCGGCAACTGAAGTTCGCCGACTTACTTTTCAAATGAGTACATTATGGGGTGTAAGACCTCTCATACCACCCCTCTGCCGTTGCTAAAACCACCTCAGTACAGTTGACTAATGAGAAATCGTGCTGTTTAAAACCATGAAATTCGATATATTCTTACATTCCAAGTTCTCATTTTAATTGGGGTAGTTCTTGAAAAATTAGCATATTTCTGTTACGCTTAGATGTATTAAAAACTAAACGTTTTCCGCATTTTTTTTTTTTTTTTTAATGAAGTGATACCGTGTTATCACCTCTGTCTTTTCCAATCATTAGATACATGTACCCGTACCCTCATATTTGTGTGGAGTCAATTTAACCCCCAGAAATTCCGATGTCGTAGCTGTTCCTGCTGTAGATTGGAGTTTTCATGACTAAAAAATTATACAATTGAGACATTATTTTTTTGGGAATAAACATCAGAACTGTGATGGACGGTGTTCGGGTAAAGATTGAGACGAAGCATGGCGATAAAAAGTGCACCATGAGGCCACCACAAAGGCCATAACGTCTGTTCCTTCGTTATCGTTCTTACGTCGTGGCTATTTTTCATTTGCTTCTCCCGGCTCATCGATTTCAATGTAACACTGGCAAGATGGCTGCATTGCTTCTCTCTTATCACACGAAGACTACCAGGTCTTATATCTTGAATCCCAGATGTGTCGACCGGTCTGGAGGAGAAAGTCTATAAAATTTGTGATGTTTACAAGTTTCCCGGTATTATATTGTGGCTCGCCATTTGTCAGTCCTGAGTGTGCCCATCCCATCAGGAATTGCAGAGAAATTTTGAATTAGTAAGTATTCAAAAAATAAAATATTAAAAAATTGTACCAATCTATTTTCTACCACTTAAACGCAAATTATAAACGTCATTTTCTCGTGTTGTGGTCTGCTTTAATTTTATCAGTCGTGGTTATGTGTACGTACTTGACCACGACATAAGAATTCCTTAATCGTTACTAATGAAATTCGACTATTTTATTGTGTTTACGTGAACTAAAAAGTTGTTGGTAGACAGTCATTGACTTTCTAATGGTCAACCCAGACAATTACGATTCTCGCTACAGATTCATAATTGTGTCACGATCTATCGAAAGGTCTCATTTGGTCGATTTTAGTTTTTGAGATATTGCGATATAAACCTGCACTGAAGTGCGCTGCAAAATCACCTGTGCGGGTGTTAGGGGGGGGGGGATGAATGGGTGATCATGTGTACATTCCGCATTAACGCTTACGGATAAAAAAATCTCCATGATCACCTTTACCTATGCCATTGATAAGACGCAATATAGTGCGACATTTGAAACTCTCAAGTTTAAAATCCCAATAGCTATGAACGTGAAGCGAGGTCAAATTATCGAATTGCTTTTGTGAGATTCAGTAGCAAAAAAGACTCCTTTTTAAGGTGCAAGTAATTTTGGAGACAGAAATGTGTTGGAAAGGGTCGAAAAATGAAATTTTCGAAAACCAAAGAAAAGTCCCAGAAACGGGTACACGTTGTTCCTATTACAGACAAGTGTACCATGAGCGAAGCAACGAACGACTATATACCGCTCTGAGAATACAGTGGACAGTCCGAATGGTCCGAACTTTGGTCCGAACGATGAAACACCACTGTTGCCTTATGTTCCATAAAATTCCCATTGCCAGTACTTATAACAGTTTTTACCTTACCACGCACATAAGTGTTTTCTAACATTAAACACGTATTTCTCGAATTGCGCATTTTTCACCCTACTTCCACTTTGCATCAGTATATCTCGGCTACATTTTATCATACAGAGCTCAGTGAGGTGGGTCTTACGGAAACCCCTAAGCTGTGGCTACTAATTATTGCTCACGAAAATAGAAATTCCTATGTCGTGGACTGTAAATTTTCAAAACGTTCTCCCCACCACCCCTAAATGAATAAATCCAGCTCTATATGATAAATGGTATGTGGGGTACATATATCAATGATCCGTGCGAAAAAAGGGGGTCTGAAAACGCATTTTAAATTTTTGAGAAAGTCAATCTGAAATATGCCGATTTTTCAAGAATTACCCATTACGCCTTTCTGTTTAAAACTTTCCAATGATGAAGTAGCTCCCTCCCGTACATCCGAATGGGGAGCTTTTTATGTCCGGAAAAATTACATACTTGTTGGAACGCCATTATCTGTAAGAGTTACATTTCTTGAAAAGAGATACTGTTATAGGTTTTCATTGGTTTATTATTTGTCGGAGTTTACCTTCTCCTAAGGTGCTTTTTGTCACTATTTTAACAAAATTTAACCGCGTAGAGGGTCTTTGTTTTTTCGCTTAAGCCTCCTCACCATGACAAGGTATCACCCAAGAGGAGGTGTTTCGCTTAATCCCTGTCGAGTGCTATTAGATACTCGTATTATGACTGCAGAAGCACCAGCTGTCCCTTTTGATTTCGTCAAGTGAACTAAATGTCCTATGATAAGAAATTCGTTTTCTTTTAATTTCAACTGAGGTCGTCAAAATTGGAATCAGATAGGGGAGAGGGGCCCAAGATGACATAGGTATTTTCCACCAATTTTTTGGGCGAATTATTGACATTTGGAAAAAAACTAATTGGAACCGAATAAAGTACAACTCTGTGACTATCATTACCCCTGGGCTACGTATTTTTTGAAATTTTTTCAATGCTTCAAAATCTGATTTTTTAAAAATTTATCAAGTATGTCATCTTATTAATGGTGTAACCAACGTCGAAAACTCTATTCCAGCACGGGCTGCAGCACCCGAGGGGTATATTAGCTGCTCATCCTCCTACCTGTTTCCAGGCCTAGAATTATTTGAAATAACAAATAATAAACTGTCACCCAAAGGTAAGAAAAAATCTACAAATTTGGAGATAAGTGGGCAAAATTTGCAAATTTGATATAGTGGGCATTTTGGAAACAAGAATTTGTGGCGAAAAATTTATATCTCGGAAAAATGGGAACTATTTATTCTATATAGTGGGCAAACCAAGGGTAAGGCTTTTATATACATAAAAACTGGACAGACAGAGTAAGTCAGATCACGGGGGTATCCGAAAGGATAGGATTCGTGAAACTAAATCTGGACGATAGGTCTAAACTTCTCATCATACGAATATATGCGCCTACTCTCTAGGCTGACGAAGATGAGATCGAAAAATTCTATGAACAACTTTCTCAAGTAGTGGAAATCGAAAAAGAATACTACACGTTAATTATAGGCGATTTTAATGCGCAGTTAGGCAACCCGGAATCACAACTAAATTACAATTGCCTAGGCAAATTTTGTTCTAGCAAACAAATGAATTCAAATGGGGAACAATTAATCAACTTTGCTATGAACAAAGGACTAAAAATCATGAATACCTTTTACAACAAAAACAAAAAAAAAAAAAAAAAAAAAAAAGGAAAAAGAAAGGAAAAAGATAAATAGACCTGGGCTTCACCAGACTTTATTACCAAAAACGAGATTGACTTCTGTTTGGCCAGTGACAACAGAATAGTAAAAGATGTAAGAGTGATGAAAATCCTAGATTTTTCTTCGGATCGTAGGCCATTAGGAACTAATTTAGTAATCCCAAAAAGATTTTTAATTAAAAATGCAATTGGAAAGATCGTAATAATAAAATAATTCCGGTAGGAAAAATAGGCGAAGCAAAGGTGGAATTGAACACGAAAATCCAAAAATTGTTAGACAAGGACGATGTTACAGTTCAGAAATGGTATGATGGGCTGATGGAAATATTCGCTCAGACAATAAGGAAGTTTAGAAACCGAGATGCCCAATATTACCTATAAAAAACAACTTTTACCGGAAACGATAAAAATCTGCGAAAAAAGAAACGAATCATAGCAAGGGTTCCGAGAAAAAACCAAAGACAGAACGTCGAACTAATGGAAGCTAGGAAACTGGCGAGGAAAATGATTAAAAGCGACTTGACGAAAGAGGAAAACCGAATACTAATACAAATTCTTGAAGACAGGGGGTCGACCAAGGAAGCTAAAAAAGAACTATCGGACTTCAGTTGTCTGCCACCGGCACTTTCTAATAAGGAAGGAAGGAAAGTTGTGGAGAGATCAGGAATAAGTAAAGGTAGCTACAGACTACTATACAGATTTATATGATAAGAAGGGGAACGAAGGCAACTTCAGGACACCAGAGTTTAGAAACAACGAAGACACCCCTCCCTTTCTGGAGAGCGAGATATGTGTGTGCTGGACTGAAAGAGGAAAGGTCAGTGGGCACCAGACAGGATTAAAAACAAACACCTGAAGATATTCTTAGATGAGTGGACTACCCCGCTCACAAAGATATTCAATTTGACCCTAATTCTTTGTTCTCTCTTTCATGATATAATTTGCTGATTCTTAAATTTTTAAATGACCATGACTGAAAATAAATGACAAATGACTGTTAGACACTTTGATAGAACATACTACACCCCCCCCCCCGAAAGATCCACGAACGTCGATGAATGTAGGTCAACACTACTGAAAAAATTTCCCCCTTATAAATTTTTCCGGCGACGCCCCTGTGTAGATGAAAGTACAAATTAGAACTAATTGAGAACAAATTTTAGTGCCCGAAAACTCGCCATCATATAGAAAATTCGCGCATTAGGGCCACCTACCCCCACCACATGAATTCATATTGTGGGCCGATGCTGGGAGCGACGGACTTTAGTGTGTAGATGAGCGAACAAATTAAAATGAGTAGAACACCAATTGCAGTCGGTAGCAAATCGTATTTGTGTGGAAAATTCATGTATAAATGTCACTCACCCCCCATCCCCTAGTTCAGATAGTCAGCAAATGTATGATTTAGAGAGTCTGAGGTGTGGGGTAGAGAGCAAACTAGAACGTATGTAGAACAAATTTCAGTGTGCAACAAATCGTATTCACATGGAATATTAAGAGTTAAGGGTCATCTACCCCCGCCCCTGACCTCGAATAGTCGGCAAATGCAGAGTGGTGATGGGCGCAGGTGTGTAGATGAGAGAAGAAATTAGAACGAATGTAGAACAAATTTTAGTGTGCCGCAAATAGTATTCATGTGGGCTTATATCTATTACTTGTTCCTGTCACTCTTTTTGGTGTCTGTAAATAGGGTGGGTGGCGGAACAAATTCTGAAAACTGGGGAACAAATTAGAACAAATTAAGAAATAATGTCTGAGACTCGTCACAATCCCGAATTCGAATGTCAGGGGCTAGCATGTCGCCAGCCCCTCAAACTAAGTTGCTAATTTTTGGGAGGTGGGGGTAAGAACACATTCTAAACATGGCTGAACCAATTAGAACGAATAAAGAACAAATTATTGACAATATTTTTTTTCCTTATATCCACAATGAGGGGGCTGGCGACATGCACCTACTTTATTACAAAACCAGTAGGTATATACGAACAATACTGTCGACGGGGGAAGAAAACAAAAGAGTATATTTAAACGACACATAAATGAAACCATAAACTCCTCAACCACCGACACGAACAAACAGGAAGAACACTATTCTCCTGCAGCGCACCCAAAATTTAGAGTTTAGAGTATTTACGCATACACGAACGAAAATTTGGCTTATACAAACGTATACAAACGATCTACAAACGAATACCTACACAAAGTTTCAGCCCCGTACCTCAAATGGGGCGGGGGTGCACTTTCTGCCCCCTAACGTTTTTTCGATTTAGTGGGGGATAGAGATGTATACAAACAAAAATGTGGGATATACAAACGTAAATAAACGATCTACAAACGAATACACAAAGTTTCAGTTACCTACCACAAATGGGGGATACACTTTCTCTGTACCCCCTCCCCCAACGTTTTGTTAATATAACGGGACGAGGGGATGTATACAAACGAAACTTCGGGAACGTATACGAATCATATGCAAACAAATACAAAAGTTTCAGCACTGTATGTCTTAAATATTGGAAAGTGTAGACCATTTCCTTGTACCCCCCAATGTTTTTTCGATGTAGCGGGGGAGGGGGATGTATACAAACGAAAATTTGGGCTATACAAACGTATACAAACGATATACAAACGAATACAAAAGTTTCAGCCCCGTACCTCAAATGGGGGGTATACCATATTTCGCTGTACCCCCCCCCAACGTTTTTTCAATGTAGCGGGGGAGGGGGATGTATACAAACGAAAATTTGGGCTATACAAACGTATAAAAACGATATACAAACGAATACAAAAGTTTCAGCCCCGTACCTCAAATGGGGGGTATACCATTTCCCTGTACCCCCCCCCAACGTTTTTTCGATATAGCGGGGGAGGGGGGATGTATACAAACGAAAATTTGGGCTATACAAACGTATACAAACGATATACAAACGTATACAAACGATATACAAACGAATACAAAAGTTTCAGCCCCGTACCTCAAATGGGGGGGTACAGCGAAATGCACCTTCATTTCGTTGTCTTCTTCTTCCTGCTGCTGCATCCTGGCGCGTACGTCTGGGAACAGCACCTGTGTCCACTGCGCCACCGTCGTGTTGATCCACCATCGACGGTTCCACTCGTCGATGGTCGCCTGGTGGAGCTGACTTGGCCACTCCCCGAAGGAGGGATCAACGCGCGGGAGATGCCGCCAGTTGTCGACCCTGAACCCACTCTTGACCAAGTACTTAACTGATCTTTCGTGGATCAGCAGGTCCAGGGGGGGCATCGCGTTGATCACGGCCGCCCCTTCCGTGCTGACGCTATGGTACAGCCGGCTGCAGATGATGTCGCTTCGTCGCTTGATCTTATTTATCTTTGCTTGATACCGCAGCTCGTGCACTCGGTGGTAGTACAACGAGCTGCAGTAAAAGTATCTGCTGAAAATGCAGCCGGCGACCATTACACTTCGGGCCTCGTTACTGTACCCGAAGGTACGTTGACACAGTTGCGTCAGCACGGGTAGTATCTTCTCGCATTGTTCACGAATGTATCATAAATGGGGCAGCCAATTTCCCCCGGCATCAAGCATCACGCCGAGGTACTTCAATTCCCTCCTCATGGGAATCATGGCGCCTTTGTATACAACTTCCGTTGGGGTCCCTGCACCTAGGAGGTTCGTCGCCGTGGTTGGGACATCTCGAAACAGGAGCACCTCCGTTTTGGCTGTGTTCAGCTCCAGGCCGGTGTCGGCCAGCAATGCCTCTACGTGTTCTATGGCTTTGGTGATCTTCAGGCTGACCGACGGCCCGGAGCTGCCGCCGACCACCAGCAGTGTGTCGTCTGCGTAACACACTGCTTCTCCCGGTAGTCGGCGGATCACGGAGTTGTTAGTAGGTTCCACAGGGTCGGCCCAAGCACCGAACCCTGTGGACAGCCCCGTTCGAGATGTCGGGCGATCCCTGCATACTGAACCTCCCTAGAGGCAAAATAACTCCGCACGCTACGGTACAGGTACCCGGGCGCACCGGACGCAGCGACCGCTCTCAGGATTCCCGGCCAGGGGGCGTGATCGAATGCCCCCCCCCGATGTCCAGGGACACAGCGGCCGTAAAGTTGTTCTGCGCCCGTGATCTTAAGATGATTCCCATCGCAGTCCGGACAGCATGCTCTGTGCTTTGATGCTTCCTGAATCCGAACTGCCGCGAGTGGATGATGCCTTCTTCTTTAGTGTGCTGGGTCAGTCTGGCATTCAGGACCTTCTCCAGAAGTTTTCCGCAGTTACTCAGTAACGTTATCGGCGTATACCCCTCCGGGGTGCTGCCGTCTTTCTCAGGCTTGGGAATGAAGATTACCTCACCGCCCTGCCACGCCTTTGGGAAGTGCCCGCCGGCGAGACAGGCGGTGAAAAGCCTCGGCAGCAATCGCGGGTGCCATTGGTGTAGCACCTTGAGCGTTTTATAGTTGATCCCGTCGGGGCCAGGCTCCTTGCGGTTCTTTGACTTCTTCAGGAGGGCCCTGACTTCCCCAGCAGTCACCTTGGGGGCCGGACCTTCGCGGATCGCTGAAGCTGGATCGTCGTCACTATTTCCACCTCCAAATGCGGGGAACTTGGTCTCCAACAGCAGTGCGGCGTTCTCAGCAGGGGTACTGCATTGACCGCCGTCTGGTCGTCTTAGCAGAGGGATGCCGTCTCCTCTGGGGTTCTTCAGGGTCTGGTAGGGTCTACCCCAGGCATCCCTCTGACTGCAGAACCTTCTCCAGGCTTCCATCTTTGCTCTGCCATCCTGAGGCGGTATTCTCTCGTGATTTCATCTTTGGCCGCCTTCAGGATGAGCCGGCGCACTGGATCGAGTTCTGCGCTCAGCCGGCGACGCGTCTTCTTCAATATATCCTTTAGTCGGCTGAGCTCGGCGGTCCACCATCGTAGTCCCCTGCTCGGTTTCTGAAATTTTTTGGGTGCTTCCATGCAGCTCTTCAGCTGCTCCGTTAGCTGCCGCACATACTGTTCGATATCATCGGGCCCCGTCACAGCACCGATGGGTTTGATGCGCGATCCGCGGATTGCGGCGCACAGTTTTTCTGGATCGGTTGTGCACTTCTTTTCCTCCAGACTAAAGATCCCCACACGTCGAATGCGATGTACGCGTGGTCTGACGGGGTCTCTGCGTCAAGTACTTCCCTAAGTTAACTTAAGCACAAATGATGTAGTTCGATTCGGCAGGTCAAGAACACTATAGAACACCTCACATTACAGCGCTATCTAGCGCCAAACGGCCGCAACAGGGGATCAAACATGACTGCTCTGAAAAATAATAGAGTGAGCTCCGTGATATCGGTGATTATAGTTCAGGTTTTGTTTTCTTTTCAATGTTATTATTTATTTTTCATTAATAATATATCGACTTCAGAGCATGTATGTGTATTTATTCTTTTTCAGCGCTCGTTTTCTATTGAAAAAGAAGTATAAAAAGTAATCCAAGGAAAAAGGGCCTATAACTTTCCGTCACACTTCTCAATCCATATCTCCGCCTACATTTGACCTCAGCTTTCCATACTTTAGGATTGCATAATGGGACTTCCATCTTCATAATATAATATTAATTATTACCCAAATAATCATTATTAGATTACTAGATATAAACTCAACCTTTCAAACGCTTGTTTCTCAAAACGTCATTTTCGTACTTAGGCCCTTTATCAATGGACGCATTCAATTTATGGCGATCACTGTCCTTTATAACCTAACTAACATGAAATATTGGTAACCCCCCTTGTATAATTTCTGCGTCCGGGCCTGGTTATATCATCCAAGAATTTGGGTATTGCAATAAATATTCGTTACTTTGAATTACGTTCCTATAGGTCAGGTCGTGGCTGTCAGATATTCAAGTAAAGGAAAACTGCATTCATAAAGCGCACTTTTTTTCCCATTTGTATGCGCCGAGTGCTCAGACTGTGTAGTCCATTGCACTATTCCCCAAGTTGCTGTTAAGGATCTGCTCAGTAGCCTCACTTTTATAGCCAAGGTGAGAGTTTTACTGAGCTCTATCCCTTTGACTTCTTACTAGGTGCTAGATATACTGGTGTAAGACTGTGACTTTCCCGTACTTTTTGAATACTTATGAGGCTCTCTATGACTTGATCAAGATTTTTAAAGATACTTCCATACGTGTTTGAGACTCGCTAAAAATTGGTATTATTCTTAGTAACTTTTCCAGACTTGCTAAATACCAGGCCCGTTACTAGAATTCTATGATAGCGGATTTCATGATGTTGACCTTGGAAAGTGATAAAGAAACAAAAGCATTTGCGAGCAAGGCGAGCAGAATATTTTTCAATTTCTTGAAGAATTTCTATGAAAGTTTTTTATTTTGGACCATTGAGGAGAAAGAGATCATTTCTGCCCCTAAAACTGGTGGTGCTAAATACTTGGTTAAGATATTCCACGTCTTAATATAGACTTTTTTAAGACTCTCAAACTCTTTAAAGCTCATTTAAGCCACATTTAGATTCGTCTGGATTACTTCACGATTTTCTGGATCACAAACGGCTTAACTGAAGGGAACCCGTTGAACATTTTTACGTCGGTAAAACAGCGGTACGCGTGAGCGAGTGCCCACGAACTAATACAAAAGCAAATAGTCTATAAATACAGTAAGAATTTTATAGGTGTAATGGAACTCATAGAGGTAAGATGTTGGTATCATCTCCGAAATACCTTCATCATCATAAGAGAGTGCAAAAACTGAAGTGCCAACGAAATACCGACAAGCTGCGTCGGTTAACTGGTTTTATTACACCCATTATACCGACATGTCGTGTAATAAGATTTTCACCTACTTTACCAACATTTTACGGATCAGAACATGAGGGTTTTGTCGGGATCGCCAACTTATCACCGATTCCTTTAGTCCTCGCGTGTAACCGTTTTCTGTGCGCATTCAAATTTGTATTTTTCAGTTATTTGTTGATTCTGTTCCATCACTGTTGTTGATTGCTGCTGTGTTGTATTATTGTGAATTTTTCTAAGTGATACAAATTCAATGAAAATGGATGGTACCAGTACTGATGCAGCATCAAGCAGCAGGAAACGCCAATATTATTTACCCGGCAGAGGTTGTGTTTCGAAAGGCACCTATTATCGCCATCGGAACACTGGATTTTCAAATATGCCTGAGGTAGGTAATGAATTCACATATAGTTTTCCAAATACATAATGACACCTTGATATAATTCATACCTTTATTCATGTATAATAGGTACGTCTATAGGCTAACAACATAAGTTTACACTTATCGAGAAGAACTTTGTTTTGAGCACATAATTTCATTCTGAGCAGCAAACGTATTCTGGGTCTCAGTTTGAAAGGGTACTGGGATCCTCTCAGTATATTCAGGAGTTATAAACGAAAAAGAACGTCCGACTTCCGGACTTCTTGTGCCCCTCGTAACTTATATTCCACATACCTAGTATAGTACTATTTTGTGTCCCAGTCCCAGTTCGTGTTTAGGGAAGTAATAGATGCTCTGAAAAATAAATGAAGTGTTAATCCCTGAAGAAGAGAATTCGGTCCTATATAGTTTAAGGGGGGAAAAAGTAGTAGGCTTTTAAAAAGGAAGTGATTCGGTGAATCTATTGCGAGGAAAAGTGTTATGTTTAGACCCTCTAAAAGAGAAATGAAGTCGTAAACCCACGAGGTGAGAATTAAGTCATATACCTATAACCTGAGAGAAAAATGAAGTTGTAAGCTTCCAAATTCTCTGAAAAGAGATCAAGAGTAGTAGAACTTTTGGAAGAAAAATAGTGGTAACGCTATTTGAGAGAAACGGAGTCGTAAATCTGTCCAGAAAAAATGAAGGGGTAGACCTTCTGACAGGTAAAGGTGGATATTTTGAGACGAATATGCGCTAGTAGAGCTTTTGAGAATGGAAGAAGGGGGTAAACCTATTGGGGAGGAATTAAGTCGATACCTGCTGAGAAAAACAAAGCGGGGAACCATAATGGGACAAATCATAGATCTTTTGAAAATGAAATGAAATGGCAGATCTTCTAGGAGAGAAAATCAAACTACCAGGTGTCTTGAGAGAAACGAAATGGTAGATCTTCTGAGAAGGGAAAGAAACTGAAAATCTTCTGGAAAAGGAATGTAGTGCTGGACCTACACAGCAGAATTTCTGAAGAATGATGTGACAAACTTTGTGGCGGAGAATTGGTGCGAGGGAATGTCTGTGAAATAAATTGTAGAACTTCTGATAAAGAAATGAAGTGGTGAACTTTCGGAAATAGGAAGAAATGATAGGTCTTAATGAGTCAAAAGTGAAGTGAGAAGTTCTGAGGGAGAAAAAAGATAGTGAGTGGGAGGACCATGATGAGGTGGCCGGCCAGGGTAATGTAGGAGGTCGTGATAGGGAGAGAGCTGTGGTTGCAGAGGCCACCTTGGCGTGTGAAGGCAGTCATGGTGGTGGAGGGAGTTCTGATGGGCAGCATTGATGAGGCTAGGGCAGGGGTTTGGTTAGGTAGAAGAGGTCAAGAAGGTATTAGCAAGCCTCCATTGAGGAACAAAGAGGACTGACACAAAGACTGAGTAATAGGTGGAGTGGCGGGGTGCGTAGCGCGAGTTAGGCCGGCACAAGCGAAGTGAATGAGGGCGGTGGTTAGGCCACGAAGCTGCTAGGGGGAGAAGCCCCCTAGTATTTATAAAAAAGGCTTGAAGATAACCTCTATATAATTGAATGTAGGATTTTCATACCAATTTTATGAACAAGGAGACAGGAGTGTTGAGGAAGTAACTATAGGCTTGAGCCAGATCCCTGGCGGATTGTGTTTAATTCTTCTTGCTATTGTTGCTTAGTTTTGAATATCAGAGTAGGTGCATTAATTTTAATTGGGCAAGTGTATTTCGGTGATAGAAGAAATGACAAAAATAATATTGAGACCAGCGGAGGTCCGAGCTGAGAACGCCGATGGCTAAACTACTTTCGGTACTTTGTCAATGCTATTTGACCTTCTTCAAATAAATTTTTGAGTTGTACGCGCTCTTTCCGAGGCTCTGTGCTCATAACAGAGTGGCTTGAGCCACAGAAACACACCCTTGGGCCGCCACTTATTGAGACCAGTGTTGGAAAGTGAACTACGAGATGTAAATAAGTAGATCAGATGTAGGTGTCAAAATAGGGTATAGCAAAGAGATGCCATAAGTGGTGGAAATAATTTCAGACGATTTTTTTATGCGCGACTGAGGTTTTCCTATAGTGAAATTCCAAAACCTGTTCGTCCTCACACTTCCATAATTCGATTTCACTACAAGATCCCCGCGAATGAAAATAAACGGGAATTGAAGAAGAAAACGACGTACATAATTTTATACAAATCTCATTTTTGAATGAAACCGAGACTAATATGTATTTATCTGAACTGATTTCTTCGCAGAGTTTTCATCCTCCATTTTGGAAAGCCACAGAGACGCACTCCACACCATTCACGAGTGGGTGAAGAATACCCACGGAACACGCGTGAGGTACCATAGTAAAAGCAGTAAGAAATCCAGCCCCCCCCCAAAAAAAAAAACCAACTCAAAAGAAAGTTTCAAGAAATCCAGAACTGTCATCAGCAGTACGACAAATGTCAACTGTTCAGGAACAGGAACCGGGGACATCGGGGACATGGCGGCCAGCAGAAAATACAGCTGCAGGGGCTCGAAGAACGCTAAATTACGACCAGTATTAAGTATACCTAGTTATTATAAATAAATATATACACACTAATTAATCGTAACATTCATTTCTCGCATCTGCGTTAGATATCAGTATATTGTATGCGCATACCCATGCGTAGTATGTATGTGGAATCTGAGTGAAAAGTGAGTAAAATGTTGGTAAAATGTCGGTGTAATGTTAGCAACCGCACACTTGTAAAATATCGGTGAAATGTTGGTAAAGACGTATGGGTAAAACAGCGGCAAAATATCAGTGACCCATCTACAACACCGACATTATTGTGGGCACTACATCCGAATCACCGACTTACTACTCCGTGGTATATCGGTAACATCTGCGTATGAGCGGTTCCAAAACGTGCGCACCGCCGAATTTGAACATAGTTTTCATATGTGTAATCACCAGAATACCTACGAGAAACGTTGGCGATGCCAACGTTTTTTAGGCCTTTTGTCGGTGAAATGTTCTACGGGAAGACTGCGCAAAGGTGACAGCAGCCCATCCCCTCTCCAAGCTGAAGTTTAGGGGAGCTCAATCCCTGGAATTATACCACGGTTGGCATTTTACATTTTACGTAAAGTAAATGTAAAATTTATGTAAAATATAAAATCGATGTAAAATGCGGGAAAAAAGGGAAAGTTTATAAATGATGATGATTATGATAGGAAATGAGCATAAAAAATTGAAAAGGAATTATGAAATAAATAACTGAGATGAAATTAATTAAATATCGACGGTAAAGTAAAACAAATAGAGTAGTTTAAGTAAAAATTGCTGATACTACAAAGTTCGATGAGTTTTAATTTGATTTTTTTCAATGAAATTGATAAGATTTATTAACAGTCATTTCTTGTTGATTATTATTCTTTGAAAATTTTCAGTTTTAAGTTTAAATTTTAAAAAGTTCGGCGAAAAATGTTAAAATATTGCTCAATTAAAAAAAAAAATTGTTTTATACTTGTCTTTTGTAATTTACTTTCTATGAAACACTTTATTTTCTTATGAGTTACCTATAGTGAATTTGAGGAGTATAAATTATAAAATTGAATGATAAAGGAGACGACTATTTTTGACTATAGTTCCAGTTTTGTGCAAGTTTTAAAAATTTTAATTGAAAAATGGAACATCAATTTTTTTTGAACTCATTTTGATTCATTTTACATGTAAAATGTAAAGTAAAAAGTTATTTTACATCGACTATTTTAGAAGCAAAATGAGCATGTAAAATGTAAAATGTATTTTACCTGCCAACCCTGAATCATACTTACATAATTTGTATTCTTTGCAGGTACGCGTATTAAGCACCAAGGAAATTCGTTTGTTTCTCTATCTTAATTTTTTCTTTTGCCCCTCTCTCCCTCCCCCCGTAACAAACATACCTTCTGCCACCGCTGTTCCCGATTCTTTCATACCTATTCAAAATTCATCGACACTGATCAAGGCTTTTGCAAGCCAGTAATGATAGTCACTCAAGATAATGAATCAATTAATCTTAAATCACGATCTGCGGATCATTAAAAAAAATAAAAAGTCATGGATTCATGTCAAACAATTATTAGGGGGGAAAATGATACTATGATTCTGTTTGCTCCATGTTTGCAGGGACGTACTGAACAGTCTTTTCTGGAGGGGCAAAAGTTGTTAAATTCCCAACTGACTCACGTCAAATTCCAGAGTGTCAAAATTTGTTTATATTGACTGAAAAAAAAAAACCTTTTGACTTGTTAGATTTTCCCAACTTTTGCTCCATCTACTAAAATTTCCCAACTCCGGCGGATGCTTGGGGGCAAGATTCCCCCTTGTCCCCCCTTATTTTCGTCCCTGGATGTTTGTGGTGTTTGTGATCTTTGATGATTGTAGAATTCACAACGAAGGATCACGATAGTTCAGAGATCATAATTTTGGATATTTTTTGACCTTTTTGATCTGTACGACCTTCTGATCTTTATGGCCCGATCTTCATGACCTTTTTGATCTAAACATCATATGATTTACTTCATCCGGACAGGCTGATTCTGAGATTCACTGAGATTTTCTTATTAGTCAGATTATTTGAAGTATTTTTCATTAAAATTTTCCTTTTAGGGAGGGGCTGTTACCTCCATTACCCTTTCCTGGTTCCTTTGCCTGACAACAGAAATAGTAATGAGCATATGGAAAACGTAAAAGTGAAAAGAAAAGTTGAAGAATTGGCGAATAGTTATTTTCACGAGTCTGTCTTGGCGGGAAAAAATATCATGGTAAGTCTCAGAAAATTTTCTGACTTTCTACCTTAATTTTGTTGTTTCTCGTATTTATATTTTTCCTTTCCATTACCCAGGGGCGAAACTATAGGGGGTGTGGGGGGTTGAACCCCCAATAATTTGGCAGTCGGCAAATTTTAAGAATTTGACTCCCCCCCTCCAATACTTTGACAGTCGGCAAATTTTGAAACTGTTCATTTGAGTTTTATTTTTTATGCATGTCTGTTTGTTTATTTATTTTCTTTTTCAATTAAAAAATATTTCTATCAAAAAAGTGGCAAATTTTTAATTTTTTAAACATTTTGTCGGCGAATTTTTAGTTTTCAAAAAATATTTGGCAGCAAATTTTTCTTCTCCACCTTTCCAAATTGAAAGTCAAATTTCGTTTCTGAAAATGGAGTACCCTGGACCCCTTTGAGAGACTAGTCAGTCAAAAGCAGAAGATTTCAAGCTGAGTATCGATCGTTCTTTGAAAGGTTGAAACAAAGCTGAAATGTGGAAGACATTTCGAAAATCTGAAAGTTGGTAGCAAACGTTGAATTTTGAATTTCAATCATTATTCTGTACTTACTAGATTCTCTGTTTGAGCTAGAGCCTGAAATTTTAAAAAGTTGAACATTTTATCAAAATCTAAAAGTTGAAATGAACAAGATTTTCCAATATCATAAGCTGAATCCGATAGCAAATGTTTTATTGTTTAATTTCCGGTCTTTGGTCCTGGTGAATATTCGGGCCGTACATCTGAGATTCAAAAATCTTGCTACATGTGTCAAAAGCTTCACCTTTTGGACGCTAATAAGAGTAGTCAATACTAGCCCTGTACGGCCCGAATAGGAGGGAAATTTAGTCTGGAACAAAAGTCAAACCTCCATGTATTTTTCCCTTGAGAACGAAAAGGAACTTCTGGCACGGATTCCCCTAATCCGATCAACAGGAAACTTTGTAGTTTTTTTAATTTTTTTTTTTGATTTGATTTGTTTTTATTGAAATCAATTTAGGAGAAGAATTAGAGGGTATTCAGAAAAAAATATCACCAAGAATAAACAACGGCCACCTCAATGTGTAAAGGAAGTTGTCTGTTTCTGTCAAGTATTCCTAACATCCTTCCACCTTACCCTCTCATAATAGGGTATGCTCATGTGCGCAAATGTGAGTGCTTGGGGGATAAGGTTCCAATCTGCATGTGCAGGGACGAAACTATGGGAGGAGGGGGGTGAAACACCCCCAGCAAATTTTAAAACTGTTTATTCGAATTTTTCATTTTCTAAGAACGTTTGTTCGTTTATTTATTTTTATTTTTTCAATTAAAAAAGTATGTTGATTGAAAAATCGGCGATACTACTTTTCAAATTTTTAGAAAATTTTGTCGGCAAATTTTTAGTTAAAAGAAAATATTTGTTGGCAAATTTTCCTTCTCCACCCCTCAACTGAAAGTAAACTTTCGCCTCTGCCATTACCACTCAGTAGGTGAGCGAAAGATAATTTTTGTTACATTCAGTAATTTTATTTTTTAAGGAATTTTAGAATTTTTGGGTCAAAAAATATTCTATCCTCTGTAGACCCGCTATAAATTTTGTGAAAACTGAGGATTTGATGTAGGCAGATAATGAATACGGACGCTTTTTTAATCAGTGAAAACTATTCGAGGTATGTTGGGGAGGGGTTACAAAAAGCGAGACATCAATTGTGAGCTCTTGGGAAACAGTCGCTCTTGCCTCCCTAGGGCTACCGTGCCAAATCACGTTCTTAGTATTATGTACCTTAATTTATACTTAGGTTGTTCTCTACTAATACCTGTTGAAGGGTTCATTAAAAAAAACAACCATTGTCAGTTCTGAAATTTCGACTTTCCTGACAGATAACACTGTAAGTTCTCTCCAGCAAGCAGATGTTGCTTTGTTCAAATAAATAGAGCTCTTTTCCAAAGTGGCCTGAGTCAAAAAAGTAATTTTTCAAAATATGATAAAACTATTTTCCTCTTCACTCTCGGCTGCGTTTTATTTGGCAAAATATAGAAAATGTTCTTGAGTGGTATATGTTACTAATTCTAGGGACGTACCGATAGGAGGGAGGGGGGGGGGTCAAAAGGGGCAACTCCCCCATAGGAATTTTTTTATTCAGCAGTAGGAAAAATTTACCATTTTAGTCAGGCGGAGTTGGAAAAATACAAAAAGTCAAAAGGTTTTTTTTTTTTTTGATTTGATAATTGGGAACTGAGCTAACAAATTGGAAACATCCAATAACGTTTTTTTTTTCTTCAAATGATTCTTCGATACTTGGGAATTTTGAGTTGAGTCAGTTGGGACTTTCACAATCTTTGCCCCTCCACCTCCCCCCAGGAAAAACTCTGCGGTACATCCCTGACTAATTCATAAAAATTACTTGTGAAAAATTGGTATTTCGAAAGCTACAAGGTATTAAAATTGGAAACGCCTTGACGTAGGCCACTTCGGAAGAGTAAAATGTGTCGCGAACGTAGGTTTCTAACTGATATAACGTGCGATTTTTCTTCATAATAAGTTGTATGTACTATGTTGCATATTATTGTCGAAAACTATTTCGACTTTTTCTTCTTACCCTTTGTACTGTTGAAAGAATTAACGTCCTTTTTATTGTATTCATTGAAAAATTGAAATTTTTGGCGTTACTACAATACAGCAAGTAATCACAAATCAGTTTCACATATTTTGGCATTATGTTCCTCTGGAAGACTTCCGAGTGAGGCTCCTTTGAAAACCAACTACTTTTTCAATCGCTAATTGGTAACGCTGGAATGAAAGAATAGGAATCTAGGGTAACCTAACTTGTATAGCTTTTGTTTTGTACCACAAGATGGCGCATCAAACTCACTTTTGACGAAAACTGACTCAGGCCATGTTGGGGAACAGCTCTTCAAATGCACTATTATGCTGGAGCATAATAGCTGTGGATACAGCGCTATCTGTCTACAAAGTCGGAATTTCAAAACTGACCAGAAGCGCAAATACGGCTCAGAATTGGGGGGGGGGCTTAAGCTCCATTATTATGAAGCAACACACCACCCTCGCATAATTTTCTTTGGTAATTTTTCAGTTTGGCGGGGGGGGGGGGGGCTATTTAGAAGTTGGGGGGGGGCTAAGCCCACCCAAGCCCCACTTATTTGCGCCTATGAAACTGACTGTGGTTACTTTTTAAATGAACCCTTCTAATATTCATAAAAGTAAGGTATGCAAACTTACAATTCTCAGCAGACGTGCAGACGTGCATATCCGCTCGGCACTGATGCGATGCCCGAAAGGGTAGTTTCCGGTGCTGGGGGTGCGGTGTCATAGGGGCCACTTTGGCATGCGTGCATCGCCATACGTCCTACCACACCAGACGTGCAGCCATTAAGGGGACAGAGAGTAAAATACTCTGTAACTCTTTTATATTTATATGTTTTCTGACAACACAATTTTACTTTTTTTTTCAATATTGGGAATAGTATTTCATCATGCTATTTTTGCGGATCTGTTATTTGGAATTCACGCCATGATTCTAAGACATCCATTCGGGAGTAACCAGGCAACAAAATTAAAGAAGAGACTTTTAAAAATTATTTTTACTACATACGTCTTTCTTGGCAGGTGATTCTTCTCCTTGAAATTTTGATCTCTACATAGATGGGCTAGCTTAGCTACAAGTATTATTTTCATTCACTGGTATATTGCGAATTATTGAATCATCTATTGAAGTATTACTTGAGTTATACTTTAAAAGTAATTCCCCCTACTCAGTGGCGTAGCCAGAGAGGTGTGAAGCCCCTTTTGTGGCGTAGTCAAATAGGATTTTTCTAATCTAAGCACCGTCTCTAACACCCCTCCTTTCGGTCAAGGCCAGAACCCCCTCGAACCTTGGGTTGGCTACGCTGCTGCCTCTGTATTTTACACCAGATTGTGAAATATTGCATCGTTCTATTATGTGTACCTAAATAGAAAGAAAAATTTCCTAAAACAATATTGCTATACTTCGGTGACTCCGTTATCAGTTCTGTAGATTGTAGTTTTCATATCAATTCATAATGCAAATAAGAACAAAGATCACTATGGTAGTGTTTCTCGTGTCATTTTCTCTTTTAATAATTTTGTAGTTTTTTTTTTTTTTTTTTAATAACCAAAATGCCATTGCAGAATTGATAATTATTGCGATTAGTTACCTTTTATCAATCAGATTATGGTTACACCCGTGTGTTCCAATGGATGTCCTCAAAAACGGACTCGCATCTGAAAGTTTCCTAACATATCAAGAATCAGTCAGCAGGGTACTTCAGGTTAGTTAAAATCATTTGGTAATATGAAAAAATCTCGCATTATTCAGTATGACTTTTATTTTCTGATGAACTTAAGATTGAACGTAGCTAACATTTAATATCAGTAACATCTAAATTTTCAATCGAATACATTTTTATTTATTTAGTAAGATTCAATAACTTAATTATTCAATTGAAAATTTGGATGTAATGTTATTTCATGTTCTACATCTGAATCTCAAGCTTATCAGAATAAAAATCTTATTAATTTTTTAAAAGACTAAGTACCGTTATCCGTATTTAGGTGTGTGCGAGTAGATTTTATTTTCCACAGTGTGCTTTTAATCAACTTCTTTTTCCTGTTCAGTTTCTTTCATTTTCGCGGTGCCTGTACCAACATATTACCTATTCACAAGATGGAGGAAAAACCGCTCATAGGTTCCACGAGAACAAAATGGTGGAATTTGCTGTCTGTAGAACCGACGATGCTGATTTGCGCCTTAACTGGAGTACTATCCGACACTTTATTTCAAAATCTGATGTTGGTTAGAACATGTGTACAAATGAATGCTGGTAGGTTAGTTTATCTATCTACTTTTTTAGATACTTATCTTTGAAGAAGGAATTTGAAAATATTTCTTCTCGCAGATGGATCTTGCAGCACGGAAATGGACAGCCAAATATCCGTCTCTCAGCTGAATACATTGAAGTTATTCTGCAGACTCCTCTTGGGCGTGCTAGTTACATCTTATGTCGGTTCGTTGGTAGACCGAAATGTAAAATATATCCGTTGGTGCATTTATCTTCCCGCAGTCGGTCAGTTCTTATGCGACATTCTGAATTTTTCGAACGTGGTTTTCCTGAAATGGAGTCCTGTTGGCATGACGATTTACTCTTTCCTAATACTGGGTTTGAGTGGAGCTCCGATGACTATGATGATGATGAATACCGCGTATATTTCGCACACGACGACGAAACAGGAACGTACGGTCCGACTTGGCTATGTAATGATCTCATTTTCACTCGGTAATGGAATTGGCTACCTCAGCAGTGGCTTTGTTGTCGAGTATTTAGGATATCAAAATGGATTCGAAGCCTGCTTAGGCCTCCAAGGCTTTGCTATTATTTTAGGTCAGTACAAGAATATGTGTTGTAAGTTCGAGAATTACCTAATTGGTAGATACTAATTAATCTTAAAATTCATGATTAACTGTGGAACATTAATCTGTTTGCAGGAACAATCCTGATTAAAGATATAGACAGCAGCACATTATGTGACGAAAAGCCACTCCGTGGCGGTCTGATCAGTTCGATAATAGAAGGTTTAAAAATCCTGAGGAAAGAAAGAGCGTACAATAAACGGTTGATGCTTTATTTGCTGGTAATTGCCTTCATTTTGGTGCACTGTTATCCTTATGGTAAGATAAATAGGCTAATTTAATTTATTTTTATTTATTTTTTGCTTGTTAGAATTTGGGCGACATCTGGTAAATCCACCTCTATTTTACCTAGCAAATCGTTACCCCTTTCCCCACCAAAAAATTTTCCATTTACACTCTTGATTTGAAACCTTGTGATAAATATATAAGATTTTGGCATGTTTCTCTGGACAGGTTGACAAAAATTCGAGTAGCTTAGCCACTAATTAGAAAGCGGGAGCCACATTTTTAAATTGGTTTTGCGAATCAGCACATCTATCAGAGTGTTTAAGCTGAAATTCTCATAATAAAGTGAAAGAACATTTTTGATTTCAAATTCCAGTTCAAATAATGTACTTATACAATTGACTATTATTTTTTAAATAACAAAAAACCTAGAATTAATACCTACAAAGATTTAATGGTGACATCAACGAGCCTTGATATCAAATACCTGATGTGTGAGGTCTTGATGGGTACAAATTGAAAAATGACTATATAGGGACTTAGAATGTCTTTCCAACCATTTTGTGGAAATTGCGGGTGAAAATCGTGGATGATTATGGTTTACAGGACAAATTTGAACATATGAATAGGTTACATATATTTTTCATCAACTACCATAACCATCAGAAAACTCAATGTCTGAACTAAAGAGTGCGTCAGTGCTCATGTCTATAATACTCGTCATATGACCAGCTTACCTGAAAATGACTAGAGATTATGCTTATGTAACTTCTTATAAAACACTGCAATCTTTTGCAGATTGGAATTTTGCAACTTATTGAAAAGTTGATACCCGTGAAACTCATGCGTATAAAGAAATGTCTACTGAAATGTCAGTATTGAAATCCAGGACATTTTTAATACACCTTGTCGTGTGCAGTGCACATATAAGTGTCGATACTCTATGTCAACTGTGTAGACTGTATAGTACCTCCCGATTAACAATTTGGTGAGCGCTCACGCAACATGTCACAAACCACTTCCGTTTTGAGACTTTTGGCCGATCATATTTCTTTGTGTGCTCACCATCCAATCATTTTAAGATAGCGTATGTGAAGTGATCGCTCACCAGTAGTGTGATTACTGAGTGATATTCACAAAAGCGCTTATATTCGGCTTCATTGTTAATCGGGCTGTACATTTTCGTAGACAAAATGATGAACAAAAGTGTTAAGTGGATGTATATTGCAGTTGACATTTTAGTCAACAAGTATCTGCATGTAATATCAACATGACGAAAACAATAGTAGTATATGATATAAGTTGACACACGTTCAGTTGACATAGACAAATTTTCTTATCGTTGACATTTCAGTTGACATTATGGTCGACAGGTATCAATGTTACTCATTAACATTGCAGAGTCAGTGTGTACAAAAGTAGACCCAGTTGTAGAGTCGACATTTGTATTGACATGCCTACTTGACAAATGCCTGGTTGAGGCTGAATAATTTTTGTATAAAGTCAAATTATCGTAAGTCATAATTTGTATATTGTTGGGTTTAGTACGATGTGTTCCAAAGTATTTGGACAAAAGTTAAAAAAAAGTGGAAAAAAATGATGTCGATACAAATGTTGATACTTCTATCAACATCAACAGTGTTTCACGGGTAATGTTTGAAGCGAGTAACACACATTGGAAAACCTGGAACAACCGAATGCATTTATTATGTTTTAGGTGAATTGTCAGTCATGTATTTATTCCTGAAACACCAGTTCAATTGGAGTGCAGTAGATTTTGGAGTGTATATGTGCTTTAGTATGGCGGTTGAATCTTTAGGTTGGTGTTATATGATAATCAAATATGATAATAATAATTTACAAAACAAAAGCAAAAAAAAATGGGAAAAAAAACCGGAAATGTGGTTGTATGATTTGTTTGTTGCGTTTCTGATGCATATCCATCTCTGATGCTCAAACGAAGTATCTAAGCTGTCATTATCATTTGAATTGTAACTTTTACAACTACAGAGTATCTACCAATTTTTGTTCGCATATCTATCCGTAGCAATATGATTCAGAACACTCATTTTTCACAGGTACTTTATTTTGCACTGAAATACTGAAACGTAGACTGGGACTGCGTGATGCTTCCGTTGGTATTCTCGGCGGTGTGTTTGAAGTAACTGTATCTCTACTATGGTTAACAGTCGTGCAATCATGGCAAATCTATGTGGGTTAGTGATGAATAAATTATGAATACTTGGTTTGTTTTGGCAAGTTAATTACACTATCGGTACTCACTACTTTTTTTGCGTCATGGAGATTTTATTCCAGGCAACCCAAAAGAAATAAATACCTACGTTAAAAAATTCTTACTTGAGAATATAATGGAACAGTAAGTAGTTACCGTCATAGACTATAGAATCACTCTGTTACTTGTTACTGTATGTTATGCAGCTTGCAGCTTGCATATAATAGACACACTAAATCTATGACGTAGGTATTAAAATCTAGCCGCAAAAATACCTACTATACCTACTCATTTTAAAATTGATCTGATCTTATGAGTATAGTAGACGCCTAGATTTTTTTCATTGCCAGATCTATAGTTTAGGGATGAAATGGGGGAGGGGGCAGAAAAATATGCATTGCTCCCTGAGCTGCGGCGCAAAAACGCACCGCGAAGAGCTGTTTCTTCGCTTGTTTACTGAAATTTGAAGGTTGAAATTATTATCTTGCCTCTCCTGAACCCTGAGTTGTCCTCTGCAGGAAAAGTGGTTACGCTGCGGGGCTGTCGCTGTATAATTGTTGCTCCTGTTTTCTCGAAGAGACACCTAATGATGAGGGGTCGGTACTAAAATTCGATGTCTGTGTTTCAGTGACATGTTTTGGTTTATTTGAGAAAGCCATACTATCAGCAGTACTGTCATTAGCATCAAAATGCGTCGATCCTGAGGAATATGGTATTTAATCGTCCAATTAATTTTTCGCGTGAATTTTAAAGTAGTGCGTACTCAATAATGATAAATACTTATTTCTCTTTTTTAGGTAGATTAACTTCAGTATTTGGAATATCAAATTTCATGGTTCCTGTCATGATTTTGGTGTACAATGCTGTGTACGAAGTGGCTATAGCCACGTATCCTAGCGCAATATTTTTAGTTAGTGCTACCTTGAGTGCGCCTCTTATCTTCCTATTCGGGTATATCATTTTCAATTACGTATTCATTCCCGAACATCGGAAATTATACGTGTAGATTTATCATATCTATTGAACTAGTGATCTCATTAATAGTGTAGGATTAATGAACACTGAAAGTGCCAAATTATATGATATCATTGATCATAGTTCATGGGGAAAAAAAAACCATTGCGATTAATGGCATTTGCTTTATCAGCAGTTTCAATTTAACCCTCCTATTTAAAAAAAAAGATTCCATGTTTTGCCTAGATAACTATAATACATATACCAACATATCTGAACTTGTGAGAGATTCTTATATTTTTTATGATACTGATAGATAATTCTTCATAGATTCCGTTATTTCTAAACCTCTTAAAGCAGACTTATTGATCTTTATAAACGACGTTACTGAATTTCACTTTCAGTACGTACAGTTTATTTGCACAATAACATCCGACACAAACTGATCAATAAGAAAGCAGACAGCATTCCACGATAAGTACTACCCGATCACATAAGTTATACGCTCAGTGGCGTAGCTAGGGGTTTCCCAAAGGGGGGGCACAGTCAGGTTTTCAAGGGAGAAAAAGTCGAAAATTGAGGTATTTCTTAAAAATCACCGATATAAGAGGACTATGTAAAAATATTGGGGAGGGGCACGTGCCCCCTCGTGCTCCCCCCCCCCCGACGCTACGCCACTGTATACGCTGTAAGAACCTTTAGTGGTATGACATAATTGAAAATGACCTACCAGGTGAAAATGTTCTTGTGCAAATAAACTACTGGAAGTGAATTCTGGAACTTAATTAATTTACAATATTGGAAAAGAGTAACTCGCACTTGAAGACAACGAAATTAACTGATTAATTGAGTTTCATATTGTATGAGTATCTTCCTTCCTGCGTGCTTAATTCTTGTTCTTTTCTCATTTTGTTTCAGTATTTTACTTCACTTGACTAGAAAAATGCCAATAGTAGATGACACCAGCCCAATACGGTGATATTGTATGAACGAGAAAAGGACGTGGTGATGTTTCGATAATCAGATTTCTAAACAGGAGGAAGTAGGTATAAATGATTAATTTATATGCACTTTCAAATTTCTCGAATAAAATGTTTCCAGAATTATGAAGTATTATAAATATTTTTTAGCTTATGGAGCTGAAAGGTACATACAAAGCTTATGTGCTAGGGAAACAGAAATGTAAACAAATTTTCATTTTGCTCGTGGGGATCAACACATTCTTCATTCTAGTTCTAGTATCTTATCTAGAGGGCAGACTAGGTTGAAAGGGTGAGGACAGATGTCTTTTAGGCCATGTTTATGACCGATTGGACTTCGCATTGTTTATACTTGCAAGACTTTTATCTTTTTTAGCTCAATAGCATATTTTTATAATATGTTTCGTGAGTTGACCGGAATAATAAATCTCTGATAAAAACATATTATTTTTTTATTTTATTTATTAAATGTACTTAATTTAAAATTTGTATTATCATATAGTTTTTAGAACACTGTTTTGTTGTATTTATAACTTTTAATTTAAATATTGAAGGAGTCTTTTTTCCCAAATCAACAATAAATATAATATTATCTTTTCTTCCTCCTTTTGCTGTTGCTCGTATTACTTAATTACAATTGAGGATAAAATCGTCAATTGCGTTTCAGTTCTCAGTTTGGGAAAATGACCCATAATCGAGTTGTTGGCTAGTTTCAAAAGGGAGGTCTAGAGATAATTTCGCTACAAAACAATGAATAATATGAAACATCGAAATATTTCAATATAGAAATGTAGAAAAGAGTTGATGCCTGGCCCTTGACGACCTGATTTCGGGTCCAAATGTTTACTGAAGTCAAGACATAAGGCTCAAAAAACTGTGATCCATAATTAGTGATTTACCTTACCTAAGATAAAAGTAATTATTTTTACTCTTTTTCTGTCAATCGATGCTATTAATATTGAATAATATTGTTAAACAAAATGTACGAGAACATTCAGAAAGCAAACTTTTCGTTTTTATCTGTAAACTAGAGAACAGCTAGTGCGCGAAATAAATAAATAATTTTGAGGAAACTAATAAACTAATTTTCTTTTTCTCTTATTATTTCTCTCTATCTTTTCTTTCTGTTTTTCTCTGTTTCATTTTCTGTTGAATCATTTTAAGAATATATAATTTTTTTTTTTTAAATATTATTTATTTATTTAACTTTTTTTTTCTTTCTTTTCTTTGCTTTTCTGAAAAAGTACTGATGGTAAGTGAAAGTAAATAAAATACTTTTCCCTATTTTTGAACTCAATCAAAATGTAGGATAAAATTGAGAAAGGACTTCATTTATTTACATATTGTCTACTCATGGATTGGCTGGTACCAGTCGAATGTTGATATTATGTTTTCCTCGCTGTTCGCTCTCAGTTGCTGACTCGGAGAAATCAATTCGAACCAATTTTTTTTTTTTTTTTTTTTTTCTGACTGTGGATAAGTAAAAAATTATAAAGCCTATATACTCAGTAAAAATGTATTTCTTTGTCTCTGTGAGATGCCTTTCTCCATACCATACTTCTAATATTTTAATGTTCTTAATGTGATTAGAAAGCGGCGTACTCTATAGAAATAACGTTTTTAATTTTTTTTTTTTTTAAATCAAGATTTTAGGAAATAAAAATTCCTATAAGAAAATAACATGTCAAGAAAATTTCACAGATGACTCAGCAATCTTCTGGAATTTGGAATCGAGAAGTCTTGTTTAATAATTTTATCTGGCAACGGGAAATAGAAATTCTTGGCTGGAAATGGTTGGAATCTTGATATATATCAGGGAGTGGAACCTATTTTTTTTTTTCAGTAAACATGCAAGGAAACATACCGTGTGCAATTTGATCTTTTGATCAGATCTCCCTACTCAGCCAATAGTGGTGCTGTATGCTATAGGCTTCACATTCCCTACGCTTGTCATCGAACAAAGCACTTAACATAGTCTACCATTTACTGTATGCTTATTGTGATGAAAATTTAAATGATAGACTATTCTAACTGCTTTCTGAGCTAATGATCGAAGGACTGATATCTCATGGTCTGTGTCCAGACCTTCGCAGATCTTCAGCACGGAGCAATGCTCACGGTACTCCTGCTGCCAGGGATTCAAAGTTTAAGCCATTAACGACTTAATTTTAAGTTTAAGTTGTTATTTCAGCGTTTTCATATCAGCCATTAAGTCAGTGATTTGTTTGGTTTTTTTATTACTACTTCAGCCAATAGCTAATCATTGCTGATAATCTATTGGTTTTTAAAAAAAAAAAAAAGCACAAAACATTACAGTACTTCTTGCCAAAATGAACAATCAGGAGAACTGAGTTATTGTTATTACTATCTACTGTCTGTTCACGATAAGAAGTATAATCTTTTTGCCTGCCAAAAAACATAAACTATTTTTATTTGAAGAAAAAGTAAGTGTGATTAAAATTAAGTGAAAAAATGAACAAAAATGATACGGTATGTCACACGAAATTAAGTCAATGGGATTGGCTTAAGTAGTCGTTCCAATGGAAAAAATCATTGGCTCAAGTCAGCTTAAGGAAATCGATTGAATAAAAAGTTTAAGCTAAGTTTTAAGCCGAAAATGATTGGCTTTGAATCCCTGCCTGCTGCGTATCGACTATCAAGCTTGTAACATAAGTTCCGGTTGGGAAAAAATTTTTAAGATTTTTTTTTGTAAGTTTCTGTATAAAATTGTATGTTGGTTTTTTTATAGGGTTGTTGCGTAGTCGTGTAAACATATGTTCCAACGCTTGTTCCTCACAGAACGACGTACATTCAGCCACAAGTAACTTACAGAACTTACAGAACCTCTGAAGGTACTCTGTAGTTCTGTAAGGTGCAGAAATTTACAGATACATCAGAAAGTGTGGCTGCTCGAACACTTCTTGTGTAATTACAGAAAGTGCAGAAATGTTGCCCGAACGCGATTTCTGTACATTTTGTAACTATGTACTTTCTGCACGCTACCTGAACAGAGCTATAAAGTAAAACAATTTAGCACTAATTACAAAAAAAAAAAAAAAAAAAAAACTGAACCGAAGTATGACTAAGAATAAAGAATAATCCAGTTTTTTGAGTGATATTTGCTGGTATGAATAATTTGAGTGAAGGTATAGATGAACGAAGCACATGTGTACGAATAAACCTATTTCCATCTCTTGCAGAATTTTGAATTATTCGAAGCAGAGAATTACATTTCTGAGTGATTAGGAATGCCGATCTATTTCATGTTTAAAAAAAGGCAAAGGATATATACCTACAGAAGAACGGCAAGATACCAAAAGAAAAATTGTTCGTACGTGCAGAAGGCAGTTCTATATGTTGGAAGGAAGGACACCGAAAGCATAATTTTTTTAATAATCGGTGAATATAATATATAACAATAGATTTAAAAAAAAAAAAAAAAAAAGTCCTAAATCGAATTTTTTTGTGTTACCAGAAAAAAACTTTATGAAAGTCAACGTCTGCTGTATGAAGAAGAGCCCTGAAAACTTTAAAGAAGAAAGCCAGTTCCATTTGTTTCACGACATTTATCACACGAAAAAATGTCAACAGACACAGAATTTATTTCTACATTCCTGTATGGTGAAGACCACTCGTACGTACCTTGCAGATGTAGAAAACGAAGCCAAAAGACCCAATCAGTGGTTATGAATTTATGCCCTTATCCTAGTATTTTATCAACTCCAAGATCTCAAATCGCAAGATATAACACATATAGTGTTCATGAATAGGGCAAACCAGCTACCTTGGACTCCGAGATCTCAGGTCCTTATGACGTCATCATCATCTCATTAGATCCGTTCACTGAGAATTTTCCCAAAATCATAGGCGGCGGCCGCGTGGCTGCACGGTGTCTTCGGGAAGAAACAAAAAAACCGCTGCGGGTTGCCTACCCTGCCCCTTAATTGCTCATTTTTCTTCAGGGGTAGCCTACCTTTGGAAGTGGTTCATGGTGGAGGAGGGCCGCCACCGCCATCAGCGCCTCCGGAAAAAAACCACTGCGGGTTGCCTACCCTGCCCATTAATTGCTTATTTCTTCAGGGGTTGCCTACTCTTGGGAGGGTGTTCACGGTGGAGGAGGGAGCTTAGTAAAATACGCCACCGCCTCCAGGTGAAAAAACCCACCGCGGGTTGCCTACCCTGCTCCTTAATTGCTCATTTCTCCAGGGGTAGCCTACCTTCGGGAGGATTTGCCGCCTGTGGATTGCCTACCTTGCCCCACTTATTGTTCATTTCTCGAAGGTTAGCCTACTCCTTAGTAGGTGGTTCATGGTGGAGGCAGCTCCAGAATGGAGAGGTGATCCATGGGGTGCGTGGCCTCAGGAGGGAGATAAAGGGCCAGGGTGATGGGGTAATGGTGAGTAAGAGGTCCTGGTGGAGGAGGAAATCCTGGGTGAAAGAGGGCCCGGGGAGGGAAATGAAAGCTGTGGTGTGGGGTGTGGGAGGGGTCGGTGGCGGGGGTCTGAAGAGAAAGGGTGGTCATGGTGGTGGGAGCTCTTGAGTGGAGGACTAGTGGATCTTCGAGGGAGTTGGGACGAGGAGGCCACAGAGAACAAGCAATATAAGGGGAAGGCTGTAGCGAGGGATTAAGGCCGCAATTTGAGTGGGTGTAGTGATGGGTGAAGAGGTCTTGGTGGGGGCGTGGTACGTGAACAGAAATAAAGGCCATAGTGGTGTGAGGGTGGTCGGGGGACGTAGTCCTAATGGGGGAGGGCACTCGAGGCGGAAGAGGGTGATAGGGGGAGACTATGTGGAGGACTGGGTGATGATCGGAGGGATGAACGGTGGGTGCCATGTGGGGGAGAAGCTGTGGACGGAGAAAGTCATGGAGCGAGGGAGAGGGTAATGTGAAGAGATTAAAGCCCAGGTAGTGGAGGTCGGTTGTGGTGGTCGATGATTGTAGAGGTGAGGAGAAAGTCTAAGGGAGAGGAAAGGGTTCGCAGGGGAGGGGGATACTGCGGAGGTAAAAGACCATGGGGTAGGCATTGAAGCATCTGGTAGATTATGGCCGTTGTTGTGGGGGAGGTGTTCGTGTCTGAGGAGGGCTGCGACTGTTGAAGTGTGGCCGTGGAGGCGGAAAGCGACCGTGGTGAACGAGAGGGTCGCGGTGGAGGAGGAGGTTCGTGATGAAGAAAAGATGGAAGGGGGTTCATGGTGGAAGATTGACACAATTGACACAAAAGTAGCCCAAAGCAAACCTCAATTTAGGAACAAAAGTTTGAGACCAAACATTGAGGACTGTGGTGGTCGGACGAGGTTCGAAGCACCGAGCAAGGCCGGCACGAGCGAAACGAGTGACGGTGGGGGGCTGGGCCGCAAAGCCCACAAGTTCGTTCCTAATATGTACTTCATGCCTGTAGACGGTTCACACAGGCGGTTTCCATGCTGACATATTTATTTAAACCGCTTGATTTTCGGATAATGTAAAGATAATAAAGATTAGACTCCTTACCTCACCTGAGATAATAACAATTTATGTGCATATGGTGGTCATGTGAACTCACTTTTGTTGATATTCTTGTCAGAATAATCGTTGTAAGGATTTGAAGGTGCCGACGTTTTACAGCTGTCGAGAGTAGGTACTTCATTGCTCGTGTAACAACTGCACGTGTATTGAAAGTCAAAAATATCTATCGATATTCCGTATATTGCAGAAGTGTGCTAACATAGGTATCCGTAGTCTTGTGATCGCAGAATTATCTAATTTCCTTATTTGTCACCGGTCTACAGCTTAGTGTAGTTGAAACGCGAACTAAATGACATACTCGGCACCGCGAATTCGATTACGTACTCGGCAATGTAAGATAACTTTCCAAGTTTATAGACGTGATTTATTATTTAATTAATTGTGCTAAGATGGGCCAGATGAAATTTTTCTCGTACTGGAAGCTCATATCCGTTGAACCGGTGCTGTTTCTCACTATCCTATCTCATAATGTGACAGAGTTCCTCAACACCAATCTATACCTGCAGAAGGCATGCCGCATTAATGCTACTGTAGAGCCATCGCTGGATACTCCGTGCGACAGTGAGAAGCGAGGTGTCCTCTTTGTGTCTTCTGTGTATTCGACCTTCCAGTTTGCATCGCTTATGCTGACAATGCTGTTCACCCTTTTTGCGACGATGTACAGTGACATAGCTGGAAAAAAACGCAAACGTTTCGTCATGTTGCCTATTTTTGGCATGTTACTGCAGAACGTGTCTGCGTGTCTGCAAGCTTACTTTTGGCAATGGCCGCCGCTTATCGGCGTTATACTCGACGTCATTTTACTCAATATGGCTGGAGGCTTCATGTGCGCCATTTCATTCGCCAAAATTTATATTTGCGACGTATCTGACCGCGAAAATCGTGTCTTTAGAATGACGATTCTAACAGCCGTAAGAACGATTTCATACCCCCTGAGCAAAGGAATGGCTGGATACTTGATGCACGCTCTAGGGTTTTTCTATAGTTACATAGTATGTGCAATACTATTACTGGTGGCCTTGATCCTTGCTTTAATATTGGTCGAGGATTTATCGCAACCTGCGGATTATGGAATAAGAGACATGTTTAGCTTGAAACAAATCATTGAGTCGTTTAAAATCATTTTATGGACTGCGAAATCAGTGAGACATAGAATTACAGTACTCCTGCTGCTGTTCATCGGAGCTCTGGTATATGTATCTTTTTCAGGTTCGTTGATAATATTTTCACTTCATAAAAATAGAAAATATTTTCTCATGCATCAAAGATTCTAGCAAGGATAATAAATGAAAGATTATAAAAGAGAATGGAAGGGAGGAAGAAGATCAGTTTGGATTCAGAAAAGGTAGAGGCACTACAGGGAAACAATTTTATGTTGAGGCTTTCATTTTAAAAAATACTGGAAAAAAGGTTTGGATACTTACCTATGTAGCATTTGTAGATTTAGAAAAAGCTTTTGATAATGTTGAATGGTCAAAAATGTTTCAAATATTGAAGGAGATAAAAGTTAAGTGTAAAGAAAGAAGAGTAATATGGAACTTATGCAAGGATCAAAGGGCTTAAATACCAATAGAGGATGAGGTGAGAGAAGCGAAAATTTAAAAAGGAGTGAGACAAGGTTGCTATTTGTCATCAGCACTGTTCAACTTATTCATAGAAAAACTAATTGAAGAAATGAATGAAAGGAAATCAAGTGTAAAAATACAAGGGGAGACGGTTAGAATGATATAAGGTTTATCGATGACACTACTGTAGTGTAAAGGAGAACTAGAGAAAACGTTGAAAAAGTTGAATGAAACATTAAAGATAAAATATAAAATGAAGGTGAATAAGAATAAAACAAAGGTGATGGTAGTCAGTAGATGGGAATAAAATTTGATAAATATGGAAATAGAAGGTGAAAAAATAAAGGAGGTAAAAGGATTTAAATACCTTCGCCACCTCATAACGCAAGATTGAAGAAGTAAAATAGAAATAAAAAGAGTAGAATAGAACAATTATTATTTTTTTTTTAAAGGAGACATTTTTAGGGCAAATTGTAGATCTGGAAGCAATACTAAGATTTTTTTGATCGTATATGTGGAGTATAGCTCTATACGGACGTAAGACCTGGGAGCAGGAAAAGGACAGAAGCTCATGAAATATGGGATGATATAGGAGAAAGTACTTAAACTGCACACACTTTACGATAGAGGGGTGAATTTCAAAATTGCACAACAGTTGTAAGAAATGTAAATTGCACACACTGGTATGTGACAGAGGAAGATGATGAAAGTGTAAATTGCATACATTTCCGAAATAAAGGGAACATGGTAGAAATTGTAAGTTGCACACACAATAAAAACTGGTGTAATAATAATACTAATAATAATAATGTTAGCAAGTCGCTCTCGACTATTGCTGGTCCACAGCTTTTCATGTGAATCTTCACGTGCGAGATAATTTCTATTTTTGAGACGATTATTCTGTTGCATGTGTCGCACTGGAGTTGCTGCTGTTCTAGATTGCTGGCACGTCTGCATTTCTGCATATGAACCCAAACTACAGATGACGATTTCGATTGATCTTTCTTTCCGTTGAAGTTCTTATTAGACGAATTCGTGCTCGGATTCGATGACGAGGCCGACGATTGGGTTCCACTATGGTAATTTCACTTTCTCGATGTGGTCATTAGTACGTGTACCTTTCTCCTTTCCTTTTTGGGGCTGTGGTTCGACGGGAAAATGCAGTTCCGAGAGCACTTCCGATGGGCAGCTGAGAAGGCGGATCGAGTAGTTGGACAGCTATCCCGTCTGATGTCGAACCTAGGGGACCGAGGGAGAAGCGGAGAAAGACGTACGCCATCGTCATCATGTCGGTCCTCTTATACGGGGTGCCGTATTGGCCGACGCTATGAAGATTCCCTACAGAAGAGCGGAGATGGAGAAGATTCAGCGAAAAGCCGCGATGAGGTGCGGCAGTGCGTAGCGCACTGTTTCTTCGGAGGCAGTAGGCGTGTTAGCATGTATACCGCCGATCAAATTCAAGGTCGGCGAGATAGAGGATGTATGGTGTGGTGGGACATATGGCAATGCACGCATGCCAAAGTGGCCCCTATGACACCGCACCCCCGGCACCGGAAACTATCCTTTCGGGCATAGCATCAGTGGCCGAGGGGAAAGCTTTGGGGCCGGGCCTGAGCCCCCATTTCTCCGTGCCGGAACGGTGCGCACGTCCTGCCAGGGCCACCACGGGGTTCCCTACTGACCGAGGTCCGCGCTCCCTGAGCGCTCGTCTGGAATTCAGGTACCGCACAGCCAGACGCGCTGCCTCTTCACTCTCTGCTCAGCTCCAGCCCTTGCCTACGGGCGAGCTCTCGACCACTCTTGTCTCCATCTTCTTCCGCATGGTGGCCGAAACGAAGGCCGACACCTGGTTCTATCCGCTTCGGCTCCTCAGCATCTCCGGAACCAGAGTATCCGGCGCAAGACGGTCGATCACGCCGTCTCCGGGATCGATCGATACCGCCAGATGCCTCTCCTTCTCCCAGGCTTCGCACTCGACTTCTGCTCCTTGTCCGCAGTGTGTGTACTCAGTGCTCGGCGTTATCCCTATGCGATGCAGGTACGTGCCGAAATATCAGTGACCGCTCAAGACTGTGGTGAGGTGGAAGTTCAGATCGCCGTGCTTCCTACCCGTCGACAGGTCGATGTCACGAATCAGCCCTCTGGTCCATTCGCCTTTGCATGAATGGGCGAGACTGTCTTTCCATTTCTGGAGCGTGGTCAGCTGAATGCCACGCTTCGCCCAGCGTGCTTCCTGTCGCGTCCTCGCCTTCTTATGCGCGTTGTACACCTCCGCTATCTCGTCGACCTTCAGCTCGATCAGTGGTTAGCGCGCAAGCACGCCTAACGCCTCCGACGAAATGGTGCGGTATGCACTGACGCACCTCATCGCGACTTTCCGCTGGACCCTTTCCATCTCCGCTCTTCGGTAGAAAATCTGGATGGCGTCCACGAATACCGTCACTCCGTACAGCAGGACAGACATAACGACGTTCGCGTACAGCTTCCTCCTCTGCTATTTGAGTTCGCTCAGGTTCGCCATCAGAGGTGACAGCTGCCCGGCTACGCGGTCAGCCTTCTCCGCAGTTCTTCGGAAGTGCTCACGGAACGACAGCTTCCCGTCAAACCTCAGCCCCGGGTACTTCAGCGCTGGACATGGCGCAATCTCCACTCCTTTCAGCACGAACGTGGGTTGGTCGTACTTGCGGCGCTTCGTAAACAGAACTGCTTCCGTCTTCTGCACCGCTAGGCACAAGCCCGCTGACTCGATCCACTCGGTCAGTATCTTCAACGCCCGGTTGACTCTACGAGCGACTTCCGCTGTTGACTCAGTTTGGCACACCACCAGCGTATCGTCGGCATAGCAGATGAGTTTCACGCCTGGTGGGACCGCCAGCTGCAGCAGTCCGTTGAAGCGACGTTCCACAAGGTAGGTCCAAGGACCTATCCCTGAGGAACGCCGCACGTCATCTCCCACGTGACTGGTCCAGTCGCCTACTCCATCTCTATTCGGCGTCCACTGAAGTAACTCCGGATGACCTCCAACCCCTCCACTATACACGTATGCGGTATCAAGTTGAAGGCGTTCCGGATGTCGAGACTGACTGCCGCACAGAACTCCCCCTCGCGTACCGCCTTCTCCGCCATTTTCTTCAGCCTGAGTGCGGCGTCCGCGGTCGAACGGCCGTACTGGCTGCTCGAGATCATCCTCCGCCTCTCGAGGTGTGCCTCCAACTTGGCCACGATCGTCCTCTCAAACACCTTGCCTACGGTGTTGAGCAAGCAGATGGGCCGGTACGAGGACGGCTGTCCGTCTGACTTCCCTGGCTTCTTGATGAGGGCCAACCGCGCCGTCTTCCATCGGCTCGGAAATGTCCCCTCCTGCAACGCTTGGTTGAACACGTCGGTCAGAAGGGATGGGTCCGCTCGATGAACTGCCTCCCACACGACGTTCGGGATCATGTCCGGGCTTGGCGCCTTCCTCTTCTTCGTCCGGATCCGGTCGATAACACTGCTCACTTCTCCTGTGCTTAGTAGACGGAACTCCTCCGACACCTCGTCAGATACGGCTTGTCACCGACGGCCCCCTGGCTTTCTTCATCATCACTAGGTACGGCTTGCCGAAGATCGTTGTCCGCTTCCTGCCGCAGTTCCTCCCAAGCTGCCTTCTTACTCTGTCGTATGGCTGCCTTGAGTGTACGACGAGCCTGCTGGTACTGCTGCGAGGCTTCTCCCACCCCTCCGTCATCTCGTCTCATCCGCTGATAGCGACGACGGAGGCTGTTACACTCTTTCCGCAGGTCGGCATTCTCGTCGGTGGGTGTCGCGCACGCGGCAGACCGACGCGGGGCATTGCGCTATCTCAGGCCGCTACCACCGTTCTAATGACGTCCTCGGCTGCGGCCTCGGCGCTCCCTTCTACGGCCCCGCGCTTTCCCTTTCCCTAGGTGAGAGCAAGGAAGCCGGGCCTCATACCGGTCGACGTCTACGTTCCTGATCGCCCATCTTCCCCGCTTCTCACATCACTAATGTATCCTACCTATTGCAGTTAGCTCTTTTCGATGAGGACCTCAGTGGGGATCAGACCAGTTTTCTCCAGTACCTCGGCGTTTGACATGAAGTCCTCCCAATGGATTCGGAGCATTCTGCGGATTAGCCTCTGCTGGAACTTTTCTGGTTGTTTCATCTGCTTGCGATACAGGGTCCATGTTTCGCTGCCGTATAAGAGGGTTGGTGGTACTGCGCCTTCGTGCACCATTATTTTTGTGAACATGTGTATGTCTCCGTTTTTGAAGACTCGCGAGTTCAGTCTATACATCGTCTTGGCGGCTGCGGTTATTCTTCTTCGGATTTCTGCGTCCATGTCGAGTGATAAGGTAAGGCTACCGAGGTAGCATAATTGGTCGACATTTTTCAAATTCTCCTCCTTGCACCACAAATTTACTCTGCGTGTTGCTCGATGTTGTGGCAAGTCCCTTTGTTTTCCCGCATGCACCTTGAGACCAGGAAGGGCGTATGCCGTTGATAGTTTCCTGCAGCTTGGCGTGTGTGCAATCAGAGCGCAATCATCTGCATACTGCAGCTCCAATAGAAAATTTCTGCGGCAATTTGTAGAAGCCCCCAGCTGATCCAAGTGTGTGCAGTTTACACCCGGCATTATCAAAGAATGTTGAAAATTAAATGGATAGAAAATATTAGTTAGGAATGAGGAAACATTGAAGCGAATAGAAATTTGGAATATAATTGTGAAAAGAGTTAAAATTATGGGTCATGATATAAGAGATCCAGGGATATTGTTACTATCATCTAGACGGACTCATTGAGGAAAAAACTGGGAAAACACGAATGAATTATGGAGAGCTGATAATGAAGGATACAAAGTGTGTAAATCCGTCTGAGAAAAGTTTAGCTCAAGAGAAAAAAGTGGAGAGACTAGGGAATATATCATTATCATATTTATACAAGTGAATAATTTACTATCCTGCTAGTCACTAGCCAATATTTATTTTGAAATTTAGATTTCGTATGCCCATGCAACTTGGAAGTTTAAATGTCGAGTCATGCTTCAGTATAGTCAAGTGCTGATATGTAGGTGAAAACACAAAAGAAAAACGTTAGTCTTGCAGTGGCGCAAATAAGGGCGACGTGAGGATAAATTCCCACATTCTCTCCCATCTAAATTTTGGGTACCTATTGAAAAAGTATCTTGTTTTTGTTTTCAGCTTGGCAGATTTTCAGATGAGACTATTGTTTTCTTTCTTTTATCAGAAAGTTAAAAAGAGCTCTTACTGTCTTTGTTAAAACATTTTCCCCTACCCCCACCTCGGGGAGAACCTCAATTTACTATCTAATAATGAGTGCTCAAGTATACAGTAGTTCGTCTTCATGAGCGTAATAAGAAATTACTTTTATTTGACTTGAATTTTTTAATTTTTCTGTTTTAGGAGAAAACTCAGTCTCTTATTTATATTTCCGATACCGTTTCCATTGGGATGAAAGGAAATACGGCCTTTACAGCTCATATAAAATAACTATTAGCATTATGGGTAATGATATAATTTGTTCATTTTATAATTTTGTGTTCACATTCAGTCATCTAGTATTTAATATAGGTTCTTATCTCAGTGGCGTCGCGTGGTGCTCTTTCCCAGGTGTTCAACTGGCGGGTCTGCGCCCTCCCCCCTTCCCTCCACAAAAAAATCAATAGTATCAAAAGCTATGATCAGTATCAGTATGTATAAATAATGAGTGTCAATGAAGAATGAAGTTGCATCAACCCACTCACCACATGGCACGCGCATGCGCTTCAGGAACGTTTATTTTTTCTGGTGAACACCCTGCCATTTAAATTAACGAAGTCTCCGTTTCACTCTTCATGATCCACAGCGACAAGGCCGACGAAAGTGTGCAATGTTGCTAGTGAACATCTTACCCAATACTCATAGTAAGTGTAAAAAAGAAAACGCCACTGCATCAAAACCGACGACAGTGTGTGCAATGTTGTTAGTGAACATCCTACGTGATTCTTATAGTAAGTGTGACAAAGATAATGCCACTGCATTAAGACTGACGAGAGTGTGCAATATTCAATATTGCTAGTGAACATCCTACGCGATTCTCATAGTAAGTGTGACAAAGATAACGCCACTGCTATATCAGACCAACAAGAGTGTGCAATGTTGTTAGCGAACATCCTACGTGATTTCCATAGTATGTGACAAAGATTAAGAACCGCGTGAAGCGCAAAGAGAAATATTCCGGCTATTTTTCAATTTTTCAAGGTTATATTTTGTATGTTAATCAAAATTTAAATCTTTCCTTGTTTCTGGGATTTTTGTTGTAAGACAAAAATTAAGTGGGTGTGCAGTGAACACATTGAACACCCAGACACGACGCCACTGTCTTATCTACTTCTTGCTTGAGGGATAACTCAGTAGCGGCAACTGTGCTTTTTACCAAAAGAAAAAGAATTATCTTGTTCTTTAACTTTGGTAGTACGAGTATGTGCATAGCTTGTTCTAACAAAACAACATTGCATATGTACTGGTAAGTAAGATGTAAATAAAAATTGAATTAGAACTGTAATAGTATAGGTAGCATTGCTACAAAACTTCAGTAGCATGTTTTACTATAGCAGAAGCGAACATCTGCTACTATAGGTATGTGTGTTATAGCGTTCCTCAGATACGGTTGGTAATTGGTAAAACTTGAGAGAAAAATCATGGCTCACTTGAGCAAGATATAAGATTAAAAAATAATATATCAAAAATTGGCTGCTAATTTTAGCAACGTTTTTTTTTTTTAGCCAATGAGGCGGCTAGTTCTGGGACTTCCCCCGGGTGGCTCCGTGTATTACAATAATACTTCACTTATTACATAGTACAAACAGTCTCTTAGTACTTCTAGAATACAATGATTATGTCTCTCTGGTGGGGTCCCTTGTTTTGCCCGGCTTTTACCCACAAATTTCTCGCCGGGTGCCACAGGAGACCCCCTAACAATACACTTTATTCTACTTTTTTTCGGCCAAACCGGACCTTTCATTGTGGGGGAGGCGGGCCTCACAAACTACATATTGTATTTTCTCCCTTTATGGCCAAACCGGACCTCCCCTTATAGGGGAGGTGGGCCTTACAAACCTAATCTACTTGTTGATTTTTCTTCGTTCTGGTGTTAGTCTTCTTCTTCTGTTTTTTCGTGACTGCATCCATTACGTACGTTGGGGGCTGCGCCCCGTTTGTGCCCTGCCTCTCAGAGGAGATGGGAGTTCTGTCTCACCACCCGACTTACTGTGGTCTTACCTATTAGGGAACGTAGCCCGTCGCCCATGGTTGGCAGCAATTGGTCATGTGTCTTATTCTGTCTACTTTTGCAGCGGCGACGGCGACGGCGGGGGGCGACCACTTTCGGCTTCTTCTGGTTTGCCCCCACCCTCTTCCGGGTTCTTCGACCTCATCCGGTCCGGTCTTCCTCACCTGCCGGAAATGCGGGGTTCTCGAATATCCATAAACTCTTCACGACCCCTCGCATGTACCGTAGGTGTTCACGGCTGGTCCTTGTCCAGTTATCCGGCCTCCTGTCAGCCCACCGGACACACTCGCGAAATACGTGGCGAGGTGTCTCCGGGCCAGCACCGCAGGGGCACTGGTCGCTGTCCCGGCGGTTCCGGCGGTGCAGGTACGATGCAAAGTACCCGTGACCCGAAACCGCCTGCGCCAGGAAGAAGTCCATCTGCTGGATCTTGTTCTCTTCTTCTTGTAGCTGAATCCTGGCGCGTACGTCTGGGAAGAGCACCTGTGTCCACTGCGCCCCCGTCGTGTTGACCCACCATCGACGGTTCCACTCGTCGATGGTCGCCTGGTGGAGCAGACTTGACCACTCGCTGGAGATGGGATCAACGCGTCGCAGATGCCGCCAATTCTCAACCCCGAACCCGCTCTTGATCAGATACTTCACTGATCTTTCGAAGATCAGCAAGTCCAGGGGGGCATCACCTTGATCACGGCCGCCCCTTCCATGCTGACGCTATGGTACAGCCGGCTGCACAAGATATCACATCTTCTCTTCATCTTGTTGATTTCTGCTTGAAAAGTTTTGGTCCTGAATAAAAGTCAGCAGAAAAAGGTTCTGCTCAGTTTGGTCACAATAAACTACGTCTTATTTTTCTGTTAAGCCTTAGGGAACTTCGCTCCCTGGCCGCTTTGTAACTCAATCCCCGGTTAAATTATAATTTTATTTAAATATCTATCCTGCTTTTACCGACTTTTCGGAGAAAAGGGAGGTATTTTGATTTATTTATTTATTTTTTATTTTTTTAAATGAACCGTTAAAGAAGTAATCGATGTTCTTGTCTCAATAATATAAGGTAAATGTACCCAATAAGGCCCGATGTACCGATTGTGACGGGTATGATTGCTGTCACATTGTTATGTTACCATCTGGCATCCCTGTGCAACTGTTTTTAATCAGTGAATTGCCTTTTACCGGCATGTGATCAGCAATTGAAGTTTCGTGATGAGGAAAAATTTTCGTCTCGTTATTTTTTGTTGAAAACGGCTGCAGTCGGTAAGTAGGTATACTCAAGTTGATAAAAGAATCCCAGGCTATTCTTATAGGTATCATTAGCTACATAATGTCTAGGAAACGTTCATCTTCGTAATTCCATCATCACGATATGTGCATTTCAAGAAACAAAGTGAAATAAAACACCTAATAAGGCCTGGCCTAATAAACAATACATTTTAATGATTTCTGTTGCGTTACTTAGATGTTATCTCCGGATAAAAAGAGAGGTCAGTGGGTGGAGGAACAGTTACGTTTTTCAGGAACTTTTTAAAAATGAAATAATTTCCATGAAGAAAATTTTCGAACAGGAAAACTGTATTGGGCCTTATTAGGTTTTAGGTTGAGCCTTATTAGGTTTTAGGTTTGGCCTTATTACGGTACGCAAGGGCTTTATTAGGATTGTAATAAACCCTTTTTAACGAAAATCTGGAAGCTTCTACATCGTACACAAGGTCTTAAAAATGTCAGTTCATAGGTACTTGCATCTACAATTTCATATGCCGTTCGGGAAAAAAAAAGAAGTACCCGTTTATTAGGAATTGAGATATAGACGAAAAAACAGTTAGTCGGCTTTATTGGGTACACTGGCTTTAAAACTTACACCTTGTGCTTACGTATGTCATCATGTAAGAGTATATTGAGTTACAGTAGAAATCGATTGTCTTTCCTGTCTGCCATTGATAGCTATTTTTGTAAATTTTTACTCTCATATGTTAGCTTCTTTTTTCCCCTGTCAATCGTAATACTTTGAACTGTTCTCTTAATTTTGACTTTTTTTTTTTTTTTAAATTCTTACATACACTTTATATAATTTGACTTTTTTTTCTAGTATTTTGAAAGTATTTGCTTTTTAATTATTTTTATTTCTCTCTTGTTATTTATCTGTAACTGTGAACGCTTAGTAATGTACTTCAGTTAATTCATGCAGACTGAGTATGAGTATCTGTGACTGAGAGTGAGACAAATCGAAGTATATTTTTTCACCGGAACTGAGTAAAATATCATCTAAGTATCTTTTGTCTCAGTGTGACATTGTGTTTGCGTTTTATTATTCCTTGAGACTGAATTCTCATAATTTTGCAGTTTCTTAATTTTAGTTTAGTTTTTCTTCTCCTTCTCCTTTTTGTCTTTTTCTTTCTGATGCTCTAGTAAATTTGTTGAAACATATCTTCATCGATCACACAAATGGGTACCTATATACTACGAATATGTAGTCCTCCCTTCCCCCCGAAAACTACTGATTGAATTGTCTACATGAATTCTTGAAAATTGAAAGAACAGTTCTTCTACTTCAAGATGCAGTTAAATCGGGAAGTAGGATATGCTAGATCGTGTGTGATATTTTATGTTCCATGTTTTTGCGCTTTTGTACGTACCCATTTGCACATTTTGATGTTTTTCACATTTTTTGTATTTTTTTCTCCCCGTTTTTGCGAAATTATTTGCTAGATCAATTGAAGAAGAGGAGTTGAAGGACTCGAATCAATAATTATTGCGACACTTTGGAATGATTCTAATCAGAAATTATGTAAGATTCCTTCTTATTTCTTTATCTATCTCTTCGAATTTGTTTTTCTTCATCCTTTTCATTAAATAATTTTCAATTTTTGTGTCACTTTCTTCCCTTTTTTTTTTTTTTTTCGTTTTTGGACTTTTCCTTCTTTTCCTCTCCTTTAGTTTCTGTCTTCCTTTTTCAATTATATATTTAAGTCACTTAGACTCGCTAATGGATTGTTGGTTTTTTACATTACATATTTAATTCTGAGAAAAAGGTCTCAATTATTCATGTGATTTTTGAAGTTCTTTGTTTTTCTTACTTCGTTAGAATCTCCGAATTTCTGGTGTCAAAATGTCGTCTTTTTTCCATTTTCCATGTTCAGTATTTCAGTTTTTGTGTTAGCTATGCAACAACCCCCTTGCAATGAGCGAATAGCACATAGCTTGCTCTTCTGTTAACTTCTTCATTATTTGTCCTGTTATTTTTCGGTCATTCTTGTCGTTCTTAATTTTGAATTCTGTTTAAGAAATATAAATAGAAATGAATCATTACTGACCCGAGATTCTACTTTTTGAACTACTGACATACAACCTATTTGTCGACGAGTTTAATTTCGTATGTTTTCTATAACTGTGTTTGTAATTTATTTTTTTATGGTTTCATTTATATGTACGTTTCTATCGGAAAGGTCCACTTTGTTGATCACGGTTTTGGCTGTACAGCCGTTTTTCTAAACTTCGACCAAAAAATCGAGTTTGGGGTTTTTAGCGGTTTGGATGGGAGAAATAGGAACCTGTTCTTTCAGCTTTACTTAGTTGTTTTTCGAGATCTCACTCTGTTGCAGCTCCAGAATATGAAATGCATACAGAGAGAAAGGGCCCAGTTTGTTGATTCCGGCTTTCTTCTCACAGAAAGTTCTCACTTTTAATTACTTTTCGAACTTTTAAACGCCTTTTTTCCCCTTCAAAATACAGTTTTTTCGTACATCAAGTTCGAAAATTCGAAAAAATGTCTTGCTGTGACACTACAGAGCTAGTTAAGGTCTCATTCGCAAAGTAATTTTGCGTAGTATAACCCCTGCCCCTTAACTCCATACCGACAAAGTGCACCCTTTCGATAAAGTCGTACACGTATTTATTCTTTTTTTTTTTTTTTTTTTTTTTTTTGAAATTCTTACCTCTTCTTACCTTTACACAATTTGTGTGTTTTACTTTTTCTATTTCATCCTTTCAATTGGTTTAGAAATTTATAATTCAAAAAAATAGATAACCAGGGAATAATAATGATGATCTTAGAACTTACTCATATAATATCTTATTTTTGAAGTCGTTATTTTCTGTGCCTTTTCTTGCCGTATGTCTGTACGTATAAAGTTTTGCGTATCTCATGCTTTTGTATTTTAATTATATCTTTATACAGGGTGACGCAAAAGTAATATGCCACCACTATGAGACATTTAAAATAAATAAATAAATCTGAAACTTTAGAGAACAAAATAATGAGATAAATGACAAATAAAAACTTACAGGAGCGAAATTAGAACATTTTTAGAAAAAATTGAACTTGACATACCTAGAATTGGAAAATTTGGAAAGCCAGCTTCTAAATTGGCCAAATTTTTTTTCGCTAATAATCAGATTTTTCCAAAACGTTATTTTCGTTATTCTTCTAAAATAATTAAAAAAATTACAGAAAAATCGAATAAATTGTAAGAATTTAAAATTTAAAAATGAATTCAAAAAACACTAAAGTGAAAATTGTACAAAATAGGAAACAAATTGTAATTAATATCAAAAATTATACTTGTAGACATTTTGAATTTGGTTTTAAAAAATATGAAATTTAATTAGAGAAAAATGAGCTTTGCCATAAAATCTTCTGATGCATAGTTTTTTCCAAGTTAAATGAATTGCGCACTGGGTACTCATTTCGAAATTTCCAATTTTAGGGTTTCTTCTGAGCTGCCCAGTTACATATATTTTATGTCTTTATGCCTTATATATCTTAATGTCCTGTATTCTTATCTTATGTTTTATGCCTTTATATCTATATATCTTATTAAAAGAAAGGGGGAAAACAGTCCTGGTTTCAATCGGGCTGTTGTCAATGACGTAGGTATATAGTCAATGATTGTGTACAAGTTTCTGAAATACTGGAACCTATCGCTTTTTATTCACAACCTGTCTTTTTTTTTGTAGGTGGATTGTTGTGTACTTTGATAATGAGTAAAATATTGAAAATTCATGATGGAATCATAGGCACATTTGCAGGATTCTGGGATACATTCACGGTTGTAGCATATTTCTTTGCTACTGAAAATTGGCAATTGTATCTAAGTAAGATATAATTCACTTAAATACTTACCGCTATGCTTTTCTTAATGTGCGTTGTTTTAACATGAAGCCTTGGCAATGATTGATCCATAAGTATAAACCACTCAGTTCTTACTTCCGTGTTCTTTGAATGATTTTAGTCTGAGATCTTTCTCATTCATCAAAGATGTATGTAACTTGATGTGACGTGTAATTGTGCTGTTTCAGTTCCCGTGTTTGATATATTTCATGGCGTTGCCCTATCAACATTCTTCTCCTTCGCTAGTAAATTTTTTGAAAGCCACGAATTTGGTAAGAATTATTATTCAGCATTGTAAGGCGCTACATACGTCATCTTCCTATCAACCAGTGCGATTGTAAAAAAGAGAACGTACCAAAGTAGTCACATTGCTTTTTTTTTATACTGTTTCAGCATATTTGTTTCATCAACTCTGAATAGGTACTTTGAAGCTCACCATTGGTGACTAAAATGTAAATCCTATAAGATTTTAAAAATGTTTTCTCAATACTGCGTGCTTTCACAAACTCTTATGCGATTTTTAGGACGATTACAGTCGGTGAATATGACGTTTGGTTTGTTGATTCCGTTTGGTATTCCTCTGTATAATATGGTCTTTAAAAAAACGCTGGATTTCTTCCCCAATGCGTTTTTTCTTTTGAGTACGTTCTTCAACTTCCTCGTTTGTATTTTGTACAGGTTAGCTAATGTATCATTTTGAGCTTACGATTCTACCCAAAAGAACTTGGTTTTTGTTAAGTAACCCAAATTATCTGTGTTTCAGCGTTACATATTTCCTAGCCAGAAACGTTAAGTAAGAATTACATTTGGAAGACAGTTCGGATCTTGTACCTATGTATAGCATCCTTCATTAATTAAGAATTAATCTAGATTTCAAAATGAGTGCTACCGACCAACTTATGTTGAAATGTTCAAACTTCAAGTAAATATCGACGTGATTTTAACTGTGAAAATAGTGACAAAGTATTTACCGTTTTGTTAATTATGACATGACAAAGTAAGATAAGAAAAAGTCACTCGTATTATAAAGAAGGCTCGAGACGTGCATTCCTTACCGTTAGTTTGTTAACATCTGAAACGAATGGTAATGTTGATAATGAATTAATTCTTTTTATTGATAGCGGAGCCTCAGATAATATATTATCAGGGGACTCGGTGAAATTACCGAAAAATACTCGATGTTTTGATGAATCATTAGAAAAGTTAATTGCTCGAAAGTGAATCAATTGCGAATATGGAATGCAAATTTATAAAAATACTGAACTTCCTCCAACGTCCTTCGTTACCTTATAGCCGTTCAAAAACAATTCAAAATAAGCAAAATCAACTCAACTTGAAAAATCTAGGAAGGAATTGAATCTTAATTGAGGTTACTAGTCACTGATTTCAATCATTAGATCAAACTTTTGTTTCGAAACTGAACTCGAATCTTTTAAACCCAAATCTCACTTCGCAGTTCTCTCAATTTTTTGATTAAAAAAAAAAAAAAAAAATAGTAACGGCTTTTATTTGGCGTTCTCCACTTTTACCTCTAGACATACACTCAAGGGTGTTTTGCAGACTATCGGAGTCAGTCGCCACTATCGTTGCATTGCGAGCGCCATGGCCTCCCCTCTCAGCTCCTCTACGCTCCCCCACGCCGCTCATTTCTGGGTAGCAGCCTCCCTGTCCTCCCTCCAGCCCCTCCTACTTTGAATTCGCCTTCTCCACTCTGGTCCGTGTATTTTCCAAAACTCGTCTCTCCATCGGACTATTGGTCTTCCCCTTCCTCTTTTTAAATCTCGTGGCACCCAACCCTCCACTTTATTTCCCCACCTATTTCCTCATTATATGGCCGGCATATTTCCATTTTTATTTTGTCACCACCCTTCCAATATCCCTCAATTTTGTTTTTTTCCGAATTTCCGAAATTGGAATTTTATCCCTTTTCTGTACATTTAGTATACTCCTTTCCATGACTCTTTCGGTTCTGTGAAGCTTGCTGATATTTGCTTTAGTGCTGACCCAAGTTTGAGCCCCGTAGGTCATGGTGGGTAGGATGTAGCTGTGCCACACCTCCGCCTTTACCCGAACCGACAGCCTGATTTCAAAGATGTTCTTCAGACGCCAATAACTGCTTCAGCCCCCTTTGATCCTGCTGTTCAGTTCCTTCTCTCTGGCATTGCTGAAGTAGATGATCTGGCCCAAGTAGGACACCTCTTTGGCCCATTCTATCTCCCTCCCTCCTATAACGACTGGTTCCTCCTTAGCATTTGAAATTACTTTTGTTTTGTTTTGTCCTTTTATTAACCTCCAACCCCGCAAGCTTACACCTTTCCGTGAAGTTTTCAGCCATTTCTGTTATAAGGGAATGATTGAATTGGAAGAAATCCACTTTGATCTAGAGGGATATTAATAGGCCACTGCTCAAAGCAGCCTCGGGTTTACTACAGGCACAACAAGCACCGGCTTGAAGCGACCGAGTTTGAGGGGCGGTCGAATTTTGAGTATTTTTGCCTTCAGCACGTTGGCGTATGCCACCAGCCAGACACGGTACTGTGAAATAAAAAGCTACTGAACAGATACAAAAACATTTTCCGGCTAGACGGCTGGCGGTCCTAATCTTAACCAGGGGCTGACTCAAGGTCAAGTTTGTCGAGATTATAACCATGTACATTATACATATTGTATGCTTAGGTTCGATGCACGCCGCAGACATTTGGAATACCCGTAGACAATATATTTTATGCAGAATTTTAAGTTCAATTTGCTCTAAGTTACAGTCATGTTATTAGTACGCATTTGCTTATCACCCGCCTCAGTAGCGACGATAATGTAAGTTTAAAAAAAATAAAATAAAATAAAAATAGGCTCAAATACGGTTGGGGCTTGGGAAGGCCAAGTCCCCCCAAATCCTTTGAAAAATTTCCCGGAAAAACACAGAAAGATTATACAGACGAAGGAATTTAATATTAGTTTGATACTCGCCAGCCCCCCCCCCAATCAAGGTTGGCTATTTGCACTTATAAAATTAAACCATTTCTTGTTCTCCGGTTTCGAGGAAACCGGGTGTCCAGTTTATTTGTCCGGTAGTATACCGGGTAAGCGAGCTCTCACTAATGATTTCTTTTGTTGAAACATGGGGGCAAAATGATTCTACTGCCCTTCCAGCTTCCCGAGTAGGAGGTGTCATCTCTGCCTTCTGGCTCGGGCGGCACTGTAACTGTATATGTTATCAATATTTCTGTGAGTTTCTGTGACTTTGAGAATATACATTGTGTGGCGCCTCTGCAAACTGTCATTTCTGATATGCCCTTGTAATTGCTAAAATTCTTGACGCGAATAAGAGTACTTATCCACTTGAGATGATATGTTGTTAACTGAGCAAAAGTAATAGTGTTAATCTCATTGAGCCCATACTGATGTACTGTTTTTAATATCCGATTAAGTTTATTACACTCATGTTCCCATCGTGCTGGGCTTATCGAAATACTTCTCTGGTTTTTACGCTTCACTAATGTATGCATACCATTCAGTTTACTTTCATTACCGAACCTTAATAGTATACGTGTTGGTACTTTTTAGGTAAATAATTTTCACTCACATAGTTTTATTTTCAACAAATTTGTAAATGTTTTAAAGATCTGAGTAAGTGCGTGTTATATGCGATTACTATGCGTCTAAATATTTTATTCACTTCCGGATTTTGGCGGCATGTAACTGTCGAACCAGCAATGTTTTTTGGTTTCTTTACCATGGAATTGCTTCAGGTTCTCAACACAAATCTGTACCTGCAGAAAACGTGTCGTATTAATGCAACTGTGGAACCAGATTTGAACAGTCCTTGTGACGATGAGAAAAAAGGCATTCTGTTTGTTTCCTCTGTTTTATTTACAACTTTCGCCGCCATATACAGCGATCTGGCAGGTAAAAAGAGGAAGGCGTTCATCATATTGCCGTTAATTGGACTTGTATTAGAAAGTATTTTATCTTGTTCGCAAGCCTATTTCTGGCAATGGCCGCCTTTAATTGGCGTCTTTCTTACCACAATGCCTTACAATATAAGTGGAGGAATTGTATGTTTAGTCGCATTCACGAATGTATACATTTGCGACATTACGGAGCATAAAGATCGCAATATGAGACTCGCTATTTCAACGGCTGCAAGAGTTACCAGCATACCAATTGCCCAAGGAATGGCCGGATATTTGATGTTCAAAGCAGGATTCTTTTATTCTTATTTAATTTGCATCATGGTATCAACTCTGGCGCTGGTTAGCGCGTGTCTCTTTGTTAGAAACACCTCAGAACTTAACGAAGGAGGAAAATCTAATGATGGCAAAGAAACTGTTGATAGCGAAAAACCTGTCCCGCGTAAAATAACGGTTAGAGATGTTTTCAGTTTGAAAGAAGTTATTGGAAGTTTCAAAATCGTGCTATGTGCCAAGAAATCAAGAAGACATAAAATTACGATTATCTTGCTGCTGATTATCGATGAGCTGATATACATATACCTTTTTAGGTATGCATTAAATGGCTTCTTTTACTTATTTCGAAATGCACTTTAACTGCGCCGCGATGTAATCAGGATGATGCGAACGTATTGCCTGCTGACTTCACGTAAGATGAAGTAAATAGAGTAAGATGACTCACATTTTGAAGAATAATCATAGCTTCTTGACAAAACATCCGATGGGGCTGAAATTTTGGCTACAGATACTTTGATCTTTTATTTACAATGTTTATCCCGATGTTTTTTGGTTTTACCTCCACCCAGTAAGGGTATAATTATATTCCCAGACCCCATTTTTTGGCCATCTTGCCTGATGGGGGTGGGTAAAATACCTTTTTTTGGTAGAGTAAGATGGCCCATGGAAATTACGTATGAAATAAAACTGTAATGAAAATATGCAAACTCATACCTTTTTTTTTTTCAATTCTAGTATAAAACGTATAGAATTGGAATTTTTAACAACCGGCTGGTTTCACGAATGTTATGGTTTTCATTGTTTGTTTGTTTTTTTTGTTTTTTTTTTTGTCACAACATGCTCGATTGCGTCTTCCAGCTGCGTTTCTATCTAGGACCCTCTAGTGGTTTTTCTCACGTAATTCAACACCATAATCTAAACTATAAGCTGAAAAATTTTCGTCAGACCATTAATAATCGAAATTTATCGTTCATTATAATACGGTATCTTGCCATACTCACACTTTAGCCATTCTGCCCGCCCTTAGAAATTGTCGTTTTATGTAACTTTAAGGGTAAAAAAAGTATGATATAGCTCGATATATCGGTAAAACTGATGAAATATTCTGAAAGAGTAGGGAAATACTATATCTTACACACAATGTATTGAAAATCGTCCAAAAGTAATCACAGTTTCCTAAATTACGTCAAAATGATTTCATATTTTCAAGCACTTTTTCTTATATAAAAAAACAACGGAAATATCATAGAAACAGAATAAACAGGTCTGCAACTATGGGAATTTGTACCCAACGTCTGGTATAGAAATACTACAAACCTACTATATTGATATTACTGCTAGAGGGAATGGTTGAGGGAAAGGACTGAAAAGGAAAGCAAATAATGAGCTGGTGTGGTGGGACGTATGGCGATGCACGCATGCCAAAGTGGCCCCTGAGACACCGCACCCCCGGCACCGGAAACTACCCTTTCGGGCATAACATCAGTGCCGAGGGGCAAATAATGACCTATGAAGAGCACATAATGAAGGATACAAAGTTTAAATCCTTCTCAGAATTAAGAAGATTAGCGCAAGAGAGAAAAAGCGGAGTGACGCACCCTACTATAGACGAAAGACTGACGAATATGTGAAGACTCATCTTTCCTTGGACTGGCCGATATCATGCTTAGAGGTAAAGGTTTGGTGTTTCTTGTATTTACCCACGTAACTACATTTGATTTTCCGGAGGCGGTGAAAATCTTTATTTAAAAAAAAAAAAAAAAAAAAAAAAACGTGAAAACAAAAGGAAGATAGATCAAGGTTTATTCGTCTCACGTCTCTTAAATTTTTTCAGGGGAAGTAACAAGTAACTGTCATGTATTTGTACGTGAGATATCGATTTCACTGGGATGCAGTTAAATACAGTATTTTCAGCTCATACAGACTGTCTGTTGGAATTATCGGTTGGTGGTTTGTAATTTTCTTTGCATAAAGATAACTTATAATAAATAATTTTTAATGTAATATAAGATAAATTGTTTTGAGATGTGCATTGAAGCGACTGAAAACATTATAGATCAACACAAATAGACGTATAATGAGGACAAAATTCCTAGAGAGCTGAATTATGGTACAGAGGATTGAATGACAGTACTCATTAACGTACTAAATGTACCCAAGAATCCTATCAACACCATTTGTAGTTATTTATGAAGTTGAAAATCTATTGGATTAAATTAAATTAAAATTTATTTATTTATTTATTTTGGTCCCTCCACCAGCCGAAGCCATTTATAGGAGGGACCTTTAATGAAGAAAACAATGCAAAAGATGGGAAAGAATAAAAATAAAAATAGAAAAAATTAAACAGAAATAAAAAAGTGAAAAAGTAAATTAAAAAAATAATAAAGAAGAAAGTAAATATAAAAAATAAACCTAAAAATAAACCTGCCGCATTTCCGCTATCCTACAGCTCCCCATCCCGCCATTAGCCGCTTAAATGTCGATCTAGGCATACTATAAATATCGGCGTCAGTACACTCTGTCAAAAAATTATTTGCAGTTTTCATAATGTTGTTTAATGAGGAGAATTCTATTTTAGTGGTGCGATATTTTTTTAGGGAAAAGTATTTTTTGTACTACATTGTGTTTTTGGGGCCCAAATATTTATTTCTTGAAGCAGTGTTTCATCGTTAATATTACCGTGAATTAGATCATTATAGACCCGATCGGTCGTCAGCGACAGTTATTTCGACAGTATCGATCTTGCTCATTTCGATTGAAAAATCGGCAGTTCGGCAGAAATTACAACCAATCAGAAGTCAGCATTTTGTATCGGAAACGCCCCGTCTGTCGACAGAAGTTCGGAAGTTCGATACTTTCTCGACAATTTTTCGACAGTTCGACAATTTTCGATTCGATGTTTCGATTGTTTGTTCGACAGCATTTCGACATTTCGGCTATTCCTTCGATACTATTTCGACGTTTTTTTCGACATCAGTTCGACATTTCGGCTATTCCTTCGATACTCTTTCGGCGTCTTTTTTTCGACATTCCGACGGGCCGTTCGACAATATTTCGATAGTTTGGCCATTCCTTTGATAGTATTTCGACGTTTTTTCGACAGGGCGTTCGACACTATTTCGATATTTTCTCACCCTAGAAATTAATCCCTCCTCCCTTTTCGTCCAGGGATCCTTTCATAGGCGCAACCTGGGGGGGGGTACGAGCTATAGCCCCTCCCTTAAAAGACCTGAGCAAGGAATTTTAAGCTAAAAATTACAAGCTGAGTATTTCATTTTTCATTTACCCACTCCATTCTCCCAATTTTTACTGGCTGAGCGCGTTCTCTCTCATTTTTAATATTAATAGATATGTGTCCTTCACTTCTGTAGACCTGAAGCATTTCCTTTTAGAATCGGTATAAATGTTTCGCGTCAGACAGACGGATTATTAAAGTCATTCGAATACTGGAAAAAATAGAAAATTCAGAATTTCACCTATATATATTTTTGAGAAAATTGAAAACAATTTTTTATAAATTATTATACATGCGAAGCGTGATACACTGCGTACTGTGGAAGTATTCCGCCGTCCATATACCGAGAATAATCACCGTCGGGGCTACACCTAGAAGAAAGTGTAAGATTTAAATGCTAAGTTACTGAAATATTAAGTATTCACACCACAAGTTAAGGTCTATATCCTAAAATATATTCAAAATAGATAAATATACAATCTAATTTTGCGACCTCTGAAAGGATCTAGAGAGAAAACAATAACGTTCGATTAATAGAAAATTGCGAAAGCATCATCATAGATTTTATGGTATAAGAAAAAGGAAAAAAAAATGTCGAGGGCTGGTCTCGTGAAAAAATAAAATAAAATAAAGGTACCCATTCATGTCCTTATACCTACCTGTATTGTGTTTCAAACAAACTTTTTTGCAAAAATCTAATTTTCTTCAAATAGGTTTCATACAGGGGCGGAAATAGAGCGATTTTTTTTTTGGGGGGGGGGGGGCTGAAGCCCCAGTGCCTAAAATCTTCTATACACATAAACATGAATGTATATCTGTCTGTCTGTCTGTGTATGTCCTTCATATTTCCATGGAAATTTCTATAAACAACACAGCTGCAGACTTTACTACACTGTTCATCTGATCGATCAAACTTTGGGAAGTTGTTCAATGCACTCCCGCGAAGGTTTGGGGGCAGTAGTGAGGGGTGTGCTTCCCGACACGCTCCTGTTACTATGACATCATCTGAGTACATCTGAGCGAAAACCGTGCCTCTTAGTGGTGGTTGACATTTCCATGGAAATTTCTTTCAACAACACAGCTGCAAACTGCACGTGTCTCCTGCAGTGACATATATTGTAACATTTCTGGTTTTCTTCTGAATTTGTAGAAAGATCTATAGTCATTATTACGTGGAATGTAAGGAGCAAACTGTGGATTTACGTAGGTATTTTCTTGTGACTAATGCATTGGAGAAAAAGGTTCTCAAACAGCTTTGAACTTTGTAGTTTACTTGCTTTGGGCACTCACACACATCTACCTTAGTCTTTTTCGTTATCAGTGGGATCACGATTGGTCTCCTCTACATTCTTTATCCCTTGAAATTGGAGGGCGATAATACTGAACTCACTTAAACCAACTTACTTTAGCCAACTCACTTAAGCCCACGGTCAAGGGTAATAAAAATCCAAAAAAATCATAGCCCCCTCCAAAAAATAAAATAAATAATAAAAAACTACAAAAAGTAGATTTTTCACTGTAATACTTCCTTTGTAAGAAGAAAAAAAAAAGGAAAAAAAGCATGACATCACAAACGATAATAGCGATACTCGTATAGTTTTATATTTTTCACTTAGGGGAGACAATTTCGAAACTGGAGGGCTTATCCCCCTATCCCCCTATATTTCCACCCCTGTTTCATGCCGAAAATAGAAATTGAACAAAAGACTGAAAATCCAAGAAGGTGATGCGTTGTCTTCAATTATAGAAAAATTTTCCCTTCATTCTCGACAAAAAATTTGACTTCGGTTTCCGAGCGTCGATCCTACCCACAAGTATGCTATGAAATGTCAATTCCTCTATGTACATATAATTTTCAAGTTTCAAGAAGTTTAGTGAGTCGTGCCCAATTCAAACAATGATAACTAATTGACAATTAGTGATGACGGGAACACATGTGGCATCAGTTACTATGTACATTCTTGAACAAAATTTGCGAGTACAGGGTGTCCCAAAGAATGAGCATAGCCAAGAAGGGGGGGGGTGGAACCTGAAATTGAATGTAAAAATATGCAAGAATGAGCAATTTTTCGCCTTTAAAACACGTGTTTTTTTTTAAAATCTTGCTTGAGCAGTAAATTTACCTTCATTTTTATAAAATAGTCCCCTAATACATATTATATTGGCAATTTTCAAAAAATACCACAATTTTCGACTTTTTTCCCCTTGAAAGTCTTACTCCCCCCTCCCCTTGAGAAAATCCTGACTACAACACTGCCCAAAAGTCAGGTTCCAATTTTGCTCGGTACACTACACATACTGCTTGATTCTCGCCCGTCTTCATGCGTCTCGAGACCAGACTCTCAATTTGACCACGGCAGATACACGGAACATTTTTGTGTACCTTCTTGCCGTTCTGCAAACTGTGCGGTTCGCGGGATAGGTTGCTGAAATCGAAATGATCAGATAGTGGAACCAGACTTCTAGGACACCCCTCTCACTCAGAAACAGTCTACTGTTTCCAAGATGTACCCAATTGATATACTTTGATCGACGTAGCATCTTATAAATTCGCTTACAAATTATATCCTCCTTCGATGTGGAGAAGAATTTCGAGTTCACGGAATAACTGAATACAGCTTCAAGCTTTGACTGGGAAATTCCTGGTTCTACAATGTAAAATCTGCCCCTCTCCAATTAGGGCGCTAGAAATGCACAGACGCAAAATTAGGTAACTACATACATTTTAATGAAAAAACATAGGGTCTGAGGGGTCAAGCAAAAACTGTTTAAACGGCCGGTGGACCGGCTAGGGGCAATTTTTCCCTATCCTCCCTCATTGATCCACTCCTAGAATAATTAGTAACTGAATATTCTATTAAATTACAAAAATGTGACATAACTTACCGATAAATAACAGTGCATGCAAATCCGTTTCACGAATATTAAACCACTGAACCACTCAGCGACGCATGAAATTTGTAACTGAAACCACTTATTCCGCACTTCCAGACTCCGGAGTCGAGATAACACACTCGTACCTATTACCGAACAGGATCGTGGGAATATTCGCAAACGTGTAAAGGCGCCGACGCGACGACAACCTTCAAAGCTCAATTCTTTTGCACATCACTATGCGGCTGACGAATATTCGATGATCAGCCGAACTTCGGACACTGTTCGATAGTAATTCGACAGCAATCAAATTTACTCGTTCCACTCAGTCGAACTTCCGACACTGTTCGACAATAATTCGACAGCAATCAAATTTATTCGTCCCGCCCCTTTATTTTCAGCCAATTAGAAAGCTTTAATCGAAGATTTCGATAGTTCGACACATGTCGAACTGTCGAACGACACTAATTTTGTCAGATCGGGGAAACATTATTGCTGTTTTTTCTCTTCTTTTTCTTGGACATTCAATTTCATATCCGGCCAAAAGTTCATCATGTTTTCAGGGTCGGGGTAGTATTCAAAATCTTTAAAATGAACGTATTTTAGAAATCTATTTTGTATTTTTTATATTTTTCCAGTAACCATATAACGGTATGTGGAAACCAAATTAAAACCCCAAATTTTAGAAGTGATCTAAGAAAATAAAAATATAGTATTTTCAGCGCGCTACAGTTTTCTTGAAGTTTGCAGAGTTCCTGACAATGAAGTACACGCCATTCTCTTCGCCTTAGACATGACACTCTCAATATGATCGTGAAAGGTTAACTCTCTGTCCAAAAGGATGCCCAAATCTCTGATCTTTCTGTCTAGTTAGTTTTTCCCCTATGATGGCGTACTCGTATTTGGTGTATTGCTTTGTCCGGGTGAGAGTGGTATAAGTGCATTTCCCAACATTTAACGACAGTCTATTTTCAATACTCCTGCACGCGAGTCTATCTAAATCGCTTTGCAGGCTTTCAAAATCTGTATGGTCTTCTATTGAACGGTATCTTTTTACATCGTCAGCATACATCAGTATTGCCGAGTCTTGGATTACTAATGGCAAGTCGTTTACAAATAGTAGAAACAGCAAGAGACCAAGATTTGAGCCCTCTGTGGCACTCCAGATGGGCATGCAAATTTTTCCGATGTACAACCCCTGTAAGAAACATACTGTACCCTACCTGTAAGATATGACCAAAAGAAGTCACGCAGGTTACACTACACAACAAACTGAGATTTTTTGGAAACCGCATGAAGGAAAATAGATGATTCTTAATGTATTTTTCACGCTGAATTCAAATATGATATTAAAAATGCTGAGTTAGCTAATCAATTTTTACGTTTGCTGGGAAATTTAATAGTGTATTATGAGAAATTGTTCTATTTTATGTGGCGACACTGATGTTGTATTAAACTGATATTACCGATAAGCTTCGTCTACGACGGTACTGAATAAGAAGACTTCCGTTCCGTGTTGTTCTCTGTTCCTTTGTGTTCCGTAAGTATATTATTCCAATTCAACAACGAGCGTTGTGATTATCATGAATATTCGGGCATTGAACACATATTCATCAAATTTATTGTCGGAACATATTTATCTAGTTCACTTACATTTCGTAAAAGAAACAATAAACTGTAATACCGGAATGAAAAGGCGTTATATTTTCACTGAAGAGATCGCCTTCCTCAAAATTGTTGTTCCATCACTTCATCGTTAATGATAAAATCTTAGAATCAGTTGAAACTGTTCAGATCGTTCCGATATCAAAACGTCAAAACACGTTCACACGCGTCACTGTGTTGGCGAGTTTGTTTTGTGATACATGCAGTGTGGCCACATTCACTAATATTTCTAACACGAGAGGGAAATTACGGGAAATAATTCAGAATGAATTTACGAGAAAAGGAGAGCTAATTAAGAAAAACAAAAAGCGGCATTGAATTCAGCGTGAAAAATACTTCTAGAATCGGCTACTCTCGTTCTTGCGGTTTTTTGGCTGTTGGGTAGTGTTATCAGAGAATCCTAAGTCATTGAGTTTTTTCTCCAGAATCTTATGATTTACAGAATCGAAAGCTTTTTGAAAATCAGTATAAATAACGTCTACTGGTACTCCTTTGTCCATACTTCGAGTTATATATCCTATAAAGTTTAATAAATTCGTGTTTATCGATCTTCCCCCCACAAAACCAAGCTGACTAGATGATATATGGCATTTTAACTTGGGGTATAGATGGTTATAAATAATCATTTCGAAAATTTTCGCAGGCATTGAGATTAAGGATATTGGTCTGTAGTTAGTTACATTTTCGTGTGGCTCTCTTTCTTTGGGATTGGGACTAATTTAGAACTTTTCCATACTGTAGGGAAGATACTGTTCGATATACTGAGGTTATACAAATCCTAGCCCCATACCCGATCAGATAGGGGTGACGTCTTTATCAGAAATGCGTTCAGCGACTCTTGAAATGTACAAAACGATAACCATATTTCACTTTTTTAAAATTTTTAGCCTCAGCCCCTAACAAATACCATGATAATTGAAAAATGGAGGTCTAATATAGTTTCCTTGAATTATATAAAGCGATATCCATATTGCATGTTATTTATTATATTTTGATCGAAACAAATATCAAAATAATATTCTCTGACGTCGACCCCCCCCCCCCCGACAACCGCAGACGGTATCTCTGTTCGACAGTTTGTGCTGATGGAAGTTTTAAAAGTCATTGTTAAATTGTAAAAATGTAATATCTGATAGTGAAAAATACAGAGAAACGCCTATTTCGAGTATGGTAAAGATGGAGGGGGGTATCAGAGGTATTAGCAGCTGAGAATGTAGAGAAACTTGTCCGGGAGTGGTTTGTATCCCTACTGTTCGCTAACGTCGGTGAACCAGAAAAATAATAAAAAATCTACGTTTTCCTCCATAAGGCCTGTATTGATATAGAACCCCTATTTGTAGCATTTCGAGGGTGGCTACGAAGGTAGCTACGAAAAAATTATGAATGGGTGAATTTCTTTGTATAGAATTCAATGAGGAGCAATTTTTGTTTGAAACCGTTTTCCTGTTGTTGATATTTTTTTAGAATTTTAGGATAGAAGTGACTTTGGAGGACGTTCTGCCTTTAAGTGGCTTGAGGATGCTCAGATTTTTGGGTGATATTCTTTAAAAAAATTTTATTCTATAAATTAATCTAAAAAAAAAATTATTAAATTTATTTAAAAATTATAAATCAAAAAATAAATCTTTTAAATAAAATATTCTTATAAGAAATGCACCTCTTGAAATTAAAATACACATAAATATTTGAAAAATCTTAAGTGCTTTTAGTTTGTTTACTATCATCCAACCGGCTGTACTAAAATTCAGCTTTCTGGCAATTTTCCCCTCCATTTGTCATTTTTTCTCTCTAAATACATACCTACCGGTGTGGTAGTTTGGTAGTTGCTTCAAAATAAAAGTTTACATCTTGTCGTTTGGATTTTTGTTTTTATTATTGGTTCCGCCCTATTCTTAATTATTTCTTAATGATTACCTACTAATTGAAAAATCCATGTACCTACAGGTAGCTTACTCTGTACACTAATAATGAGCAAATTATTAAAACTACACGACGGTATTCTCGGAATGTTTGCTGGTTTCTGGGATACATTGGCCGTAGTGGCATTTTTCTTCGCTGATCAAAGTTGGCAGTTGTATATTAGTAAGTTCTTGTTTTATTTCGTAGCTTTCATCTACTGAATAATGGTGCCTATGCTGAGATCGGTGAGACTGGATGAACTTCTGCCAGAAATGGGCAAAATCAAAAAGCAAATAAGTGAAAATCATAATTTTAAAGTAGGGACGGCCTGGCGATTATATTCTTGGGATGCAAAACCTGATTTTTCAGTGATTATAGATTGCGACAAAAATACCCACAAGGCCACAATAGGTTGAAAGGCCCGCGATGCATTTGCATCTCCGCACACCCCGAACCAGGCCGTGCGTGTTTTAAAGTCATTTTAAAATCTATTAAAAATCATGATTCGAAAATCAAAAAATCAGTTATCCAAGAATGATTGAAATGAAAATCGAGTTTTGTGATTTTAAGATTGATACAAATCTAGAAAATCCTGTAAAATGGTTTAAATCACAAAATCAAAGCAATAAAAACCAACTAATATTCAAAATCATAAGTAATTTTAAAATTAAAATTAAAAATATAATACCTGATTTAAAACCTATTTATTTTAATGATTTCTTTGAATTTTCTTACGTATTCTCATTTCTCGCAATAGTTGCCAAATTGATTACTTGTTTGATTGGTGATGTGAAAAATGAGCGCCTACAGGATTACTAGTCTAGTGGTCCTACGAATGGAACCTGAATAGGTAGGTATACCTACTGGTTTTAAAATGATTTACCATCCGTTATTTTCGAAATTTGATTTTGGTATTTTTAACGAGTGAAGAAGGTGGGTGCTGTTCGTAGGGTTTGAACACATCTTTTTTTATTGGTACCTAAAAATGTTAAAATTGATTTATTCGCACATTTATTAGATACATAAACTCTCTTGTACTCAAGAATATTTATAGAGTAGTCATTAATTCATATTTTCTGACACCTTTGACTAAAACTTCCTGTTGGGAGTGTCGAAGAGGTGCCTACCAGGGTAGAAGGAAACCTGTCCAAAGATTCCTCTTTCCTCTTGATAACATCAACAGAAGTTTGGGAACATTTTCACTGTGCATACAGTGAATTGAAAATAATAAGGGTTTACTATTTCTGAAATTTTCCACGGTGGGGTATTTTCCTGGCACCACCCCTGGCTGCTGAATCGATCTTAAATAAAATTTTACTTGATATGCATATATGTTTCCTTATGAATGTAACCTGATTGTATAAGTCTAATCAAGTGGAAATATTTTATTTTCAGTTCCGCTCTTTGATATATTTCACGGCGTTGCCCTTTCATCCTCTTGTTCTTTCTCCAGCAAATTCTTTAATGATTATGAATTTGGTAATTATTGAACATTATATGGTCTTGATAATACTACACCACGTATTTTCTGTAGTAGTCGAAACAAAATGCTGAGAGACCCTGTATCAATGAATTGAAGTTATCCATAAAGTTTCGTCTTGTATGGAAACATTACGTCGAGAACGGTGGAAACCAAAAGAATAATGGCCATTCGTCATTCTTACGCTTTCAAATCTTCAAATTTCCACGTATTTACTTCCGATCAGTAGTTGTAGTTATAGTCAACTTTTTTTGAATGATTCGGTAAACATCAAGGTGTCTACAGGGTTGGAAAATTTGGAAAGTTTGGAAAAAGTCAGGAATTTGAAAAGTAGGTCAGGAAGTTTGTAAATAGTCAGGAAATTCAACAATATTTTAAAGAAGTTTGGAAAAAAACAAAGAATGAACTCACGGAAAATTTTTTTCGTCGTTTAATTTTACTTCAGCTATCTGTATATCTGTGAACACCTTCCTAATGCTTTCACCCAAAAATCAACTTCAAATTTCAGTTAATTTTAACCATAGCGTCTAGTAGTATAAACATAAATATAATACTGTCTATACTGTAAAGGTTTAAAGAAGAGAAAAAAAAAAGTTTGGAAAAAGTCAGGAATTTATATTTCTCCATTCTTGTAGACACCGTGAACATGAATATCTACAGTTTAAAATAAGTTTATATTTCAGGACGATTACGGTCAGTGTATCAACTGTTTGGTATATTGGTTTTACTAAGTATTCCAGTTTACAATACCATTTTTCAAAAAACGATGGACTTCTTACCTAATGCATTTTTCCTCCTGAGTATACTTGCCAATGGTCTGGTTTGCTTCTTATTTGGGTATGTTTAATTTTTTCTTTCATACATGATTGACTGAAATCTGTGAACCTTTTTTGAATGTATTCCGAGTAGCCTGTGCAATGTAACCGAAGAGACTGTGCGGCCTTCCCTTCGTGTTAAAATTTACAGTAAATAAGATTTAAATTTGTTCGAAGAGTTGGAAATGTGGCTAATTTTGTTCGATTCAGAGATCGAGTTTAGTGAGAATAAGGCCTAACATTTCTTAACTTGCTTTTTTCGTAATTATCCAGCTGGGAAAGAATTTGCAAATTTTAATTTATTAGTTCTTTTTGTATTCACTCAGATTCTTCCTGCCATCTTTGGTAATAGAATTCCTAATGTGGAGGTACCTGACGAGAAAATAGTTTAAAAAAAAAAGATCTGCTGTAAATTAGAGTTCACAGCTCAAAATCATGAACATTTTTTAAAAACTCGGCTTTGTAATTAACTAAGCACATTGGCCACATTGAAGGCAGCAGTTTGGGTTGTCTGTGTTCGGGTTCAGTGAAAAAATTCTTTGTTTTTGGAATCTGGAGGGAAGAGGGTACAAAAATTTGAGAAAAAAAAAAGGCTTTGTATTATAAATCTGTTTCAAATTTAATTTAATAAGGAGGGGGAAAAAAGAAGGAAAATGGGTACCTTATTAATTATATAACAAATTTGTAGGCGTAAAGTTCAAACTATCCTTATGTTGCAATTTTAAGATTCTACTGGAGAAGCTAAAGACAATTTCATTTGGGGGGAGAGGGTAAGTTGGAAGAAATAGATATTCGATCGATTTCTCTGAAACCTCGTACATACGACCATCAAGGAATTTTGAGCCTCAATCAGCCTTAAGCTGAGAAAATGAGGGTTGAAGTGGTTTACATCCTAAGTCGATTAAAATATTAGGCAAAATATCCCAGGTCAATTCACCTGATAATTGCAGACTAATAATCGAGACAGATTCTTATCAAAAGTTTTGTAACAGCTAGGATGTTCTGCATGGATTGAGCAGTTGGTAGGTATGCGTGCTGCGATCTGTGGGCTGAAATTAGAGGTACTGTGAGATTACATGGCCACATAATGTGTTTTGCATTGTATGGGCGACAGTACTTGAAATAGTTTACAATGAAAAAGTCCGTTTTGAAAAATTTGGCACACAGGGTAGTTTGAACTTCACGTCTTCATTTGAGAGTGGACAAGAAAAAAGCCAGGGAATTTTATCGGTATAAATACATACCCAATAATTTCCGCTGAGGGTACAAAGTTTCTGTACCCCTCATCCAGACACCAATACTCGTGTTCGTCCCGACGCCATGTCCGGAATTTTAATCGGTTATTCGCCCTTATATGTTACAGAGTCACTTACGTTTTGAGTAAGGATGTAAGATGAAATGAACGCCTAGGCGACCGAACATTTCTTCCAGAATGTGCAAGAACCGAATGTCAACTGCTTATGAAATTATTCCAGTGTGGCGGATACGGGGGGGGGGGAGTCCGGACCCCCGAAATATCTAAAGCTGTCTGTAGTAACCTAGAACTATTATGTTTCGTCCATAACATTTTTCATTTGCAGCCTCCCTGGAATTAATTTCTGTACCCGCCTCTGAATTGTTCCGTAACACCTATTAAACTCTTACCGACTAATTCAACTTCTTGATTTTGTTTTTCCATTGAAGAATTAAAATTTCATAATAGAAGGCAGCATTGCCTATGTTTCATGAGTATTTTCTGATATTTTTAAATAAGATGCCAGTGGTTGGGCGAAGGGGAAGCAAATCTGGGAGCATCTTCGGAATCCGCATTTTTCAGCAACTTCGACTGTGGTCATTTATGAAACTGAAGGCCGAAAATAACGATGATTTTTGCAACTTTGATGGGCAATTCCGAGTTTAAGGGCCATTTAAAGCATAAGTATAATTGGAGTCACTTTGTAAATCAGTCTAGGAAAGTTCGCTTGCTGCATTTGGTTTTTTTTTTCAAATTTGAGTTTTTCAACACGAGTACATACTTTAATTTTAAACAGTCATCAGAAATTCAATTTTAAACTTAGAACTGACTTTTTGTTTTTTTAATAGCTTAGAATATCTTCTAGCTTTAGGGCATGTTGGTGGCACTCACCTCACCTTCTGGAAAGACAATTTCTGGCACTGAAGTGTTTGCTGGGAAATATTTATGTAAATCCTGCATGAAATTTCGAATTCCCGAGGGCACGTGTTGAAATTATTTTGAAAATCCGAAAATTTGGTGATATTATTTCCATAGGATGAAAAAAAAAACTTCCAAGGGTGACCTGGTTAAATTAAAAAAAAAAAAATATTGAAGTAAGAGACGTCCTAATCAATCAATCAATCGAACCTTTATTGAGAACGATAGGGGAGAGTGGCCCAAAAGATGACATAGTCGATAAGATTACATAATGACGATTTCTCGAAAGCTATTCACGCGAAAAATATAATTCTACCCTTCAAATGTTGGTCACACTGTAGCGAGTAAAATCCGCTATAAACTGATCTTTCAACTGCGTAATGCTAAAAAAAATCTGTTTACATTTTCTTTGACGCATGATTTTTATTCGAGATAGATATCAACAAGTGATGGTAAATTCGTTTCTCGTTATTTGTGGTCCAGAATGATTCCAAGTGAAAGCGTAAAAGGTAAGCTTCAAAACACCATGTTACGTATCCTTTTAAACGTAAGTTTTTTTCTTTTTTTCTTACTATTTCGAAAATACATATGATTCGAAAGCAAACAAGATGACGTACGAGTTGTGACTCCTGGAGGGCAAGATGACATACAACCAAATACTCGTACTTTCATACTCGTAATTTTATTAATTGAAATGCTTGTTTCAGACAAAATAATTAATTCTCATTGCACCAGAACTATACTGAAAGGGGTTCTTGGACGGAAGAAAATATGAAATCTGTGATTGATGCCATCAAAAGGAAGCCAATGATGAAATATGTACATAAGTCAATTTTGTACCTTGTTCTGTAATACAATAAAACAGTTTTTGATTTTAAAAAAAAAAAAAAACCTAAATTTGTTCACTTTGCATTTTTTCTTGCTTTTTAGAATCGAAAAAAAAATCACTTATGTCATCTTGTCAACCAGGCGGCCTAAGATGACATACTTGATTAAAAAATCAAATTTTAAAGCTTTTAAACAATTTCAAAAAATATGTAACCCGAGGATAATGATAGAGAGTTGTACTTTATTGGGTTCCAATTAGTTTTCTTCCAAATGTCAGTAGTTCGCCCAAAAAATTGGTGAAAGTAAAACCTATGTCATCTCGGGCCGCCTCTACGTGGGTCAGTATTAGTCTACGAGCCCCCAAGGTCGCACCTTCGAAGAGAACTCTCACTATTCTGAGTATGCTCTCGGCCTGTAGCAGGCAATGGTACCTGTCATCCTCTCCCATTCTTTGCGATCTTGCGCCACCTGATGGAAAAGTTTATTTTTTAGAAACTGATCAATTCCGTCCCTCTACCTAGTTTTTGGTTTGCCATTTTTTCTTTCGAAGCGGTTCAGATAAGAAAAGGTAGCTTGATAGGTTATTCTGTCTTGAGGTACCCACCACCCCCATTTTAAAGTTTGGATTGATTGCGTACAGTTTTTGATGTTGGGGGGCTTAGTCTTCGATTTTTAAGCCTAGAATAGATCTCATCATGGAGTTCTGTGTTGTTTCAATTTAAAAAAATTTTCTGGATGTAGGGGACCAAATGGGGAGCCATATGTCAAAACCGGTGCTGTACAAATATTGAAGGTTTCGCCTTTTTGCATGTTTTTGAATTTTCCTTTAACGATGTGTTTGTCCGAAACTTCTTCCAAGCCATGATCCTATGTTTAATCTCTTTAAATGTCAGTCTACATTTTATCTGATTTTCCGCGTTATACCAAAATGGCAGCTTCGGATGAATGTACGTAAAATAAATTTACTTTTTTCGGTATTTTCACAGAAAAAAGAAAGTCTGACTTCTAGCATTGTTATAGCTAATGATGGAAGCTCCTCAGAAAGAAACCAGTGGGCTAACGATAAGGGGCACTAATGAGCAAATTGATGTGCATTTTGTATGGCTCGGAAAATATCATTTTTCGAGATTCTCGTCCATCTAGAATCCCTAAATTAACCACTGCGATGGTACCTTAAATCGCAGAAATCGCACGAACTTGTCGTGATATAAATATTGTAAAATTGACAATATTTGAGAATTCATTAGCGAATTTTAATACCTCTTTTCATGTTCCTGTTTCTAATACGAGAAAGAATAATTTAATCAAGAATAAGTTAAGTCTGAATATTATAAAATGAAAACTAAATGAAATACTAAGATTTGGGAAATGCAATACTTTAACATTGTATCTCATTTTGCGATCAAAAAGAAATGGGAAAATTTCCATGCCATTCGCAGAAAAATCAGAATTATTGATACGCAGCGGATGAAAAGGTTATGATTCAAATGCTAATTAAGTCAGTCATCGTGATAAGAGGATTTTTCAATGAAATGTGTGGCTTGTAGCAAGAGAAGGTAATCGATATTTCATCGTTATGTTCAATTCGTGTCGAAAGCATTCACGTTTTCTGAGATATCAAGCGTATCTATTTCTTGATGATATTTTTTGAATTGTTTTTGTTCTGCATTAATGAGTGTACGATTGTAATACCTGTTTGCATTAGCTAGACCATGTGTTTCTTTTGAATGCCACTGTCCAAAGGATACATGCCTTTGAGTGAAAATGGCTCATCCTCGAAATAAGTGGTAAACGGATTTATTTTTTGTTCCTTTCATTAGTTTTTAAGTATTACGCCCGATAAATATCAATGCCAGGCTAATACTGAGTACGCCCTGATCCGTAGCTATAACGTTCTGAGCTGTGAGCTGAACGATTGTCTGGTATTTCAAGCATCCACCATCTGTTTTATTTTTCTCATTCTTACATGCCTCCGATATAAATTAACATAAAAAACTTAAACACCTATTATTACTGTGGCGTGCGAAACTTTTGCGTTTTGACCCCACGCCTTCCCCTTAGAAAACTAGAAGGGTCATGCAGGTTCTTTTACGGTTTGAGCCCTCTGCACTCTTGCAGATAACCACAACAACAATAACTCAGTGGAGATGCGGTGAAAAACGAGTATAATTGGAGCGATAGCGTACTTACGATATATACAGAATGCCTTCGGCTGCTGGCATTGATCGCCAACGACGTCTCCTCGGGGATGAAGGAGTTTCCAACCGAATAAATATCAGGCCACTCCACTCACACCGACCTCTCGTTGTTACATTTTGGAAAAAGGTATCGAATGCGTCCTCCGAGCAGTGATCCGATTCATGCGACGCGGCCAGTTAACGTCACGAAACCGAATAACGAGATGTTCGGTGTAGAGTGGTTCGTAGGTATGAAACCTCCCTTCTCCGCCCTGATAGCCCGCTTCTCGGTGCTCGACCGGACGAGCGCGTGGACTAACCGACGCTCGTCCGGCGAACCCATTTTTGAAACTTTCGGACGTCACACCCCCCCCCAAACCTATGAAGCTCGAAAGAGGTCCATAGGCTTGGCTAAGGATCTAGACGCCCGAAAGTGCGTCCACAAATAGAGCCCACTGCTCGTAAACTGATCACTGGCTATCATGAAGGCGAAGCGAGGCTTCCCCTACGACACCCCCGAGCGGACCTCATTGGCGTTACAGCGACCTCCTAAAGCTAGGTATACATAACAAACAGAAAACTATAAGAAAAAATTAAGAAACAACATAATAACGAAACAGAAAACTCGGTAAAGGAACATAACAATGGTTAAAATACAAAATAACTAAACATGCTGCAAGTAAAACGTAAAGAAAATACTCTTCATCAGCGTCCTCCTCACGGCAGGTGGTCCTCCCACTGGTTGGCGCCTGCTTCAGGCTCTCCTTCCTCCAGGACGTTGGTTGACATCGACTGCTTTCGTCGCTGATATTTGATTAAGCGATTGGTGACCTCTCGCAAGCGTAGTTCCGGTGAGCCTCGGTGCGTGTCCACGTGGAACTCGTAAACCTCTAGATGGTCAGGATCCCAATACCGGACTTGCGTTAAGTGGAACAGGGTTGGCGGCATTTGGGCATCAATATGCTTCACAATGGCTGACATGGTGCAGCCCATCGCTTGCGGTGATCACGCGTGCCACCGGAGCTCGATTTTGATTTCTCTCTGGCTGCAACGGTGAGTGCGGCGGTAGCTGTGGAACCGCAGACGAGGCGGTCTCTTTGCTGGGAGCACCAACCTCTACGAAACGCTGGAGCGGTCTTCCTCGTTGGTGGAGAGGACCACCACGTCCTCTAATTTGGCGTCTTCTTGTTGCGAGACCCAAGGGCGGGACACAACATCTACAACCGGGGCGACCGGGGCTGTGTCCACACCTGTCGCTTGTTCGTCTTGTGTGGCTGCGGCCACCTCAACACTTACTTCATTAGCGGCGACAGATGATGCGGCTACAATGAAGAATGTCTTATTGCTGGATAAAGCGACCTCCTGCAACATGTTTACGCTATTGATCATCGGTAATGAGGATCAGAGCATCTCCGGATGCGATCTCCTCTGTCGGCGAAGTGACCTGACACGGTTTCTACCACCGGGGCGACCGGGGCTGTGTCTAAGTCTGATGTTCGATTGCTTTTGGTGGGAGCGCCCACTTCAGCACCTGCATCGCGACCTCATATGCTAGTTTCCCAGCCGGAGTATCTGAGACGAGAAACGGCGTAAGCTAACTCGTTCTTCTCTTTTTTTTTTTTTTTTTTTTTTTTTTTTGAAAACATCAAGATGTTGTTGTAGGTAGGCGTCTGCAAGCCCTTTTAAAAAGTTTCAGAAGGGAGCGCCCTTCTGGAGTAGTTTTACAATGTTCATCCCTGGATTTGCGGCCTCATTTACCTTAAGCATCTTTCTAGATGACCTCTTGGGTCAGCTTTCGCAGGTGGTGACTTCTTAATGAACCTAAGACGTGGACTGGAACGGACTGGCGGCTCAGTGCTCTTTCCCTTCAGAGCCTGGTAAGGACTCAGACTGATATATCTTCGACATTTGGTCCTTATACCATTCTACACGGCCTTCCATAGCGCTTGAGTTCAGAGCACGGATCAAATGTTCGCGAGTACGGAAACTATCAGGTGACAGGGCACCGGCATACTCTACTGGCAGCTTAGACCTCAAATTCTCGAGAATCGACCTCTCAGAGACGAGTCCTGTATCCAATGCTCGCTCATACCAGTAGTTCACAAATTTTATAAATGAGCCGTCTCGTTTCACATCATAACGGGTTTGCCTAAACTGGGCGTAGGTATTTGCACGTATGTCTTCATTCCAGTGAAAGTCCAAAAGTACCTCTTTCAAACGGAGGTAAGAAGCGTTTAGCACCATAGTGGACTGGATCCATGGGCAACCCTGTTCGTCAATAGCAGCGCGGAAAGCCTCCGCCTTAGCAGTCTCGTCAGTCATAAGTCCGTATTTAGATTCGAACAACCTCAAAAATTGACAAGCAGTGCGGTCGTCTTCATTTCCCCTATATGGTTTCAATTTAGCAGCCTGTCTAACGGCCTCTTTGGTAAGCAGCACTCGCGAGTATACTAGTTGAATTGCCGCGAGCCATAGTCCGATTATCAGAGCCGACAGTCAGTTGATTTTCAGTCCCTGGGAAAATCACTTGGGTTCCTTGGGACGGAGGTGGCGGCCTCCTAAATCCACTCGGCTCACTGTTTGAAGCTGGTGGGAATGACTGAATTGTAGAACTAGCGCGAGGTGGGAACTGGTGCGAGAATAGTCGGCGTAGGCACTACCTATCGGATCAGTTGCTTGCCTACCCTCGAGTTGCGAAACTCGCCGAACTACATCCATCATGGTAGTTGAAACGTTCTCGAGTAACCTTTCATGACTTCGAACCTGAAGTTGATGACTATCCAACAAAGACCTTAGGCTTATGATAAGCTCACCTATAGACGCTGCGCCAGGGGCTAGACTTTCTTCAGCTCGCACCGGTAGCGGCCGATGCGGCGTCTCTTCATTGGTAGCGACCACAGAATCTGAATTTGAAAACACATTTGAACCTAAAGATCGAGTGGTAGCGTCCACACGATTTCCAGTACCTTGAGCGCGCGCTCGTAATTCGGCCCTAATGCGTTCCAATTCGACCTCCAATGCATCATCCTCAAGATGTTCGACACCTAACAGCCTTTTCTGACCTCTGGTGAGTGGACCACCAGCCAGCACTGCGGCTTCGGCGACCACTGTTTCTCTCAATTCCTGCTTGAGTGACTTATTCGCTGGTCATTTCGTGAATATTACGTAATTACCGTTCTTGACTGAGTTCAATATGTACCTGGCTTTTAGAACGATGGGACAACAAATAGACGTTTGCGAAAATTAAGGAATGAGATAGCGACCACAGAGGTTAGGAAATACACCGCCAAACAGATAAGTTCGAAGATCGCAAGGGTAGGCGACTAAACACGAGACTTGATTATTAGCAGCGTAAGTTTTATGTCGAGCCGATCATAGTAGGCATACAACACATAGTCAGTTTAATAATTCAGTTTCTTAAATACCAACGGTTGGAGCTGCGATGCGGTCGGTAGCACGCCTTATCTGATTTCAGCGGAACTGTACATAAGCGCATTTGAATATTCGGGCTTCAACGATTGAATTCGAAGCTCAACAATGGCAACAATTTTGCGTGTGCGTGCAAATGTGTATCTATTAGCAGGCGAATGATAGGACAAGCTCTTATGTATGTACCTGAACGTCGTACTCAGATAAGAGCCTAAATCTAACGGTCATCGTTTTCGATCTTAACCTGCAATCAATGAGTTGTAGACTGTATTTCTCGTGTATGTGCGTATGTGTGAGCAGACGACCCGCACTATTCTATGTTTCGAATTGACCGTTCTTATCTGTGAGCACACTTTTGCTTGCTCGAGCTGCAAATGTTCCAACTTGAACATTGTGCATCTACTTATACACGCGGCTCGAATTCAATGCCTGCACACATCTTTCAATATTTTAACGACCCCTTAAACGTGGACGTTTTTCGTTAAATGCGTATGTACTGTGTATGTAGTTGCAGACACGAGCATCCAACCAGAATGGTTCCCAAACTACATAGGCTTGAGAGCGACCACATGGAAAGAATTACGATCACCTTTTTTTTTCTCGATGTTACGAGAGCACATTATGAACCTAGGGGTCCTTGCTTGGCTCCCCCCCCCCCAGCCTTGATGCGACCAACAATACTCCTTATGTTGGCTACTCGTACTGGAGTGAACTTTAGAATCGGAGAGGGAGTGAGCTAACAAAATGCGGCGGAAATTCGGTGACAATTGACATGTGACATTTATCTGGAAAAGCTTCAGGATAGTCAGTAGGCATTTTGTTACAAAAAGGTTCATGGCTTACATAGAAAACGGATGGATATAATTTCGTAAGGATTTAATTCGAAATCTGGACTTGACCTTGATTTTCGGAAAACTTGGATGATTTCTAGTCTTATGATTTTCAAAAGCGTATTTCTGTACTTGTCAGGGGTTCTCAACGCGCGTGTGGCTATGAAGCGAGACATTACGTAAAGTCAACCTGCACTCTTGACTATAGACACGTGTCAAGTTGGTACCTAGGTGTTGATGAATTGGCAAGCGACCACTTCGTAGAAGGCTGCGGATGCTGGGCTAATTCGGCTTGTACATCCTAACGTTCTCGCTTGCGAAGGACGTATACGTAACACGTGGCGTCCTCCAACACCTAATTCGAACTTTGGAGGCGGTTTCTCTTTCTAATAAATTCGCGCATGATGACACCTTTGAAAAGCGACCTACACCTAATTAATTTAAGTCGCGGTGCGATTCATAATTCGTAATTTGTGTCAGACCACGCCTCCACAATTTCACTGTACGAATAACAGACAGTGCTAACTCGAGTTCGTATTTCTTTTACTGATTTACGTGATTCGAGTACCTGTGATAAGAACAGACTAAAACGATGACAGACATCCTCCTGATGCCTGTTCCTGTAACTTGGATTTTGGATCAACGATTTGTAATTTAAAGATTAATTAATTCTCCGGGCAGCGCCCTACTTCACGGCGGATGTAAACACGCCAAAACTCCTTCACGGGCTAAGCCCTTCTCATGACAGATGTGGTTTGCCATAACTCCTCAACAGTGGACGATGTAACCCACTAAAACTCCTCAAAAGTGGACGATGTAACCCACTGAAACACCTCAACAGTGGACGATGTAACCCACTGAAACTCCTCGCACATGGCTAATAAAGTACGCCATGAGTACTCTTGGACCTAAGTCCGCAACAGAGGTAATCAAATGAAGACAGTGGTAGCGCTATACACTGCTTCGGGTGGCCGGCGATTTACTATGCCAGCATCAAGGTGGCCTCCTTTTTGTCAGTAAGGTGGAAGCCTGGGGTTTTCCTCAATCTACCCCAAAGGTCGACAGTGCCTCGGACCCCTCCGAAAGCCCGAAACACGTTCACCCAAGCGTCCACGCACGCGTGAAGCACCTGGTCCCTAAAGTGGCCTTCAAATGATCCCGGAGCATAACTGGGTGGACATCCGGAATCGCCTCACGTATTACTGGGTGAACGATGAAGCGCGACCTCTGATGTTCTCCTCTGCAAACCATATGGTTATACAAGAGGAAGGGCTTCCGCCCCGCGTCCTCGTCACGGTCGCCAAGTTTTCTGTGGCGTGCGAAACTTTTGCGTTTTGACCCCACGCCTTCCCCTTAGAAAACTAGAAGGGTCATGCAGGTTCTTTTACGGTTTGAGCCCTCTGCACTCTTGCAGATAACCACAACAACAATAACTCAGTGGAGATGCGGTGAAAAACGAGTATAATTGGAGCGATAGCGTACTTACGATATATACAGAATGCCTTCGGCTGCTGGCATTGATCGCCAACGACGTCTCCTCGGGGATGAAGGAGTTTCCAACCGAATAAATATCAGGCCACTCCACTCACACCGACCTCTCGTTGTTACATTTTGGAAAAAGGTATCGAATGCGTCCTCCGAGCAGTGATCCGATTCATGCGACGCGGCCAGTTAACGTCACGAAACCGAATAACGAGATGTTCGGTGTAGAGTGGTTCGTAGGTATGAAACCTCCCTTCTCCGCCCTGATAGCCCGCTTCTCGGTGCTCGACCGGACGAGCGCGTGGACTAACCGACGCTCGTCCGGCGAACCCATTTTTGAAACTTTCGGACGTCACATTACATATTCCTACTAACTGACCGTTGAATTGGTAAAATTAAGGTTTAGGGCCGAATTTAGAGGTGTACCCACCAACAGAAGGCCCCTACCAAATTAAGAAAAATTAAAACAAAATAGAAATAAAAACACTGGAGAAAATTCTGACGTTGAAAACCCATCTGCCTTCGGAAAGTTACTAATTCTAGAAACTGGGAAGAAGGCTCTATCAAGCTTGGATCCCGGGGTCCAAAAATGCTAAATCTGACACTGTTTAGGCTGGTGAAGGTCAAGCTGCGAATGTAAAATACAGTTATTATCGTGTATAGTTGCAGATTTTCATGTACATGTCTGATGATATGTAATGATGAAACATAAGATCAGATTTAACCGAACTGAACTTCGATTTAAAGCGGCGATAAAAGTTTCCCACTCTTTTGAAGCCATTTCACGGGGTCGATAACACACATTGGGAAATCAAACTATTTTAATTTTGATCTATCTCAAATGTATTTTCGAAATTTGGCAGAAGATATTTTTAATGTTGTTAGGAGTTGAGAAAGAAAATCATAAAAATTATGCCTATTTTTCTGTAAGGAGGGGAAGTGGTTTAAGGCTCATTTTCTATCTTGCCCGATCAACTTGACACGTTTCGGTAGCTTCTTTATTCTATTTTATTTAACAAGATCTGGTGGGGACGGGGGTCCCGTGTAAAATTCGAATCGCCTAAAATAAGGACCACCCTAACATTGGTCAATTTCTTATGATTAATTCGTGATATATTCTCTTAAAAATCCTCAAACTACTGAAGTGAAAAAAATCCCAACTTTCGTGTGATCCTCAAATTAAAGAGACATTCACAATTTCACAACTTTCCTACTGCTTGAAAGTCCACGAAAAACTTAGAATTTGAGGAATTAATTTGGAAATTGCCTATGAAACTGGTCTACTAGCAGTTGTGTAGGTATTGCTAAATCCTATTACTGGCACTTTTGCTTTTTTTTCGATGGCTTGACGAATTCAACTAAGTATGAACAACAATTATAAATATAAAACAAAACAATTTAATGATAAACCAAATCTCATTACTTTTGTTTTCCAACTTGAAGAATTCAACTAAGTATGAACAACAGTTATGAATATAAAATCGAACAATTTTATGATAAACAAAATCTCATTATTTTTGTTGATCAGTTATAATCACTTCCATTTTATTCATTTTTTCCTATCAAATTATTAGAAAATTATGCGAGATTAAGGCATAGAAGTTTTTATGTCGCTGATTTATACCTCATTAAATTTTGGATCCGGTCTCATTTAGAACCTCTAAATTTGGAAAAATGAGCATAATTGATTTGGGGTTGAAAAATTGAACCATCTATGAAAATGAAATTTTTTTAGGTCATTGATTTCAAATATTGCATCAGATTTTGTATAAGACGCCCGTTGGAGCACAAAAATTTTAATGAAAAATCTAAAAAAATATAGAAACAAGGACCTTATGAGTCACTGATTTCAAATATCGTATCAGATTTTTGATCCAACCCCATCCGGTTGGATGTGGTTGATTTCGCATATCGTATCAAATTTTTTATACAATGTTAAGTTTGTTCCTAAAACCCAAATTTGACTCCTTCAAATAAGCCAGTTCGACATTGTTGAAAAAGCTGAATAAGGTATCGAAGTAGGCGTTAGTTTTGCATGTCTTTGATTTCAAGAATTTAGTCAAATTTTAGGCCCAAACCCAATTTTGACCCTCAAATTAGTCAAATTCGCGGAAACAATCGCGAATCAAAAATGGGAAAATCTAATAGAATTTTTGAGCTTACGGACACAGAAAATCATTATTTCGATATTTTGTTTGATTTTATAAGTTGGCTCAATTAGGAAGAGACGATTTCTTCTCCTTTCTTGTAGAATGAATTCAAGTTCTTCTTATTTTAGAACCGGTAAAGGGTTCTTTCCCCGGAAACAGGAGAAAAAAGTCGATTTTCATTGTCGGATCAATTTTTTGCAATTTAAAGGACGTCAAATTTTTATTTTAGAGTCACCATTAGGGTTCGATCGAATAATCAAATTTGATTTTCGAAAAGAACAACACGAGAATCCCTTATTCAGATATTTCGTTCAAATGTTTCAGAGAAATCAAATCGGTCCTTTCAAGGGAAGGACGGGGTTGAATTGGGAGCCCAAATCGGGTCCGGATCAAAAATCTGTTCAAATTCTAAAATTTGACAACCTAAGGATCGGAATTCCGATCACTTATTTGATTTTCTGAATTTGAATTTTTTTACCCGTTAGATGGGATCAAATTTGGATTTCAAAATGCAAATTGAGTACGGGCCAAAAATCTGATTGAATAATTTTTGAACACTTGCGACCTGAAAAAGTCCGAAGTATTTCGATACCTTAATCAATTTTTTCAACAAAATTGAATTGGCTTGTTTGAAGGGGTCGCGGAGGGATGTATTGATGGGGGTAGGGGGCAAATTACCCCACCTCTTCGTAGGAAGTTCTGGGAAGGACCCCTACCTATTTAAAAGTTACATCTTATACGTTTTATACTCGATTAAAAAAAAAAATGAGTCTGCCCATTTTCATTACAGTTTTATTTCATACATAATTTCCATAAGCCATCTTTCCGACCAAAAGAAGGCATCCTACTCATCCTATCCAGGGACGTACCAATAAGGGTTAGGGGGGCAACTTATCCCCCCTTCCCAGTAGGAAAGTTTTACTCAGCAGTTGGGAAAATTTACCCACCATTTCAGTCAGGCGGAGCTGGAAAAATCCAACAAGTCGTAATTTTTTTTTTTTTTTGCTTTGATATTTGGAAATTTTGAGTTGAGTCAGTTGGGACTTTCACAATTTTTGCTTCCCCCCCCCCTCCGAAAAACTCTTCGGTACGTCCCTGAGGGTTCGAATTTGAATATTGGGATTTAATTTGGCTTTTAGGGCCGAACTCGAAACTTTGTCAAAAATCTCATACGATATACGATATTAGCGATACTAACAACTTTTGTTTCGATGATTTGTTTAATTTTTTATTCCAAGTCACGTTTACTTTTTTTTCGAATATTTGGAACCCCTGATAGGGTTGGGTCAAAAATCTGATCCAATATTTGAAATCAACGATCTGAGGAACTCTAGTTTCGATACTTTGTTTAGTTCTTGTTTCTAATTAATTGTTTTTTCTTTCAAATTGGAGTTCTAAAGGTGGTTATGTAAAAAATCTGACACGATATTTTAAGTCAGAGACCCAAAAATCCCTTATTTTCATACTCAGGTGGATTTTTCAAACCCAAATGAATTATACGCTTTCTTTTTCAAAATTTGAGACATCTAAGGGTGTTGGATCAAGTAAACTTTAATTTTGACCGGAAAAATCTGCTTCCCCCAGCCACCAGCTTTGGGATTTAAAAGAAAAGTATTAATTAGGAGTTATCTGGATCGCTGATTTTGAATATCACATCAGGTTTTGGATCTGGTCCCATCTTCTAAGCTCCCAAATCTGGAGAAAACGGATCTAATTGATTTGAATTTTAAAAAATCGCGTATGTACGAAAATATGTTTTTTGGAGGAGTGGGGGGGGGGGTCTGATTATAGATATCACATTAGGTTTTTGAAATCAGTAGGTTCGTCTTTCGTTTTGGTCCGATTTCGTGTTTTGTAGATATTCACAGGCTCGATACTAGAAGTCTTCTATGGGGTAGATTTCCCGGTGATAACCTATAAATGAGGAGAGGCTTGTCGAATTCGAGGCTGCTCACCAAAATAAAGTGGGACGTAATTCGGATATCGGAGGTCCGTAGAAAGGGGGAAGGATTAACACACAGAAAATCCAGAAACTTCTTTTACTACTTCGGAGAAACAAAGGGTCAAAAGGGGGTGGGGTTTATGATCAAAAACGATATGTATGGTAGTAGGTCGTAGAAATGAAAGCAGTGTGCGAGAGAATTTGCTGTGTTAAAAATTGCTATTATTCATGACACGAGGCTAGGGATAATTCAGTACTATGCACCCACCTCAGAAGCTGAAGATCGTGCGAAAGAATCTTTCTACTTGCAACTGCGAGAAACCGTGGGTAAGGAGAAAGAGCTGTACACGATAATCATGGGCGATTTCAACGCCAAAATTGGTGAAGGTAACACAGGCGAAACATGTGTAGGAACTTATGGGTTAAGCATTAGAAACCAAGAAATCAAGAGACTGGTGGAGTTTGCGGAAACGAACAACCTGAAGGTAACTAACACATTCTTTAAAAAAAGAAAGACTCGCAAATGGACCTGGATCGCCCCAAATGGTAGAGTGAAAAACGAGATAGACCACTGCATGATAAACAATAGTTCAATAGTGAAAGATCATAGCGCACTGTCCAGGTTCGAGTTCTCATCCGACCACAGAGTGGGTAGGTGCGAAGTACAAATCCCAGCCAGATCGAAAATAAGAGGGTATGTACATAATTCCAAGAGAACCCCATCGAAGTTGATAATCCCCCTATATAAGTGGAATGAGGCCTTGGAATCCACAGGGGACCAATGTAGGGAGTGGATGCTCCAGAGTCGCTCAGTTACGGGAATTCTTGAAAAATTGGGTAAAAAGAAAAAAGAGGAGTGTGCGGATGACAAAATTTCAAACGAGACGAAATCCCTCATTAACAAAAGAGAGAAGAAGCGTATGGTAGAAGATATGACCCCACTGCAAAGAGTTGAGTTCACAGAGCTGCAGAAGGCAATCAAAAAGTATTAGGAATGATTGCCGGAAGTTCGAGAGTAGGAGAATACAGGAAATTATGGAGAGTACATGGTTAACTAAAAAACTGAAAAGGGAGCTCTGCTACGGTAAACAATTAGCAGTTGGTATACAGAACAAGAAAGGCGCGAGAATAACAAACCTGGAAGGTGTACTGCGGGAAGCCACTGACTTCCGCGAGGACCTGTACAAACCTTCAACTGAGAGTCAGTCGTATCCAAGTGTGACAAGAAATGCAAAAAGCCCTAAATCAAACGACGAAGCATTTTTAGAAATTTTAAAACACGAAGTCGAAGCAGCCCTAAAAAGTCTGAAATTGGGGAAAGCACCAGGGCCCGATAAAATCGAAAACAAAACGCTGGAGGACTTCTCTGAGGCATTGGCGGAGCCACTAACCCTCCTGTTCAACCGTATCATCGTGGAAAAGAAAATTCCAAAACAGTGGAAAGAATCGGAAATCATCTTACTGCACAAGAAGGGTGACAAAAACCAACTTAACAACTACCGATCTGCCTCTCCTCCTATATAAATAAGGTGTTCATGAAAATCTTGAAAAATAGGGCTTATCTCCAGCTGGATGCCGCCCAGCCGGTCGAGCAGGCAGGGTTCAAGAAAAGACATGCAACTATAGATCACATTCACACGATAAACCAACTGGTGGAAAAGGCTAACGCCCATCACATTGAAGTAACCTTGGTATTCGTAGATTTCTGCAAAGCCTTCGATATGGTGAACCACAATTATCTATGAAATGCTTTAAAGATCCAGGGATTAAATGAAAAAATAGTGAGGGCGCTGGAAGCCATATACCCCAACACGAAGGCGTATGTTAAAATGGACAGATCGGGTCCGATGTTCACCTTGTCCAAAGGAGTGAAGCAAGGCGAACCTTTATCCCCGAACCTATTCAACGCTGTTTTAGAACAAATCTTCAGGAAACTCGATTGGGCAAAAAAAAAAGGTATCAAAATTGACGGGAAAAATCTAAATCATCTACGATTTGCGGATGATATAATCTTGATAAGCGGAGACAGGGAGGAAGCATAGGGAATGCTCGACGGACTGGTCGAAGAAAGCAAAAAAGCGGGGCTATAGGTAAATATCTCAAAAACGAAAGTACTAAGCAACTCTATGGATGCAAATATCCGAATAGGAGACGAGAAATTGGAAAGCGTGGAAGAGTATACGTACCTAGGCCAAACAATATCTTTTAAAGAAAAAATGGAAAAAGAAATAGAAACACGCATAAGACAAGCATGGAAAGGCTACTGGTCCCTAAAATCAATCTTCAAAGGGAACCTCAAAATATCATTTAAAATCAAGATCTTGGAATCTTGCATCATACCAATTCTAACATACGGGGCCCAGACGTCACCAAGGCCCAAACTAAAAGGCTAGTGACTACACAAAGAAGCATGAAGAAAAGTCTTCTTGGTATAAAAAGGAAAGGTAAAACTAGGGCAACCACAATAAGAGGAAAAACTAAATGCAAAGATGTGGTCTACACAATCAAAAAGTTAAAAATGAAATATGCTAGTCACTTAGCTAGTATGGTGGAGGACCGCTGGTGTAAGAGGATCACATTCTGGGTCCCATATGATCACACTAGGAGTAGAGGCAGACCGGCAACTAGTTGGAGGGGGGAAATCACTAGAAGGGTGGGGCTACCGTGGGTAAAAGCGGCCCAAAATCGGAAGACATGGGGGAAAATCGGGGAGGCCTGTACCCGCGATGAGGGGGCTTGGTACGCACTGGTATAAAGTTAAAGCAAATTTTGTTTTGTTTTTATGTTACTTTTAGTTTGTATCATTAAAAAGAAATCTTGTTTTTATGTGCATACTGAATAAAGGCTATTATTATTATTATTATTATTATTATTATTATTATTATTATTAAATTAATTATACAAAGGACATTCAGAAACTACTGTCAGTAAGCCTCAAAAACCGTCTTAAAAATTTTTATTGGAAAAAATTACATTATAATCTTTCAAAATAATGTCCTTGGGCTTCCATGCAGCGGTCCCAGCGTTCCTGCTATCGCTTGTGTACATTCTGGAAAAATTCATCTCCAAGCTATTTAAAAATCGCCTCCAAACTTTTTACAACAGTCATATCGGTTGTAAAACGGTGTCCGCGTAAATTTTTTTTCAGTTCCGGGAATAGAGCAAAGTCGCATGGAGCGAGATCAGGACTATAGGGAGGGTAGGGCAAGACCTGGATGCCGTTGAAAAACCTGCGGGAGCACATTCAATGGAAACAAAGACATCGTCGACTTCTAGGACTTGCATCATGACAACGCGCAACCACACACGGCCGGCACTACCGCTGCTTTCCTCGAGAAATACGGCATACAGGTCTTGCCCCACCCTCCCGATAGTCCTGATCTCGCTCCATGCGACTTTGCTCTACTCCCAGAACTGAAAAAATAATTATGCGGACGCCGTTTCACAACCGATATGGATGTTGTAAAAAGTTCGGGGGCGATTTTTAAACAGCTTGGAGATGAATTTTTCCAGAATGTATACAAGCGATGGCAGGAACGCTGGGACCGCTGCATAGAAGCCTAAGGACATTATTTCGAAAGATTGTAATGAGATTTTTTCCAATAAAAATTTTTTAAGACGGTTTTTGAGGCTTACTGACAGTAGTTTCTGAATGCCCTTTGTATTATTATTATAACCTATGAAAGTGATGACACTTATCTGCAACCAATGTGAGCAAACTTTTTTCAATTTTTTGGAGAATTTCTATGAGAATTTTTTATTTTTGATAGTCAAGTGGGGTTTTCTCCAAATGCCCTTTTGGCTATGGATATTCAGTTGGGCCCTTTCCGTGTAACATACTGTGTAAGAATAGGGACAGAGCGATCTCGATCTATAAACCTGCAAAAAAACATAACCGTGGATTTTGTCGAAACTTCTAATTATTCTTACTATGCGTAGGTCGTCTATGATAATAAAACTGTCTTGCGAGTGCTTAAGCATATCATTATCCGTTGTAATTACGGTAAAATTACTGTTTGTGGTTTTTGACGTTCTGCTACGGTGAAGTGCCTGTACCTGGTTAGCTTACCATCTGAAAATTTGAATATTGTTGCGTACAAATTAACGCGAGATTTTTTGAATGAGCGACCAAAGCTCGAGTTCATTCTTTCCGAGTTTCGGCGACATGTGTAAACTAGAATTTTATTCGTCGACAATTTCGCTAATTTTCTCGTGATATACGCTACTATAATGCATCTGAAAAACTCTTTTTCGAATTTATTTAGTTGCGGATTTCTACGTCATGTATCAATCGAACCAGCGGCCTTCTTCAGTTTTTTAACTCTGGAATTGATGAACTTCCTCAACTATAACCTTTACCTGCAGAAAGTATGTCGCTTCAATGCAATCGCGGAACCAGATCTCAGTACTCCGTGTGATGACAAAGACAAAAACAAAGGCATTCTCTTCATGTCCTCTACTTACATGTACATCATCTTCGGATTTATTATGGTCATATTTTTCTTCACCATTTTCGCCACAATATACAGCGATCTAGCCGGCAAGAGGAGGAAACTGTTTATTATTATGCCGATGGTCGGGCAAGTACTGCAGAGTATTTCGGCGTGTTTTCAAGCTTACTTTTGGACCTTGTCGCCTTTGATTGGCATTTTTCTCGATCAATGTTTTCACAGCTTCTCTGGTGGACTTTTGTGTGTGATGGTGTTCATGAATATATACGTGTGTGATAATACAGAGACTGAAGATCGCAATATGAGACTTATCATTTTAAACGCGGTAAGAAATATTTGCGGACCTACTGGCCGACTGCTGGGCGGAAACATGATGCATTATGCCGGCTTCTTGAAATCGTATCTCGTATGCCTGTTGTTGTCAACTGCTGGCGTGATTAGCGCATTTGTATTTGTGAGAAACCCGTCAGAAACGGTTGACAGTAAGGATCACGTTCCAAATAAAGTGAGGATTCTGGATGTACTTCATGCAAAACATATTATCGAGTCGTTCAAAGTGATTCTGTGTACCCAGAAACCACGGAAACACAAAATTACGATAGTATTGTTGCTGGTTCTCGGAGTTTTGGTGTATTTTCCTTCTGTAGGTACGTAACTAAGAGTAATCATTATGTTATTACCTTTTCCATTTCTGTTCTAAGAATCCCTTGAAAACAAATGTCAACACGCCAAATCCGTTAATTTTTGACTCGACATTATGATTAAATTTGATACAAAATTCGGTACAGAAGTTTAGTTATCATGTCGGCATCGACCCTGGGAAAATTGTGCATCAACGTCGATGTAGAAATCTGTTCAAAAGTTAATGCCGGCATGGTAACTTGACTTTTGTATCGAATTCTGTATCAGATTGAATTTGACGCAGAATTTGGTGCAAATGTCGAGCTCCCGTGTCAGCATCAACTCTTAAATCGAATTGTCCATCAGCGTCAATGTAGAATTGTATCCAAAAGTCAATTTTGGCATGGTACTTTAACTTTTGTATCGAATTCTGTATCCGATTGAATTTAATACAGAATTTGGTACAGATGTTGAGCTACCATGTCAACATATTGCCTTGGAAATCGAATTGTGCGTTAACGTCAATGTAGAATTTTATCCAAAAGTCAACGTTGGCATGGTATTTTAACTTGTGTGCTAAATTCTGTATTATCTTGAATTTGATACAGAATTTGGTGTAGAAGTTGTGAGCTCCTGAGTCAACATCAACTCTTAAATCGAATTGTGCATCAATGTCAGTGTATAATTCTATCCAAAAGTCAATGTTGGCAAAGAAACTCGACTTTTGTATAAGATTGAATTTGATATAGACTTTGGTACAGAAGTTAAGTTACCATGTCAACCACCTGCCTGCGTCACTACGCGTACCCAGACTAGGAGGTGAAGGGTGAGTGAAGAGACAGTGCGTCCGGCTATGGGAGACCTGAATTCCAGGCGAGTGCTCTGGGAGCGCGAACCTCGGTCAATAGGGAATCTCATGGTATGCAGGACGCGCGCACCGGTTGCGGCACGGCGAAATGGAGGCTCGAGCCCGGCCTCAAAGCGTTTCTCCGGCTACCGATGCGATACTCGAAAGGGTATTTTCCGGAGCCGGGGTACGGTGTCATAGGGGCCACTTTGGCATGGGTGCATCGCCATACGTCCCACCACACCAAGTTACCATGTCAACATCGACCCTTGAATCAAATTGTGCATCAATGTCGATATAAAAATCTATGTTTATAAGGTAACTCGACTGTAATATCGAAGTATTGGACACGTGACGGATTCTGAATGTCGACAAAAGAGTTAATTTTTGTATGGACTGTGTTTGAAGGATCCGTTTTCATCCCGAAGAAATGAAGCAAAAATGACGGAATTCTCATATACATATTTGTAAAATATTGATGATCTGAACGAAATATTGCTATACCTGCAGCAATGTTGGTGATTCTCAAACCAGGAAAAAAAAAAGAAGGAAAAAGACTGGTATACTGCACCAGGAGTTGTTCAAACTAATTTTGATGTCATGGGATAGCTATAAAGCAAGCAAGTAACATGACCCATTTTCAAAGGAGATAGTTTGAAGTTAGATTGCCAGTTCACGCCTAACATGCAAAAGAAAAGGGTCCTGGCTTTTTTTTTAAACGAGAGAGCGATCTGTTGACCCCCGAGAGTTATAATCTCGCCCTCCCCCCGATCTTACAGGCCTACTTTACAGAAGTAATGGACAATTCTGAAAGAAAGTTTACTCCTTATTGCTCAGTGGAGCTCAATAAATAAGTCGACAGTAACACAGACTATGATTTTTCAATAACTAATGTTACAGCCAGTTGTATATTAGCAAATGAATTTGGACAATACAAAATTTATGCACATTTGTGTCAACAAGTTTATTAATATTAGTAAAATTTTTTCGATTTTGACTTGTTTATTGATTCCAAATGGTCTTGGATTTGCTACTCCATTGTGTGTCTCTTATTTTGCGACTATTTTCATATCTTACGGGGCTGCATGAGAATGAGAGCTGAAAAATTCGAAAAGCCCCTACTAAAAATTTCAGGAAGCTTGAGCTCCCTTTCATTCCTATTAGAAATGAAATCGAATATTGACTTCTCAAGTAATTTTCTTAAGCCTTTAGTACCGCTAAAAATACTCGGAAATTAGTTTAGGTTAGGAGTTCGGATATATGTACTTTGAAATGTTCTTAATTTCACACCCCGGGGCAGTGGCTCCTTGGGGGAGCTTTACATTGGAGGACTACTAAAATATAAAGTTCGAGACTAGCATTGATTTCCAAATTTGTAAGTTCGCTAATTCTGATTGTGGTGTTAATTTTTTGATTTCATTCGGTTAGGAGCCATCAAAGAAGGGTAATTCTAAATGACAGTAATTGTTGAAACTGTAGTTATTCGATGTAACTATATTTGTATGTAGGTTTAAAATACTTCGAAAAATTCTTCTGTTAGCGCGCGATGAGTCGGATCTCAAAATCACTGGTAGAATCAAGCTTAATGACCTAGATAAGCTGTCATTTGAATACCATCTCGAATATTCACACATTAATTTGTGAAAACAAATTTAATGACCTTGGAGACTAATAAATCAAGTACAATCTCGAAAAGTTATTATTATTAGGCCTTAACTCTCTTCGGTGGCACGTAATGGGGTTAACACAAAAATATGACCCCAAAATCGGAATTTGTGATATTTTTTTGAATAACAGTTTTTTCATCATAAATTCCGCAGCTTGGAGGAAGATTCAGTGACCTTGAAAACCATGAACACAATCTCGAATTTCATTTTTTGCCCTCCTTCCTCCCTTCCATTTTGGAGCTTCCTTCAGGAGCCATCAACCCCAGATCATGGAGTCAATTAATTTTATTTTTAAAGTACATATATTTTCAAATGCCTATCCAAAACGCGTATCCAAATATTTTAACGTTATTTCAGGCTAAGAAAAAATATTACTAGTCAAGGAAAATCAAAATCCATGTTCTTTCCTATGAGAGGGAAAAAGGTTCGTGACACGTGTTTCCCTTATTCAATGGAGCTAAAATTTTCAGGGGGAGGGACCAAACTTTTTGGCGCAAATTTTCATACTCTCCCAAAGAATCTGAGATAGGTCCAAAAATAAGAGACACTCTGTGCTCCATATGTGATTCAGAATTAGCTCGACTGTGTGATAACAGATATGTAATTATCCAACAGAAATGGACACTTTTAGTGAGGAAACATCCGGCAGTTAAAAGCGTTACTACAATGATGTATTCAATCTCACGCAAAAATCTTGCCGCACATGCGTAGACTCCCTTGTACTGCCGCGCATGCGTAGACTTCCTCGCATTGACACGCATGCGCAGACTCCCTTGCACTAATGCGCACTGTCAGTCAAATACTTTTGTATTTATACAACAGCAAATGTTACACGTTTTGAAATCTTGGAATTATCAGTGTGTAAAGAGTAAACTGATGGCGCGAATAGTTTGCTCATGCGCAGAAAGATTTTTCCGGATTGAATACACCACTGAGCACCATCATGCTCATCTAATTCTAGTGCATTTTGGTTCAGTGGCGTAGCCAGACTTGGTATGAAGGGGGGGGGGGTCATTTCACTTTTACAACATTACAGGTGTAATACTTACTATTTCCAGAATAAATTTCACTTTTTTCATATTGTCGGCCGATAACAAGGGGGGGGGTGTCAGACATCCCCCCTGTAGCTACGCCCCTGCATTGGTTAAATAAAGCTTTACGAGTACATTCTGTACAGTCTACATTGAAAACATCAATTTTAACTTCAAGTGGAAACATACTCGTAATTTGTGACGTTGATTTGAAACATGATTTTCGATGTCAATTTAAAACATTCATCTCAACGTCGATTTGAAACGTCAGTTTTGAAGTTTTGTGTTTCTTAATGCTCATCTCACTGATGCGTTCGAAAGGGTAGTTTTCGGGGCCAGGGATGCCGTGTCTGGGGAGCCAATTTGGCATGCGTGCATATTGCCATATGCTCCACCAAACATAATACAATTGAAATATTGTGCACAAGGTATGTGCAAGCAGGTAGGAAAGGAAAATTGAGTGAGAGTATGTAAGATAAAAACTGAACAACTTTTACCAGTTGTCATTGTGTTTAAAGTTGATGTTGTTTCAACTCACAAAATGAACGTTGATTTCGCGTCTAGAACAGGCTCAAAATCTATATCGAAAAGATGGTGGTTTTATCCGTTGAAATGGTCTTATGCATAAACCTGCCAAAAATTTTCCAGTGACAGACTTACCAACTTGCAGAATGATTTGTGATGACAACACTCATGCGTCTGGCCTCATTCCCTTGCAAAACAGTATATAGCCCTCATGCTCCTCATTACTATTAGGTTATACGATGATGACTTACACGTGCTGTTAAGGGTAGGTACTCATTACTCATCCACGCGGTCTTATTTCAGGAGAAGACTCCGTCTTATATCCGTACTTCATACGCCGGTTTCAATGGACAGAGGTGACGTATGGTAATTACAGCGCCTACAGGAAAACTCTTGCGATGGTCGGTAAGGTTTGTTATTTCATTGGGTATGGATATGTTACCTTTTATCACTGTTTACAAAATCAGCTCTGCCATCAGTTTGCGTCTTATTTTGAGATAACCGGTATTCCTCTCTCTTTTCCTATCTATCTCGATTTCAGCGCTAACGCTTATGGTATTTTGTCAGTTTAGATATGAGCGGGTACTTCTTATAATATCAACTGATAATAACACCCTGATATTTTTCTTTCAGGTGGTCTAATTTGCACATTTGTAATGAGCCAAGTCTTGAAGGTACATGACGGTGTTCTCGGAATGTTCGCTGGATTCTGGGATACTCTGGCTGTTATAGGATTCTTCTTTGCCAATCAAGAATGGCAGATATACCTCAGTAAGAATTAGCTTAGTGGTATAAGGTCACCAAATGATAGCGTGTGACAAGAGACTGCAGCCTTCCTTGAGTTCCCGCGGAAAAATATCATAATAACCATGGCCTCATTTTTTTGTGTCTTGACGCAGAGCTTTGACTTGAGAGATTATCGGCTTAAATTTTCATCTCTGGTATTGCACGCTTACGCGGTGTCACGGCATTATAGTAGGCTGCAGCCTACTCTAATGCCTCGACACCGGAACAAAGAGCAGTGGTGAACAGGGACGTACCGAAGAGTTTTTCTTGAGGGTTGGGGAGGGGGGAATTGTGAAATTCCCAGCTGACTCAGCTCAGAATTCCCAAGTATCAAAACAAAACAAAACAAAACAAAACAAAACAAAACAAAAAAAAAACAAAAAACTTTTGACTTGTAGGATTTTTCCAACTTTTGATCCATCTACTGAAATCTGCCAACTCCGCCTGACTGAAATGGCAAGCTTCTCTAACTGCTCAACCACTGAGTGAAAAATTCCTACAGTCAGGAGCGAAGTCCCCCCCCCCTGATTGGTACGTCCCCGATGAGGAAATAGTGACACCGTGTGAGCATGCAATACCACGTACCGCATGCACAATATTCTCGCATTAAGTCTAATAATTTGAACACCTCTGTATATTTACATACTTCCTCTTTTCTAATTTTACTCTCAACCCGAGCCCTGGAATCCGCCCTTTCGAGCATTGCTTCAGAGACGTCGGGGAGGCTGTTAGGGCTGTCTTAGTCCTCTTCTCATCTTGCCGAAAAATCGGCCTAGGTCGAAATTAATGTAGCGAGTTGCTAAGTGGGCTCGAACCCGAGACATCCGGATTCCGAGACAAGCGCGCCATCCACTTGGCCAACCAGACCCCTATATTTACATACTTGACGTACTTGACTAGCAGTTACTAATCTCAGGTACAGTTTTTCCGTATTTCTTCAGTTAAAAAGTTGATTTTCTCAAAATAGTTTTCTTTTTTTGTATTCCAAATTTAAGAGGGCGTATCTCAGGCCATTTTCATGCTACAAGGCTTATCCAGGTCTCATTTTTAAGTTGCAATCCCGTACTTTCACCATACCAGTAATTCCATGTGGACAAAGTGGGATCTTTTCTAGGGCACGTCCACCCATTATGTGATTATTATCGTAATATACTAATAATCACAATGTGGGTTGCTGGATTGAGTTTGGACATTAATTTTTACCTCATTTCAAACTTACGGTACAAGAGGCCATTTTGATTACACCAATTTCAAATTGGTGTGAAGAACAAATTATGCAAAGGGCATTCAGAAACTACTGTCAGTAAGCCTCAAAAACCGTCTTAAAAATTTTTATTGAAAAAAATCACATTACAGTCTTTTGAAATAATGTCTTTGGGTTTCTATGCAGCGGTCATAGCATTCCTACCATCGCTTGTATACGTTCTGGAAAAATTCATCTCCAAGCTGTATGAAAATCGTCTCCAAACTTTTTACAACAGCCATATTGGTTGTAAAACGACGTCCGCGTAAATTTTGTTTCAGTTCCGGGAGTAGAGCAAAGAGATCAGGACTATTGGGAGGGTGCGGCAAGACCTGGATGCTGTTGAAAAACCTGCGTGGGCACATTCAACGGAAACGACCCGACATTGCCGACTGCCCAGTCTTGCATCATGACAACGCTCAACCACATACGGCTGGCGCTACCGCTGCATTCCTCGAGAAATACGGCATCCAGGTCTTGCCCCACCCTCCCTATAGTCCTGATCTTGCTCCATGCGACTTCGCTCTACTCCCGAAATTGAAAAAAATTTACGCGGACGCCGTTTTACAACCAATATGGCTGTTGTAAAAAGTTCGGAGGCGATTTTCAAACAGCTTTTGGAGAGGAATTTTTCCAGAACGTATACAAGCGATGGTAGGAACGCTATGACCGCTGCATAGAAGCCCAAGGACATTATATCGATAGATTGTAATGTGATTTTTTCCAATAAAAATTTTTAATACGGTTTTTGAGGCTTACTGACAGTAATTTCTGAATGCCTTTGTAGGACGAGAATCACACTACGGGTCGTTGGATTCAGTTTAGTTGTTAAGTTTGACCTCTTTCAAAACTGTGGTACCAGGGGTCGTTCTAGTTACATCAATATTAAATTGACGTGAAAAATAAGTTCCACAAATGCCACTTTTAAGAAATAAACTGCATATTGTTGCTGATAACATTTTCATGTTAATTACCTTTTCCTTAAATACCTGTATTTCAAAATGAGGGCCAAACGAACGCCGAAGTCGAATTTAGAATCTGGAATCCCCTAGGTCCTTCAAATTTGAAATGAACTTTGAAGTAGAATAAAAATCGAATTCAGTGACCTTTGAGAAAGATAAATGATACCTGTACTGTAATTCTTGTCATGTTTATTTTCGTATTCCTTCTCCAGAATTCTAGGTCCGTCAAAGTTGAAATTAGAGCCAAATTATCATAAAAATCGATTTGAACAACCCGCGAGACTTTAAAATTGATACTAGGGGGTACTTAATTAATTTTTCAATCACCCATGCTCCCTCGTGCCACAATTCTAAATTTAGAGCAAAAACAATATTGAAAATGAATTTGAATATCATGAAAACCAAACTATAGATATCTCATTTTCGTTATTTAGACTAATAAAAGCTCAGAAATTCCATGATTAATTTTTTTTTTAGATCTACACAGTACAGAGAAACACAGTTTCAAAAGTGTGGTATCTAAGAATGAGGAGGAGGGAGTCAGAAAATTTCTATGGATGATGGGTATGAATATTAGAAAATGGATTCGGGGATTGTCGGCATTTCATGAGTTCGCTGAACTTGATGAGAGGGATGTCATGTCACCAATTCTACAGTTCCCCTATGAGGCCTGTGTTAATGTATGACAGTGTTAGGGGTGATTTTGAACCCCCTTGAAAACATTTGAGGGGGAGCTACGAAAAAATCTCAAAATAACATTTAGATACGCATGGAATTTAATGAGGAACAGTTAGTTAATTATTTTCTTTCGTATTGCTGATAGTTCTCGAGATTTAAAATAATCTATGTAGTAAGTCAGCTCCCCCCTCGAGAGAAAATGCTCCAGCGATATCCCTGAAGACTTTTGATAGGTGTATTAAGGAGTCAATCCGGAAAGATGTGTGAGGGAAAAAAACTTCCCGGAAATTTTATCTAACTACTCGCTTTTTAGGTAAAAAAATATGACTTTATACAATCGATGATAGTGGAGCCTATGGCGATGCACACATGCCAAATTTGCCCTGAGACACCGCACCCCCGAACTCGAAAATGCCTCGAATGGGCCTGCGTCAGGATAGGGGGGATCGCTTGGAGGTAGCTCCTGTTATCCCCATTTCACCTTTCGCCTCTTCACGGCGGAGAATCTATGGCGTCTTTTCTTCTTCGCTGTCGAGTTACACCGGATCGCCTTCTTTGTCAGTTGTTAGCAACAGCGACATAGTCGTCGTCGTTATTGGCGTCATCGTTGTCGTCGTCGATGTTGGTGGTGTGGAATAATTATTCGGAGCAGAGTAAATTATTGATCATTAAATATTCATTAAAATATTGATATTTTAATAATCTCACATTGAGGTAAAAATTATTCCAACCAGTTTAAGAATTATTGCGCGGTGGAAAATTCAATAGGTCACTTTCATCATTGCCCACAATTAAGGACAAGAAAATTCATTAACAGAATTTAATTGTACAAAATATAATTAACAAAATAAATGAATTTTCAGAATAACTTAAATCTTCTGGCTCTATTTTCCCGTGGTCCTTGGAATTCTTCACTTTCCTGATGACAAAATAAAAATTGCCATCAGTCATAGATGTCAGATAATTACACGTAAATAAATTGACTCTACTATGAGCAATGGAGTCCATCGCGGACAGTGGACCACTAAGGTCAAACGAACAATCAGAGAAGCTACGAGCCTTAAGCATTGACTCTCCTATGAGAAGTCAATTGTGTCCAGCGGGGACAAGGTACCCCATTACAGGTAAAGCAGCCAGTTTAGGAATTATCGAAATTCTCTTACAAAGGGCCCACGAAAAGGGCAAAATTATTTCTCGAGGATCGCTTTCCTCAATAACATAACCAAGAAGGGCAGAAGACGCATGTAATGCAATTGTAACATAAATACGCTAGTTAATAAACGGATAAATAAATAACTATCTGACTTGAGAAATGGTTCTTCTGTTCTTGCCTTACCAAAAACAATATTGTTTGTAGATTAACTTTGGAAATGCGCAAAACTATCCGCGGCCCACAACCCAACGTAACATACGAAACGCGAAAAATTAACTGTTGGGCAAATTTCCCTCTCCCGAATATTTCAGATCTTGGACCTTTGAAAAAAGGGCGTGAGCCACAGTAAACATGATGTGGTCCAATTGATTGGACCACGGCTTCACGCATCACCACCAGCAGAATTAAACTGGTTCTTGCTAGCTGGGATGACGTGGCCTCATCCGAGATGAGGAAATTAATTATGGATTAATTACCATTAATTATCTTATAATAATTATATTACCTGATTTTCGATTTAATCGAATCAAAAATTCACGAATTTTTAACAGGTGGGATGGCGAGTGCCGACATAAGGTGCTGTGTCCGCTGCCTTTGTCTCTGCCACTCCAGTTCCATCTTCCGGCTCAAAGTCTTCTTGACAAAGGTAGCTGCCTGATCCTATCCTGCTTTGCTCTTCATCATTGGTAGGATCGGATTCTCCGGTGTATGCGGCTTAACGCCGGCGTTTCGAAAGGCCGCCACCGCTTCTTCCCTCTCTTGGTCGAATACCGAACACTCGAACAGGGTGTGCCAGGCATCATCATCTCGCCCTCCTGCAGCGCAGTAGAAGTACCGCGGGCTTTCTGCTATGCCCAGCCGGTGCAGGTACTTGTTGAAGACAGCATGGCTGCTCATCACCTGTGTGAGGTAAAAGTTCAGCTGGTCATGGTGTCTGCGCAACCATGCGTTGAGGTCGCGTACTAGCAGACGGGTCCGCTCTCTTTTGGTACTGCGTGAAAGCCGCTCTTCCCTCATGCGGAGCGTCGATTGCCAAATATCCCGATTGTCCCGTAGCGCCGCACTGCTCTTCGGTGGTACCTTCCGCGTCGCGCTGTATATCCTCTTTCGCTCTTCCGCTAGTAACTTCACTGACGGTATACCTGCTAGCACACGAACTGCCTGTATGGAGACAGTGCAGCCTTCCATTGGACCCTTACGAGATCTGTTCTTCTGTACTCCCTGGCACCGATGACGTCGGACCACACTGGAGCCCCATGTAGGAGGACCAACATGGCGACGTTCGCCAGCAGCTTGCGTTTATTCTCTGTCGGCCCTCCTACGTTCGACATGAGTCTGCTTAATCCGGCTACGACTCTCTTCGCTCTCTGCGCTGTCCTCTTTGCGTGTTCTTTGAACGACAGCTTCCCGTCAAATTACAGCCCGAGGCACTTCAGGGCTGTACAGGGCGCAATCTACGCTCCCCTTCGGCGAAAGGAAGGGGGTTGTACCGTCGACGGGGTGTAAAAAACTCCACTTCTGTCTTCTCGGCTGCTAGGCACAACCTTGCCGACTCAATCCAATGGGTCATTGCCTCCAGTCCCGCGTTCAACTTGCTTTTAAGCGTGGCTACGTCGTATTCGACTGCGACCACTAGAGTGTCATCGGCGTAGCAGATAATGTTCACCCCTGGTGGTACCTCTGCTCGCAGGATGCCGTCAAATGCGATGTTCCACAAGAATGGACTAAGGACTGATCCCTGCGGAACACCGCACGACATCTCCCGTTGCACCACGCCCGTAGCAGTTTCCGCAAGAATTATCGGACTCCGGAAGTAGTCGAGGATAATTTCGCGTAAGTACGCAGGTACTGATGCGTTCTCCATCGCCTCCAATATGCGCGACCATGGCATCGTATACAACGCATTCTGTATGTCCAGGGTGACAGTTGTACCGAATTGGAGCTTCTGCATCGCTGACTGTGCCAGCCTCTTCAGCTTCCCGGCGGTATCAATCGTTGATCTTCCAGCTCGGAACCCATACTGGTTGGCGCTCAACGCGCGCCTCCTCTGAAAGTGCTTCTTCAGCCCGTTTGCAATGATCTGCTCGAAGATCTTGCCTACGGTATCAAGCAAACACAATTGCCGGTATAACGCTAGCCCGCCAACTGGTTTTTCTGGCTTTGGCAACAGCACCAGACGAGCTATCTTCCATCCGCCTGGAAGTACTGCTCTGCGTAACGCTGCGTTGAAGACTGCAGTCAGTATTCTCGGGTCCGCCTGATGGGTAACATATCACAAACTGTTGGGTATTCCATCTGGTCCCGATGCCGTCCGCCGTCTTCGCTTCCCCACATATTCAGTCTACCGCCGCGTTGATTTCGGCTGTCAACAGTGGTACGGCGTCCACTTCCAGAGGTGTGTCTACTGGTGCTGGGCGCTGCGGAAACAGATTGTCCACAATCCGTTCCATAGCGTTCTACTCCATACGCTCGTTTATGGGAGGGCCTCCCACCTTTTTCATCACTATCCGATATGGTTTTTCAAAGGGGTCCTCCTCCACCTGGCTGCACAGCTCTCCCCAGTATCTCAGCTTGCTGTGTTTGATCACAGTCTTCAGGCTTCTCCGAACGCGCTGGTATTCCTCGGCCACGTGTACACTGATATTTCCTGCGTAACTGATTGGTCTCGGACTTCAGATGGGCAATTTCCGCGGTCCATCAGTATGTTTCTCCTTCCTTCTTCAGTGGACAATGGTGGGGCATTGCAGCATCCTGTCTCCAATCCCATCCATGTATCTACATAAGTAGTAGTTTACTACCTCAGATCCTGAAGTTTTTTATTCAAGAGGAGTCGAGGAAATAAAGTTTTCAGTATATTATACAAAAAAATCTGTTTTTTTTTTGTTTGTTTTTTTTTTTTTTTTTTTTTTTTTTACAAATGACGCAAAATAAAGAGTACGATAAAAGTGACAGAAATGACGAACGGTACAAGTGTTGAGTTAGTATTTCTATCAGCCTGTCTGTTTATTTATCATTTCTGCCTGCCTCTTCTTGTCTGATTATCTCTCCTTGCCTGAGTGCTGGCCTTAAGAAAGATAGTTGGTTATCTGTTTCTCTATTCCGCTTGGTCTAAAGTTAGAAGCTCTGCTTAGTCTGCAACATTTTTAATTTCTATTAAAGTGAAATTTTTGTCGGGAGAGGGGGATCAAAGTTAGGATTACTGGTGAACTGTTGTCAAATTGTTCAAATTCTTCGTATTTCTCCACATTGCAGTATTTTTAAAAGAATTTAAAAAAAGCGATGGCTCTATTTGCCACTCCTGGTGCGTATATTCGGTCGGTTTTTTCTTCTTCTTCTTCTCTTTTCATTTGCTCTCACCCGAGCCCTGGAACCGCCCCTTCGAGCATTACATCAGGGACATCGGAGAGCCTCTTAGGGCTGCCTTTGCCCTCTTCTCGTCTTGCCGGGAATCGGCCTAGGTCAACTGCGTTATTTTCCTGTCGAATACCCGTATCACTAGCCCTGTTAACGAGCACTGGCAGTATCCGGTCGGTTGGAAAGAATCTTATTGCAAATGAGCGAGATAATAATCTTCGGAGAAAAAGATTGACGTATCTAAGTCTGTATTTTAATTAGATTTGGAAAATATGAAATAGAGATGAAGCAGAAAGCTGCTGAAAAAATTTTCTGCATAATTATGCTTACCGAATGATAATGGTTAACGTGTTCTTTACCCACCGTATGATATACCTGCTCGCATTAATACAAATAATTTGAACTGTCTGACGGAATATTTGATTGATGATTTGAAAAATTTGCTGAATTATTTCGAAATACTTCTATATATTTAATAGTTTGCAAATTGTAGTATATGGAAACTTTTATGAGACAATATCAGTGTTTGAGGTTTACATTTTCTCAATAATACACATTATGTAGGTAATTAGTTAGTTATTTCTATTTAATGAAAAATGATTGAAATTGGATAGTCTCCAGATATTGTGATTAAGTTTGCGAAAATACTTCATCCGTGGAGAAGGAAAAAGGATTTTAATTTGTTGGATGGGACGGTTTCTAGAGTGAAATAATTTGTCACATGCATCTTCAGTATTTAAATGATTTGAAATACTATAACGTGAGATCGTTTTTAAAATTTGGGAACGAACAAAATTTTTTAAAGCCAGAACATCATTGCCTCCAGGGCACGAATAAAATGGAATACTTAAATCGCTATATGCATTCGCAGACACAAAGTTTGGTGTTGTATAAAATAAATTTCAATCAAATGAATTAATTCCTGCCAGGGACGTACAGATGGAGGGACTCCTCCCCGGTAGGAATTTTTCACTCAGCAGTTGAGAAAATCTACCATGTCAGTCGGGGCAATTTGGGAAATTTCAGTAGAGGAATCAAAAGTATAAAAAATGTAACAAACCAAAAGTTTTTTTTAGCCAGTGCTAAAATATTTTGATACTAGGGAATTTTGAGTTGAGTTAGTCGGGACTTTTACAATTTTTGCTCCCCTCCCCCAAGGAAAAACTTTTCGGTACGTCCCTGATTCATAAATATTTTTACTCTATGCTCACATTACTTTTTCCATTAGATATTTAGATACAAAATTACAAAGTTTCTTCACAATTTGATAAATATAATTTTGATCTTTTATATTTATTAGAAAATTAATGTCTCAAAATTCTGAATGGCATCGAGAAAAGGGATATATCGCCGGTAAAATATTATTAGCTGGCAATAGTCATAGTTTGTATTCACTAAACGTTCAATAAATGATAATAATGTCCATGTTGCTTTACAACGATTGGTTTATTTTCTCGAGCCTACTCAAAAATAAACAAATCGACAAATACAACTAATTCTTGAAAAAAAAAGAGGAATTTCTCAATTAAAGATTTATTATTCTATTAAAAATATTGCATTTTTTGTTCGAAAAGAAGTTTTTATCTTTTTCCCTTGAAAGATAAAATATTTGATGGCAGCCATTGTTATATGGTACTAGACAGGGACGTACCGATGGGGGGCGGGGACAATTTACTTCCTGTAAGAATTTTTTACTCTGCAGTTGGGAAAATTTACCATCTGTCAGGTGGAGTTGGGAAAATCCAACTAGTCAAACGTTTTTTTCTCTTGCTTAGATATGTTACGCTTAATTCGCGCAATTGACAAATGCGCGCAGTAAGCAAACATTTTTCCGAAAGCGCGCATTCTGCACCCAATCTGCTGGCTGCGCGCAATCAGCATCACGATTGGTGAATACGCGCAACCGACTGATAGTAATTGTATTTTTGACATGGATGTGCTCCAATCGGACAACGGACGTCAATTTTGCGCCGAAATTATATCAGAGTTAGTCACGCTATGGCCGGGATTGGTTTTGGTAAGTGATAGAATGTAACACTCTGACGCAACGACATAAGCGGCGGATTTACACATTTTGCGCTCTACGCCAGATGCAATTTGCCGCCTATTTCAGGCTTACCAAATAGGGGGGAAATTTTTTCGAATTATTATATGCATTTGGCATTTCTATTAGTTATTTTCATTTCTTTTTCGTACTCAATAAAGATTGGTTTAAAAAACAACAAAAAAAAAAAAAAAAAAAAAAAACACGAAAATTTGCCGCCCCAAAAACCTGCCGCCCTGCGCCAGGGCGTAGTTGGCGTATAGGGAAATCCGCCGCTGAACGACATGTAAAACATTGGCCATCTCTGACGTACCAAACAGTTCATATTCTCTTCAAGAATTAGTGCGACTGGATTCTGTGGGCACAGGACAATGATATCGCCGAGCAAAAAGATGCGCATGTTTAAGAACAGGCGTGGAATGTAACTCAGCTTGTCATCCAGGCCGAGGGTGCAACAATGTAGAGAGTCTCAGAAGTCCAAAATCAACCACTCAGAATTCATAATTATTATGTTCATAATTTAAATGTGGAGTTATATTTCTGAACTTTTAGCTGTACTCACTCAAGTTTTATAGACAAAATATAGGGCATGAATTTGGCTGAATTGCTGCTTACTGCACGCATTTGACGACTGCACAAACTGAGTGTAACAGAGTTTATGTTCAGTTGCTGAATGCGCGCAGTGTATTTAGATGTGTTGCCTATTCCACGCATTCGGCAATTTTTCGCACAAATTCAGCAATCTTGGTGCAGATTGCACGCAGCTGGCAGAGTGGGTGCCGAGTGCGCGCTTTCGGCAAAATGTTTGCTTACTGCGCGCATTCGTCAATTGCGCAAATTAAGCGTAACAGATACATGGGAATTGAGTTAAGAAGTTGGGAAAATCCAATAAGTCTAAATGTTTTTTTTTTGCTTTGAAATCTGGGAATTTGGGATTTTTGAGTTGAGTCAGTTGGGACATTCACAATTTTCTCCCCCCCCCCCCCCCAGGAAAAACTCTTCAATACGTTCCTGGTACTAGAATGTGTTCCACACCTACCAAATGGAGAGTTATCGCTTATAAGCATATTTGATTAACTTCGGAAGGTATAAAAACACTATGTATTTGATCAATGATAGCAAAAATGAAAAAATAAGCCGTACACTGTTATCAAAGACTAGGTATGTTAGCGAGAAAAAGGTCTGTATCCAAATTCAAAAGTGAGATTCAGAATCTACACAAAAAATACCCTACCAATTTTTAATCAATGTAACTACCTAGTCTAGAAATGAGCTTGAAAAACACGCACAATGGTCTTTCACTAGAAAACTGTGCATAGTGGAGCATTTAGGAGACTAAATACGAATCCAGTGTTAAAGAGTACATCAGAATCATGTATTGAAATCCGAGAATTAGGAAAAAGGTGAAAACTTGTTCCTCGGTAAATCGATTATTCTGTACGACAGGAATGAACTTTTCATTGGGGGGGGGGGAGTGGTGAGGAAAAATCGATTGTTTGAAAACACACAAAAAAGCATCAATGCATAAATAGATTTAAGAACGATATAATGCATCTGTGGAGTAAAATTATTTATAAATATAATCGATGTACACATACATACATCGATTAGCAATCGATTGTTTTACATGACAAAAGGGCGAACTCATTCGTTATCACCCTATACGAAATGTTTTGAAACAGAAAGCAGTAGTTGTAGATGAGAAATAGTAGTTCAAGGTGAGAAATTGTAGTTCAAGTCTGAAAGCAGTACTTAGGTATATCAATGTAATAAATAGTAGTTCAAGGCTGAAAGCGTGTACATAATGGCGTTTATACGATTTCTGAAACGAAAATTTCAACGCAGTGAAAATAAATTCGAAGAAATGGTGCGACTAAAAATATCTGCATAATGTGTCTTGGTACGCAGAATATTATTCTACAAAAAAACAATATTTGTCGATAGATGGTTTCCGACGAACTGAACAACTCATATCTGCTCGTTTACATAATCAAAGTTCTTCAATGTGAAATTTATTTTCATCGTTTACGAGCCATTGGCGTTACAAATAACTAGTGAACGATTTTTGAAGAAAATACTTTCCCCGCGTTCTTGTTTTTCTCAGTAATCTTACTCATTCCATGCTTGTTCATTCAGTGCCCACGTGTGAACGTGACGTCCAAATTTGCGTTTTCAGCTTCTTATTGCTGACGATAAAAATGAATTTTTTTCACGAGGTTTTCTTTTTCTTAGCGACTTGATCTGTTCTACTGCAGTCCTATAACCAAAATATAGCTACCTGCAAAACCCATGCCCACATGAGTGTAGGTATTACTACGTATATCGACGCTTTGGTTTGAAAATCACGTAAGTCCAAAATAGTGATTTTACAGGAGATGAAAAAAACGTTTAAAATAATTGTACTGATCGCATACGACCCACAATTTGTTTTGTATTTCTCCCTGGAGGTTGTGCCATGTAAATGCATTATTTTTTGATAAGTTACTACATAATTTACTACGCAATAACGACATTAACCGACTTACGAGGTTTCATGTCACAGATATTCGACATACGAGGTTTTCAAATCACTTTAATAGAGTTACGAGTATTTCTATTTTATGGTTACGGGGACTTATGTGGTTTTCACGAGTATGTCGGGGAGTTACCAGAATTTCAATTTTAATGTTACTCGACATACGTGGTTTTCACAAGTATTTCAGGGAGTTATGATTATTTCCAAGTTAAAGTTTACTCGACATACATTATTGTTTTCAAATGTATTCAAAGAGTTAAGAGTATTTCTTTCTCAGAGGTAGTGGACATCAAATTTTTCACAAGTTCTCCAAGATAGGAAATCTCAAGTTTAATTAATAAATTCCTGAAATAGTTATTTGTGACAATAAAAGTATGTCATTTTATTGCATTTTTACTGCAACTTACACCTGTTTTAAGTGAAATTCAGGTATAGACAAGTCATCTTCTTTCATCGTCTTTTTTCTATGAAGAACAACGCTAAAATTATTGCAAAGGACTGAAAAATAATTGTATTTTGCAAAATTGAAGAAAATGCAAAACTTAATAGTAACTGAGCAAACTAAACTTGTACAGTTACTTAATATTCTGTAAAAAATTATCGTAATGGTCCAAATGAAAAACTTATGGAATAATGACAAATAGCACCTCTCCACCTGTTCATTTTTTAAATGGAATAAAATGTAAAACTTGACAGTATAGGCTAACTGAGAAGACTAGAACAGTGTTAGGTACCTAATATTATCTATAAGAATTATCATAAAGGTCAGTGAAATACTTATTATGGAATAATGAAAAATAGCATCCACCTGTTCTCTGATAATTTACCACATTGAATGTGGAAACTTATCACTGAACATGCAACTCAGATGAAAAAAGGTTAGTCTTCGTGACAAAACAAAATTAATACTGCCGGTCTACTGAGGATTCATAAGTCAACATGACTGGATTTATTCAATCATATTGACAAATTGTAGTACTCGTGATTTTGATTCAAGAATTCATAGTAATTTTGACCTAGAATCCAGAATAGACCGGCGTACTAATTGTCTTTAGTTACATGGATTAACCTTTTTCCGCAGTGTGACATCTTATTCTGAGACTAGTTTACCACATTCAATGAGGCAAATTATCTCAGAAAAGGTGCGTGTCACGAGGCATTAGGTACTGGTTTCAAGGCTTGTATGTGATGCCACTTCGTAGAATCAACAGCGCACTGCTGCCAACCTCAAGATAAATCTTGAGAGCTCAAGATTTTGAGGTTTTTCTCAAGATCTGAAGATCTTGAGACAAAATCTCAAGACTTTCCATAAAATCTCTAGAGTTCTCAAGAATTTACATAAAACTGAGCGAATATGCCTTGCTTTTTAAAATTTTTCACTTCCAAAATTTGGGAAAGGGAAAATTTATCTCGCCTTATGGAAGTAATAAGCACTCAGATTTTACACAACAATAGAAATGTAAAATACAGCTGTGACCTGCCACAAGAAAACAGCCCTTAGGGGCACTGAAATGCAAAAATGTTCTAACCATTGCTCGAAAGCTGAAAGCCAAAGGCCAAAAAGCTATATTTTTTGCGGGATTTGAAAGCCGAAAGCTGAAAGCTGAATACTAGGGTCCGAAAGCTAGCTGAAAGCGGAAAGCCAGTTCTATTTGGCTTTTTCCTCCCTGAAAATTCTCTGCCTTGATTATCTGTTTTGTGACGTTAGTGACCTATGGCGGGATTTTTGTGTTGGCAAATATTCACCTCGAGATGTCTAGGAATCAAGACCTAAAACCAGGGCTTGAAAGCTGCCGAAAGCTGAAAGCTGAATGTGTTCAGGCCGAGACGGCTTCAAAAGCCACAGCTGAAAGCTGAAAATTTTTTTTCGGCTTTCAAGCCCTGGTTTTAACTTTAAAAAAAGGCGTAAATAATGAAAATCTCTTCTCTCTTCTTCACAGTATTCAAGAGCAGAAGTGAAAAGAAACAGGAAAATTTTTAGGATTCTCGACAGAGCTAAGGGTGGAGGGGGGTAAAATTACAAATGTGATGAGTCAGTAAACATTTAATAGTTGAGAAATATAGAAAAGGCGAAAATTTTTGTCTCAAGATTTTTTACGAAGAATCCTGGGATTTTTCAACAGGCTTGGTTGGTAGCACTGCCAACAGTTATGCGTTCTTTGGAATAATTCACTTTGAAACACTTGTAAGTCGAACTACAGCTTAATAGAATTAAGGATGAAAAACTCGTATGTCGTACATTACTTTGAAACTCTCTTACGTCGAACTATAGCTGAACACAATTGAGAATGGAAAACTTGTATGTCGAACTTACATAGATTTCAAAGTTAAAATATTTCCTGACCGACTTACGTGTTTTTAAATCGTCCATTTGGAGCGCTACTGTGCAGCGTGCATTTTAGAGTTACGAGGTTTTTAAATTCAGATTCTTCGTGTTTTTTACATCAAGAAAAACTGTTTATCTCAATTTGATGATTCAAACCATTGCGTCGATATAATGTCCATGTGGAAACAAGAGACTATTTTAATATACATCTTCGTGGACCATCTACTATACATTTACACGACAAAGACCGTCTACAAAGAAGTTATGAGGTTGAAAAGAAATGGACATTTTTTCCTTACCCCAAGAAATGTGTACATACTGTGTTCAAAGACCTGCTATCGACAACAGGTTTCTTGGGGCACGGTCACCTATGTAAGATTCATGTAGACATCAGAGATGCCTGAACTTGAATCAAGGGATGCGGCCGCACCACCTTAGAATGGGTGACTAGGTCTCAAGAGCAGAAAAAGTAAAAAAAAAAAAAGACAACAAAAAAACACGAAAGTAGACAAAAAGAAAAAAGGAGTACCTACAAAATAAAAAGAACTAATTGATGAAAACATCATGGATGCATTTAACCGCACAGAACAATTGTTTTTTAGCTCCTAAAGTGAGCACAAGTGAACGTAAATTGTCCAGTTTTGAATTATTATGAAGAGAAAAGTTCCATTTATAATATAAAAAGCTTGAAATTTAAGCTCAATATATGGAACTTAAAAATCTGGAGATAAATTCAAAATTGAAATAAATTGTATGGGTCTTAAAACATCGCCTGTAAAATGATTACATCTAGGCTGATAGATTGAAAAGGTTATTGAGGTTGAATTCGTAATTCAGGTCAACTCGCTACCTTTCGACTCCGCAGAAACTACAGTTATATCTATTAAAAATACTGCAAGCTTTTTTTGGCTCAGTAATTTTGAAATTTTAGTTTTCAGTTGAAACCTCTACCCTCCTTTCCTTCCACGTAATATGAAATTGCTGAAGAGTTGGGAAATGTAGGAGGTGCAGTTGACAAAATTAAATATTTCGCCAATTTTTCTTGTTTTTTTTTCAGTTTTTAGTTAGACATACCTCCAATTTTAGTTTTCAGTTAGAAACTCTTCTCCTTTCACTCCAAAAAATTTGAAACTGTAGAAGATAAGAGATGCAGGATAACCCTGAAATTTCAACTTTTGGTTCGAAAATGCTTTCCTTTCTGAAGTTGTGAAAGAGTTGGTAGATTTCAAAGAAAAAATTTTCCATTTTAAAAATTATGACGGGGGGGGGGTCGACCATAATTTGTAATTCTTAGGAAGGTTAGTCCCTGAATGTGTGTCTTTTTTTGAATCATATATTTAGGAATAGTAATCTTCACTTGGAAAAACCGCCCCTCTTAATAATTTAAAAAGTTTTAAGAGTTACTAAACTCAATTTTTTCTAGCACAGCTCTCTTTAATGTGCTTGGAAAATACCCTCCTTCTCCTCTCTCGAAATAATTTGAAACTGTAGAAGAATTTCTGAATTTAAGAGGTGCATTTGGTATTAAAATATTGACAGCTCTGTATTAATATTTATTTTTGCTTGATGTTCATTTTGAAATTTTAGTTTAGGTTGAGCCCTCCCCCCACACACCTACACATACATAATTTGAAATTTCTTTCTAAGTTTGTAAATTTACTTTTTTCTTTTCTATTTTTCTGTCTTCCTTTTTTCTTTTTTTTTTTTTTGTGACGATCTCGAAATGTTTAAAATTACCCCCTTTCCTCTGATCAGAATTTGACATTGTAGAAGAATTAATAAATCTTATATAGTGAAAATAGAGCAAGCCATTTTCTTGTTTTACTTTTAGTTTTGTGTTGGAATATACACCCCTCCCAATAAATTTAAATTGATCAAGGGTTTTCAAATATATCTTTTTTATCTTAAGCTCAACTATCTCGGAATTTTAGATTTTATTGAAAGAATTTGGAAAGAGTTGTAAATTGTTGTAAATTTTAGGAAGTGCAGTTTTGAAAGAGTTGTAAATTTTAGGAAATGTGTTTGGCAGAATTAAAAATGTTGCAAGCTTGTTTGCCTGGCGTTTATTTTTCAAGTTTTCATTTGAGAGCCCACGTCTTCTAATAATTTAAAATTCATTGAGAGTTATTAAATTTTTTTTGTTTTGTTTTGCTTGACAGTCGTCAATTAGAAAACATCCTCCCGTTATAATTTGACATTACAGGACAGTTGACGAATTTAAGAGATACACTTGGCAACATTGAAAATGTCTGAAGCCTAATTCTTTTTACTTGACATTTATTTTGAAAAATTTTGGTTTTCATTTGGAAAAAGTACCCCTCCTTATGATTTAAAATCAATTAAGAGTTATAAAATTTACCATTTTTTTAAAATGGTCGATGATCTTAAGAGTTTAGTTTTTAGTTTAAAAGCTTCGCACTTTCGTTCCCCTCCTGAAGAAAAAGACGTTTTACCGCCCTCAACTCAATGCTCGCTATAGCATGTTAAGTATGTCGTTTTTTAGCCCGAATTCCACCAAGAAGATTGACTTTTGATGTGTCAGCGAGCCACATTAAGAAAATTACCTTGACGATAAAGATAAATGGGCTATTGAAAGTAACTAAAAGTGAAGAAAGTATTGAAAAGTTAAGTATACTACATAAAAAATGGAAAACCACACTGTTGGTTTTCTGGTGTGTGGAAAGGCTAATGCGTTGCTTAAATCATACGTGAGCGGGTTCGTCAGACTGAGTCAAAGCTTGTACCACTTCTCAAAGATTCTTTCGGGGCCAAAAATATAAGTTAATAGGTTCTTCAGACTGGCGCAAAGCTTGACCTTTCAACGATTCTTTCATGGCCACTGGATAACGATTGAAAAAAAAGTAGAAATTTATGTCCACTCAGTATCCTTTCGATATTCCATATACACCAGGGGCGTAGCTACGAGGGAGGGGTGTCTGAAACCCCCCTCCCCCGGCATCGGCCGCCAATGTGAAAAAATTAAAATTTATTCTGGTAATAGTAAGTATTACACCTATAATGTTGTAAAAGTGAAACGAACCCCCCCCCCTTCATACCAAGTCTGGCTACGCCACTGATGTACACATTCACATTAACACACCCTCGGCTAACCATGTGGACGTGTCCACCCAACGTCAAGTCAATCACTCATGTCGACATGTCTTCTTGGACACTTCTTCAATTTTTTCAGCGGCGTAGCCAAATGGGATGGGGATCGGATGTCTGGACTTCCTTTGCAATTTCCTCCAACAGACGTTTTTCTAATTTTATCGCCCCTCGAACACCCCCTTCCACTTTGAGCAAGACCAGACACCCTGAACTGGCTACACAACTGATTTTTTTAATTACATAAGGAACTATTTTATTAAATTTATTTCTGTAATCTAAAGACCACATTTCTGTCACGTGAATAGTTTTTCCTATTACTTCCATATTTTTCCATGTACTCCTAGAGGTCAGATGTGGTGTACTATACACATATGTGAATACTGATAAATGATAAATGCAAATACTCAGTTAATGATGTTTTGGTGTTCACTTCTATTAGATGTCCTATCAGTTTATTGCTTGTCTCTTCATCTATCAATATTTATTTGCTGGTAATAACTGTTATTAGGCATTATTAATTACCAGCATGCAGTGAATCTGGGATATTCCTATAAAACACGCGCGTGTGGAAATGTCGACTAAAATGTCAGTATTGAAATCCACGACATTCTTAGTTCACATTTTCAAGTGCAGTGCAAATACAAATGTCGATGCTCTGTTCACTATCGACTGTGTAGTATACATTTCCATAGACAAATTGATGAACGGCTATAACTGCAGTTGACTGTCTACATGTATCATCAACATTACAATAAACATAGTATAATATGCAGTGAATTGCCATACTATGTTCAGTAGGCGTCGACAAATTTTCGTAAAGTCGACATTCTGATCGACATTACTGTCGACAAGTATCGGAATCACTGTCAACGTTGTAGCACTAGTGTATAGAAAAGTAGACCCAATTATACAGTCGACATTTGCACCGACATGTCTACTCGACAAATGGCTTACGTTGAATAATTCTTGTATAAATTAAATTATTATCATAATTCTTAAGTGGTTGGTATTAATACAATGTGTTTCACAGTCTCTGGATACAAAAACTCAAGTTGATACAAATGACGATGCTTCTGTCAACGCCAACATTGTTTTACGGGTTTACTCCTAAGATCCTCCTTCTATTTCTCTAACAACTTTTATTAACCTTTCTAGAATTTTCCTGAGAAACGTGTCTAGTAAAATATTTTAATACCTAGTTACTGTTTGTTTAACAAGAGGTACCAAATTTAGAATATTGACATGTTGCCTACCAGCACGTCAATTGATGCTAAAAACTCTGAAATATTTAATCATATTTTAGTAGATAAAACCATCACAAGTCAGGCGACATAAGGTTAAGAAGAAATTTTGGACTTCGAGATGATTCTCTCCATCTAAATTCATCTTGCAACTAGTACAGTCTATTTCACAATGCCAAAAAGGAACTTGATTAGAGAATTAGTTTTAGGACCCTGTTGGATATTTTGATGGCTAGTCAATTAGCTTGTTCGATAGATTTCGGCAATCTTGAAGAAGAACTTTCCACATCATGCATCTATATTATAAATACGAAGTTTCTTTAAAGATTTATGAAGGCAAATTTAATAGGTTAGGTAACTAATTCATACTCTTTGATTCCAGTACCATTATTCGATATTTTTCATGGGGTTGCGTTTTCAACGTGTTACTCTTTCGCAAGCAAGTTCTTCAAAAACCATGAATTTGGTAAATATTTATTGTATCTTATTATATGTGGTAGTAAAAGAATAGCAAAAGAATTATAGGTTTTTAAATGAACCTCGGAATATATACTTATAATTCTCGAACCTGCGATTGATGATTCCATAAGTATATCTAATGAAATAATTCAAGCTTGTTTTGCTCCTTACTATATATGGAGAAGCTAAGTAAGTCACGTTTCGATTAAAATAGCTTTTTGGTTTTTCTTGCGTTAAAATTTCATTCTAGACGGAGTTACAGCTGAGAGGTGACAACTATTTCTGTCTGAAATGTAACTTACAACTTGTAATGTCTAATTTTTTCCCAGTCTACCAAATGAGTACCCATGTGCTCATGTTTATTGTTGGAGAAAAGGATAGCACTAACAGAAGTATGAATTTCAGGTCGGCTGCAATCAGTGACCTGGACATTTGGCTTACTAATTACCCCGAGCATTCCTATTTACAACGTAATTTTTCGAAAAACTATGGACTCCATGCCTAATGCATTTTTCTTATTGAGTATATATGTCAACTTCATTGTGTTTATCTTATATGGGTAAGTTGGATTTCAAATTCAGTTGCAAACTATAGCTTTGCAAATATTAGATTACGTTCACTTATTTCTGTCTTAGAGGTAAGTAACTATACTAGCTTAATGAACTCTGAGAACAACAATTGCGTACGTATTTACTTTTATTAGGTACTGACTATTTGTCACATTTACTTTACACTGGATGCAGTGACTTATAAAAACGTTTTTTTCTGGACGAAGATTTGTAAAAATGTGTATGGTTAGTTAAAAAGGGAAAAGAGAAAGAAAAAGGAAACTAAAGTAAGAAAAAAACAGTGTTTGATTAGTGCACAGAAAGACATTGTGACATGGATATGTCATCCAGGCGAACGCATTGACGCTCATATTCACATTCCAATGCCTTCTCCAGTTGTTCATTCTCGGTGTTCCTCGACATTTTCCGTGTCGGCCAGTTGAAACGTGATGAAACAAATGGCCGCATAAAGAGGAATACGCAACTATATCACGATGGTAACGTTTTTCTGCGGAACGTTTTTTGCGGAGCGTTTTCTGTGGAATTTTCTCTTTTGTATGCCGAGCCATAGGACATGTCCGTATCAAAAATGCGTTTGATGTTTGAGATCAAAGCTAGTATTTCTTAAATACGAGTAGTCTTTTAGGAAGCAAAAAAAAAATTGATTTTCATTTCTTTGATTTTCCCAACTTCTGCAAACTTACAAATGCTTTTGTGGAACCTTTCATGTCCTTTTGGTTTACACAGGACTCTGTAATGATCAGATAAGACATGTAACCTCTTGCAAGAAAAAAATCCGCAACTTGCACATTAATTGAAACATTAAGTTTCTGTTGTAATATTATTTTTCCATTTTTCCAACTATGAGAAATTCTAACGGTCACATGTATTGTTACAGAATCACCTATGTCTTGAGTAAAGATGTAAAATAAGAAGATGAATTCTGAAAAGACTGAAAATTCCCTTCAGATGCTACAAGAACGGGAATACTACGTTAGCACATACCTGGAAATTAATATTTTGAAGAGTGTGTATCAGTTTTGTGATACATTATGGTATTCCTCATCAGTTACCAAAGAAGAAATAATGAATCGGTTAATATTTTGTAATAAAGAAGTCATAATACCTGCTATGTAGTTTGAAAAATTTTTTAATTTAAAAAAAAAAATCTATTTCAACAATCTTGATAAAATATTAATATACTTACATGATAATAATGCATTTCTTTCTAAAAACTTACATATATTTTGATCTAAATTACTAAAAAGTAATTTAATTAGCGATGTATATTTGACGATATATGTCTGATGGAATAAATAATTGACTTATGGAACGAATGAAGAAACTGCGATATTAAAGTAGATTCCTATATTATTTCATATATATTATGTAAGTATTACAATTGAAGAGCTCTTTTCCAAGGTGTTCTAAGTCAAAGAAAGTGATTTTTTTAAATACGACGAAAACTCTTTTTCTCCCCACTCGCTGTCGCGTTTTATTGGTAAAAACTAGAAAATGCTCTTGAGTGGTATATCTAACTAATTCATAAAAATTACTGGTGAAAAATTGGTATTTCGGGGGCTGCAATACATTAAATTGGAAAAACTCCTTGACTTAGGCTACTTTGGAAGAGTAAAATATATTTGATGATGCTAAAACGTAGATAGCTGATATGAAGAGCGATTTTCTCCATAATAAGTTGTACCATCTTGCACATTGTCGAAATCTACTTCGATTTTTCTTCTTACCCTTTTTACAGTGGTAAAAATTAACTTCCTCTTTATTCATGGTGTCTACTACTTTCCGAAAATGAAAATTCATGCTAATTTCTTGTTTTTCATTCCATTTTTCTTCAAAGTTTCTGTAAAAAGTACCCACCCCCTTGTGTATACTTATTTTGAAGGAAATTTCATGCGCTCTCACCGACAGCCCTGCTGACAGCACTCTAACGGGAAAAAATATAAAAATTATCTATCAGAGTTGCATAGTTGCAGGTCAGGAAACTGCAGGAAAATTCATGTGGAATTTTTTTTTTTACTTTAAACCGAAAAAATTTTAGAGTTAAAATGTTGAATATTCATGCTTTTGTGCTGTTTTCTGGTTTTGTGTGTTTTCATGCCCGGTAGACACTAGACAGCCTGTTATTGCAATTTTAATTAATAATCATTTGAATAAAAATATTTAAAAAAGTGGAATTCTTATGATATTTATAATTTAAAAAATTAGGTTGGATTTTGATTTAATATTAATTAATTTAAAATTATTAATAAAATTTAACTTAAAAAAAATTAAAAAAGAAATTAAATTAAAATTTATAATTAGGTAAAATAAATAGAAAATTAAATTTTCTGGCATTAATACAGTACAGCAGTAATCACGAATCAATTTCACATATTTTGGCATTACGTCACTCGGGAAGACTTTTGACTTAGGCCACTTTAGAAACCATTTACTTTTTTAATCACTATAGTAACGCCGGAACTAAAGGAGATAGAAATGTAGGGAAACCTACCTCTTACAGCTTCTATTTTGTACCACAAAATGGGGCATCAGACTCACTTCTGACAGAAACTGACTTAGGTCCCTTTGGAAAAGACTTCTTCAATTTAATGGTAAGGGCGAAACCCCTTATGAAGCATAAAGCTTTTCTCTGAGCTGTGAAAACTGATTAAATTGAGGTATCCATTATAGTTATGTTAGGGTTATTGCAAAATAAAAGTTTTTATTACGATGTCGTTATTAGAATATCAATAAATTAATAATGGTTAACAATCAATAAATTATAGTTAGGTTGAAAAACTGGTACTTCAGAACTTTCTGATGTCACTTAGTTTTATATCAACTTTTTTGATATCCTTTGTGGTTATATTATGGTTTTAAAACAAATGTCAACATGCAATATCAGTCACTTGTTTGACTAACATTGCGGTCGAATTTGATTTTAAATTCGATACAAAGGTTGAGTTACTATTTTGCGAATTTTATATCGAATTTTGCGTAGACTCTGATGTAGAATTCTATCGTCATTTCTATGTTGACTTGGTAACTCGAATTTTGTATTCAATCCTGGATCAAATTTGGCTTTAATGTTGTGTCGACAAAGTGGCAGGTTTTAGACGTCCACAGAAGAGCTGATTTTCATATTGCCAGTGTTTTAATGGTGGTTATTTCTTACATTTATATTTTCGTGAAAACAGTTGATACAAAAATCCACTTTCATGTCGAATTTCAAAAGAATCTGATAGGAGAGAGTCATCAAATAAGGAACGACATCTTTAAAATCGCAACATCTCAAATTAAAATTTTTTTTCATCCTTTAAGATTTGAGCCTCCTAGCGTGCATAGGTTTTCTAAATTTTGAAATTTTGTTAAAAGTCAGGTTTTCGATTTTTTTTAAAAGTGGTCCACTAATGTGAAACGTCATTTTTTTAAATTCTTAATGAACGAAACTAAGCCTGTACTCGTAGAGAGAGATTTAGTTCATCTACAAAATTCACAAACAAAAGACATTTCGGTTTTATCCACCCCCGCACACTTTACGTGGCACCACCTTTCACACATCAGTGTAGAGTTGTTTTGAGAACTTTGCAGAGCTTTACAGCTGAATGAATACTTGTGTGTCCATTGCATAATTCAAGTGCGCGTTCTATATCCTCCTGTTTTACCCTTATTTGGGTTTACACCGACGAATTTATAATTTCAAAATCTAAAATCAAAACGTCGTTCCATATTATGCAATTCGAGCCTTTTTTTCCTTTCAATTTTAAAAATTGTAATGACTTTCTTCAAGACTGGTTTTCTCAGTAGGCAGACGAGGCAGCTGCCTAGAGCGGCAAAATTTTGAGGGCGGCAACAGATAAAACTTGAATAAAAAAAAGTCGTCAGCGGGTAAGATGGACGAAGACCAGTCACCACAGAATGATTTTTGCTTAGCGGAAGGGAGGAGACAGATTTCTGTTCAACGGGTAAAACATCGGAACTATCTTGTTTTATAATCTTAAACTTCATAGCACCTCGCCCCGCCCCTCCCCGCCTCTACCAATGCTAAAAAATAGGGCGAGGGGCAGTAGAAATAATTTTGCCTACAGACTGCAAAATTCTGAATTCGGCTCTGACTTTTTTAATTCACCTCAGTTGATAAAAATCGAGCAGGGATTATGAAAGTACTTACTTTTCTCTGTCTAAAAATACTTTGCGGTATTAATTCGGACAATTTTTTCGTACCTTTAAAATAGGAATAGACATGATTTCAAAAAAAAAAAAAATTACAGCCAAACACATTTCTTATGATAAAAGCCACACAGAACATTCTAGCACTTCAATTTCTCGTATGAGTGGGTTATTTCACTAGAGCTACAACTTGAGACCATTACTGGTAGAATGCGTTAGTTACAGTCTGAGATGTTAATGCATTTCATATTAGGACTCGTTCCATATTAGGCTACTCTATCAGAGTCTGGTTGGCCGAGTGGATAGCGCGCTGGTCTCGGAATCTGGAGGTTCCGGGTTCGTGCCCACGTAACAACTCGTTACATTTCAACCTAGGTCGGTTTTTTGGCAAAATGAGAAGAGGGCTGAGACAGCGCTAACAACGTCCCCGATATCTCTGAGGTAACACTTGAGAGAGCGGATTCCCGGGCTCGGGTTGAGAGTAAATTAGAAAAGAGGGATATTAGACTACTCTCCCCTATAGAATTCGATACAAAAGTCAAGTTATTATGCCGACATCGACTTTTGAATAGAATTTTACATAGAAATAGATGTATGATTTGATTTACAAGTCGATGTTGACCACTGCATCTTGACCTTTGTATATACTTTTGCATCAAATTTGATCACAATATCATCGACCAAATGATGGATTTTGAATGTCGACAAAGGAGTCGACTTTTATATCAACTGCGTTTCAAGGGTTACTATTTTACACATTCATGTTATAGCTTTGGTTAGTGATAGGAATCATTTAGATATTGTAAAACGGGGTAAATTTGACTTTGCAGGGCAACTTTGATCACTGTAAAATTTATTAGACATCGTTGAAATGAGCAACCTTTGGTGGGTTTAATAGCTGAAATGTATTAGAAGGTCTGTGCTTGAGATACCACTTGTTTATATTGTAGTGAATTATTAGGTGAGTAATGGTTAAGAAACATTATTTGTGAAATGGTGAATTTTTTTATTTTTTGAAACTTGAAAAATTTATCAGTACGTCATTGGTGGCAACTTTTCTGAAGTAAATGACATTATTTTATTATTTCTAGGCTCAGTAGCTACCATTTTAAGCAAATTTACCTTAGTGCAAAGATGCCTAGTTTCTGAGCTGTTTAAAAAGTTTTTTATGATGGGGTAACTTTGATCACATAACTAACAGGTATAATTTGTGAAGTAAGTATTTCATTGTACTATTTATGCTGATCAGCTAATAGTAGTGCGACATGGTGCAATTTCGAAGACGCTTTGCACCACATTTAGCGTGCGCACAAATTACGCACTAGAGAGATGGTGATCGGCTGGTCGAATTGAGTATAATACCTCGAGCATCAAGCATGGACAGGGGTCGGAGAAGACTGCAGCTGTGAAATCCACATAAATTCTGAGTTAGCCAGCCCTCCATGTTACATATTATTATAGTTTCAGACGTTACGAAACTACAAAAGTTGGCTAAAAGAGGTAATTCTTTCTCTTATAAAAATAATGAGTAACTATAAGTAATTAAAATTCACTAATTAACGAAATTTTTTTTACAGGAATAGTTCTGTTGCATGATATGCAAAAATTGCGCCATGAAAAATGTTCTTCCAACAAATCTGTTTGTATAATGTGTTTATAATTCAAAATATAATTTATAATATCTTAAAATAATTAATAATAAATTTCAAATAACATGTTCATGATATTAAAGCTCTTTCTTGCTAATTTTATCAACCTCCTGTTGACCAGTCTGACTGAAACTAGGTATTTTGGTTCTATTCGTGCTGTAGATTCATGTTCCAATAAAAATAGTAGGGGTGATCAATGTTACGCCAAAGCCGGATGAGGTAACTTTGATCACCACATTAAGCACTTTTACAGGAGCACGTTATGAACTAACAAATCCGTTCTTGCGGCAATTAATAGATAATATTTAAAGCCTAAGGCTTTTTTCTTGTAACCCTCAAACTCGTTGAGAGAAAAATTAATCAATAGGTTACCCCATCCTACACTATCCGTTTTTTTGTTTTTTTTTTTGTGTGTGTGTGTTATGGCTATGGTTACAGTCACATTTTCACAGCCTGCCTTGATTTCTCGACAGCAATACCACTTGCCATTTAGTTCAAATCTTATCTCAGGTCAAATTACATTACATTCAGACTATAGAAATCGATTTTATCAGTTAAAAAGATCAAAGATCTTTTAAATTCCTTAGCCAACTCAACACCTAAATATTTCTTCAATAAAGAGAAAACGAACGTAGTGTGCTCCACATCTTTTTCCTCGATTCTGACATGAACGTCGACGACATTCAATTTTCTCACTTCATTTACCGACTTGACTTCAAATCCGATGTTGAATTCGATATTATTGACAACGATATTCAGTACATCTGTCGGATTGTCTTTTGCTGAGATGATCAAAACAGCAGCTGATTCAGGTTTATAGTTAACTACATATTTCCCCGATATTTTCAGTAAGTCGGACTCATCCTCTGAAACGGTGTATTCGAGATTGTTGTTGGAGTAATTGAACAGATTTTCGATTTTAATGTTATAAATGTTGCCAGTCAAGTCGAGCTCGATGCCGGTGTCGTTTGAAGTGGACGCTAAAGATGGAGACACGTCGAACGAATTGACGTTGAGGTTCTTCAGATATTCGATTCCTTCGTCTATCAGTTTGCTCAGTACTCGTCTTCGGTACATGCTTGAGAAGCTTTGACTGGCGTTCGAGATAATTGGCTCTACTGCCATCGCGTTGGCCACACTGGACACTGAATTGAGCCAAGTTTTGGACATAGCTGTTAAGACCATGTCGATGACTTTATCTACGTGATTATTGGATAAGCTGGTCGTGCAATCCATCTTATCGAATTCTACTTTCTCTCTGATGTGAGTGGGCCATATTCGGAAATCATAACGTCTTAACATCTGCCTGACCGTTTCGTAGTTGGAGTTTGAGAATTTACAGGTGAAAGTGCCGGATGCGTCGTACACATTGAAATTTCCGGTGATTATTATGTCCCGTTTACTTTCTGTCGTTCTGTATTGAACCTGTAATGAGTTACATGTGCATTTTATTCTTACATCAGGAAAGATGTAATTTAAAACTAGCTGTGACACAGTTTTGACTAAGGACACTATATCGTTTGGTATTAATCAATCAATGAAAACCTTTTATTATGGAAGTTGTACAGCGTATTATTACGTAGGGAATGCTCCCGGCCTTTCAAGAGCAATGGTAGTACCTCACCCTCTCCCATTCTCCCCTTTCTTGGGCCACCCTATGGAACCGTCTTGAAGAAATTTGTCAACGTCGCTTTTCCGCTTCCTGCGTTGGCCATATTTTCTTTTCTTTTTGAAAGCGAGTATCGAAAAGATTGTCCTGTACGTCCATCTGTCGGGTGACATACGGGTGATGTGCCCCGCCCAACCCCATTTTTAGTTCCTGTAATAAATTAGTACGTTTTTAAAATTTAGAATTCTTCTTTTCAATGTGTTTGTTCTGATTTTGTCTGTCTTTATACATCCAAGATGACATTCTTTGTGATTGTTAGTCTTGTTTCCGATTCTTTTGTACGCGTCCATGTTGGACAGCCATATGTCAGAGTCGGTAAAACATACATCTGTTCACAGGGAGAAGATGAAATTTTTACACTCTGCAAGAAACTAGGCATTATTACACATTACACCTCGATTTGATATGTCGGTGAAAAACAAATATGGGCACGTCTCATTGCACACCCTGTACCTACGTCTAGAGAATCCGAAGAATTTTAAAAAGTCTGAAGAAGTTTTGAAAGAGACTTGGGTAGACTTAAAAAAGTTTTAAAGAGTTTTGATTGAATGTACTTGGACGAGTCTTGAAAACTCTACAACGTGTTTAAATGTCTCACAAAATTTTCAAACCTAAATTTCGCTAGAAGTGTTTAGAACATAGCTGGAACGATTCTGTGTTGATGATACTGGGGCGTATGGCAATGCACTCGTACCAAATTGGCCCCGCGACACCGCACCCCCTATCCGGGAAATGCCCCGAATGGGCCTACGTCTGGATAGGGGGGAATGATTCTATTTGGATGAGTCTTTAAGAATTTTGAACTAGCCTGGAAGAGGTTAAAAAGTCCCAGTATATTCTGGATTAATGATAAACGAATTGATGTCCCTATATGATTTCTCTGCATAGTCTTGAATGATTTCTCCATACAATTTTCTTTTATGATTTTCCTGCGTGGTACTTCAGTATGTTTTTCTGATATGATATCCTAGTGTTATTTCCTTGTATGATCTCTCTATGTGGTATTCTCATTAGCGTTTCATTATATGGTTTTTCAGTCGGATTTCCTGTATAATTTCATTATATGAATTTGATGTGTATGACTTTCCAGTGTAATTCCTCAAAATTATTTTCATTGAAGACCTCACTAGAGGATTTCCATGTATTATTTCCCAGTAAAATCTCCCTATGTGACTTTCTAATAAACACTTCCTATACATATGATTTTCCAATACTATTTCCCTGTACGATTTTTCCTGTATCAGTTTATTATATGCGACCAGGAATCATGAAATGTGCCTCTTGTGGGAAAACAGGTTTTTAAGATGGGATGATGGTAGTGGTGCTTACAGATGTATGTAGGGTGTACATATGTGGTGGCGCGTTTACACGTTGCTATAATAACCGCATTTTGAATTATTGTTCTCTGTCATTCCCGTAGGCCCGTTTTACACGATGCCACATAAACGGATATTTTTACTTTTGACGTAATTTTTAAATGCAATTTGTGGAAAAACCTATGAAAATAGGAAGCTGCGATTTATTTCATTCGAAAGAGCGTGATTTTTTGTATAAGAATTGTCAAGAAAGTTGAAAATGATGTTTTGATACTAAAGGGACATTTCACGATTCCAGGCCACATATGAATTTCATATATGATTTCACAATTTAATTCCTCAATATGATTTCCAATAATACGTTTCCGTGTATGATATAATATTTCCCTACGTGATTTTTCTTGCATAATTTCCCAGTATGCTTTCCTTATGAGTTCTGTGTATGATTTTTTTGTGTAACGTTCTTGTGTAGTTTCCCAAAAAGTATTTTCCTTATGACTTCTCTATTCGATCACTCTATATGATTTTGCCGTATTATTTCTAAAGTCGCCAATTTAACATATCTGATGCTAAATTTGGCAACTTTTCAAATTTTTAGAGTTAATTAGCCTCGAACAAATCTGGGAAAATGTCTTGAAGTGTCTTAATCTTAATTATATTTGGATGCGTATTAAATAGTCTTGCACAAGCTTCGGCAAGCCAGCGTGCATTTGAAAAGAGTTGCAAATCTATCTACATTGAATTCTATACTGTATAAAACTTGAAAGAACGTCTGAGGGTGAGTCTGACAAAAATCGTGAAGAATTGCATGTAGTTTTGAAACATTATTTGAATCTTCTCAAATTTTTGGATCCTTGGTAACAACCTAAATAACCCCTTTTACAAGAAGGGAATAAGTCATATTTTTACGATTTTCTGATTATTTACGATTCTAATAACACTCTTCTCATAAAATCAATTGGTAACAATGATATCACATAATTCCGGATGCATCATGTCAAAGCATGCGGAGTTGTGTAATATCAGTGTTACCAGCCGATTCTATGGGAAAAGTGTTATTAGAATCGTAAAGCAGAGTTCAAATATATGTGACCTGGATTAATGAAATGTGCGTCTGTCAAAAAATCATTTTTCACTCTCAACAATTCCCATAGAACAAGATCACGCTCTTTCGAATGAAACAACTCGCAGCTTCTTATCTTCATTAGTTTTTCCACAACTTGCATTTAAATATTACGTCAAATTTTAAAAATATCTGTTTACATAGTGTTGTGTGAAACGGGCCTATGGGAATGACAGAAAACAAGAATTCGAAACTCGGTTGTCATAGAAACGCGTAAACGCACTGCTACAGATGTACACACTATGCACATCTGTGCGCACCACTACCACCATCCCATTTTTACACTTGCTTATCTCAAAAACCTGTTTTTGCACGAGAGGCACATTTCATGATACCAGGTCACATATATTAAATATTGTAAAGCTTATCTCTCAATTCGGGGTACCGAGTTATTTGAATAATTTCAGCGGTTCATCCCGAAGGGGACTAAATGAGCTTCATTTCCCCCCCCCCCCACACCGAGACATTAAGGTATTCAAGGGAACTTAAATTCCCAGCTAGATCTTGCCAAGAAAGAACCCCTTCAATTCAATTTTTTTTTTCAATTTTTTGCATAGAATTTAAAGAATTTTCTCTCACATTGCTCGTGAATACCCAAAATTCTTATCAACTTCATGTGATGGAACCGCGTCCCCTCTAAAAAAGTTCCAGGTATTGTCTTTGACTCAGTATTCTAAGAAGAAATATTATATCTGTTATTGATCAGTTTAGCTGTAATCGCTTCATGAAATCATATAACTCAATATGAAGTTTCTCTTCATGATTTTATCTACTTTATGCCTGAGAACAATGTGAAGGCACTAGAACAGCTCCTGCAAAATCTTGAGAATTTCGGACCCCCTGAATTTTTTAGAGTTTTATGACATCCAAGACTAGATAGGAATTTTAACGCCCATAAAATATGAAAACCCAGGGATCTTCAAATTGTGAAAATTTTGGGATCCTTGCAATTACAGGATTATTGGAGTGTCTAGAATTGTGGGAGTTTCTGGTTGCGGGGTCGAATATAAACATCTGTCGCAAATTTTTATCATCGCTACATTCATACGTCAGTTCAAATTCAAATATTCATCCTTACAAGACCTATCAGATTTCATATTGAATAGTGTCTATGGTAAACGTTATGGTTAGTTGGGAGGAAGTAAATGGATTTCTCTGAAATGCCAAACTCTATAATCAGACTATTTTCAGATGAACTATTTTACTTTTGATAACTTGTATGAAACTGGGGAGGCCTTGAAACGCTCAAATGTGGCGCGACTCATGCCACCCACATATAGGGACGTAAGCCCCGTCACCAGAAGAAGAATATGGGTATTTACCTTGAACCGTTTTATTTCCTCTGCATCAACCGAAGACACTGTGATCAGGGGGCTCTTTTCTGTCTTCAAAACTGGATAGCCTGTCATGTTTACGTTGAACAAACCAATTTGTGGATTTTGTACAAAATAGTCTTCCAACTTCAGCGGCTCTTTGATCTTATAAGCGGGTGCGTGTTTCTGCTGTCTCTCAACTAGGAGTGATTTAATGAAATTTGTCATTCCATTTGACACCAGAGTCTGCAAATGATGCAAGCATGTTTCATTTTTATCTGCGTTATCGTTGAGGATGTTGTCCGGGTAGTCGTACATAGCTTCATCGACTTGATACACGCGTTCGAATGCTCGGCCCTTTATTTCAAAAATCTCTGTTCGGAGGAAAGAAGTAACATAAGCACAAAATTAAGACATTGTCAAGGAAGATTCTTAACAAGGACATAATTTCATAATAATAATAATAATAATCATCATCATCATCGAACTATGTAACATAAACAGGGCTGTCGGTAGCTGAATCTGTCGCCTGGGTACTAGTGGCAGATATATCGATAATTTATTGTTATAAAATGTTACCAGTTTGGGTTATAACTTGTGAAAAATTGAACTAAGTGTAGAAAGACATACTGATGGTGAGGCACAAAAACATCAGCACTGTCATAGACAAATTATATTACATTACAGATTAATAACAAACCAACTGGGGGTTCACGACCCCCTCAAACTTTTTATCATTAGGAAAATTTGGCAGGATTGCGCCTCATTGGTTAACTTGTAGAACTCGATACGCAATCAGTTACCCTCTAGTTACCCGCGGAAAAGTTACCCATTTGGAACCCCCGGTTACCCTCAGATTACCCAGAAACCCATCAGTTACCCTTAGTTCCACTTTAGTTACCCGGGTAACTGGCGGGATTTTGCGCATCCCGATACGCAATCAGTCACCCTCTAGTTGCCCGTTTGCAACCCTCGATTACCGTCAGATTACCCTGGAACCCGTCAGTTACCCTTGGTTCCCTTTTAGTTACCCGAGCAACTGGCGGGATTTTGCTTATCGGGTAGTTTGCACTGTTTAATATGAAATGATACAAATTATATTTTGGCTTTCGAATTACAATGTTTAAATAAAGTAACGAAGTTACGCTATATTTGAATTCATGCTTTTTATTGTGGTGGGAGTAGGGGGCGAAAGAAAATCATGAGTGGGAAGAGCAGTTCAAAAAGCTGATGACTTTTTTTTTTCAAACTATAAAAAATTGTTTGTCTTTTGCTTCGCTTCATTTGAACCTCGTATCAGGTGGAGATGTTTGATCCATCCCAGAGATAGGCCACTAGAAAAAATTTTATTCTTTTAAATTGACGACAGTGGCTTGGCTTCAGAATATCAAAATACAGAGTATTTATGAATCTTTGAATTTGAAGTTGGCCAAAGATTTTTGTTCAGATTCCGACTTCAGTCCCCTGAATTAAAATATCACTTTTGAGAGGGGAAGCTGGCTTAGCGAGGAGAATCAAAGGGTCAAAATAGAGGATCGTTTGGGTCTTTTTTGAAATCCCATCAGGGACCTAAAACCCGAACTTCGCAATAAAATTGTCTTTTTTTTTTTTTTTTTTTGGTTTTTAATTCAAAATCATTTTCATTCGTATCGTCGGGAAACCAATATCGAATGTAATGCAAATCTATGAAAAGAAATTTTCTCCTTTGTCGCTGCACAGTCGATTCGAAAACTTCGTCAAGTGGGCATATAATCACTTAAATCTGAAGAAGGGATGAAGAAGTAAAATCTAAATTATTAAGGCTTTTGGTCACCGATGTCAACCAAGCTGGAATACTTTCTTTTGTATCTATAAATTGTATAAAATCTAACTGATTTACCTTCAGGAAAACAAGAGAAAGCCTTCACTTCAATTTTATTTTCTTTGGCACCTTGAATGAATTCGCGACATTGCTGACTTTTTCCGCGCCCGCTGAACATTCTCGGAGACACGTACAAAATTCTAAGATGGCGTAATTTCTTCAGGTCCTCGGTGGTTAAAGTTAAAGAAGGAATATCTTGCAAATCGAGAAACTGTAAAACTGGTAAAAAGCTGGAGAATATGCTCGGTTTTGTCAGTCGGGTTCTGGCCAATGACAAATATCTGAGATACAGCAGTCTTTGCTGAAATATGTTGTCATTGGTCAGAGGATTGCCATCCAAATATAAGACCTCCAAGGAAACTGGCAAGTCTACGTGGAAACTCGAAAGTAAATTGTCGCTGACGTCCAGTATTTCTAAACTTTTTAGATGTCCAAGAACCCCATAGTTCACGGCACTGATATTATTCTTGGCAAGGTATAATTCCGTAATGAATGAGCTACTTTTGAATGCAGCTTTTTCGAGTTGCTGGATTTTATTTTCTGATAGATCGATAATCTGAAACAGAAGAAATGAATTAAGTAGTTGCAGTAACAGTAGTTCATATAAAATTTTCAACAGTTATATAGAGGTTGTCTCAGTATGTAATCTTCCTTCAATTGTGTAAGTAGGCAGTTTATTCTGACAACGTATAGATATGTTCAGTCGCACTTGTATTTGAAGGGGCAAAGATACTATAGACATTTAAAGAAATTACAGACAGTATTTATGGAATAATTTCTGTTAACAGATAGACTGGTGGAACTTTTATAATGATGACAAGTTACTACAAGTATTACAAGGCAAAAAATATCGTTAGATTAACAGGATGTTTATAAAAGTGATTTTGGCTTATTAGATTAACAGGGTGTTTACAAAATTGATTTTGGCTTAGAACAACATACAACAATTTTCATATTTTTCGAATTTTTCGTAAAATTTGTCAACTGGACCCAGCGATTTTTTTTTACAGCGAACGATGCCCCCCTTCATACCCTTTAAAAATACTCCTTGATCGCATTCCTACTTATCTAGTTTTTGAATTCAGAAATTTAGATAAATGCAATGCTCTACATCGATAATGATGATTTTGTAAATCTTTATGGTTTTTAACTTTTTAGTTTGTACAGAATACTACGCCTACGAGGTTGTGCCTTCTGGCTACTTCGCTTACTCCTAGTAAATTTTCCTACTAACACTATAAAGAACTAGCGGTGGAAACGAAGTTTTCCATTGTCTTGTCTAGAATTATGTTTTTGAGTGTAAATTTTAATTGCATTTATCAAAATTTTCAAATCGAAAAATGAAATAGGTAGAAGTGAGACGGAGTTTTTTTTTTGAAGGCTAAGAAAAGAGTGATCATTTTCCAAAAAAAAAAAAAAATCCGTGGGTCTAGAGGACAAATTTTATGGATACATGGAAAAATGTGAGAAATGTTTATACATAGTTCTGAACTTAAGTCGATTCTGTGAACACGTTGTTTTGATATATGATCTTTGTAATCTTTCTTTTGGTACTTGACATGACAACGTATCTTCTATTATTACCAAAAAGTCCCACCTTTCTAGCAATTAGTAATCCTGAGCAAATGTTTCCAATTTCTTCAATGGTCTGTATTTTTGCCCCTTCAAATGTACGAGCTGCGACATATCGACACATTCTTAGGGTGATTTGCCTATACACCCGATTGACGGGGAGGGAGTCATGTACTTGAGACGCCCACGTGCATAATAATCGACTCTAATTTTACACTGATTGAATAGATATAATGCACCTCCTGCCTCATTTGTGGAAAATCAGAATGTCCATCCTCGTGTTTGTTCCCAGGCGTGTATTTGTGAACGTCATCATTTTTTACCTTTTTTGCTTCGAGTTTTAGAAAAGTTGTTTTCGGAATATTATTATAGATGATTGTAGAGAAAGTTGGTAGCATCGATGACGAGTTTTCCCATTTTTGAATTAACGTAATCTATTTAGAAAATGCCCCCTGCCCTTCGGTTGATTGATTTTTCGTCATGGTGAGTGAGATAGAAATATAGAAAACTTTTGGAATCGTCAAAAAGTCAGTATACTGTGTTTGTATCAATTCACTTGGGTCTGGCAGAAAACTTTTGCTTTATCGGCAATGTAGATCTTCTTGAGGAATTTTACTGTAAATTTTTTTGAATAATTTGGATGAAAAATGTTACATTCCAAATTAAATGAGATCGAACCTCAGTGTAGCTACCTTTACGAATTTTAAACCTGCTGGAAGTATGACGTGAGTTAATTAATTTCAGGTAATAGACTTTGACAATACTTAAGTCTGAAGAATTCAGGACTAATTTAAGACCATTAATGACAAAAACTGCGAATTTTGTTAAATTTGGACTGCTTTATTTATTCATTACTTGGCAAATCGCGTTGAATTTTGCATGGATGAACTGAAAGTTGGTCTGCTCCTGGCTCTACCATACCAATGATTTGTATTAAACAAATAGCTTATTAGTGATTCCAAAAGAGAAAATTCTAATTGTCAAAAGATAAAAAAAAACTGACAATAAATCAAGTGTAAAGTAGCAGAATTTGATGGTTCCCTCTCCCTCTCTGATAGACCAACTTTGAAAATGCGGCTGATCAGTACAAGAGGGAGGCTACTGGAGCCACGGTCTTCATCACATCCGAGTTTACCTTGAATAAAGTTAAACTTGCTTTCGAAAATTGAACCTATGATTATTTTAGCTGATTCCAGCGGCGTCAGAACGGGAGAGGGATAGAGAGGGACACTATGATCCAAAAAATTTAGAAGCAACAAAATAGTAGCATTTTGTACCCTACCATCCCCCAAAATTCGAAAAATGTTGAAAACCTATTCAGTAAGTTGATGAAAGGGCGCATTGAGGGATTTCAGAAACAAGAAACTTATTTTCACATTTAAGAAACTGAGAAACAAGAAAACTTTATTTTATTTACTTATTGACTTTTTTTTGCTTGTCTACCTAGATTCAGGGACGTACCAAAGAGTTTTTCCGGGGGGGGGGGGCAAAAGTTGTGAAAGTCTCAACTGATTCAACTCAAAATTCTCAAATACAGTACTCCCGATTATCCGCCCTAATTGAGGCTGAAGGTAGGGCTGATAACTAAAAGGGCGAATGACCTGGAAATATGTAATTTTGATTCAAAAATATTGATAAATAGGGAAAATAATTTAATTGTATCACGTACATTAGGTGATAAGCAGTGGAGGAGCTAAGTGGGGTCCCAGGGTGCCACACGGACCCCTCAAAAAAAATTTGGCCTCCCCAAAAAATTTCCCAAAATTCAAATATTTGGCTAAAAAGTAAAAAAGTTGGCTAACTTTTTCAGTACTCGAATCTCAATACGTGCATTATAAACAAAGACTATGGTGGAAAAAATTTAATATATTTTAGAATTTTACGGGTCTTATTTCATGAATTGTATGAGGATTTTAGAGCTAAAGTTTTTTTTTCATCGATTTCTCCTGCCCCCCCCCCCCTGGTCCCTCCTAAAAAAAGTTAGCTCCGCCACTGGTGGTAAGCTATTTTATATACAAAAATCAATATTTGAAAAAATTGTCGTTTTTTGCTTTTTTGGTCAATAAAGAAAAAAAAGAAGACAATTCTGTAAAGAAAAAATTAAAAAGGAATTGCTAGCTGTGTTCTTTTATGGCACCAGTGACTTTTCCAGCGCTAAAAAGCATTATTGCCAAGATCCATAATATGTATTGGCGCTTTTCCTACTAGTTCTTTACCATCATCATTAGCTGTGGTACGGACTAAGGTTGTGATTTTAGTAAGATTTCGGATTATCCGCCCTTGGTTAGGCGGATAATCCGGAGGACGGATAAACCGATGGCGGATAATCCGGAGTCTACTGTATCAAAGCAAAAAAAAAAAAACCTTTTGACTTGTTGGATTTTTCCAACTGACTCAACTCGAAATTCCTAAATATCAAAGCAAAAAGAAAACCTTTGACTTGTATTTTTTCAACTTCTCAACTCAATTCCCAAGAAGTATCTAAGCAAAAATCTTTTTTGACTTGTTCGATTTTCCCAACTCCACCTGACTGAAATGGTAAATTTCCCAACTGCTGAGTAAAAAATGCCTACGGGAGTTAAGTTGCCCCTTGTACACCCCCTCCCCCCCGTATCGATACGTCCCGACCTAAATTAAAAATTTTTGTACTCTAAAATGAAACTTTTTTTGACGCTACTGGCTAATTCTGTGCCCTACATTAGAGATAGTAGAATACTAAAGACGTACTGTGATATAAAAGGGCGAAAAGCTCGATCATTGCGTACATGTTAGACAAGCCATGTTTGGCTATACTATCAGATGTATCTAACATTAATGTAATCAGATTCATTGTGAAGTAACGACACTATTGAACAGAAAGTATTCCAATTGTCGTATAGTCGTATGGTCAGTTTAATTAGAAATTTGATGTAGCTTGACCACAGAGGGTGAAGTCCAATGCTTGATGAAGAAGCGAGTACGAAGCAGGAAAGTGGACACCTTGATGATAACCTTAACGCAATATGGGAATTACACTTGATATATATTTAAATAACGAATAAATTGCAATCCTTTCGCAATTTCGTTTCGGCATTGTTACAAATTTCACTGACTCACGCTCGGTTTTGCGGATTACATAAACGATGAATAATCAAAAGCCTATGAAAAGTGATGCTGCTCCAGAGTATGTTGACGTGGAAAAACCAACTTTAATGATAAATTGACGTGTATATCAGGAGATACCTTTGCATCTGGAGGTAAATTACTGGGTACTGACGTCAAGTTCTTATTCCGGCAGTTGACGAAACCAGTCAGCTTGTTGAAGGTACATTGGCCTTGGACTCCTTCAGAAAACGAAGTCGATAATGTAAGGCAGAAAGTGATAACACCTAAAATTCACAGAAAAGAAACTGTGATAGGTACATTCTATTATTTATAAATATGACTAAACGAAGCCTATATGCAGAATTACGTGAACTTTGAATCAAGATTCTAGATATGCCTACCGTTTTTTTCACTTTCTTCACAGTTATTATTGTAAGAACAGTGCCTAATTTCTAGTAGCTTACTTATTTTTCGTACCGTACATCTAAACCTAGATTTGTATTAGGTAGGCTAGGGTACCAAGGAGAAAATTCGTTTTGGATTTGGCTGATGCCGCTTTCTAGAAAGTTGTATTCAGTCGAAAAATAACGTACCTATACCAATTTTGCTCTCGAAATATTTTGAGGTTTCTTCAGGCGGTTCATGTTTACCACTAGACTTCTGGAATTTCATTTTTAATGAATGTAGAATTAAATTATGAGCTAAAACTGATTTTGAATTGGAAAATTTGTTCTGATTAGCTTACCAGCGAAATACGAAAAAAAGTCAATGGGTCACTGTACACTGCTATAATTTTGAAGAGAAATGAATTTGTTGCGCTACGAGCTGTACCGCAAACTGGGGTAACTTCAGATTTGTGGGGTAACTCCGGACATCGCAGGTTTTATACATTAAGACTGGAACATCAGTTTTCACCACATGACAATGTAGTTACAAGTCTCAGTTTTTGTTTTACACCCTACTCAACGAGGAAATAACGCATGTAACCAGTGTTGCTCCAGTTCTGGCAATGTCCAGAGTTCCCCCACAAATCCGAAGTTACCCTAGTTTACGGCAGTAAAAAACTAAAAAACGTGAAAAATTATGCACAGTCAAGTTTTACTTAACACGTTATCCAAGCCCGCAACTACGGGATGATGGTGGAGATCCTCTTTGATTTACCTGAGCCCCCTTCCGACAATTTTTTCAATTTTCTTTGGTCCGTCAAAATAAAATGTAGAGAAACATAAAGAAAACATTGGGCGAAAAAAATATGGGAAGAGCTGGTACATGCAAGAGCGAAGCGAGCGCAAAATGTTTCGGTTTTTATCATTCAAGTCGTAAAAGTTTCTAGAATTAACATTTTTTCTTATTTTGATGGTTGAAATTATTGGTACAATGTATTTTTCAAGGAAACAGATATTTTTGTGGGAGAGACTATAGCCTTCATATTTTTGTTATTTTGAAATTTAAGAATTAACGATTCTATGTATTTTCCAAGAAAATACGTATTTTGGGGGGACCATCTCCAGGCTGCATTACCGAAGCCTGTATCAGTTTATTGCTAGATAGTCTGAGATGGAAATACTGTATACTGTCCGCAGCCTGACTTCACCTACTTCTCAACATTTTAATGTCTACATGCATTTATTTGGTGCACACAGACACAGGCGTAGGAATCTTTGTTCTTTCAAATACTCTCATTATTATATAGTAAAATGGTTCCCAGTTTCCCCTTCATGATCATATTTGTATACATTTTGTAGCCATCTTCGATGACGGTGAAGTTATTCGATGTACGTGTTCGTCAGAACATAATATCAAGATTGTACAGCAACCGAGTTATTTTTAAATTGCTTAAGAAAATTGAAACTGAAAATAAGTACATACCGAAATATATCATCCAAATATTCAACACCCGAGGTTGCCGAAAATCCATTTTGTAAAGGCTACTCACAATAATCCACGTAATTGAATGCTACAAAAACTCGAGTAAACAAGTGTAATCACTATATATGAACACTGGTTACATGTAGATAAATGAAAATCTAAACTGATCTAGTTTAATGAACGAACTATCATTCTAGATAAATATTTTATCTCTGCTTATTATCTTGGATTAAATATGACCACGTAGTAATGGCTAGTCTGCCATAATAACGAGTCTACTTGATTCAACGCACTTATCTACGCGTTATTTCCAAATTTTTTGAACTGTATACATGTAGGATGGTCTTAAACATTTTTTCGGATCTGCACTTCCACCCCGGAAATTGTTCTAAATAACTGTAAGGAAAACCTCAACAAAGTGTGAGCTCAATCAAGTATTAATCTGAGTTTTACAGAAGTCAACGTTCAGTTCTTCCTGATCAAATAGCAGTTTAGAAGGGAAATATACTTTTGAATTACTTCTTCCTACTCACCTCACTCATGATTCCCTTCCGGCGTCTCTGTTTCCTACATGTATATGTACAGGTATTTCAGCGGGCGAGTTGTTAACAAAAAGAAGAAAGTTAGAAAACTGCCACCTGTGGACCTGTGCGCCCCTACCCCCTTGCCCTTGTTCTGGCGCCTTTCTCCCCTCCGTCTTTCTGTCATCTTTTCCTTCCTCTTTATCTCCCACCCTTTTCTGAAGAAGTACTTTTTTGTTTTTAAGAATTATATTCTACATACTGTCCCTCCCTGTCAATGAGACCCTCAGACGCCTTTTTTTTTGTGGGTGGGGAGGGGCTTCAATATAAATAAATAAGATGCGAATAAATAAATAAAATAAATAAGAATAAAGCCTCAATAATATTCTAGATAATCATGATCGTGTTTCGGTTCCATAAATATTCCAAATAGTGTAATTATGTTCAGGGTTGTTATTCAGTATTAGTCTCGGATATCTTAGGAAAATGAATTCGATGGATCGAACCCCGTGGTTTGCCCTACAAACTAATAGATATGATGTAGTATTACTTTGAAGAAGAGATATGGATTCATTGGAGGAGTGATGGAGAGAATGTGTAGTATTACTGTAAAGAAGAAATGGACTCCATTGCAGGAGCGATGGAGAGGATGTGCTATAACTACATGTATTGTTAGAATAATTAATAGTCAAAAGTTAAATTCTTCCAGTTTCCTTGAAGTAACTTTTAGAAAATATTTAAAATCGCGGCAGTTCCAAGATTTGGTAAATATTAGCTGTTTGTCCTGTACAGTATAGCAGGAGGGGACACATATTATATAAATAAAGAACATTTTTTAGAATTTTGATAATATTTAATTGTTATTTTCCAGAAAAATTGAATTTAAGATTTCTCAGAAGAGTTTCTGAATTGATGGAAATGTGTGGTTGACACCAAATAATGCTCAATATTATGTTGCACTTCTTACCACTCCTCCACGGGAGTCCTTTATTCTTATTTAATCATTATCTTCCGAACAACTCCGCAGAACAGTCTTTCTTTTCAACGCTAATTCTACATCAAATTCTTGATCATTATGTTTTGGCGTAAATCGCGTATTTTTACTTATCATAGTCGGGTAATTCTCAGAAAAAGTCCACAATTCAGTTTTTTTGTGCTACACGTGACGTTATACTGAATATAGTATGATAATTTTTTTTTGTTATATTACAGAGTATCATCCTGTCTATGTGTTCCCATCAATAAATATGAACCCCCCCCCCCCAGTACCTACAACTTTCTGCGCCGTGGCTTGTTACCCCTTGTATATCGAAATTTCTGTGCCTCAATAGTCCTATAAGTGAGCCATTGTTTTGAAAAAAATGACATGAGATTTTATTCAAAAGGGATCGCGACATAGGTTAATACCAAAAATTGAAGCCAAAATGTACCATGGCACCTCCAGCGAAGTCCAAAGTTTGGTTACTGGTTTTAGTTTTGGTCGTTCTTGGGCCGTGGTCAGTTTTTATTTGCTTGTGCAGCCACATTGCATGTCGCACTTTCATATTGATGACCGACTATATTGTTGCAGCTCTGTCATATCAACACTATCCGTCTATGTATACAGGAGATCTGAGTTCAGTGTTGTTATTTTTGGAGCATTATCATGTGAGAATTAGCGTTTTTACCATTTTTTAATTCCTGAGTCGTGGCTTATCAGTTCTTGGCCTGTGTGACACATTTCCACCCGGAACAAATGAAATGTACTTACTCAGATAGTAATGTACCTATTAAATTTAATAAATCATTGAACTTCCTAAGTAATCATTTTGAAACATAAAAATATAAATTATAAAGATTTTTTCCTAGGTCGCGGTCTGCAGTCTGTTTTTCCGGGGTCGTGGCAAATTAAGATTACTGTGTACTGAGTGAAACGATAACGATCTGGAAACAAAGACTGGCTGTCCAAGGCAGAGAGTCCTTTGTCTCCAGATCATAATCGTGTCGTTAATGCGTTTTCCCTTAAATATGTTTTGTTTTGTGGCAATGACGTCATGCGTTGTGGACTGCATAATCGCAGTGAGCTAACCTTTCCTTTTTAAGGACCTTGACCACGACCTTGAAGAATGCGCCTGGGGTACTTTGAATATTTCTGTGTTATCAATCAGCGAGGGATAATTGGACGCTGTTAAGCGAGACAGAACCAAGCGACATTTGTTGACAAAATGAATTATTAATATCGTTGGAAAGAGCGTAAGAAGTAGAATTTTTCAAAATTGGGCCCCCAATTCAAAAATGTGTACTCACGTTGAAAAAAGCTTATCAGTAAACGTTTTGTCATGTAATTTCTACATGACTCACTCTTGAACTTCGAATCATGTGTTCTCAAAAAACAGATTTTGTCGCGCCCAATAGAAATTTGAAAAAATTCCGAATCGCTAAGTAGAAATTTAAAAAATGTCTTTTTCCAAATGTTTCTCAGGTGTAATCGAATGCAACTTTGTCAAAATTAATAAAATTTTTCATTCAGTATTCTAAAAAAAAAGTTGTGAAATCGGTGAGTAAAAGAATTATCAATTTCCAAAATTTTGCCGAATTGGAAATTTTTTTTTTAATGACGGAGGGGGGGGGGGTGGTAACACCGTTCACATCTACCCCTCGCATGAGTTCTGCTTTCTAGGGATGACTTCTTAAGCAGTAAACCATTTGGACCTAGTTGCATCCACATTGGAATTGGAAACTTCAAATGGCACATGTTTTTCCTGCAACCAATACATAATTCGTTCCCCAAAATATCAACCAAACTAGACAAGATATCCTACCCATTATTAATTGCGTCCAGATTCCATTGCAGTATGACTTAAAGCCTCTGAATATGTAGCAAGACTTGAAGGATGTTCACTACAACCCCAGAAATTCCTAGTTCATGGCCTTTTATTGTTGACACGACCCAAGAAATTCCTAGGCCGTGGTTCTTTATTGTTGACCACGATCTGAGAAATTCCTAAGCCGTGGGCATCAAATTTTGAATACGTCGTGTTCCCTCCCCCAATGGGGCTAACTTCAGCTAAAGGTGAAAAATAACATGTAGGATACAATCATGTACTGATAATCCCCATACAAAAACTCGAATAATATCGCTTTTTTTCCAACTTTTCAAACCATCAAACGTTAACTTTTTCTGAGAATTACCCAGTCTCATCCCCTTTTTTTCAAATAAATTTTACAACTCTTGTCAGATCGATAAGTATTTCAACTTCCATGTATCATATCTTTGCCCTTCAGTCGTGAGGGTCTGTAAACTACAGTACATATTGATGGATTAGGTTGTCCTCTTGAAAATTGCAGGATGATGCACTTCAAGCGGAACATTCGTAATATATTGTTGCATTACCCTTCCATGGGCGCTGTTAGGGATGGGGAACTTGGGGTTTGTGCCCCCTGATATTTCAAATTGTACATTTTGTACAAGACGAAAGGTGAAATTACCTGCTGTATGTTGAATAAAATGGAATAATTTTTCAGCTTGGCCATTCCAGAAAAAGAAAGTCCCCTGTGGGAAAAAGTCCTGGAAAGGGGATTTGGATAATGAATTCCCTATGACTTTGAAAATATAATTTTTTCATAGAAATTCTACTAATCATTGAAAATGGTTCTCTCGCTTCCCTCGCAAATGAGTATTTTTCATCTCTTTATAAGGGTCAATACCACGAAATCCACCCCAATCGAAAAAATTCTAGTACCGGGTTTGCCTTCATAGTTGGTGTGTCATTCTCGAAATCTCTGAGAGGTGCTTGGTATGTTTGATAAAAGGCTCAACTTCCCCAACCCATACATACTTCCATCTGTGCTACTATTCTTATTTAGCTACATTGTATTTATTTTCTAAATTTCGAACGCATAGGATAAGATTTTCTTGTGTGTGTTTGTTGGGGGTTGGAAGAGGGCGGAATGATACCAAAATTTGAACTGAAGAAAAAATAATAATAAATAAAAAACAAGAAAATATACCTACATGTACAGAAAGAGAAGGAAGTGGGAAGACAAACAAGTTGAGGGGCATACAGGATATGGAGAAATGGAGGAATAACAACCGAAAGAACTGAGGGAAACAGAAACATACATTAAATGGATCATTTAGATAGCCCGAGTGACCTTGACTCTCGACTTCCGGTTCTTAGGGAAGGGGGCTGCCAGTCTGTCTAACCCGCTACCTGTTCGTTTTTCTGATTGTCTTCCTATCTTTCTGTGTAACTTGCAGAATGGCTGACGAGCTGTTTCTGTGTGTGCTTTCTGGCTAATTTTATTACAAATTTATTTAGCCACACACAAAAAAAAAAAAAGAGAAAAAATAAGAAAAAAATATACATTGTCGAAAATATTTCAAATCTGAGAGTTGAAAAGCAAAGAGAACAAGTTTATCAAGTGTTGTTGAATACTTTGTACTGTCGCCCCTCTTTCCTAATTTTTTGAGGGGCTGGAGGGAAAGTACACAAAAAAAGGGAGGCGTTGTCAGGAATGTTACATATTTTGAATTGAAAAGGAAAGAGGACAAGTTCATGAAGTGTTGTTGGAGAGAAGAGATGCAAAGAATACACTGTACTGCTTCCTTTCCCATCTAATTTCTTGTAGGGGTTGGAAGGGCAGTACAAAGAAAAAATGGATGCCCTGTCAGATATGTTACAAATTTAAGAATTGAAAAGAAAAGAGGACAAGTATATCAAGGGGGGTGCAACCAATACTCTGTGAACTACCTACTTTCTAATTTTTTGGAAGGGTTGGAAGTGGACAGTACTGCGTAATTCTGTATAAAAGTTTGTTCTGAAATCGCTGCGCTCCTTAACGTTGTATTTTACGGGCAGTTTTTTCTTCTAATTAAAAAAATTTCTAATAATTTATTTTTCTCATGTTTTCTATTTTTTCTGGTTTCAAACATGTTTTATCCACTCTGAAAAAAAAGTAACATTTTAAGCAAACGAAAAACATATTTAAAATTTTTGTATATTTTTGTGCTAGCAAGTGAGAAAAAAAGATTTTGGTATTTATAATTTTATTAATATTGTTAATATTTATTTGATATCAATATTACCGATATTTCTGATGTAAATTTAACATTTTGTAGTGAAAAAATTAATAAATAAAAATAAAAGTTCTTAAAAAAGAAAAACAAAAAATTGTTTACAGCCCAAAAAACAAACATTTTCTTTGTTTTAAACAAATACCTTGCCCCTTTTGGCGGATCCAGGGGCGTTAGAAATATGGTATCCACCCGTCTCGGCCTAACGACTCTGAACTCCAAATTCAAAATTGACTTGTCACTGTGAAGAGGCTTAGCTGTGCCTCAGCTTAATAACATTGAGCATGAAGTAGAATGACCGGATGAAGGAGTAAGGGTGAGGGCGAACAGCAGAGTAGCTGTTACCACTTTCGCATGGAAGTAAAACTTACATCCGGCTCCCCCGTAATGGTAATAGGCGCAGCTAGTACTAAAAGCACTTAGGAGATGAAAAATTCCGCCAGATCGCTGAAAGTGTTTGAAAACTTTCAAATTTTAATACTTGAAACTCTTCGAGATGTGATTGTTGTTTTCAAGACTCATTAAGACCCTCTTGTTAAGACCCTTGGAAACCTATTTAAGGCAGTGCAAGACTAGCGCAGACATAATATTCAAGACATATTTGAAATTTGTATGACTGGTTCATCATCATAACCCTTTTGCAGGTTTGTTTGAGTTTCGCTCAGACTTTTCACTACTCAACAATTTTGGAAGCATTTTCAACTTACCAAAATTTTCTCTTTGGAAGGGCCAATTACTCTTGTTGTTCTCACTCTGTATACGACTGGAGCGGTTTTACACTGTCTATAATTTAGACTTTTTATATCAACAGGCCAAACTGGCGCGATTAAGTGAGGTTATGTCTAACGAGATAACCTTTGTTATCCCTCCTTACGTCTTAAGCACGGCAGATATTGATAATAAGAAGAAAAATCGAACATTCAATATTTAATGTAAGAAAAACTCAATGCATGTAGTTCTTCTCAATGTATGTGCCACACTGTATTTTGAAATAATTCCGATTTTTGGTTCCTGCGCGTTCAGTTTTGTTTCGGTATGATGGATGCTACCGAATTACCAGAACTCACTGAAGATGAGGTTTGTCTTATATGGTGTTTTTTCTTTTCCTTTGCACTCGAACATGAAATCAGTTTTTAATGCTGGTCAGAGGAGGACTAGAACAATTTAGGTACAATTTTGTCCCCCGGGAAAAGGCCGGAAATATCCCCGAACAAAAAAAATGTTCTACCGACTCCCACCGGGTTTAGTTCATTTTCATGCTGTATTCTTTAAAATATAAATAAAATGGATATTCTTTTTCGAGCATGGTTAGCAGCAGCATGTAATTGAATCGGTTGGAACCAAAAGAGGTCAAGTCCAAAAATCGTACTGTTCAGAAACCAAAAAAAACACAACATTTATTCGAAAATTTGAAAATTGTGGAATACGTCCTTCAGAGTGGCGGTAGAGGGTCACAGGAGACAAATTTTAAGCCTGGTCCTGTCGAATAAAATTTTGATGGGCCGAAGCTGTGGGGGCTCAGAGTTTTTGGACTTAACCCCTTTTAGTAGTGAACGATTTTTTCCAGTTTTACGGCTCGAAATTGCCCCCCTCTTTTGCAGCCAGACATAAAGGGGTCACTTTAGTCTTAGTCTCATTCCAATCGAGCAAAATTCCTTCTTGTAAGAAAAAAAGTTCTAAAGCTGTACTGGAACGATTTCGATTTTGAAAATAGCACTTTTCAGGTATAGAAATGCAAAAAGAGGGGGTGGGCAGGAATTTTTTATTTATTTCTGTTTTTTACACTAAAATTAATACACCATTTTCAAACAGTTTCTGGAAAAGATCTATTTTTTGAAAAAAATTTATTATAAAAAAATGAAAGAACGCGATGTTGCCAAAACGCACTTTCCCAGCTGTTTCACGAAATTTCGACCACAACAGCAGATCCGCGATACTTCAGTATCCCATAATCCGTGAAAAAAGCAAAGGCGACAAAAGTGGACTTAACCCCTCTTGGTTCTAACCGATTCAATTTTGGTTTTAGTACCCGTGGGAAGGAAAAATTGAAATGGTTTCGATATTGCTATCGGTAGGATCAGGGGCGTAGCGAGTTCTGTCGGCGTGGGGGAGGTCAAAAATGCTGATTGGGTGCAATAATTTTCCATGCAAGTAGAAAAATAAGTCAACTATATTCACATTTTGTCGATTGATGTTGAAAATCCCGACTCAATGTTACAAACATTTTTCATTCAAACAAAAAAGAAAATAACATTTTTGATCCGTAATGCAAGTGAGATATTGGGTTGGGGAAGAAGATGCAAGAAGAATTTATTGCTAATTAAAATTTAGCATCTTGAAAAAGCAAGTTTTATGGGCAATAAAAAAATACGTATGTATTAATAAATTTATACTAAGTGAAATTTTTATTTTATGAGAATCATGTTCAACCACTTTCCGTGATCTTTGATTTTTTTTTTCTTTGTGGTTACCACAACTGTTATCTTGCACCTCCTTCCTCTCCATCGGTATGCGCCACCGTTCGGAGAATATGGCCAAAATGTCACCAAAACCAAATTTAGCGACCAGTGGCGTAGCATGGGGGGAGCACAGGGGACACTTTCCCCCCTCCCCCAATAATTTTACGAAGTCCTCTAATATCGGCAACTTTTAAAAAATACCGCAATTTTCGACTTTTCCTCCCTTGAAAACCTTACTGTGCCCCCTCCCCCCTTTGGGAACCCCCTTGCTACGCCACTGTTAGCGACCTTTAGATCCAATTATTGGATGCCCATTTTGAAAATTACAAAATACTAGAACCCCTCCCCCTCGTTGCATGGGCCTCAATTTCAAATATGGGGTAAATAGATGAAAGGAGGGAGTTGAATAAGCCCCATAAACGATATAACTCTGTGAGAAGTGGTAAAGTAGCTGAAGAAGATGATTATTATCTTCATAAGGTCTATGCATCTGTGTTAAAAAGTAATATAATAATAATTCTTAACGGGGGTTATCTTGAACTCCATTTTGAGCAGTTCTAATCCAGGTACAAGGAAATTCTAATGACCATTTTCATGGGAAATTTAATGTACGATCTATTACGAATAAAAAACAGTAGCTTAAGGGGGCAAGTTCCACGATAAATTGAAAAATGTTAAAATTTTCTGACATAATTTATACTGAAAGCTTGATTTTATGAACACCCTACTGAACCGATTGCGACAATTTTTTTCTGTGGTCGCCACAACTGCCTCTACTATTACCTACTGGTACTATTTTTTTTTGTCTATCTCCAGTGTCATGAGAAGAAAAAAATAGTTTCAAAAATGAAAAACTATCCAAAATTTGACCATAACTGAACCCCTTCAAAAGTAAGAGTATGCAGACATATCTGCATATTGTCGGGGTAGGTTGCCTACTTACCAGGTGGAAGAGGGTCATTGCAAAAGAGACACCCTGTGTAAAGGGGGATTCAAATCAGCACCACTTTCTCTAAAGTATGTTATTTGAATGGTGTAAGTATTCATCAGGTATCATGCAATCACTTTTCCGATTTAAAATTAACCTCCCCTCTTCTACCATCTTAACTCTTGTCATATCACCAAAACATTTTTGCCATTCGTCATCTCAATTTAACGGCTACCGACTCTGTGGAAAGAAAGGTGAAAATTTGACCCTTTGCCACCATTTTGTATTTGCCAACTATTTCACTTTCATTCGTCAAAATTTTTACCTCCCCTTCTCATTGGGATACCACTCACATAACAGAGTTATCTCCAGTGGTTCAGGATAAATTCTAAATTGGCTCAAACCCCAGTTCCAGCTTCAGCTTTAGCAAAGTTATTCTTCGACTTCAAATTCGTGTATGGCTTCGCCAAAAAGTGGTGGCTTCGGGCTTGTGGCTTTGACTTTGTGTGTGGAAGATTGTGACGAAGCGGAAGGTAAAGGGAAGGATGAAGGTCCGGATCCTGCATTCAAGAGGAGCGGCTCTGTCTCCTGTGTTCTAGTTATTTCGAATTCAGTTCCACTCTGAGCTCCAGTCTCGGCTTTTAAAGAAATCTGTAACTGGCTCCACATAAATTTATAAAGCTGGCGTTTGGTTTCTGTGAAGCACTTTTACGACTCCGCTTAATGAAACGTGACAGTTCTGTGGCCGTCAACTAAGACGTTGCAGATCCGTGGAAAAGTCAGTCTCAGAAAGAGTTTCTAAATCGTCCACTATCTTTTGTAAAATAGAAGTCATATTTTCAGGTGGACCATATCGTAAGTCTACACAAAAGCGTGTATCATTCGGATGACAGAGTGATCTCCGCATTTGTTCGGAAGACTCCGAGTGAATCGTCAAAAGTTATTATATCCGAGTGGATTCAACGTGATTTGAAGCGAAGTGCCTTTCTTAAATTACAAAGGACCATGCTGGCTGATGCAAGTAGTATAGAAAGGTACGATCCTAGACCGAGTTCACATTTCTGTGCAAGTTCTGTGCAATCCTAAACCAAGCTCACATTTCTGAGCATTCACTGTTGAAAACATTTTTTCTGTGCAAGTTCTGTGCAATCCTAAACCAAGCTCACATTTCTGAGCATTCACTGTTGAAAACATTTTTTCTGTGTGAGTTCTGTGCAATCCTAAACCAAGTTCACATTTCTGAGCATTCACTGTTGAAAACATTTTTTTCTGTGTGAGTTCTGTGCAATCCTAAACCAAGTTCACATTTCTGTAAATTTTCTGTTGAAAACATTTTTCTGAGTGAATTCTGTTCTCTCTGAATCGAGTTCACATTTCTGTAAATTTTCTGTTGAAAACATTTTTCTGAGTGAATTCTGTTCTCTCTGAATCGAGTTCACATTTCTGTAAATTTTCTGTTGAAAACATTTTTCTGAGTGAGTTCTGTTCTCTCTGAATCGAGCTCGCATTTCTGGGCATTCACTGTTGAAAACATTTTTTCTGTGTAAGTTTTGTGCAATCCTAGACCGAGTTCATATTTCTGTGTAAGTATTGTTCTCTCTGAATCGAGTTCACATTTTTGTACATTCACTGTTGAAAACACTTTTCTGGCCATTCACTGTTGAAGTCACATTTTTGTACATTCACTGTTGAAAACACTTTTCTGTGTAAGTTTTGTGTAATCCTAGACCAAGTTCACATTTGTGTGTAAGTTCTGTGCAATCCTAAACCGAGTTCACATTTTTGTGTTGGTGTTAAAAGAATTGATATTGTAATATAAAGTGGTCGAGTTTCCATTTTTGTGTTGGTGTTAAAAGAATTGATATTGTAATATAAAGTGGTCGAGTTTCCATTTTTTTTATCAGACCACTTTTTTTTTCTAACTTGGATTTCAAGTAATTTTTGTTTGAAATCTTAATACTAAAAAAAATAAATAAAAAATAAAAAAAATAAAAATAAATAAATAAATAAATAAAAAAATAATAAAAAAAAATAAAAAAAATCGAAAATTGATAACCTAGTTTAAAAAAAAATAATAAAAAAATAATTTAAAAAAATCGGAAATTGATAACCTAGTTTTAAAAAAAAAATAATAAAAAAAATAATAAAAAATAAATAAAAAAAATAATTAAAAAAAATTTTAAAAAATCGAAAATTGATAACCTAGTTTAAAAAAAAAATAATAAAAAAATAATTTAAAAAAATCGGAAATTGATAACCTAGTTTAAAAAAAAAAATAAAAATATTATATATTATAAAATGGAAATGATTGAAAGTAAAAGCAATAACTTTAATTTTGATGACTCTACACATTGTGTATCTAAAAAGATACCATCAGTGAAAGTGATTAATCAAGAACCTGTAGGCTTCTGGATGTCTAATGAAAATTTGATGTCTTGTGAGTGGAGAAAAAGTTGCAACGAGTCATGTTCAGATGCCAGCTGTGTAGAACATTTTGTAAATACAAAACCGCACACAATTGAGACTCGAGATGGATCAATTCAAGGTAGGATTATTGATAAAAATCGTATTTTAATCATTAGACGCCAACTTAAACTTATCAGACTTTCTCGAAATGATTACTCTTTTGCTGGTTATTGGGTAAAAGGAGATACAGACTATATTTCAGCACGTAAGTATCTCTTAGTGTTTCTAGATGAAAAGAATCATCCACTACATAAAGAACCAATCCAACTTACAGCTAGAGGTGTATTTCAGGTAGAATTTGATAAGAATTTATTAAAGTTTAGAAAAGAATTTAAAACAGTTTATAGTAAAACACGAGGTGTAATGTCAGATTTATGGTATTCTATGCTTGTGTTCTGTCCTACTTTTGTATCAAACGTAGTAGGTTCTTTAAAAAAGAGTAGAGCATGTTGTATTGAAAATTATATTGTTCCAACAGAATCTAATTTGAACTCTTTATGTGTAGGTAGAGATAAAGAAGTCTCAAAAATTGTTGAAGCTATGTTTAATGATTCTGAAAAATGGAAAGCTGAAAATAGTAAACCTTTCATAACCACATTAGTTCAAGAAAATGAATAATGTATTTTTATATGATTTTTCATATAAAAATAATACTTATTTGACTGTCTTTTTTTTCTTTTTCTTTTTTCTCATTTTTTTAAACACCTGTTCGATAATATTCCAACAGAAAATTATAATACACATCCAGTTGAATTTATTTTCTGAATTGTTCTCTGAATTGTTTTCTGATTGCATACCTATTTATAAGAATATTTTTTTTTCCGCTCTAGATATAGGTTTGTATTCATAACAAACAGGTTGTTTCAAAAGAACAAATATTTCAGCTGTATTAGGAAAATCATCACGCCATGAGAATATAATTTGTACATTGGCTACATCTGTTTGTAGAGCGTCAGGTTGTCCTGTAAGATCAAAGCAAAAGATAGTATATTCTTTTTCAAATTGCACAAGATCAATTAAAACATCGTCTTTTCCATTGTAATTTTTAAAATATGTATATAAAGCTCCTGAATCCTTTTCATTAAAATTTAATCGCATTTGCTGACGAGGATATTCATAACCATTGACATTGAAACGTACATCATAAGGATTACAATGATCAAATTTACTTTTATCAGCAAAGAGATCATTGTTCCTTTTATTTTGGAAAACTACAAAAGCATATTGTGATGTAATATCTGTAGGAATTGACCACCTAAATTCTTTTCCTGATACACTACCAGCAGGTTTCTTTAAACATTGCCAATGCTCAAAATTCATACGAATTGGTATGTCTTTATTTAACAATGGTAAAACTTCTTTTTCAAGTTGTAATGAAAGCTTCACCACTGGCATTCTCCAAGTTATATACTTCAGATTCAATTCCACAGTATAATCTTTTAAATTTGGGTCAACTTGTAGCATATTTGTAACACCATGTTGTTCTCTTGCTAGTATCAAGGATTGACTAACATTAAAGAGAATTTCTTTATAAGTTCCAAAACCTAGAAACATATCGAAAGGTAATGCAACTTTGAAGTAACCATTCGCATCAACATTCATGTAATCATTATTTAGATTCCATCCTGCATTAGAATACTTGGTGGTTTTGGACAGTGAAACGAGACCATTAATGGTGCTGGCTACACCTGGATACTCCAATATATCTACCTGAACATCAGAAATTCTATAAATAATTTGCCTAAAAATATGGAGAAACCCATTATTAATTACTTGTACTGTACTACGATCGAAACTCGCAATTTTTTTGTCTTTATCACGTACTATCAGACGACCAGCTATAACTACCTCGCTTTTCCAAGGTAAAGTACAAATATTAGGAGTATTTATTTCAATTATAATTTCCTCATCTTTTTTATTTATATCAATATTATTAGCAGTGGAGAATTCTATTAATTCAAAACTTTCGTAACCATTCATTTATAGTATTTTTTTTTTTTTTTTTAATTATCGTACTTCACGTATGATTAAAAATGCCCAATATGTTTCACCATTATTTTCAAGTGGATTGCCATTCTGATCATAAAGGTTTAATACAATCTCGCTTATTTCTTTATTTCTCACTCTATAATATTGAGTTTCATTTGGTGTATAGATTATTTTTTCTCCGGGTAGTGATGATATAGGAAAATAAAAAAGTATTTTTTCATTACCGTTATTACATTCATTACATATCCCCTTAATGCTTTCAATAGGAAAAATTTTAACGTGGCTATCAGATTCAACTTCTTTTCCAGCTGGTATAATTTGCTTAGTAAAACCCAATATATTACCAACAGAAGTCACATCTCTTAAATCTATTATATGTGATGGACTCCCCATTATTATGGTATGAGCGTATTTATTTATTTTCAAGGTTATATTAGCAGCCCTAGCATGTTTACTTTCATGTATACATTTAATAATATCAGCTACTTCATAAATACCAGGATCAAGTACTATAGTTGTAGGTAATTCGTTCACCTCCTTATAAAAAGTAAGTGAATTGTTTTTAGTTACAGTTATATTGAAAAAACGATAAGATGTGTGGAAAGATTCTAACCCAATTTCCCATTCTTTATTAGGGTTGAGTCTAATAATGTCATCAACTCCACTAAAATCATGATAAAGAACAGAATCTGTACCGCTCATAAGCATACTGTAAGAACCATTTATATATTTCATTTATAGTATTTTTTTTTTAATTTTTAATAAATATTCTATGCACCGTCTACCACAATTTGTTTCATCAAGTTTTTGATCCTGCGTATAATTATAAGTAATTCTAGACTGTCCAAAATATTTCACTAATTCTGGTGGTGGAATGTTACCAAACGGTTCATAAAAATCAACTTGTGAATCATTCTTACAGTAAGCAGTCCAATGAGTTCCAGAGTGGTCTGAAGTGTCTAAATTTACAATTCCACATTCATATTTTTTGATTTTTGGTGGTAGCTCATCAAGCATAAAAACTCCTCTGAAATGAGGTATTTGCAATTTTTCAGCATATGCTTCTATTTCAAAATTAGTTAATGCGTCATTCTTGATGGTTATTTTTTTTTTTTTTCATTATCTAAGATTTTTTTAATTACTTGTTGAGTGATCATGTCACCCCCAATTTTTCTTTTTTTAACGCCATTTTTTATTTTTTTAACGCCATTTTTTATTTTTTTAACGCCTCTTTTATTTTTCTCAACACCTAAACAGTCTTTTTGAATACTACCATTAACGCCATCGCATTTTTTTTTAACGCCATTTTTTATTTTTTTAACGCCATTTTTTATTTTTTTAACGCTCTTTTTCTTTAGAACTTCGTTAGGTATTTGTAGATATTGTCCTATGCCTTCACCAGACTTGTACTCCAACTTTTCATTACGACGTTTTCTCTCTTCTACTAACTCGTCATTGGCTTTCTTATTATCAATTGCTTGCTTGGCGGTTGATATTAAATTACCTACAGTTTCTACTATTTTAGTACCTACTTCTACAGCAGGTTTAGCTGCTGCAATAGCAGCCAATCCTGCTAGGATAGCTGGTGGGAAGAATCCACCATTTTTAACCTGCTTCAGTTGTGTTTTGTTCAGTTTTAGCTTTAAACCTTTTCCCTTGGTTTTTGCTGTCTCAATTTGATTCACTTGTGCTTTTGTTAGAGGTAAATATGTTTCGTTCTGTGTGCTATTTTTAGTTCTGATTAAATTTTCGTATCCTAAATTTAGTACAACAGGTACCCCTTTTTCAACACCAATATTAATTTTGTCAAGTTGTTCCTTATCTGGATTGATAGGATATTTAATGTATCTACTTACTTTGATACCCTCCCCTTTTTTGTTTCGACCATTGATAGCTGTTTCCCGATAAATATAAAATCCTTTACCTTTTTTTTTCTGTTTGTTAACATATAAATTATTCAAATAATTCATTATTTCTGGGAGATCATTGGTTGTAGTTTTTCGATCAATATAAAATCCTTTGCCTTCTGTTTTCTGATTATTATTGGTTATGGTTTTTCGATCAATATAAAATCCTTCACCTTTTTTAGGTAATATTTCATTAGGTAATCGCAAATGTTGTCCTAATCCACAGTTTTTACTCATATTATTTATATTATAAAATTTTTTATAAATTCCTAAACCTAACTTCTGTTTTAATTTCATTAAATTTACTGCTACATATGCTGGAATTTTTTCATCTAATTTAGCATTAGGATCTTTGACACGCTCCCAGGCTCGCCATGTGAATCTGTTATCAGCATAATCACGTTCATGAGGATCATCTGTATTTGCATAATCTACATCATGATCCATAGCTATTTCATCTAATTTATTTTTCAGTTTTACACCTTTTTGAATATCGAGGTCTGTATTCGAACCAGGACCAAGAGCTTTATATCCGGGCCAGTGAAGTGGAAATGGTACATATTTACCAATTGTATCCACAATATCACCACCTCTTTTAGATAATCCACAGTTTTTACTCATATTTATAGTAGAAAATTTTAGAAAACTGTTTTTTGAAGTTCCTGGCGATAAAATTTACCTAAAATTTCTTCACCCTTCAAATCTTTAATAGAATAGACGGGAGGGTTTGTGTGGAATACTTTGTCAACTACAAATATTTCTCTTGTCCAGTTGTTCTTATACTTGTTCTCAAAAGTTTCTTTCTTTTTGGGTATTCTCACACGATCTCCTTCCTTGAATTTTGGTTGCGTGGAGAAACTTGAAGAATACATTCTATGAAAAATTTCTTGTTCATTTGTTTTATTCACATCACAAGGACGCATTCCTATTGTTCTATGTACCCTCACATTATTATATTCGTGCAATATCTCTGGTATAAATGGAACCCATTTATGATTCTTATGAATCTCAAAAATTATTCTCAACATCCCATTAATGGTTCTGTTTACTCTCTCACCAATTGCTGATTTTTCCTCATTCTCTGTGTGATACATATGAATATTATATTTTCCCATTAATTTTTTAAAAACTGAATTTACAAATTCTGTACCTTTGTCGACATGTAATTTTTTAGGTGGACCATATTCGCTTTCTTCAATAATTTTCTCAAAAGCTTGAGAAACCTCTTTCCCTGTTTTTTCCTTGAGGGGTTTTATCCTGAGTACTTTTGAGAAGGTGTCAATAACTACTAACATATACTTATAACCCCTATTTTCTTTTGAATACTGGGACATAATTAATAAATCACCTGCCCAGATTTCATTGATTTCATTTGTGATAATTTTTCTTTTCTGAAATTTTTTTATCACAGGTTTATGAAGTTCTTTGGCTTCAAGTTCAACTAATGACTGCATTTTTTATATTACTTGACATTTTCTATTGACCTTCATGATAACCTACATTTTGAACATTTCTGTCTTTTCCTCTAATATTTTTTGAACATTTTCATTTGTTTGTGGTAAATTTTCCTGCAATATTTTCTGAATATTTCCAGTTTTTTGTGAATTTTTCTCCAATATTTTCTGAATATTTTCAGTTGTTTGTGGTAAATTTTCCTCCAATATTTCTTGAACATTTTCATTTGTTTGTGGTAAATTTTCCTCCAATATTTCTTGAATATTTTCAGTTGTTTGTGAATTTTTCTCCAATATTTTCTGAATATTTTCAATTTTTTGTGGTAAATTTCCCTCCAATATTTCTTGAACATTTTCCTCCAATATTTTCTGAATATTTTGATTTGTTTTTGATATATTTTTCAATTCTGTTAAAATTGCTCCTAATTGGGTAATATTGAAAAGTGAATTCTCGCAGGTGGTAGCCAATCCAACTACCTGCCGCGTAATATTTTTCAGTTCAGTTACAGCTGATTGATCATGTTCAGTAATCTTTTTCAGTTGTGGTAAAATACTGCTTGTGTTATCCTTTATATTGTTTATGTACTCTTTCACACCATTAGCATACTCTATTATACCAACAGTATAATTTTCATTATTAATGACATTTTTTATACATTGTATTATCATATCTGAAATTTCGCCAACATCTTTTATGACAATTTTCAGAACAGACTCTAAGATTTTCCCCGTGTTATTCTGAATTTTTTCAACTGATTCATACAAATAATGATGATTTTTTCTAGTAAACATTTATTATAAGGTTTTTAAATTTTTTTTGGCTTCTATCAGTTCCTCCCGAATGTTGGTCATTTCATTGAATATTTGTGGATTATGATTACCTGCTTCCCACATACCTTTCAGTATTGTAAATCGATCAATTAATTCTTTAGGATCGTTCCAGTATTTATAATCAGTCTGATTGGTATAAATTTTCTTAAGACCAGAGCCACGATGTGAAAGTATGAGTTCCTTCTCAATCAACATAGGTTGGATGAAATTTAAATATTTGTACCCACGACTACTTTTAATTTGTCCATTCTCAGAACGATAAGATTCTGTACTGAGAATAATTTTTTGATAATTTTTCAGGTCTTCATCAGTATAATTTTCAGGTTTTTGCATAGTTAGTAATTCCCATAGTCCTTGTGTTCCTGGATAAAGGGTAGTGTCATTACTTAGCTTAATATCAGCACGATCATTATCAGCATAATGATGAACTTCCATGAGTCGTGCATTTCCTATATAATAATCTTTATTTTCGTATCTAATACCAAAAGTTGAATCGGTAGGTATTTTTTTATTAGTATAGTAAGACAAATATCTACATGCAAGACTTTGAGACATATCAAATCCTGGTGTTTCCTCTGACCGTTCATAGGTAATTTCTCTTGGTTTGTCAGCAATCATAGGTAATACTGGTTGTTGTATTACAGGCTTAAGGTCTTTTATTGTATCAATGATTGGTTTATAGTTTTCTTCCATTTCTAGTTTTCTATTCACTTGACCTAACTTTGCACATTCAATATTTTTTTGTAGAAGTGCACGTTGTTTTACAACAAAATCAATATCATTTGAATTATAATCTGTTAGCTTTCTCATTTATAATATAAAATTTTCCTCAAATTTGTATTTGAACCTACCATTTTTCTGATCACATTCTTTATCTATAACTACAAAGTCATACGGTTTTTGCCAGCAATCATTACATATTGATTTGAACTGATTAAATGTTATGGTCCTAGCATATTCGTTATAAATATGTGTCAGATTGGTAAGATCTTGTTCAAAAAGAATTAAGTAATTAAAATTATCTCTAATCTGTTGTTTTGGAATTTTTGAATATGTTTGGGATAAATAGTAGCATGAAATATCATTATGACGACTCCATGAATAATATTTACCTATTTTATCATGGTTTTCTGTGTAGATATCATCAAAGATTACTACTGATCCTTTTTCTATTTTATTAGGGTCTGGTAAATCCTCGAGTGATACTGTATGAAATTTTTTGTTTTTAAGTTTCTCGTTTTGCAATATTTGGCGAAACTTTTCATACTTTGGTTGATTAGAAGTATTTGAACATAAATATACATTATCAGGTAATGGTCTATCCACTAATATAGTCAATAAAACATTCGTTTTTCCAGACCCACTAGGACCACATATACAACATCTCATTATATTAGGAAACACTTCCTTCAATCTACAAGTTGGAACACTATTATCAAAGTTTAAAACTTCAGTCTTATTCTTTATTTTAGTTCGTTTCATTTATTATACAATATTTTTTATAGCCATATGGAAGTGTATTCATTTCATCAATTAAGTATCTTTTATCATCATAAGGAGATAGTGCAATTTTATTGATTGATATAGTATACAATTTCAGCTTTTTGGAAACAATTCCATGCACAATTTCCTTAGTTTGCTTGCTATTGAACAAACAGTTTTTGTACATTTCAAATTTCATTCTTTCTATATTCAATCTTTTAATTCCCTTACACACTTTTTTCTCTTTCGATGTGTCGTTTCTGAAGGAGTACATTTTTGATCTTAGTCCTACCCACTCTCTTATTGGGATTCCTAAGTATTCATCCTTGAATAATCCTGGAACTTTTTTGTTTACTTGAGGCATCCAATCCATTAAATAATCTGAAGTGTCGTAATAATCTAGATTCTCTTTTATGTCCTCATAAACATCATCACATTCTATATAAACAATCAATGAATCTGTATCAGTTCCTAATAATCTTATTTTGTCTCCATATTTCGTTTTTAAAACATTGTAGTAGAACTGGAACATTAATAATTTTGACAACTCCAGAACAACAAACCCCCCAAATATTGGTTTATTCAACTTTACTTTCTTATTTTGAATGTGAAGTAAAACAGTTTCTTCATCAAGAACAACTCTTGTTTCAAACTCATTCTGTTTAAGAAATGAGTCTAAAGTAGTCACTATTTGTACTGTACATCTTTTTCTAACGTTCTCCATTTGTTTTCCATAGACACTATTATTGAGTAATTTATAGAGATCTTTCTCATAATCATTTTTTGCTTTTTGTCTTAAGCTTGTATTCTTATCAATATATGGTTTCATCCAAGCTTTTTGTTTGAATCTTATGTAATTATTTATACTCTTTAAAACTATACCTTGTTTCAAGCATTCTTTCAACATTCTGTAATCAATGAGATAATTATGTTTTGGGTGTAGCGTACTTATTAATTTACTCATTTTTGGTTTATTACCTATTTTTTGTTCAATCAAAATTTTTTGAAAATCTGACAATTCTGATTCTCTAGGTACATATTGTTCTGGAAGCATGGGATAATCTTTAAATTTTTCGTGTAATTCTGTAGGAATCTCAAGATCAGCTATAAAAGTATATCCATACTCACCATTGTCATCTAGAGCAAGAATTACATCTTGAGTAAAGTCTGATGGTTTATAAGTCAATTTTTCAAATTTGCTTTCTAAAGATTTCTTTGCTTCGGAATTTTTTGCTTCATTGATTTGATGGGCTAGCAAATTATAGTTCAAGAATTCACCTGTTGGTAATGGTTGACTCAGAGCCCACCCATATAAATTATTACAATCTAAATATAGAATATAACTGATATGCTTTTTACTATCCCAAATTCCTTTCTCTTTGGCTTTTTCTTTGCTTAATTTTATCGTTTTTCTTTCTTTCTCATCGTAAAAGTAACAATTATTAGCAAGAGCGTGTCTATGAGGAATGTTGGAAATCCCTCCTCTTATTCCTTTCTCATAAATTTCATAATTTTCTTGATCAGTAATTAGCTCAAGCGATTGTTTCGTGAATTTTAAAGAAGCACTATCTGATAAATGTGGTGCTGAAATATAATATACAGGATCTAGTCCATAATGTTTATAACACATTTCCCTAAAATTATCAAAAATATCTTTTGTGAGAATTGTATCTAGTTTCAAGTATAAATCATGATAATCTCCAAAATTTTTACATCCAAAATATTTGTAAACTTTTTTTGCTTTTGATAAATCGTCATCAGATATATGTTTATTATTTAACATCGAATACCACGCCTTTTTATCTAATGGTAATTGGTCAGAGAATTTATCATAAGTACTAACCCAGTCATAAGGATAAATCCCCTTCTGTAAAACCAAATGTAGGTCTTCTTTTTTAAATTCTCTCAATATATTTTGAAATTTATTATAATTAATCGGTTTTGTCAATTCAGAATCACAAATTTCACATTTTGCTGCATATTTTAAAATGCCCTTCTCATTTATTGGTAAAAATTGTCCTTTCCTAATTTTCTGTACTTTTTTACACCTAGCACAAAAACAGTCATTCACTTCTGCTAGATTTTTTACTGCTTGATCTAAACTAATTCCCACAAAATTTAATGTGTCAATAAATCTAAATTCCATTTCTATAGGTATTTTATCTCCTTTCCTACTTATTTTCAGTTTTTCTCCTTGACAAGAGGAACATTTTTTTAATATTTTGTCCCAATATTTTCTTTTACAAGTGCAGCAATAAGTGGAATCTCGTTTTACTTCACAATGATCTATCACCACCTTTTTGGAAAATGTTTTATAATTTTCACAATTTTCTGCAATAATTTTCACATCATGTTTCTCAGAAGGCTCCCTCTCGTTCCCACTAAATAATTTTAACAACCATTGTAAAAATATTTTGGAATCGTATTTTAAATTATGAATCAAAATTGGAATGAATCTTGGCATTCTTAAATGCGAGTTGCACTCTCCACAGGCTACACCACGAAATTTTCCTGTATAATGATCATGATCTCTAACTTTTTCATTTTCTGCAAGAATCTTGTTACATAAATGACAGTGAGAAGTTTCTTTGAATTTGATATCTTCATCTTGTCCCCAAATCATTGGCTTATTAATTCTTCTTATCTTGTTGTATGCGCGAGCATGTTCTATTAACCAAGAATTGAATTGATTCATCAAGTTTTGTACATTCGAGTCTCTAACCAGCTGTGTTCCTTGTTGGTCAGAATAGAAACAAAAACTGTTAGCAATATGTTTCTGGAGATATTTTGTTGATTTAGTTTCTTTTTGCATTTTTTCCAATAGACATTCAAAATCCAACGTCACTGTGTATGGATGATATTGTTCTGCCCCATTTGTGCAATATTTTCGAAATTTCTTCTCTTCATTTGGCATTTCTATATTTTGCTCATCATTTATACAATTTTTTAAATGTTCCTCATATTTTAATTTATCTTTAAATCTTTTATGGCATTTCATACAAATTTCTACATGATGTGTATATTTATGTATTTTTCCTTTTAATAGAGCACTCAAGTTTTTTATCCCAACAATATGATCCTTATACTGTAGTAAATTTACATGGTTTTCACTACTAATTGGTTTATAAATTAAAGAAAATTGACCAATACCCTCTTCATCTTCCTCATACTTATAAATATTGATAGATACACCTAGAAATTTTTCATATTTTTTAATATTTTCTGGAATTAAATTAACTGGATATTCCATTTTCAGTTCTTCATATTTCGTGATATCATAATTTGAAACTCGATCTACATGATTTGTAACTGAATTCAAAACACTTTCCAACGCATATTCAAAGCATCTAAGATCTTCTTGCTTGAGACACTTAAAATTTCTATTTTGAATATTTTTCACATTAATACAACACTTTTTTGATTGAATAAATTTGGGTAATTGAATATAAGTCCCACCACGTAAAGGGTCATTTTTATCAGATTGAATATTTATTTCAATAACTTGATCAAATTTATATTTAGTATTTTGAGCAGTATAACTCTCATACTTTTGTATAACTTCATTTTTTGCTGAGATTAATGCACTTTCAATTGCATTCGAATCTACTATAATATGATGCTTTGATCGAAAATATGCCTCTTTATCACCTATTTTATCTCCAGTTGTGTGATCTATTTCTATATAGTTTACAACTGCTATTAATCCTATGTTTATTGCCTTTTTCTTTTTCATCTCACTTTTAAGCTTTCTACCAAGAAGTTCTGTAATTTTGTCTAAATAAATTCTTAAATCATATTTTGCAGGTTCGTATACTATAGAGAATTGATTTACCATATTTTTCCAACACCCATCTATCTTTCTCACACTAGGACGAACTATAGGCTCATCAAAACTATCATCATCAAAATTAAATTCTTGGAGATACTTTACATTTTGAGATTGTAAGAATTTTTCAATTATTTTAGCTCTAGTTAAATTTTTGTTTCTTTCTCCAACTTTTTTAATGAGTTCTTTTTTCGTTAATTTATTCAGAATCTCTCTCTCAAAATTCGAACTCTGTCTCTGTATCTTGTCTCTAATTTCCAATAATTCAGATTTTTTCAACTTAGATACACCTTTCACTCCACAATTTCGCAAATCATTTCTTAAATCTTTTGCTGTTGTTGTTGTCCTTCCATGCTTAGATCTGACATGTCTAGCATAATTTTTGTATGTAATTTTTTTATTACACTCTATACACATTCTCGGTGCATATTTTTTATTTATCATTTCCATTTTATTATATATAATACTACTATTTATTCTTTTAACGTAATTCAATTTTTTATTTATCGTATTTCTTCATTACACGCTAATTTATGCACGAAAACAACCAAATAATTAACAAGGTTAGCGCAATCAATTAAATGATAACACCATCATGGCATTGAAAAAAATTATACATGAATCGAATCTATACGGCGATGATAATTTATTCATAAATATGAGAGTGCTATGTTTGCATTTTCAAACTCATATGTAATGTTGGTTACGGGCTTCGTAAGTATATATACAAATTTTAAATAACACTCTATCGGAGCTAGGAGCTGTACATTAGGCTTCCTCCCCATATTAGACGGAAGTGCTAAAGAGGGGAAAGGTCCGTACACCTCACCTAGGCTAGTTCCCCTCGGGATAACAAACTGTAACCGTGACTGAACAGCAGCGTCACGGCGGCAAATCAAAAGTGTTATCTCGGGGTCGACGATGTCGAGTTACTAAGTCTCTGTAATCAGCGCTGATTAGGTAGTAACATTCAATGCAAAATAAATAAAAAAAAAAACGCTGTACTAGATCTCTGACGTACTCCGATGGCGCGGGTGCACACGCGTCGCTGGGTGCTTGGAGGTCGAACTACAGTGAAAAAAAAAAAAAAAAAAGATAACACCGGGTTTAGACTCGCGTACTCTGAGCTGATATGAAGCCGGCCATATCAGTCTCGGATGCGTGAATCGACGGCCTTGGTGGAAAAAAAAAAAAAAAAAACTCTCAGAGTTTCCACAGCCTCCCGCGGACAAAAAAAAATGCAAATAAAAATTCAGAGCGTTCGCGGGGGGCAGTGGTTTTGCAAAATTTTCTCGTGAGTTTTTTCGCATTTTCCAAGGGATTTCAAATAATTTTTGTTTGAAATGTTAATAATCTATATTTTCTATTTCTCCATTTTTAAATGTAATATTTTTTTTAGTTATTTTTTTTAAAAGTATTAGCATTTTAATTTTTTTTATATCTTCTTTACTTTTTCCCGTTCTAATAGCAAATGTTTCTATCATTGTATCATTAATATTTTTTCTTGAAATATTTTGATTTTCTTTTCGTTCTTTAGATTTAAATGTCTTTCTAATATCTTCTACAAATTCTTTCTCGCCTTTTTTTTCTAAATCTTTATAAAATTCTTTAATTTTATTTTCAGGAATAAAGTCATAAACAATATTTTCCATAAATTTATATAGATCTGTTTCCAAATAAATATTAATATATTTAAAACATTTAAGGAATTCAATGTTTTTTAATTCGCAATGATAATTTTTAAAAGTGTTATTCATTTCCATTTTTATTATTTTTATATGAAAAATCATATAAAAATACATTATTCATTTTCTTGAACTAATGTGGTTATGAAAGGTTTACTATTTTCAGCTTTCCATTTTTCAGAATCATTAAACATAGCTTCAACAATTTTTGAGACTTCTTTATCTCTACCTACACATAAAGAGTTCAAATTAGATTCTGTTGGAACAATATAATTTTCAATACAACATGCTCTACTCTTTTTTAAAGAACCTACTACGTTTGATACAAAAGTAGGACAGAACACAAGCATAGAATACCATAAATCTGACATTACACCTCGTGTTTTACTATAAACTGTTTTAAATTCTTTTCTAAACTTTAATAAATTCTTATCAAATTCTACCTGAAATACACCTCTAGCTGTAAGTTGGATTGGTTCTTTATGTAGTGGATGATTCTTTTCATCTAGAAACACTAAGAGATACTTACGTGCTGAAATATAGTCTGTATCTCCTTTTACCCAATAACCAGCAAAAGAGTAATCATTTCGAGAAAGTCTGATAAGTTTAAGTTGGCGTCTAATGATTAAAATACGATTTTTATCAATAATCCTACCTTGAATTGATCCATCTCGAGTCTCAATTGTGTGCGGTTTTGTATTTACAAAATGTTCTACACAGCTGGCATCTGAACATGACTCGTTGCAACTTTTTCTCCACTCACAAGACATCAAATTTTCATTAGACATCCAGAAGCCTACAGGTTCTTGATTAATCACTTTCACTGATGGTATCTTTTTAGATACACAATGTGTAGAGTCATCAAAATTAAAGTTATTGCTTTTACTTTCAATCATTTCCATTTTATAATATATAATATTTTTATTTTTTTTTTTAAACTAGGTTATCAATTTCCGATTTTTTTAAATTATTTTTTTATTATTTTTTTTTTAAACTAGGTTATCAATTTTCGATTTTTTAAAATTTTTTTTAATTATTTTTTTTATTTATTTTTTATTATTTTTTTTATTATTTTTTTTTTAAAACTAGGTTATCAATTTCCGATTTTTTTAAATTATTTTTTTATTATTTTTTTTTAAACTAGGTTATCAATTTTCGATTTTTTTTATTTTTTTTTATTATTTTTTTATTTATTTATTTATTTATTTTTATTTTTTTTATTTTTTATTTATTTTTTTTAGTATTAAGATTTCAAACAAAAATTACTTGAAATCCAAGTTAGAAAAAAAAAGTGGTCTGATAAAAAAAATGGAAACTCGACCACTTTATATTACAATATCAATTCTTTTAACACCAACACAAAAATGGAAACTCGACCACTTTATATTACAATATCAATTCTTTTAACACCAACACAAAAATGTGAACTCGGTTTAGGATTGCACAGAACTTACACACAAATGTGAACTTGGTCTAGGATTACACAAAACTTACACAGAAAAGTGTTTTCAACAGTGAATGTACAAAAATGTGACTTCAACAGTGAATGGCCAGAAAAGTGTTTTCAACAGTGAATGTACAAAAATGTGAACTCGATTCAGAGAGAACAATACTTACACAGAAATATGAACTCGGTCTAGGATTGCACAAAACTTACACAGAAAAAATGTTTTCAACAGTGAATGCCCAGAAATGCGAGCTCGATTCAGAGAGAACAGAACTCACTCAGAAAAATGTTTTCAACAGAAAATTTACAGAAATGTGAACTCGATTCAGAGAGAACAGAATTCACTCAGAAAAATGTTTTCAACAGAAAATTTACAGAAATGTGAACTCGATTCAGAGAGAACAGAATTCACTCAGAAAAATGTTTTCAACAGAAAATTTACAGAAATGTGAACTTGGTTTAGGATTGCACAGAACTCACACAGAAAAAAATGTTTTCAACAGTGAATGCTCAGAAATGTGAACTTGGTTTAGGATTGCACAGAACTCACACAGAAAAAATGTTTTCAACAGTGAATGCTCAGAAATGTGAGCTTGGTTTAGGATTGCACAGAACTTGCACAGAAAAAATGTTTTCAACAGTGAATGCTCAGAAATGTGAGCTTGGTTTAGGATTGCACAGAACTTGCACAGAAATGTGAACTCGGTCTAGGATCGTACCTTTCTATACTACTGATGCATCGTTGAAGTCCAGTGTTCTGATTAATACAGTCGATGTATCTCATTGGTATAATTGTTAGATTTATCAAAGAAAACAAATAATTAACAACTCGGACTATTGGACCATCTTCATTAAGATGCTGCTGAGATAATGGCAATCTTTTCAGGGTGAAGAGTTCGATATCGAAGTCGGGGAAATTAAAAGCAGTGTTATGCGTACATCCAGCTTCCACAGGGGGCCAGCAGAGGATGTACTTGGAAATTTGGAACGAAGACAAATTAAACATGACATTCGACTTGACTGCTTCGGATGTTCATGGACCCGTTTACACCGACGGTAGGTCTTTATAGTTAGCAAATGGATGTACTATCCTAGTACGTATGACACTTGGGTCCATAGAAGGTTGCTTGTTGTTACGAGGGACTTTACTCTGTTCACGTAGAATTGTTCGCTGCCTTCAGTTGGTCCCCTCAAGAAGATAAAGTGGCGTACATTGCCGAGAAAAATCGTCCGAACACGGCTCCGTTCAGTCAACGAAGCACCGGAGATGGCTCATCTGGAAATAAAAATAAGGTTTTAATGGTAAGGGGTGAATTATATTTGTAGGTACTTTATATTTTTATGAAAAAGTAGGTTTGGAGATTGTTAACTGATCGATTGAATTCTGCCAATTCCAAAATCGGAAGCTAAGAAAAGGTTTTGGTTTTTCAATTCCGCCTACTGATTTGGTCAAATTTTCAACTTCTAATTTAATCAAAAAAAAAAAAAAAAAAAAGAAAGAAAAGGAACAAGGTACTTCTGTCTATACTGCCCCTTCCCCAGCGGCCTTATCTCTGGTGTATGTGAAACTAAAAATCTGGATCACTCGTTCCCACAGTCGAAAGATCAGCTCTTGGGATTATCATGCGGGTTTTTCGAGTTTTGTGCGAGAGAGAGAGTTTAGTCCAGACCGCAGCAAGGGTATTCGAAATGAAAAAAAAACAAAAAAAACACGAAGGCGCGTGTATTAATCAATAGTGAAGCAACTCTTTATGAGTGCTAAAACGTATAAACTGTAACTGAACTAAATGGATGTCCTTCCTGGCTGATTGAGGGGGAAACAGGAGAGTGAGTCATGATAACAAGAAGAAGAAGAATTCCTTATACGGCGATGCACGCACGCCAAATTGGCTCCTCAGACACCGGACCCCTAGCCCTGGAAACTACTAGTTTTGAAAAGATCGCATGCGGGAAAAGTGCAGGTATGCAGATGACAAAAGACGTTTCTAATATGTTTGCATCGTGTTACGCAGAAAATAGCCAGGCAGGACGATTTATACGAAAATATAGATTGGAGAGGAGAGGGTCACCATAGTCATCTTTCAAATTAAAGACATTATGGGTGTATGTAACTTTGTGAGGGGTGAAAATTTGAAGTTCTTCGTGTGATAATTCATAAGATTCATCTTCTGTACCACAAAACAGATAGTTAAGATTTTGAAAATATCTTTTTGACTCTAAACTAGGTTCCTCATTTTACTCTTAGTTTGATATAGTCGCTAGTCAGTCATTAGTTAATCATTCCATTATATTTCCAGGGAGAACAATTTGTTTACGAAGATGACTGGGGCTCGTGTATGTCGTCAAGACGTCAGTCAGTGATTGCCGTTTGTGACTTATCGAAAGAAAGCATCAGAGTTGTGGACGGGCTCCCTGATAACATTGCACCTGCTCAGGTCCAGTGGGACCCTAGTGGCGAAGGAATTGTCGGTATTGGAATTTACCAACTACAGAGGAGACTAGGGATCTACTTTGTCCCCAACAGACCAAACTGCATTTTTCATATTACTCTTGATGGCAAATATAGTAAGTTTTGCATACTGGTCAATGAGAGAGGAAAAATGGCAATATAATAACCATTTTATGGTTCTGTGTAGATGTGCTGAGCAGTGAAGGAATGTCTGTTTTGTTACCACGATTCAGTCCTGATGGCAAGTACCTCATTTGGCTTCAACGACCGACAGACCATCGTGTGGTTGTGTCTAGTTCGTTGGTGAAATGTGACTGGAATACGAAGAAAGTTAGTGCTAAAGTACAACCAATCAGATGTACTCGTATCTAGAGGGTGGAAAAAGAATCTCCCAGGGGTGCTGGAAGGGAATCCTGATTTGTGGGACACCTAATCCTAATTATAGACGGGGGAATGAGAGTTACAGTCATCGTGAATATCTCCCTTGCGGGGTGCATGAGCATCCTAGAGTCCAGTTATATTAATTATTATTATTTTTGAAGGAAGGGGTGAAAAAGTTTCTCTTTCCTATACGGGGGACTCAAACGTACCGTCGATTTTAGAATCTGAAATGAAAATACATCAAACAAAGTATCGAAACAGGGATTTCTTGGATCACTAATTTCAATCTTCGCATCAGATTTTTGATTCGGCCTCCATTTGTGTTAAAAACCCAAATTTCGGACTAAAAATGGTCAAACTTGACTTGGCTTCGAAAAATTGAACTACGTATCAAAACACGTCTTTTTATTCTTCTAGTCGCTGATCTCATGTTTAATCCGATTCCAATTTGGGTCCAAACACCTAGATTTCGAACCCAAAATAGGTGAAATTGATTTCGCTTGAGAAGCTGGACAAAGTATCAGAACATGTTTTTTTTTGTTTGCTAATTTCGTGTATCAGGGTGTCTAATCTGGCTCCCATATAGGCCTGAAAATCCGAATTTTAGACCCAAAATAAGCAATGTTGACTTGGCTTTAAATCTACTCGTAGTATCGAGACAGGGGTTTATTGTATCAGATTTTCTATCCGACTGAGAACTGGGTGCAACAATTCAAAATACAATCTTGAAAAGGAAGGAAAAACTTGGCCAAATTTATTCCACCTGAAAAATTCTGAGTATTTTTCGTGAAAAGAAAGAAAAGCTTCTTGACAAGAAAGAACAAAAAGTGGGCCAAATTTATCTCATTTGAAAAATTGAACAAAGTATCGAGGTGGAGTTTTTTGGGGCCGCTGATTTCGTAAATTTCATTAGACAGTTCACCGACTCTGATTTGAGCATGAATGTTCAAAATTTCATCCTAGAAATGAACAAAGTTTATTTTACTTTGAAAATTGAATGAAGATCCGAGTTTTTTCGGGTGGCTAATTTCGAAAACTTCAGCAAATTTTTCAAGGCCAGATTTACCTGATTGGCCGCTGTGTCATTTTTTTGCCGCCCCCAGAAATGTACGTGAAAAAAATTTGATTCCCATCTTATTTATTTTCCATTGTTTCCCTGAATTGTGCCACTCTTAAAATTTTGTCACTCTGTGCTTAGCCACGCTTTATTATACTGGTAAATTTGCCATTGGGTGGTCATGATACTGACAAGCCCCCATCCTTCAGATTTTTCTTGGAGAGATCCTATTGATAAAAATTATTCTTTAGAGAAAACGCAGAGAAACAAAAGAAATGATTTGTGCCTGCCAGCAGTAAGTTATGCAACTTGAATAACATTCAAATTCGACATTGGTTTTCTAAAGTATTTGTATAACCTTGGATGACCTTGAGAAAAAAGGCAAAATTTTCCGGAAAATTGTGAATATCTTGAGAATGGTGAGAGATAGAGAAAAACAGTAGAAGTTCGGTAAGAAATATTTATTAACGAAGTGCTACTTTTTCATTTCCTATGTTTTGCAATCAAGTTGCCCCTAGCCTCTGGGGAGGGGGCTTCCCTTGGAGAGATACTGCTGAAAAAATGATTTTTAACGAGACATGTTTGTACAAATTGGTAATTAGTATCTGCTAATAGCAGAATATGTCAACATGCCCCCAACCTCTTAGGGCTCCTCTTGGGGTGATGCTGTATGTGAAAATTATTTGTATAGAGGAAGCAGTTGTACCAACTGATAATTTGTGACTGGTAGTAGTTGGTTATGGTATTGACCTGCCTCCAAAAGCAACCACTATCTGTTTCATATCTTCAATTTGCACCACTGCTTCCCCTAGCAAATCATTTTCATCCTAAGCACCTCCTTAAAGCCTTCCAAGGGCTGGGGCAAGTTGGTCTCAAAATGTATGAAATGTAAAATTAGCACTTCTTCAGTAAAAGTTTCTTACCGAATTTCCTCAATTTTTTCTATTCCTCCCTATTCTTAAAGCATTCGCAATTTTCCGAAAAATTTTGCCCTTTTTCCCCAAGATTTCCCGAGATTATAAAACTATTAAAGAAAAAAAGTTTTCAAATTTGCATGTTATTCAAGTTGCATATCTTGCTACTTGCAGGATTTGTTTCACCGAATTTCCTAATTAAAATTATTTTCATCAATGGGGTCTCACCAAGAAAAACCTAAAGGGGCGAGGAAAGGCTGCGTTTTCTATATTTGCCGCTGTGTGCCAATTATTTTTTGCCGCTCCCAAAAATATATGTGAAATAAATTTTATTCCCATCTTATTCAATTTCTAGTTTCTCCTGAGTTTTGCTACTCCGTCTTTAAGCACACTTAAGCCCAATGGTAAATCGGCCATTGCAAAATTTTCACCCGGTTTTGAGTTCAAAAATTGAGAATTTTACGTTTGAAATCGGCAAAAATAACATTACTTGAAAAATTGAATGGGTAATTCTCCGGAAAATGGACAATTCATGTAAATAGGCTGTAACTCTGCCACTTTGTATCAGAATGCTATGCGCAATATATCAAAATTGAAGAAATGAACTCTTCTGATGGAGACAGTGGTAAAAGCCTTCCCTAGTTCAGCAGAACATCATTAGAAAATCGAAAATGCACCTGAAATGTCCATCAGCGTGGGTGTCAACCTGGCCTAGTTCCGTTTTTTTTTTTTGCTTGCTGGAAGGGTTTAATACATCATTTTCAGGAACTACTGTTTCCCATTGTTGAAGAGGTAAGTTGAGGCAACACGGTATAGGTCTTACAATCTTTTTCTAACCAAGTTAAGTAACCTTTAGAATACCTCAAAGTTGTGTCTAGGAAGAGATATGTCCTTCAACGTGGATAATTTTGAAACCACTCTGTAGGGTGCCACTATAAGCATAAACTTCTCTCAAATGCTCATATAACTTCCTCATAACTTCCTCTAGAAGGCTGTGTAAGAACTTCTGTGAAATAATGATAATTTGTATGCTAAAATACTCATTTATTGCTGAGATCCTGGTTTCTAAAAAAAAAAAGTGTCCTTCATCGTGGACATCAACAGCCATATTGAATTTATAGCTCCGAATTTGTAAAAACGTAATAATATAACTAATGTTGGCCACATTACATTCAGCAACATGTATCAAATATTTTCCGCATATTTACCCAATGGGAAAAGGGAAAAGGCGATTTTGTCCTTAAACGTGGACATAAAATATTATTCAACGTGGCTACTCACGTATTTCTTGTATCCACGCTGAAGGACGTGAATCTCTCGACATTTAGAAGCAGTCTGTAGAAACAGCCTTTAAATCTTCTTCGTGCAGAGACTACTTTCCTAGATGAATTTTTGGTACTTCATAAAACCGTGATCCGTGAGATTGTAACCCACGGTGCCGCTGTGTGATCGTACAGCCTCATCTTATCACACTATGTAAACTTGAAAAATTTGTCTTTCAACGTGGACAACAATTTTTTTTTACAACCCTCCAAAATCAAATTTAAGCCCGGCCGGTACCGGAATATGATTTCTCAATACCCCTAGTATCGATTTCAACGAAAAAATTTGAAAAGTGAACCTAATTTTTTTTTGGTTTTTGTCCACGTTGAATTGTCCATTTTTCGGAGAATCACCCGAATACAGTATGAAAACTGATATCTAAAATTTCATCAGATTCTTCATACAACCTTGATTTTGACTTCAGAATCCCAAATTTCATTTGTGAAATAAGCAGAATTGATTTCACGCGGAGAACTACTTCAAAGAAACACAACGTCGATATTTTTTTCACTTTTTCTACCGAGTAAGTTCAGCTTATTTGAAACGATCAATTGAGGCGGGGTTACTTTGACCATTTTCCGCTGTATTTGGGTATGTTTCGCTTCATAAGTGTAGCAACACTGGTTGTAATGAAAAAGTGTTCACGCCATGGTTTCAAGTCCAGTTCCCTCCATCAGTTTATGTTTTTAAACACTTCACAACTTGCTTGTAAGAATGTACAGCGCAGTATAAAATATATTTTCAAAGTTACCTCGGTTGTGGGGCCTCTTTAAACACTTATCCAGGAATCAAAATAATGACCTTGAAGGATTCTACTAATAAAATTTCATGAAATCTATCAAGAAATAGAGAGAAAATTGATGAATGTTATGAAAAAGAACGTTATTTGAATATTCATGGAAAATAATACAGACATACACAAAGTTCTTTACCCTCAACAATGGACTTTGGCCTTCTATAACTTCAAGTAAGCGTTCTGTAAAGTTTCTTTGGTGTAGGTAATTACAGTTTTTTTGCGAGCCGTTTTGTATCTTATATTTTCAACCCATCCTCGCAAATAATCTGCAACAAAAAGTATTTTTCATTACTTTAAAAGCACTTGTTAAATTACATTGGTGTATTATTTGTCTAACGTTCAAAGTAGCCCTACTCAGAAGAATAATTATGCAGGATTATCATTTAATGTTGAAAATTTCTAATTCATGGCATTCAGGGCTACAAGGATATACTAGTACATGCGATATATTACTTACTGCAGTGAGTTGAAAGTAAATTTTTCATGTTGTAGAAGTTACCGCAACCATAAATTTCAGCACAAAATATGATAAATTTTTGCAGCGCACATTTCCATAAATAAATATAAACATTTTCAGATAACTGATGAGGATTCTTTCTTCAACATTTCGGCATTCATGCTTCGAGTCAGAGCAAAGCGCCCGCAAGCAGCGTAAATGACGCACTTGCCCGTCTAGTGTAAAGTAATTACCCTCCCCTTTCCCACCAGGCCCAAATACTCACGATTCGTTTGGTTACTTTCTCGTTGAACTATATATAGTTGGACGCTGTTTAACAAAAGGGAACTGACCCACATTTGTAAACAAAATGAGTTATTAGTATCGTTGAAAAGAGCATAAAACGTAGAATTTTTCAAAATTGGGCCCCCGATTCAAAAATGTGTACTCACGTTGAAAAAAGCTTATCAGTAAACGAAATGCCATATAGTTTCTACATGGCTCTTGAACTTCGAATCAAGTGTTCTCAAAAAGCGGATTTTGTGGGTTATAGTTCCCTTTTGTTAAACAGCGTCCAGTTGTCTGTTGTCGAAGGAACGTAGAAAAATAGTTCATAATTTCATCACAGTGGGCGCTAAAGTGGAAAATTCCACTGTTCAAAATAGCCCTACTTTACAGTAGTCAAAAAGTGAAACTCCAACAATAGATACATTTCAATACCAAACGTTTTCCCCCAGGTTACAACCGTCGTTGACAGTGTCAATAAAGTAATCGATACAATAAATGGAAAACCTTTTTACGGGATTTATACAATTGGTTTTCCAAGCAGATGTTGGACGTCTGACAGCAAATATCTCCTCTTCAGTTCATCTCAAAAGTATCAAATAAGGTCCTATGCCGTGAATATTGGTTAGTACAGAGCACATAATTATTGGGTACCTAAGGTACGAATGTACATTCTTGCTCAGTGTGTATATCTGTCTGCTGAGATATTCACTGTTTTCTTTAATCAATAGCTGATGGGCACCTGTGGGACATCAGTTCTGCCAATGAAGACGATAGCATATCAATCTTAGATGTGTCCGAAGACGATTTCGTTGTATGCAGCCGAACATCCTTCAGAGAGTCACCAATTCTCGTATCCCTGTACTTACCATCTGTCGTGGGTGTAGCAAATACGGTGGACCCACTTTGGAACTCTTTATCGAAACCAGCTCACGTGAGCAACGCGAGTATTATTCTGCAGTTCACTGTGTATGATGTGGAAACAAAAAAAGGTGTGGTAATAGATGTGTGTCATTTGCAAATTCAATAGATTTATTTCATTTGTGTTTTAAGAAGCCAAGATTTATCTCACGACCTAAGTAGCTGGTATCTTACGTAGGAAGTTCTTTTGCCTTGAACAGCCGCCACCCTCTCTCTCGAAAAATGACGATCTATCTATTCGCACATTCCAGAACGCTGCTATGCCACATATTATGGTCCTCGGAGTGATCGAGTGAAGTCCGTTCCTTTGATTCTTTTTGCACACGGTGGTCCTCATACCAGTCAGCCTAGTGCGTTCCTTCCGACATTTCATCTTTTCACACTTTTAGGTGAGTACGCCTATCATAAATGACTATATTGTAGACCTGTTCTAGTTGAAATTCATAATATGTATTCTACTTAGTATTTGGATAAATAGGTATTCACTACAGGCAGGTAGGTAGGTTGCTATTGATGTAGATCGATCACTATATGGTACCTAATTTAATGACCAGTGCAGTTAGACATAACGAAGGAGGGAAATTCCTGGAGAGCTGAATTATGGCGCAAAGCATTAGATAGTACTAATTAATGTAGTGAGAATATCCAAGAATCCAAGTGTCTGCAAGCTCCCAAAAATCAGTTTTCCCAAGAATCACGGAAAATTTCGGAGCCATTCTCGTCCCACTAATTAGACGCGTCCAGTTTCATGATTGATAAGGCATTCACGACAAAATTCTAGGAAATGGTAAAACCCAAACGTTTGGTACAAACACGGTTTTCGCTCAAGTATACTCAGTAGTATTACTTCATAGTAACAGCAGTGTATCCATACCCTAATTTAAAATTGTCCATGGAAATTTCTATTAACCGCACGGCTGCAGATTGCAGTCGCGCAGCAAAGATCAAGATCAATGAGCAAATGGCTGGAAGAATTCGGGGGGGGGGGTAACGTTTGGTACAAACACGATTTTCGCTCAAGTGTACTCAGGTCAGTAATATGACGTCATAGTAACAGGAGTGTATCATACGTTAATGGAAATTTCTATTAACAACATGACTGCAGACTGCAGTGCGCGCAGCTAAGATCAAGATCAATAAGCACATGGCTGGAAGAATGTCGGGTGGAGCGTCGAGCGGGTCGGGGGAGCGTTACAGTTTTCACACAAGTATACCCATAACTGTAAGATGTCAAACTTTTAAACATTGCAAATTAATTGGCTGCAGACAACAGCCGCGCAGTAAAAATCAAGATTAATGAGCACATGGCTGCCAGGAAACTGGAAGAATGTCTGGTGGAGCGTCGAACGTCTCGAGGAAGGGGGCGTTACAGTTTTCGCTCAAGTATACCAATGCTGTCAAATGTCAAACTTTTAAGCATTGCAAATTAATCGGCTGCAGACTGCAGCCGCGCAGCGAAGATCAAAATCAATTAGCACCTGGCTAGAAGGAAAAATAATTTTTATGGAAATGTGGGCCACTGAACTGAATTGGGACCATGGAGAGCTAAATCATACTAATTGGCTATACACACAATATGAACTGGAATCAAGTTCCGTGTCGGTCGGAAATAGAATGGGAGGGTCAGCCAATAGTCATTTCTATGCCAATAATAACTATAGGAAAAAACTTTTCAAACAAGAATCGTTCCGCATTGAATTCTACACAACGGAAGGTCTCTTGTAATTTTTTAGTAACTGCACCTAACCTGCCAATGAATAGGGATTCAATATAACCCTTAGGACTCATGGGGGTATGGCATGGGAACTTGAGCAAGGCAAGCACGGAATTTCCATTCTCTTCCAGTGATGAGCGACGGCTATTGACCAGATTCAACTGCTCGGTTGATTCTTTTTGAGAGGGATACGGTTCTTTCGGTGCTTGTCTTGCTCGAGAAAAGCCCAGATCAGCAGAGATGCTTGGTAGTTGACCGCAGTGCCGGATTTAGGGGAAAAGCGCCCTGAGGTAAATTTCATCAGGAAACGCCCCCTCGCCCAAAAATAGCGTACCCTTCCACTCGCTAATCAGGTCAGGGGCTCCGGGACAATTGCTCCGTTTGTTCTTTGTATGAATCCAGGGTAGGCTTATGGGCACCGTATGTTTTTTTGTGGAGGCTCTGACTGAAATTTGTTTTGTTCTTCATCGATACGAAAGTGTACAGACGTGTCTTTCTACGTGCTTTACGCGCTGTGATAGTTTCGTCATTTCAAACCGGTATTTTGATAACGTACCTAGCTAATCATTCCACTACTATTACGATCGAAAGCAAGTGTATACAAGTGCAAAGATGGACGAAAATCTACTGAAGGAATTGGCAGCAGATATAAAAAGCATCAAGGCCGCAGTACAAGATATTCCGAATATAAAAGCGATGATAAACGAGACAAACGTAAAATTCGATACCCTAACAGAAGAGGTGGGTAAGTTAAAACTAGAAAATAACGAGCTAAAAGACAAGATGAATGTCTTATCACAGGAAAATCATGAGCTTAAACAGGCCGTTTATGCTTTAGAACAATATAGCCGCAAAAACAACGCTATTATCACCGGAGTACCATCGGCTGAAAACGAAAATACCCGTGAAATAGTCAAAAAAATTGCAGGTGTGCTACAAATCGAAATTAGCGATTACGATGTTGCGGCTGCTCATAGATTACCCGCAAAAGGAGGAAAAATACCTGCGATAATAGTTAAGTTAAACAATAACGATACAAAAATGCACTAGTTAAAAACTCAAAAGCAAAAAAGCTAACTTCTGCAAGTTTAGGATGGGAAGAAGAGTCACCGATATTTGTCTCCGACCACCTTACAACCTACAATGCAATCCTACTAAGCAAAGCCAAACAATTAAAATTCAGTGGTATCATTTCGCACGCATGGTGTCGCGAGGGAAAAATCTTCATAGGAGCCAACGACAACGAACGAGCTATAATCGTTACAGACATCTCACAACTTACAGCTCTCGAACAGCTACCCCCGAATAGTAAAAACCAGTATGATGAAGAAACAGAATCTGAGGAAAGGGCAACCACAAGGAAACCAGAAGAGACTCCAACCGAAAGATGTCTAAGAACCCGTTCACAATCGCAGCCAAAACAGCAGCCTATCACGCAATACACCGCTAATTCACAGAGTATTTTAAGAACAAAATCCCAAAAACGTAAATAGTGTAAAAAGTTGAACTCAACCTGCCCATCCGCGTCTGGTCAACCAGGGCAGTTGCGACCAATCCCTCCAACCATACTCTACCAGAATACTATAACCTCTACTGAAAAATCTAAAACTAACATGAACACTAATAATTCACACGCCCAAGGTAATACTAATTCCAACGCAAACACTTACGAAAGTACTGATAATAATACGGAACCTTTCACTGTAACTAATGCAATCGCCAACCAAAAACAGAAACGATTTCAAACAAAACCTAGCCAATCACACACGCTAAAAATCGCCAGCCTGAATGTTCGCACGTTGAATAGCCGAGATAACCTAATGGAACTGGAAAACGCATTAAGCAGCCATAAGGTAGACATTATGGGATTATCAGAAATAAGAAGACAGGGGGAAATGGTAATAGAAACAAAAGAAGGTAACTTATTGTGTTTTAAAGGCAATAACATCGGCCAAAGAGGAGTCGGTTTTTGGATCCATAAAAAACTAAAAAACTCTTTAGTAGAATTTAAAGGCATATCTGATAGAACCGCGCTTCTGAAAATGAAACTCAACAATAATAAAAACGTGACCCTAATTCAAATATACGCACCAACGAGTACTGCTGACAAAAAAACATGCGAATCTTTCTACAACGAGTTGACTGAAACCTACAACTCCCAAAGACAAAGTACAAAAAATCAAGTAATAATACTTGGCGACTTTAATAGTCAAATAGGTCGACAAAACAAAGAAGAAAAAATAAACGTAGGGCCCTATAACTACGGAGAAAGAAATGAAAGAGGCTGGAGATTAGTCAGATTCTGCCAAGAAAACAATTTAAAAATCGTAAATACTTTTTTCAAGAAGAGGAAAGCTAAAAAATGGACGTGGATAGCGCCAAACCAGGAATTTAAAAGTCAAATCGACTACATTCTCGCTCCAGTAAAAACAAAAAACATAAAAAATTTCGACGTAATCCAAAAATTTCAATTCCACTCTGACCACAAACCAATCCTCTGCGAACTCGAACGCTTGGGAAGGCAATTTGCCACACCAAAGAACCAGAACCTAAAATTAATAAAAGAAAATGAAACGAGATACAAAAACGTACTAGAAAACTTGATAACAAACTTAAACGATGACGTGGAAACAAATACTCTCAACAGCGAACTAACAAATATCATAACAAAAGCAGCATCGGATGTAAACAAATCAAAAAAAATCGCCAAAATCCAAAAAATTCCAGACACAGTACTAGAGCTTATAAAAAAAGGGGAAAAATTAAAACGATTACAAAAGAAAACAACACAAGAAAAAAATAGAACTAAATATTACATGCAAACTCGTCAAAAGAGAATTAAGAGCTTACAATCAAAAAAAAAGATAACGAACTAATAAACGAAATTTTAGAATCTACCAAAAGCATAAAATCAATCCGGAAAAATCGCTCTTTGGGGATAAAATACATAAATTACTTAACTGACGGGGACAGAAAAGTCTACGATAGACACGAAATCAACAACTGTGCAACCACCTATTACGCACAACTTTACAATGCCGACGATAACCTAACAACAAAATTCCTTGGAATAGACGAGGAGGTACCAAATTTTATAGTCGAAGAGGTAGAACACATTATCAAAAATCTAAAAAACAATAAAGCGCCGGGGCACGATAAAATTACCAACGAACATATAAAATGGGGGGGGGGGTAAGGTCATTATGGGTATCTTTGACAAAACTTTTCAACACCATACTGAAAGAGAAAACCATACCAAAAGATTGGAAACAATCTGACGTGATATTAATCTTTAAAAAAGGAGAAAAACACAAGATCGAAAACTACCGCCCAATAAGCCTAAGCTCAACTTTATGCAAAATCTTTTCAAAACTAATCGAACAGAGAGTAAACCCGTTCTTAAATTCACAACAACCTAGAGAACAGGCCGGCTTTAGATCGGGATACTCAACTATCGACCACCTCCACACCATCAGACAACTAATAGAAAAACATAACGAATACCAACAAGACCTCCAACTGGCCTTTATCGACTACACAAAGGCCTTCGACTCGTTGAGACACGACTTTTTGCTATCGGCACTCGCCAACCAAGGAGTCCCCAGACTATACGTAGAAATTATAGGGGAGATGTACTCCGAACTAAAAGGAAGATTAAAAACGGACACTTTAGGAAACCTTTTTGAGATGAAGAGAGGGGTAAGGCAGGGAGACCCTCTATCACCCATATTATTCAACTCCGCTTTGGAAGAAATTTTTAAGAAAATAGACTGGAAAAATAAAGGCATAAAAATAAACGGAGAATACCTAAATAACCTAAGAGTTGCTGACGACGTAGTGCTAATAGCAAATAATAAACAGGAACTCGAAAATATGATACAGGAACTAAACAACGAAGGCAGATCGGCGGGTCTGCGATGATAAATATGGGAAAAACAAAATTAATAAACAACAAAAACGAAATATACGATCTGTGGATAGACGGCCAACACGTTGAACAAGTCGCTAACACTATTTATCTTGGTCAGTCGGTCTCGTGCTCCAGCAGCATGGCCGACGAGATGGAACGCAGAAATTCCCTGGCCTGGAATAAATACTGGTCGCTTAAATTTATATTCAAAGCACCTTTTAAAAATAAACTAAAAAGCGAGGTATTCAATGCATGCGTCCTGCCCACTCTAACATATGGCTCCCAAAATTGGGCTATCACAAAAAAAAGAAGAACAGAAGTTAAGAATCACCCAAAACTCGATGGAACGCTCAATGTTGAATATCAGGAGAAGGGACCGTATTAGGAACGTAACAGTTAAGAAACTATTAAAAAATAACAAGGATACGATAAAAACTTTTCGGCTTAACAAGTGGAACTGGGCGGGACACATAGCTAGAATGAACGATAACAGATGGACTTACAAGACTACATTCTGGTACACTACAGGTAATAGAAAGGCGGGAAAACAAAAGGCCAGATGGAGCGACGACTTTAAAAAACTACTACAACATGACAACTACCAAAGGGTTGCCCTAGACCGGAGCGAATGGAGTAGATTGGGGGAGGCTTTTGCCCTAATGAGGGCCAATCACATTTTGTAACTAACCATAGTGTAAACAAAGCACTTATAATTAATTATAATCAATGATATGTGATTAACAATAAAGCTTTCTTGAATTGAAATTGAATTGAATTGAATCACTCGCCTACAAGTGAAAATAGTGCTGGGACAGGGGCTTCGAGTCCATTTTTGACTATTGTGCGTTACTGTTTCGTTTATACTATCATTCTGTGCGGCGTACTGTTTTTTTGATTGTTTGAGGCTGCTACCAAAGGTCGCGTCGGCGACTTGTATCACTTCCGAGCATTGGAGTACCTTTATCGCCTCCTAACCGTAAGGGCTGCTGGGTAGTTTACCTACAAGGTCCACCTCGTCTAGATACCGATGATCGGTCATCCGACCCATATGAAGCTGAGCCAAGTTCAAGCTGAGAAATTCGCCATTGCAGAGTTCGACGTTCTATTTATTGAATTGCAGTCTGTGAAATTTCTGTGAACAAGTTTCGATATTTTTAATGAGATTCTAGAGTCAAGCTCCATGTCGCCAGCAGCAAATATACCAGGGGTGTGGATCAAACCTATACAGAAAAATTGTGTACTGTTTGTGTATTTTTGTGTGACCAATTACAACATTTGTGAGTCATCCCTTCTAAAGATATATAACCAAAAACTCAAAAATAAGACGATATGCTGCTGGCGACATGCCGCACAAGTAGCGAAATTAGGTGTGACCAACCTGCAAATAAGCTCAAAGAACTGTGTTCTAATGGTGTATTTTTGTGTGGATCTTCACAACACCCTAAACTACTCCCCCCCCTGAATAGGGGTGAGAAAATTTTTTGGAATCGAGTATGCAGACTACCCAACAAATTGTGTACTATTTGTGTATTTTTGTGTGGCCAGTAACAAAATCTGCATGTCATCCCTTCCAAAAATATAACCCAAAAACAAAAGGAGGTCAATGTGCTGCTGGCAACATGCTGCACAAATAATGAAATTAGGTCTGACCAACCTGCAAATAAGCTCGAATGATTGTGTTTTAATTGTGTATTTTTGTGTGGATCTTCCCAACACCCTAAACTACTCCCACCCCTTCCCCTGAATAGGGGTGAAAAAAATGTTTAGATTCGAGGATGCAGAATACCCAAAAAAATTATGTGCCATTTGTGTATTTTTGTGTGACCAGTTACAAAATTTGTGTGTCATCCTTTCCAAAGATATAACCAAAAACCCAAAAGTAGGTCGATGTGCTGCTGGCAACATGCCGCACAAATAGCGAAATTAGGTGTGACCAACCTGCAAATAAGCTCAAAGAACTGTATTCTAATTGTGTATTTTTGTGTGGATCTTCACAACACCCTAAACTACTTCCCCCCCTGAATAGGGGTGAGAAAATTTGTAGGGTTCTAGGATGCAGAATACCCCAACATATTGTGCACTATTTGTGTATTTTTGTGTGGATCCAAATGGTCCCAGTCGACCGCTTTTTATCGTGTTGTTCTGTGTTCATAATTTCCGAATTTAAATGTCAACCGTGGGTCGTAAGAAGGTCGCCCATAAAAATATTCTTGTATTTGAAGGTTTTTTAAAAATAATTCTCAACTGTGTCCAATTTACGAAAGCGGCTTTTATATGCGAAGAAATACGGTATATTACACACCAAGAGTCGAATGTGAGTGTTTACATGGTGAGGGAAGGTTTGAGCGTAGCAAGTGAGCAATTTCCGAGTCATGTAAACTCACTTTTGGCTCTTGTTGTGGAAGATATTTTTTATACTACTTGATCAGAAGCGGCAATGTTTGTCGCTGACATGGTCTGTATTTTTCTAAAATATATTTATTTATTTAAATTATAGACAGGTGATTTTTGTGTGCATAATTAATTCAAAAATTTAATTTGCTCAGTTAATTACTGTTTCGCGAACTAATAAAAAAAAAAGAAAACCGAAAACTAGGCTAACCTAAAGGAGAGCCTCGAGAAAAAAAAACTAAGGAAAAACAGAAGTGAAAACTAAAGGTTCGAGTGAAATTAAGAGAAGTTCGAGAAGGCTAGGCCCTTGAGCAAAAAACATTAAAAAAAGAGCTTCGAATTCGAGAGTTAGAGTTTTTATATTCAACACCAAATCATACACGGACGAAAAAATGCACGTAAATTCCAACCGAAACGTTAGAAACATACTGACGATGATGCTAGAGAAAATTACACACGAAAAATGAAATTAGCTGGAACAGACTAGGCGAAAGACATATCTAAATGATAAGAGACGTACAACCAGCAATAATACAATAGGCAGACGACGAGTGCAAGAAAAATTATAGCAAGTTTGAACAATTACTACAAAGTACAGTATCACAGTCTTGTCTTCAATTTTTTCACGTGCACAAACAGCATACACAGGTATAGTGGCCTGCAAAAACGTAACGATGGTTAACAACAAACGGTAACAGCTGTACTACATCGTGAATATTTAAATGCGTTCTTAAGTCGCTATTTTGTAATTCGCTCCGTGGCCAAGTGGTTAGAGATGATGGCTGCATTTCAGTCAAATGTTTCAATGGACGCGGGTTCAATTCCTCAATACAAAATTACTGGCCAGCAATTTTTTCATGTAAAAACGCTTTACATTGAGGGACGTTTACTTTACATGCAGGTTTCGTTAGCACTCGATGCATGAATGATAGGCGCTTCTTGTCGTCCGTAAAACACCAACATAAACATTGCCTTTCTGATCAAGTAGTATAAAAAATTGATTTTTTGGACTGTCCAGCCCCGGTGAAGGCGCTTTGAGGACACTTTGATTCTTGGGTAACTTCAGTACAGTAATCAGTACTGTCATTCAACTCTCTGTGCCAAAATTCAGCTCTCCGCGAATTTGTTCTTCTGTTTGTCGTTTTTTTAAAGTCTAATTACGTTGGCTTATTGTACCAATTTCGGGAACACTTCCTCAAGCAAAAGAATTATTACGGCGGTGACCCTCTCCTCTCCAATGCACATTTTCATATCAATCATCCTACTTGGCTTCTTTCAGTGTAGCACAGTACGAGCGTTTAACAAATGTCTTTTATCTCGTGCATTTCTGAACTTCCAATAAGTGATTTTTTCAAAACCACGTTCTTCTTCTTATTTTCGTTATTATTATTAATTATTGTCATAACTCGGTCTCTTTTTCTTATTCGATCGCAGTTTATGGTTTAGTACGCTCAGCCAGATCTGTTTTTACTGTCGATCAATACATACGCTTTCTCTACAAACTCTCGTGTTCTGTGATTTCGAACGTCTTCGTTACGGTCCGAACTAAACATTTCTCTCGCACAAATTCCGAATAACCCGCTTCGGTTGCACTATTGAGGGGCGCTGGGTTGCTATCTTGTCCAAAAAGTCTAGTTTAGCCCATCTAATAGATTTTTAAAACATTTTCAGAATTCTTGTTTAATCGACCATCGTGGCCGGGGGATAACCGCCACTGTTCGCTCACGATTACTGTCTATACTTAAATTCATAACTTTTAGATTATCATATTTGAGACCATAATCTTGGAATCATCTTAATGAAAAGGCTCATAGGTTGGTAGCTTGGTACTTAACTGAAACATATTCATGTGTAAGTATCAACTGTTCTTGAAGTATTTGACTTCGAAATTCTAAAACTGCAAAATTGTTAGCTGTCCTGCAATTTGTGAAAGTCTCACCGTCAATTTTGAAATAACCTAGTAACTTGGCTAAGGCACCCTCAACCGAATTTCCTCTAAATCATACCTATCGCATGAAGGTAATTCAGTATGTTTCGTCTTTAGGTTTTGGAATCCTGATTGTTCATTATCAAGGGTCTATTGGTTATGGTCAGGATTATGTTGATGCTTTGATTGGTCACATTGGATCGTTGGACGCAGATGATTGTTACATGGCATTACAAAGCTCTTTGGAAAAGTGTCCATGGTTAGATGAAAAGCGCGTGGTTCTGTTTGGAGGAAGTTATGGCGGCTTTCTAGTTCTCAATATGAATTCACGATTTCCGGTACCTGACTTAAATAATTGCTAAACAAGTTCGGTTATTTTGCTCTATCCAATCGCTTATTGATGATGATTTATTCCGCGTACCTACCAAAATACTCACGTATATAGATCCGTAACCTGTAAGTTTTTTGGTGGGGGTAGGTGGGGATAGAAGAATGCCGAATTAAGTGTAAAGAATTTTAGTTGAAACCTAAAAAAACCGTCACGTTTCCAATTTATCCGACTGGCTATATTAGAATTTGCCGAGTGCCGACACCTTAAACATCTCCCAGTTTTGCTGTGCTGAAAAAATTGTTTGTCTTCAGAATACCTTCAAAGCTACAGTAGCTGTTAATTCTCCTACGAATCTGCCGGGCATGGTGTTTTCTTCGGACATTCCGGACTGGTGAGGATATATTTTTTTTAGAAACCAAATGCACCCTGCAATGTTTACTAATTTTCCCTCTTTCTCTTGGACGCTTTGTTAGGCCCATTGGATCTTTGGGTTTTGCCTTCGATGGAATTACTGGAACCATAAGTAACACGAAACTATGGCAAAAACTAGCTGAGGTCTCGCCGATAGCAAACATCAAGAATGTTAAGACACCCACATTAGTAGTAGTATCAAAGAAAGACCGAAGGACATTACCGGACCAAGGACTAAGTTATTATCACATGCTGAAGGAATTGAAAGTACCTACCAAGTGAGTTTGCTTGCTTATTTGAATTCTTTTCGAACTCAGAGGATATGTATGTGCGTACCGCTTGTATTCTTGCCTGGCAAAGTACTGAAGGTGTTTTTATAATCTGCATGAATATAGTTTGAAGTTGCAGTTCCTCAACTCAGTTCACTTGCACAAGATAGCAAGATTATTTTTTTACTGTGTAGGTTGTTAGGTAGGTAGGTACCTACTTGGTGAGAGTAAAATGAATTATTACAACAGACGATAATATTGAAAGTAAAATATGTATTAGCAAACCACCCAATTAGCCAAAAGTATGACGCTAGTGTGACACGGGAAAAGCGACGTTGACAGTGTGGCCATGTGTCTATAATTTCAAACGATCAGAAATAATATATTCTTATCAACTTGCACCAAATATGGAACTATTGGTGTCAGAAACAGACTAGGCAGCGTATATGTCTAATTTTAGTATTTTGCGAACACACAAGCATGGCTCCATCACAGGATAGAGAAGTAAAAATTTATTTTATAGGTGTATTATACGCACAGGTGAGAGCCATGTACATTTTAAACAACCATTAATTTATTGTTGTTGTTTTTTCAGAGCGTTTATCTATGATACAACTCATTTCATTACTGAGACAATTTCCTCAGAAATGGATTTCGTCATCAATGCCATCGTCTGGTTCAAACGCTGTTTGAAATTATCAAACGAGTTACCATCAACTCTTTAGTATTTTTACATGTTCTCTTTGATGAGTTTTGAGTTCAAACTTCACAATTTTCCCCAGCTGTGCCATAGTATGGTTAATTTCTCTACCCTGATCGCCGTCATATAGGTAACTGTTCTGTCAGCATCAGGATATGTCATTTCTGGCAAAATCAGTAAAGTTCCTACTTTGTTGTGTGAGCTTTCGCGCAGATAGCGTCCGTATTTTGACAGAAAGCCAGATATGAGTCGGGTCTGGCAAGAATCTGACGCGAAAGACAGACAGGATAGAATCGGATTCCTACCAAATCATGTCAGAGTTTATATGTAGTAGAGAATATACAACAAATTTAGACAGCAGAAGCGTCAAAATTTAGGGAGGGGAACGACTTTTGTCCACGACGATAAATATCTTATTTATGGCGAAATCGCTGATATCCAAGAGTACGGACGAAACAGTTTCAGGAATTTTCTATTACAGGGAATTTTTGAAAATTGTACTACCACATACGCAAATAACTGTATGATCTGGCACCTGGATCGTGTTCATGGATCAAAACGATTCCAGTATTACCATGTGTTGCGCTGAAAAATGTATAAGGTACATACAGAGTTAGTCAGTTTTCCTTCCGCCATAGGAAAACTTCGTTACAATGAAGATCTGTTATCGGTTTTGTCGCTCTTCACGAATTGCTCGTAGCGCGCATAACCGATAACTGAACGAACTGTACATTTTAGCAGATAACACATATTGAGTTATACGTTGTTCAGCGTAACGGAGTTTTCCTATGGCGGAAGGAAAACTGACTAACCCTGTATACATATCTTTGCACCAGTCAAAGATTGATTACGACACTGGACTAAGAACCCTGATACTAGAACTGTACGCTATCTCTTCTGGAAATGTGAAGTCACTGACAGCAAGTTGAACTTCTTAACATATACTTCCAATCTTTCTGAATAATAATACCCCATTATTGAGCAAAAACAAAAGTTGAAACAAAATAACGTCCACGACGATGGACACTTCCCTGCACTTTTTCCATTCAAACGATGGTAATTGTACTGTCTGGTGAATTGGATTGATAGAATTTGCTGCAGATGTTATTGTGTAACTCAAAATTACCCCAATCCCCTCCTCCCCCACAAAAAAATCAAAGAGTTCACAATTTGCTGGTAATAAAATATTCTGTTTCTGGAGAGTAACCCACGAACTCGACTCTGCTGTCAAGAAGTGGCATAAGTTAGACGATCAGCAAAAAATAGGGCAAGTGCTGAATCATTTCTTTTCTATTGCTTATTTTCAGTGAGTCGCTCATTCTTCTAAAAATGGAACAATATATTTTCCCTTCTCAAAACAGAAATCGAAATATTTTTACTCCTTCTGCAAAAAGAAGGAAACAAAGTGCTCTTCATCAAATTCAATGTTCAACTTGTTTCTCGAAGAAATAAGCAAAAAGTTTTTCTTTGGTTTTCCAATTCCGACAAATTATTTCCTCGAAATCCATTCGAAGCTCAAAATTTAGCTGATACGGCTCAAATGAGTTCTTTTCACTTAACTCGAAAAATTTACTAAAAGATCGACAAAATCTTTTGGGGGGCATTGATATCGGAAAACTATTGCACTTTGGTTTTGGCTCCATTCGAGCCTTCTAAATTCAAACTTCTGGCTAGACACGAGGAAAATTATGTAAATCTATCACATTTTCAAAATCAGAAAATGAAGAAAATACTTCCTACATAATCTGAAACCTTCGTTATTTGTAGGAAAAGTAGCCGGATCTGTTCTTCCTACTATTATTCCATTTAGGCATAAGAAATAAGCAAATCATCCTTTCCGTTTTTTAAAAAAACATCATTCCATAAAGGGAACCGCTTATTTTTGCTGAGTGCCCTCTCAGAACTGCAACTGGTAGCTGCTAATGAAACGAGTATTATATATAAGACAGTAAGGTTTTTAAAGCAAGGTTATTGGTTCAGTAATCACAATGGTTTTATGAAACCAAACGCTACCCATCTTTCTGCCAGCAAAGCTGCTTTGTTTTCACTCTTTTATTATCATCATCAGAATTAAGATTTGGCTCATTGCTCTCTTCTCTTTCGGCTTCTTCATCCCAGTAGCGTGCGGTGAGTTTTCCTGGGAGGTAAGCGTAGAGGTAGTAAAAATCAGAATAAAAGTACAAATATGAAACATGCTACTACAAAACGGCATTGATGAAATTATTCCAATTGTCTTATCCCTGTGTAGGTCCATTCCATATGCATTTATTCTTTTCTGTGACGAATAATAGACACAGGGACATACCACCGAAGAGTTTTTCCTGGGGGGGGGGATGGGGGAGCAAAAATTGTGAAAGTCCCAACTGACCTAACTCAAAATTCTCAAGCATGAAAGCAAAAAAAAACCTTCAACTTGTTGGATTTTTCCCACTTCTCAACTCAATTCTCAAGTATCGAAGCAAAAAAAAAAATCTTTTGATTTGTTGGATTTTCCCAACTCCGCCTCATTAAAATTGTAAATTTTCCCAAATGCTGAGGGAAAAATCCCCAGGGGATTGCCCCCTCCCCCTATCGGTACGTCCCTGAATAGACATGGCTAAGGAAACAGTTGTCCACCATCTTCACAACCGGTTAATTACAAAATGTTTTGTATTCCGATACGTGGAAATGTCCAGTGAAAATAGAACCACCTTTCTTTTGCTTAGTTTTCAAAAACGGCAATTCTGGTATTGGCTTACCACTATTAATAAATTTTAATTATTCATAGTAAATTGCGAAAAAGGTTTTTCAATGAGATCCTGAGCACGCATTTGAAAAACAAAAAAATTGGAGCATTTAAACACGAACGCGTTGATTCGTACATGCATCTAGAACACTGATCACGTTTCAGTGCCAACTTCGACGTCCGACTAGCCTTAAACGATAATAAAATAGCTTATATAAAACGCACCGTTTTCGTCGCGTTAAACATGCTTGTGTGTTTTTGTGTTGGTCCTCAACACGGAGTGGAGTGTAAGTCGTGTATAAGTTAACGTGTAATATGAAAAATAAGCGATTTTCGGATCGCTGCCCTGGTACAAATAAATACGAATACACGTACGAGCTAATTGCCAAACAGAGAATGAACTGTTTCAACTGTCTCCTCAACCACCGACAGATGGCGCCATTTGTTTAATATGAATTTTTAAACGTATAATAAGTGGCAATACGATCGTTCCTTTCTTTGCCTGATGTTTCATATCTCTTAATTGTTACAAGTTGATATTATATATTATATGAAAACTTATTTCCTTGCAGTGGTGGAGACCTGGATTTTTTCAGAGTGTAGCAAACACAGATTAAGTCTTAAAGCCCCCTCCTTCTTCGTCTTAAATTTTTATATGGACTTTTTTCCTCTGCTGATTGTGAACACAGATAACAGGTGAATCAAACAAAAAACCTGACACATGGAGTTTACAACTGCACTCAGCATTAGACCGCACAAGGGTCGACGTTCTGTAAACAAACAAAACAGATAACAGTCCGCCTTGTGGTACTAATTGCATAGTGGATCATGAAAGGTGGAGACCGCTGGGTGCATGTCTGCTTGCCACTGCACTATCTCATATGAGGAGTTATCTGTCAAAAGGGCCCCTGTCAGCCATTATGGTTTTGAGAAAAACAACTTCAAAGTTTTCAAGCTGAAATACTCCTTTCAGACTGATTTGATTGAAAAATATGTTATTATAAAAAATGTTCACCGTGATTTCATTAATAGAAATGACTACTTGATTGTTTAGTTCATTCAGAAACAAACGCGGACAAATTAAGAAAGGAGGATGACAGGGGCCCTTATTAGAGCGACGAGAAAATTGGTATGGTGGGACATGTTATGGTTATCAGTAGCTGTTTTCCCATAAGATAATATCGGCGAATTTCTTGTATCACTCTTCTATTTTGCTTGTTTCCATACATTTATACAACTTATGGAACAAAATACACAATTGAAGATACGGTTTCCAAACTGCCCTTAGTCCAAAAATTATTTTTTGGGGAAATCGATAAAAACTGTGCTACACTGTACCAGTTCATTTAAAACTTCTGTAAATGGTACAACCGAGTAGCCTGAATCCTCTACCATACTACCAAAGACGCACAAAAATGAGAATATAGCCTATCTAGAATTATTGAAGGAAAAGTGATCGAAAGTCGTGGACAAAGGGCAGTTTGGCACCGGACGTAATACATGAAGGTCCCTTTCTTCCTGTCAGCTCACCGCTGCTCTTTGAATGCGCGTAATGACCATCGAACGAGGTATCGGGATTCTATAAAGTTACTTTTGTAGTGCTCGCATTCGCCACTAGGTAGCGCTGAAAACCGCATTTCGATTTTTTTTGGACTAAGGGCAGTTTGGAAACCGTATCTTCAATTCCTAACTCGCTGTATGATGAGTTATGTATATTCTCGTGATTGAAGCTAATAATGTAGTAGTGAAGATGTCTCTCCATGCTGATAAGGCAACCGAAATGTGTGTAATTTCTGAGGCATATTATTATGGAATGAGTTACTCGCTTTTCACCCTTTGATATAATGTAATGTATATGCTTGGTTTTATTGACTGCATGATAAGTTTGTACACATCTCAGTATAGAATCGATCTTAATTCAATGCGTTTGTACTCATTTATCGGCACCAATTTCACTGAATATCGTCTTAGAGAATATATATTTCCAGTGGTGTAGTGGCAAATTTTCCAGTGTGGGAACGTTAAATATATTTGACAAATTAAGTAAATAAGGAGAGTCCGAAAGTCGTATTTATATGATTTCCTATCTACAGAAAACCAGTGTGGGAACGCCGTTCCCGCTCTACTACACCACTGTATATTTCTCTAGGAATATCATGCGTCGGTACATACATATACAGAGCGGGTTTCAGTTTATCAATTTTAACACAGAGGAACACAACACAATCACAGTTTCGAAGACGTTGCTGTTCTGCTATCGTGAACACTGGAACTTGTACTTGGCACCGCGCCATCTCACACTGTCACACCTACAAATCGAAATTTTCCCTTGATGTCTGTTTCTGTTAAATTTTCCTACTTCACCACGTTTCTCTGTCAGAACCTCAGAACACTTGAAGTTGCCACTTCGCTTGAGAGCGATCTCAGAATGAAAGAATATAGTTTGTTGTTGGACTGATATTGCGATAAGAAGTAAAGCGACTGTATACAATGTAAACGGCTACAAGAGAGTGACGTATTTAAGACAGCATGGTACGTTGAATTCGTTGATTTCGGTAAAAATTTCACCTGGTTCCTAAAGAGTAGGACATGGAGAATTTGAAAATCAGCATCTCCGCAAAAAGGGCACCTACTTGTCAGGGGCCCTTTTGACAGATAACTCCTCATATATATTCTCGATTTCTAAAAATTTGTATTTTTTTATACTACTTGATCAGAAAGGCAATGTTTACGTTGGTGTTTTATGGACGACAAGAAGCGCCTCTCATTCATGCATCAAGTGCTAGGAAAACCTGCATGTAAAGTAAACGTACCTCAATGTAAAGCGTTTTTACATGAAAAAATTGCTGGCCAGTAATTTTGTATTGGGGAATCGAACCCGCGTCCAATGAAACATTTGACTAAAATGCAGTGCTCGTCTCTAACCTCTCAGCCACAGAGCGAATTACAAAATAGCGACTTAAGAACGCATTTAAATATTCACGACGTAGTACAGTTGCTACTGTTTGTTCTTAACCGTCCGTCATTACGTTTTTGCTGGCCACTACCTGTGCATGCTGTTTGTGCATGTGAACAAACTGAAGACAAGACTGTGATACTGTACTTTGTAGTAATATAAATTTTTGAATTAATTATGCACACAAAAATAACCTGTCTATAATTTAAATAAATGAATAGATTAAAAAAAAATACAGACCATGTCAGCGAAAAACACGTTGACCGAGTGGATAGCGTTGGTCTTGGAAACCAGAGGTCTCGGGTTCGAGTCCATGCAGCAACCCGCTACATTTCGACCTAGGCCGGTTTTTCGGCAAGATGAGAAGAGGGCTAAGACAGTCCTAACAGCCTCCGCGACGTCTCTGAGGTAATGCTCGAAAGGGCGGCCTCCAGGTTTCGGGTTGGGTGTAAAATTAGAGAGGAGAGACTATTGTAACAGGTGCTAATATTCTGAATTTTTACAAGCAAACTTGAAGAGTAGGAACAAAGTCACACTCAGAAATTTTTTTTTAAAATTGTACTTCCGGTTTCCTACGGGGGAGGTGAGGGCGAAAGGGTAAATTTGTAGGGGGTCTCTTCGGAAGCTGAAGGAGGTTACCGCACCACTGGACGAGGAAACTATTTTTTTTTGCTTGTTATCTGAAATTTCTGTAACCTCCTCCCCCCCCCCCCCCCACCGAAAAAAATTTCACTGGACTTGATTTAGATTCAAAGTATAAACATTTCAATCGGTGCCTTGTCATTTTCAGACTTAAAACTGGTTCGATCATTAATGGTGTCATCGACATCTAATACTCGTAATATAAAATGTTACCAAAACAGCACAAAATTGAGTCCAGTTCAAAGCCGTCCAGGTTAGTTACCAAACGTTCAAATATTTGACCTTCCACATTTGACAATTTGGTCATGCTGTTTTTACGATGCATATAAATGACGTTGTGCGCTGATAATTCGTGCGGTTAATGGCTGATAATTCTTGAATGTGTTTTCTAGCTTCAACGGTTTTCACATTATAACTGTTTGCATTTATTTTTTGTTTGTACATTTTTCAATGTTCATAAATATCTTCTTTATTTTTTTCCTCCATGGTATCCTGCCCGATAGTTTTATTTTTCGTTGCTAATTAGCGATTACGTATTAGAATTTCCCCCAAACGTTACAGTGTAGAGTATTTTTGTAATCAACAAGTGGTATGTTTAGTTACCACAAAACGTGATGTGTTTTCTTGAAGTGTCATGAAGTAATCTAGAATACGCGTAGGAGATATTTATGATCTGTAGAAAAAGCCCGATGATGGAAAATAAGAAATTCTCACCCGAAACAAAATATTCTACCTTACCAGGAAAGACGGAATTCATTGAATCCGAATCGGAAAACCTCAGTACTGAGATTTCCCGCTGTGAGGGAAAATTTGCAAGCGAGTTAGATAACATATCTCATTCTAAATGTCGGTAAGTTTTCATATGATTCCTTACCTGAAGTACATATAGTGTTCATTGGTCCGTTTGTACGAGGTGGGGTGGGGAGGGGTGAACCGTAGAGCTGAGAAGTTCGTACTTTTTTGATGTGCTTTTCAATTTGGACGTTTTCGAAAATGTTTTACATTGAACTTTTTCACATTTTGCTGAAGTTTGGTGGCTGTAACTGCGATTTAAGTTATAGAACCCAAATTTAGACCAATTGTGACCCATTACGTAGCTATGAACCTATACTGCGTTTCGAATGAATCGATCTCGGAACTTCGTCTAAAAATTTAATTTCAGTAGAAAGTATCTCGAGGTACAACCCTTTCGCCCTATAAGACTGTTCACGTTCTCTTTTGCGTATCTTTAACACGTATTCAAAGTCTACGGACGGTCGAACCTGGATGGCCGTAATTCTTGCCCAAATTTTAGTTTCGATTTTCTGAAATGCTCCATTCATTGACCACCAGAATATGAAGTAGCTATAGTTTCTATTCATGTCTGTGAAACATCTACGAGAGGAGGCTCCACAAGCATCCCAAACACAGAGGCTCTTCAACTGTTGGATGTCCAATACGATGTGCGCGGGCTGAAGCGCAGTAAACCGCATGAGCTAGCTCAGTAAATATTACTTTGGAGACTCGACCAATGAGTCGTGATCTCACACTCGAGAATTAACGAAAGAACGAAAAATAGAGATAATTTAAATACTTTTGATATCTGCATTTAAGATAGCTTTAAAATAAATAATAAATTAAAAAAAATGTCTGTGAAACATAAAAAGCATATCCATTACCATCACTGACCACTGTAATCCTCTCGAACTCTCGAAGAACCATTTTGCGTAAACAAAATTACTGACATGCATTTCCCTTCTCACTTCGTACAGGCTTAGGACTGTCTGAGAAATCAGGTGTGATTAAAAATGTACACAAAGCACATAGTGCGGAATTACACAGTTTGACATATCTATGCCCTACTGTCTTTAAATACAGTAGGCGATCAATGTCGCCTCGTCTATATTATTCGTAAGTATCGGCGAGAAAACTAATTTTTTGGGCAATTGTAACGGCTGTAGAGTTTCATTCACATCGGTAAATCGATGTTATTTTAAGATCCGTCTCCGCCTGTAATCTCCAATAAACTCGAAATAAGTCACAGCCGAAAGCGCTCTGGACCATACAGAAGAAGAAATTGTGAATTGGCACACCCTACATACAGAATTTACCAAGTTCACTCACACTCTAACATGGACACTAAACTAAATGGATATTTGGATGGGTATTATAAAACAATGTACGAAGTACGTGTTTGCGCAAAGTGGTCCTGAATATTTGCATAAAATATGTTATCTATTATATGTGCAAAATGGTTCCTTAAATTTTGGGTTAATTTATTCTTATTTGCGCAAAGTGAATACACCTATTTCAAAGAGCCGAAGTCAGGATTGGAATAGACGTGAATGTGTCAGGGAGAGTATTAAAGGGTCCTAAGAAGTTTTAAAGAACTTTAAATAATTATATATGAATAATTTCACGTATCTATTCTAGCTAACTGACGGACGAAATCCGTCACTCTCCCTCTCTCGCCGTATTTTATGTCACGAATAGGCCTCATAAATATATTTTATTGCAGCAGTTCTGAAAGTTTTTTAGAATAACCGTACTACTATAATTTGTTACTTTTGTGCTTACTTTGGCCATGGATAACTTGGTGTTTTTATTGCCTATTACCATAAATAAGTGTTCATGTATGTTATATGTAATAATTTTTAGTTTTACCAATGTCGGACACAATTATTGATATCGTCTTTCTTTCGGAAATTTTTCAATGCAGGCCTCTTTTTCCAAAACGATACATCGTCACAATATTAGCATTCGTCGGTGAATTTTTGTGCGTTTCAATCGTCGTTAATTTGAACATAGCGATTGTAGACATGACAGCAAATCACACAGTTTTCGATGGAAACAAAACCGAAATTGTAAGTTAAAAGTATCACCTTAAATTTTAAGCCAGTTTCTTATGATTCTTTTCCTTATTTCAGAGAGACGTTTTAGAGGCAAGAAAGTACCTGCATGACTGTCGAGAAACTTTTTGTGCTTGAGTTGACAGTTAGACGAGAATTAGTTGAGAAAATTTGCATTTTTAGTAGGGTCATTCCATATTTGTTCGACCAGACGTATGTAGTTCTCAGTCCTTTCGATTTTGACTAAACTAGTAGAGAAGGCTTAAGTGTGCCCCAGTAGAATGCCTAATTTATTGTTTGAAACAATTTAGTTATTTCTCGTGGTGGAACCTACAGATGTAAGCGAAGTATCGTTAATATCTACGTGTCCAAAACCATTTTTTGCTTTTTAATTTTGGACACATTTTTAATTTTGCATTTGTGTGTCTCAAAGTAATACTTATGTTTAGATTTGGTCAATTTTTATAAGCATAATATGTAGATATAAGCAACGGTCTTTCCATTTCATCGTCAGAATTTCGCGAGTATAACTTATCTCTAAACATAGAAATAGAGCTTCAAAATTTTGCATTAAAAGTAAGAAAATGGGTAGTAAAATGAAAATTGGTGCCTGGGACGTACCGATAGGGAGATGGGGGGGACTTACCCCCTGTAAGAATGAAGTCCAATCAAAATTTGCCGCCGGATAAAGTTTCACTCGATGTTCCTTTTCTGGGCTGCGTGAAACGCTCGAGATACCACCGGCTAGACAACCCTCTGATCCCCGTAAGAAACCCTGTAAGATCCCCTCCAGCAGATTCCAGCAGCCAATCAGAGCGCTGCATTTGCGTGGTACCCTCGCACTGCCCGAGGGTATCACGGGTATAACCCAAGGGTAACACAGAAGCAGGTCACCCTTCAGATCCCCTTCGAATCTCTCCCACAGATCCCCTCGAGATCCCTATTTAGATACCCTTTGAGATACCTTCTAGATCCCCTCGAGATCCTCATTCAGATACCCTTTGAGATAATATCACTGGACACAAGGACGTACTAATAGAGGTATAGGGGGCAACTCACCCCCTCCCTCCCTGTAGGAATTTTTCACTCAGCAGTTGGAAAAATGTATCATTTCAGTCGGGCCAGTTGGGAAAATCCAACAAGTTAAACGTTTTAGGTATTTTTCCTTTTTTTTTCTCTTTTTTTTTCTTTCTTTTTCTTTGATACTTGTCACTTGAGTTGATAAGTTGGGAGAACCCAACGAGTCTAACGGTTTTCCTTCTTATTTTGCTCTCATAGTTAGGAATTTCGCGTTGAGTCAGTTGAAAAAATGCAACAAGTGAAAAGGTTTTTTTTTGGTTGCTTACTAATTTTGATAATTAGAAATCCTGAGTTGCGTCAATTGGGACTTTCATAATGCCCCCCCCCCCGTCCCAAGGGAAACTCTTCGGTACATCCCTCGTTGGATCACATTTCGATTTCAATTACGAAAAATATTCCAAGTTCAAATTTCGGTGGACTACCCACACGATACCCGCATGATCGCCTGTTGTTACCCGGGTAGCTACAGGGCATTTTCAGTGTACCTATTTACTGGAGATCTCTCGCATTTTTTTTTAATTTCCCCAAAAGTACACATTTTGATGAACTCCCCGCCAGATACCCCCATGATCCCTTCTTGTCACCCGGGGAGCTGAAGGGCATCTTTAGGGGATTTACCGCGGATCTCTCGCATTTTTTTTAATTTACCAAAAAGTCCACTTTTTGATGAACTCCCCGGCAGGTACCCCATGATCCCCTCTTGTCACCCTACACGGGTAGCTGAAGGGTATCTTCAGGTGATTTACTGGGGATCTTTGAAGTCGAATTTTTTTTTCAACCGATCAGCATCGACTACCCGCGTGATCCCCTTCAGATACTCGCTTTTGCAACACGGGGATCGTGGGCGGAGCTTCAAGGGGATCAGGGAATCTCACTTGGAAACCGATAAAGTTCCCTTCAGGTCCCCTGAAACCTTTTTGATACCCGGAGATCTCACGGGTTTCGCGTCCGAAAAGAAACATCGGGAAGCCTCACGAGCCATTTGAGAAATTTGGCCCTACTTATTTTTTTCTCTTCCGGAAATTTTCATTCGCTAAGTCACTGACTTTTCATGAAACTATAGTACCCTCATATTTAATGCGCCTGCCGCTGTGTGGCCGAGTGGTAACGTGCTCGCTTCGCAATCCTTGCATCTCGGGTTTGAGTCCCACCAACGCCGGAAAGCTATAGCGATATTCGAATACCCCGACTAAAAATCCGAGCGAACACAGCGCCTATAATATCAATAAAAGTGGAAACATAGAGCGCCTTATGAACCGCGTCAGTTCACACGAACAAGGCATTACAATCACAGGGCGTGTTACCACCAGATCAGAAAGATTGTAGTATGCATGTGCATGTTGTGGACATCTCACTCAAGGTCATGAAATACATGGCTAGTAAGCGAACTGCGGCCGCACACTTTTTAGCACAGAGAAGGAAAACTCAAACTTAACGAAACCGCGGAAAAAGCAACGACAAACGACCCCGACTAACCTCTGCTCAGGAAAGTTGCACACCAGAAACCGCGACTGTTGACGTCCGGCATTGGATATAGCGTTCGAAGAAGAAATAGAAGACGAAGTATGTAGAGACAGTATGCTTACACTTACGTGTAGTCGTTTGCTGTTTTTCAGAAAGCAGAATTTGATTGGACTTTGAAAGAAAAGGGTTTAATTCTCGGAGCATTAAATATTGGATTCTTCTTCTCATTTCTGGTCGGTCCAATATGTTATCAATTTGGTGGAGTAAGAACATTCGGCGTTGGATTGGCTTTGGCGGCAATGGTGACAATGCTGAGTCCATTTTTATTACGCTTGCATTTATTCGTTTTCATAGCTGCGAGAGCGTTACAAGGGATATTTGAGGTATGTTTCTGTGGACAGTTAAACTTGATACTAATATCATGAAACAGGGTCTTAGCGACTGAGGTGGGTAATATTCGGCAAATCCTAGTAGCCAGTCGGCGAAATTAGATGAGTTAAGGACCTAACCTTCCGCCATAAGCGCAGATAGTCGATCTGGAGGGAGGAGGGCTTATCGGGGAGCTGACAAGTACCATAACACGGGGTGACTCTGCTCACTTTTTTCTGTGCTTTCAAGTTTGACGCGTTCTGTGGACTGTAGAAACTGGGTTACGAAAATCAGGTTACTTTTTGTAATTTTGATGGGACATCGCGGAATATATTCCCCCAAAAGATTATGACACTCCCGAATGTGAATCACTGTAGGTACTATTTCTTTATTATAAAAATCGCATATTTAATAAAACAGGAAAATAAATAAAATAAAATACAAATGAGACCTGTCCTTGGAAAGGCCGAGACCCTAATACACAAACGGTAGTTTGTCAGTTGCGTCCTGAAAAGCCATTTTCGAATCAGTAGCGTCCCGGCTTAAAAATGTAGATGTTCGATTTGCGTCCCAACAAAAAATTAGGATGTGCGAGTTCCGTCCCACATGTAGGGTACATTGCGTCCGAAGAAAACAAACATACAGATTGTAGGTATATGTATTGAAACTTCAAAAATTTTCAATAACACAAAATGTTCAAATTCAAATATTTTTACTTATCCACGAACATTAAATCACTGGGTATACGTGTTGCAACTATTTTAAAAAGTACAGGTTAATGTTTTTCCGAAAATCTCAGTAGTCTACATGTTCAACTAATACTTTTTTACATCAACTTCCTCTGAATTATGAAATCAACTCTTTAAATCATCTTCCTAAGATAATTTGTATCCCAGATAATTTATTCACGTTTAAAGTAGATCAGTCGCCTATTTCTATATAAGAACTACCACGCATGCTATTTCGTTTAACATACATTTTTTAGAAGTGTAGACCATCAAAATTTTGTACTAAGAGATGCTCGCACTAAGCAAAGAAGTTTGAAATAAAACAAAAAGTGCAAAGCCGAAAAAAGTGCACAACATGTAGGTAGTTTCTAAGACAAAATTAACTTTAAAATTCCAATAAAATAGAAAATTTCCAACATCCTTATATTTTAATATCCTGTTTATCCTGTTCTAAGCAGTATTTCACAGCAGTCCGCCAGATGGCGTACCTTCCGAGCTTCAATCGTTAATATGTATAAGGTTATTTTTTAAGGTATTGGTGGATATCATATTTTTGAAATCCGTGGAGCGGTGAGATCTAAATTATGATGTTCCGGATGATTATTTTTAAAATCGAAAGATGATTGCCATACAGACCAAATGTACACAAAAGTAGGAAGGACTGGTGACGAGAAGCAGGACGCAATTCGTTCATCGTTTTGACCAGTTTTGTGATGACGTCACACATAGTGTGTTACTACTCTTGGTTACGGTTAGAAGAAGTACCCGTCTTTTTTCGTGCGAACATATTGACTCACATAAGGAAAACATACGGAGCAAAGATCATCATGTTACTGCCTGAGAATAAGACATTTTTTAGAAATCAGAAATTTATTAGCAAAAGCTAAGAACCTTTTGGATTAAAAATATATATTCTTGCTTTTTAACAAATTTCTTAGTCTCAGGTAGTAACCAGGGATGGCAAACGAAACCGTTTTTTTTCCTTTCGTTATTTCGTTTCGATATTTTTGACAAAAATCAATCGTTATTTCGTAATTTCGTTATTTCGTTTCGTTTGTTTGCCATCCCTGCTATTTACTTAACTCACCCTAACTCAACTCACCCGGGAAAAGAAATGAAATTTCGATTACAGTAGGCTCGGCTACTAGTACCCGACCCTAGAAAGTGGGTGCAATAGGCTCGGCTACTAGTAGCCGATCCTAAAAATCACAAATCAGAAAACTAGGGATGGCAAACGAAACGGTTTTTTTCTCGTTTCGTTATTTCGTTTCAATATTTTAGACAAAAATCAATCGTTATTTCGTTGTTTCGTTATTTCGTTTTGTTTCATTTGCCATCCCTGGTAGTAACATAATGATCTTTGCTCAGTGTGTTTTTCTTATGGCAGTCAATACGTCCGCACGAAAAAATACGGGTACTTTCGCTAACAGTAACTCACTGGTGTGACGTCACACAAACTGGTCCATTCTTTACACTCGGGACGGAACTCACACATCTTTTTTCTTCTCGTGGGGCGCAACTAAAACATGTTAAAAATGTACCGGACGCAATTCATACCCAGCCACACAAACATATGTTCCCGGCATCTCTGAAATACATAAACATCCAATTTGTCCTTGATCATTCACTAGCAATAAGAGAGAATATCGAAACTGATCAATTACCGGTTTCAAGAACAAATAAACAATAATTCTGTAAAAATTCATCCTTCTACTTTTTTTTTTGTTTTCTTTTTTTTCTTTTTTTTACCAATTACTATGTTGCTGTGCTGATTAATACACAATAGTTGTTTACTTTTATCATGATTACGATCAATCCTGCGTGTAATGATACCAAACACAAACAGCTTCCTTTCATTTTCACTCATTATCCGAAATAATACTTGTGATGTAATTTATCTGCATGGGCTTTGTGATTTTTTTCTTGAAACTGTGGACAAATCGGCGGTTCCGAGTTGCGTTCCATTTGACCTTTTTGTAGCCGAATTGCGTTCTAAAGAGGTTTGAATTGCGTTCGGTGATCCTCAACTTGATTTCGCAATTCCGTTCCAAGGTGGGTCGAATTGCGTTCTCGTGATAAGCCCGTAAGCGTAACCCAGAAGACACCACGAGGGGGTCGGCTTATGTAGTCTTCCAAAATCAGCTAATAAAAGCCTCGTCGTGAAATTTACGAAGTCAGGAATTAAGGCGAATTAATGAGGAGGGAGGCATTTGAAAGAGACACGTTTAAGGAATTCTAGGCGTGTCAGGTCACCTGTTTCACGTCGCGTCATTAATACACACAAGTCTGCTTCCTTTTGCAGCGCCTCGCGTCGCCTCTTAGGGCGATGTACATCTGACATTTTGGCGTAGGTATCACATTGGATTTCAAGGAGAACATCGAGAAGTTTAAAAACAGTTGGATGGGCAGCATAAAACATATTGTTCAACTTCGAGTGAAAAGATTCACAAGCGTTCGTTGTCCGTGCAATGGAAGCGCTATAATCAGCCCACATACTTGGTGGGAACGTATTGTCTACGGGTATGTACAGGTATTATATATATGTAATCGCAAAAATTAGTTACTGCCGTATTATTTGGTTTCAAGGGCATCAGATCTTGCATGAAACATTCTTCAATCTCACGTGGGTCAAGAAGTGGAAGACCGAAGAACAGTTTCAAAATCTGCCCAACTTCCGAGTCTTTATCCTTGTACGCAGTAGTCAATCCCAATGTCATAATATATCGCCACCAACTTTGGCGTAAGTGGAAGCGACAACCTCGGACTTGCGAATAAACTAACACATCTTCTATTGCCTTAAGAATATTGGATTCGAAATCAGCGTACACCAGTTCAGGAGCAACGAATAAACCTAGTCCATTACATGCGTGCAGTATATGTTTCAGTGCGGTGGTATATGACTCCTTCTTCTTATCGGGCAAGAGACAGAAAACGAGCGGTACATACATAGAATTTTGAAGACCGTGTACGGTGAATAATTGTGTAAATAATTTCGGTACGGATTTGAAGGTTCCATCAACGAAAATTGTTTCACAAGAAGCCAGAATGTTCAAATTTTGTTGAGTGGAGAATATGACGATGTTCGCAGCGCTGTCATTCGCTAAGAAGAATGGCTCGTGTTTACTCGTTGTACGGCGGTATTCGTCAACAACCTCATGTAACGCAGGAAGTGTAGTCGGTAGCTTCGGCTGCTCTTTGCTTCGGGCATGATACACGTTTTTATGAATACGTTGAACGTCACCACTCGCCAAGTCGCAATCGATGTTGTCTTCAAGAAATGTACGATGCAAAATTTTAGAGGGTGGTTTGCAGATATCCTTCACGGCCTTGCGCTTCACGACATTACTCAAATTTTCCTTCTGTAGATCATTTGCTGAACCAGCCAGATGACCGTGCACTAACCGCGATTCCACTACATCACCATTAACATCAATTTTTAAAAAAGTATAGCATGTTCTGAACGTACATACCCATCGTTGCACTCCACTCGCTAACCGTTTTTGAAAATGAAACTTGTACCCGTCAACAACTTTCAAATCTTTGCCTTTTTCACTGAGCATAGTATAATACGCGACAGACATGATTGAACAAGAGTTACAGTATGAAATGATTACTTGCGAGACTGTTGTATTCAAATGTACAGAAGGAAATATACCGTAGCACTGAAACTTGAATCATGTTTCAACGCGGGTTCTTTAACCGTTTGCCGCCTGCAAATGGTTAAGCAGTTGCCTATTTATCGTTCCCAGGGGCTGAAATGTTACGGAACGCAATTCGGTAGACCTTGGTACACAAATGTGACACACAGGATGTTCCCTCCCGAACGCAACTCGGCTGTACCTCACCCCCCTCTATTTGTCTTCGGAACGCAACTCGGATACAGCCGGACAAATAACCTGATAATGCTGCCTGGAAATAGCGAAATAACACAGAATTGGTTTTGCACAATAGCTACATCATTCTACATTTCGAGTCACGCGTCAGTGTTGCCACACGTGCTATTTCTTCACGCTTGTAGGGGTAATAAAAACATACATGTGCCAAGTCATCCGATGATTGAAATGTTAACATTGCCTAGGTAGCGCTAGTGTAGCACACTAACACAAACTAGGAACACTCAACACACTGGATACGTCTCTGGGATTATTTCAGCTTTCCTATTCTACTACTTCAAAAATCGCGATTTTCAATCTCACGTAATTGCATTAAAAACGCGTCCATGAAGGTAATTCTTTTCTATCCTAATAGGTCAATGTTATAGCTGAAATTATTTTAACCAACTTGCTTTCAAAAACGATGTTTATAATGCGCCAAAGGCGTTCAAAGATCACTCCTTTTACACGTTTTTGATATTCGAACGAGTAAAATTATTCCCTTGCTGCAGGAGCAGGGCTACCAACATAGGTACTTCTTTTGGTTAACTTCCCAATTACAAAGTCATCCCGTGTTATACTATCAAAATAAAGTTGAAAAAATACTTTCGCTCGCGTAAATTTTTTTTTTTTTTTTTTTTTTTTTTTTTTTTTAAAGGACTGAGCCCCACTCCCAGGCTTTTACTATAAGCTGCCGGGGGCCTCAAACAAACAAAAGTAAAAAAAAAAAACTTGCTAGAGCAATGACTATCTGCTGAAAAGAGATGCATTCGTGTTTTTAATACAGAAATAATGAAATCTGTATCGTGTAGGCATGCGCACTAGTTGGAGTTGTTGATATATTCGCCCATTGGTCTTCACCAACGGAGAGGGTGCGTTTTGCCACTTTCGCTGGCATCGGACGAATATGCGGTTCGGTGGTGAATTACCCGGTGATGGGTTATGTTACGAGTAGATTTGGTTGGCAAGCAACTTTTTACATACCAGGTATGTTCCGTTACTACTGCTGGCCCATTTTGCGTTTTGTAAATCAATGTTTCCGTGATTAAGAATTGAGGGGGGGGGGTCGTTCTGAAGATAATCATGGTACCTATCCTGACGCAGGCCCAATTGGGGTACTTCCAGGTTACAGGGTGCGGTGTCCCAAGGCCAGTTTCGCGTGTGTGCCTCGCCATGCGCCCCACCATCATCGAACCATGGTAAATTTTAAAATTTGTACTTTACCAATGGATAGCGTTGTACTCGCAACTACTACGCTTAAAATTATCATACATTTAGTTCAGTCAAATTACGGTTCGATCTGAACATAACTATGATAGATAAACTTTATTTTTGATATGTTTTTCTGAATGTGTTCCTCGGAATAAGAAGAATAATGTACTCGTTTGTCCGTCGCTTGCGTGTGATCCAGTTGTAGTGCAAAGTCAACCTGAATCAACTTCTTTTTTTTCTTTCTACAAATATGAACTAAACTCCTTAAAGCAATAATAGTTCGGTGACAAAATGTTTTACTTTTTTACTTCAATTTATCAATAAAATGCTACCACATAAGCTTAGACCTGTCCCCTGGTCTGTGTCCCAACACCCGCTTAAGGATCGGACATATACACGCCTCACACATGCGAATCTTCTCACTAACCTGTATCCCCTCAGCTGCCCACACTGTGAAGATATAGACCCTCTCACTGTCACCTCTTCTCATGCCCCTCCCTCACCTGCCTTCGTAACTCTCACCACGTCTCCCATAGTCGAATCTTGACCCTCTACAACTCCCACGAGCACATAAACAACACCCTCACCTACCTTTCAGCTGCTGGATACCTCTGCAACATATAAACAACAACCATTGCCGAGCCCATAGTCCAAGAGTGTAGCTCCGTGGCTCGTAGTAACTTTTTTTTAATATAAAAAAAAAAAAAAAGGTATGTGTTTTCGTCAACAGTAGCCCGAAGCGGGGAAAAGGCACAAACAGATCCGGTACACTACATTAACACAGGCCTCATATATGTATGTATTTTCGATATTTCATAAACTGCCCCCTACTTTTTTTTTACGGAGTTGGATTTAAAGGAAGCAAACGGTCATCTTATCTAGTTTATTCCGGGATGACAAAATTTTCCCTCTATACCGAAGAGGGGCTGGAACGTGCCGCCAACTTTGGAATTTTAAAAGGGAACATATCTAAAAAAGTTATCGAAATGAGAGTATTCGCAGATGCAATCAGATTTTCGAAAATTCTATCGAAAGTCTGATCGGGTTCTGATTTGGGCTCCAAAATCCGAATCTGATTCTTTCAAATGAACTAATTCGACTTTCCTAGAAAAACTGAACTAGATTGCAGAGTAGGGATTTTTTGGATTCTCGAATTCGTGAGTTTCATTAAATTTATAATTTAACCCCCCCCCCCCCTTCAGACCCAGCCATTTATGACTTTGCTGAAAATGATAAACTAGTTGTCGGAACATGAACATGGGTTTTTGGGGTCTCAGATGTGCAAAATTCAGTTAGTCTTTTAACCCGACCCCGATTCAATTCTCAAAATTCAAATTCAGCTTTTTCAAATGGGCAAAATTGATTCAACCTGGAAAATTCAAACTACCTATATTAAATAATAGGTTTTCGTGTTGCTCATTTTAAAAATCAAATTAAATTATTGAATCAAACCTCGATTTGTGTCCTGATATCAAAATTCGACTTCTTTGAGTGGGCAAAATCGATCGATTTAGAAAACTGAACAACATATGGAAATACTGAGTTTTGAATTTGGTCAGAGACAGTGGCGTAGCCAGGGACGCGAATGGGGCGAATAACTTCCCTACGGCACCTGAAATTGAACGTAGAATATATGCAAAAATGATCAATTTTTTTCCTTTCGTTTTTTCGAAAAATGTTTACTCGAACAGTAATTGTACCTTAATTTCTATAAAATCGTCCTCTAATATCGGCGATTTTAGAAAAATACCTCAATTTTCGACTTTTTCTCCCATGAAAATCTTACTTTGCCCCCCCCCCCCCAATTGTCGAGGAAGGAGAAAAAATTGGCATTTTCCGATTGACATCACTTGGAAAATTCAACAAAGTTCTAGGAAAAGAGGTTTTTTTGTGTCGCTGAGTTTGAAAATTCAATCAGGTTTTCGATTCAACCGTAATTGGTGGCGTTAATTTGACTTCCGCTTTTTAAATGAACTAATTTGATTTCGGTGAAAAATTGAACAAAGTATCGGATGAGAGTTTTTCTTAAGTCGCTAATTTGGCACAAATTCAATAAGATTTTGCAATCTTACAAATTCAAATTTAAGTGTTAAATTGATAAGATTGAACTGACTCAAGAAAATCGAACTATTTCGTCTCGTATTGGAAAAAGCATGAATTTCTTTTTTTTTCCCGCACACCTTTTGTTACCTATTTAAAACTAAAATCAAGAGTTTTTCATATTCAAACAAAAAATAAATTTTCTTCTTTTTCTTCGAAAATAAGTTGCAGGGTCTCCTTTGTTCAAAGGAAAAAAAGTAAATTTTCTCTCGTTGATGAGGAAAAAGGGATAATTTCCCTCATTTACCGTAAGAAATAACGAAACAAGTTTTTCATTCTTCTAAAAAAAGAAGAGGAAAATGGAGGGACCTCTGTTTTTCACAGAGGTATGAAATGAGTCCTTTTGAAGGACTCAAATTTTGGAACCTGGCCCGAGATCAGATCAAAAACCTGATGGAATTTTCGAATTCAGCAGTACACAAAACTCCTGTCTCGGTACCTTGTTCAATTTTCTCGGTAAACTGAAACTAGCCCCGCAAGAGAAGTCGAATTTGGGGTAAGAATCAGAGTCGCATTGTAAATCTGATAGGTAGCATTTTCCGAATTTAACGACTCGAAATACCCCTAGTTTGATATTTTTCTAGATGTGTTTCTATTTAAAATTTCGATTTTGATGGTTCCTCCCTTCGGGGAGGTAAAATATTTTAATTCTGAAATATCCTAGACTTTAGTTCCTTCAGATAACCGTTTATTCTATATTGACCCGACTTCGCGATAAGGTAAAGTTCCAAATGTGGATCACGTTTTTTAAGTTGTCCAAAACTATAGTAAGTCAGTGATGTAGAGGTCATCAAATGAGTTATATATGTTGATTGTATTATATAATAAAACATATATGAGTTTCAAGTATATCCAACAAAAACTGGGTTTTTCCTGAATTTTGGAAAAAAAGTAGAATATCCACTTTTGGGTACCCATACTCAAACGTGGGAACTCAATAATAAGATGTAAAAATTACCGTACACCATACCTAATACCCTTTTACATGCAGTGGCGTATTTAGGGGAGAGGGTTTCCGGGTTCAACCCCCCATGTCCAAAAAAATATCAAAAATATGCGCATTTGACTTTAAAATAATTTTTTTTTAGGAATACTCTCAAAATTAAAATCAAACCCCCTCCATGACTAAAAAAGCTCTAAAAAATATCAAAAAAATGCTCGTTTGATTTTTTTTTTTTTTTTTTTTTTTTAGGAATACCCTCAAAATTAAAAGTCAAACCCCCTCCATGATTTCATCCTAGATACGCTACTGTTTACATGTATTAGTATGCATCGCAACTGTTGAAACTGGAGATGATTATCCTTTTGCATTGTTTGAAAGATTATATGATTTGCTCCAAATGTGGATCGATCCACTTTTAGGTCATGCTTCCATATCAATATAAAATCGTATAGAAAAACTTCATTTTACTAATATAATAGGTCAAAGGAAACAAAAACAATGTAACTTGAGATGAGGTACTATAAGTCAAGAACGTTGTAGCAGCACTTACTTCTTGATCTCTGTAATTTCTTGATGACATTCGTAGGTGCCTTGACTTTAATTTGGTGTTCTATTTGGCTGATGCTTGTTAGTAATGACCCGGCTGATGACAAATTTATCACCGAGACAGAGAAATGTTATTTGAAGAATACAATTACAAATATATCGAATGAAAAAGTAAGTAGTCACTTTTATACATTCGTGTTGAAGCGCTTTCTTCTGAATAAGATGACTTTTTGATCCCGATTCGGCGCATCCGAATTGCAGTAATAATGAATTTGAATGGCTAGTCTTGACCATTGCTTCTTCAACTTGGATGGTTCTCCGCCGAAATTATTTTAGCGAATGAGTTGCTGATGCTAGGTTCATGAACTAGAAAACTAATATTCCGAATTTGTTTAGGTGCCCATTCCATGGAAGAGAATTTTATCATCAAAGTGTATATACGCCTTGCTTAATGACTGTTTTACCATGTCGTGGACCTCAGCATTTGTGTCAAAATGTATACCTCTGTACATATCAGGTATTTATGGCATCAGTTTGAACCATAAGAGAAATAAATTAACGTGTAATATCTGCGCAGTTCCTTTTTTTTTTTTTCCTAAAGTAAAACCGAATATACAAGATCATCATCTTCTTAGATGTACGTGTAATGAGCATCCAGGAGGTAGCACTGATCAGCACTATCCCTATGCTGGGTCCTGTCATCGTGCTCCCAGGTGTGGCTTATATTACCGATTACGTGCGTTCAAGTATTCTAACTCCTGCAAAAGTAAGAATTTTATAAAACTAGGTACCTATTGATCAGTGGCCTGCGGTGAGTTTTTCCAGGAGGTAAGCGATAAGTGTAGACAGGGATGTACCGAAGAGTTTTTCCTGCGGGGGAGGGGGGCAAAAATTGTGAAAGTTCCAACTGTTGACTCAACTCAAAATTCCCAAGTATCGAAGCAAAAAAAAAACCAAAATCTTTTTAATTTGTTGGATTTTTCCAACTGACTCAACTCAAAATTCCGAAATATCAAAGCAAAAAAAAAAATTGACGTATTGGATTTTTCCAACTTCTCAACTCAATTCCTAAGTATTACAGAAAAAAAAACCTTTTGACATGTTGGATTTTCCTAACTCTGTCTGACTGAACAGTAAATTTTCTCAACTGCTGAGTAGGAGCGTAGCTACGGGGGGGGGGGGGGTCTGGACACCCCCTGGCATTGGCTGACAATGTGAAAAAAATTAAAATTTATTCTGGTAATAGTAAGTATTACACCTGTAATGTTGTAAAAGTGAAACGAAACCCCCTCCCCCTTCATACCCAGTCTAGCTACGCCGCTGCTGCTGAGTGAAAAATTCCTACAGTGGTAAGCCCCCCCCCCTATTGGTATGTCCCTGAGCGTACAGGTAAAGTAAAAATCAGAATAAAAGTATGAAACATGCTACAACAAAAGGGCACGAATCAAATTATTTAAGTTGTTGTATCCCTGTGTAGGGTCATTCCATATGCATTTATTGTTTTCTGTGCCGAATAATAGACATGGCCAACAAAACAGTTTTCCACCATCTTTACAATGGGTTAACCACAGAATGTTTTCATAATGTGGCAGTTTCTATAAAAAGGGGTAACTTTGTCGATTGATCAAAGTCTTAGAAAACGTGAAAAAAGATAAACAAAATTTTTTGATCGAAAAAACCAATTTTGAGATTTTGGTTGATTTCTATAGAAAAAACATGGCAATAACAAAGGGACAAAATTTACGCGCATGAGAGAGAACAGGGAGAGAGAGAGAAAGAGAGAATGAGAAAAGAATGCGAATGTCTGCGTTCGATTCTTCGTGGTTTTCCAGAGCTCACGAATAAAGCCGATGTTCTGAATTGTTACCACGCAGAAGAGCGAAAAATTACATTTTCTAAAAGCCCTCCCGTAGTGATCTCGATCTCAAGATCGATCTTTTAATCAATCTTATCAATCATTTAAAATTCTCGATCAAGATCGATGATCGATCATTTTGGTCATGATCGAAATTTCGATCTTTCACAAAGTAACAACAGACCTGTTTAGTGTGACGTCACATTGTTCCACAGCTGCGGCCTAGGTGTAATGTAAACTTCATCTGTGATAAGTTAAGTGATATTGATATGTGATAACAATAACGAAACATGAAAGGGTAGTCGTTTTTAATTATGCGAGACTAATCCTGTTTTCAAACTCCAGCTGCAAAAATCAAGTAAAATATAAGAATGCAAAGGCAAATCAACTGACCAAAATATATGCAATAGGATTCATAGAAAAAATGTATTGTTGAGCTCTTCAAGATGGAGAATAAAGAAAAATAATCTCTTTGTATTTGTACAGCAAGCCTTAATATGTTTTTTATTCCAGGTTGCAGCTCGCAGGTTCAGTTATCAGTTATTAATGTTGGGAGATGTGCTTTTGTGACAAATTTAACAAAATTTTCAACTTCATTAAATTTTCTAGATTTTTTACTCATTGACAGCGAGAAATAACCAAAATTCATTTGCATTTTGCAGATTTGCAGATGCAGATAAACTTACACCAGTAAAAAAATTCTCTGATTGATCAAGATCGATCTTATCAAAAATCGATCTTTTTACATAAGATCGGATCGAATCGAATATTGGAAGTCGTATGATCGAAAATTTCGATCAAATCGATCTTTTTTGAAAGATCGAGATCACTAAGCCCTCGTCGAGGCTGGTAACGTTATTCCGCGGCGAGTTAGGGCCGCTTGACGGAGTGGGAGAAAAAGGTGTGTTTAACTTTCAATGCGTTTTTCCCAAAAACGTGTTTTGTGCGTTCTTGTTACACTCATCTTTGACCGCTTGTATGTATCTTTGGAACAAAAAACGCTACAAATCTCGCCGATAGCTCGTTGAAATGGGCATTCATTCCTCTATTACGTATTGTCTGTAACTCAAAATTCGTCCAATCGACAAAGTTACCCCTTTTTATAGAAACTGCCACATATGGCGATACGTGATAATGTCTAGTAAAAATCGAACCACCTTTCTTTTGCCCAGTTTTTAAAAATGGTAATTCTGGTTTATGCTCACTACCATTAATAATTTCTAATTGTTCATTAAGAGTAAATCACAAAAAATGGTTTTCAATAAGATCTCAAATATGCATTTTGTGGGCAAAAAAACACGGAGTATTGAAACCTAACGTGTTGACTAGTGGAAGAACATAATCACGTTTCACTGTCAACTTCGATGTTTGTGTGTCGCTAAGCTGAGCCAAGCCAAACTCAAAGCGCTTCCAGAATGTAACCAAACGTATAGTTTTTTTGCGTTGAACATGCTAGTGTGTTTCTTAGGTTGGTAATTAACACGGGGGCGGAGCGTAAGTTGTGCAATGTTGTGCAGTATGGAGAGGGAAGCACTGTATCCGACGCACACCTTGCTGGCCTATATGAATATACATGTGACTGGCTTGGAAGAAAGGAGGCTTATATCTAAAATCAAGTTTTTGAGAAAAATGTGTTTGAAATTTGGTAACACTGTATCGTTAAACATGTGGTTTGTACTATAGGTTATGCCTTCCAAATCGTGTTGTGTGACATCTGTGAGTGTGTGGAACATGTTGGAGTGTTCAGCCAGGTGCACGTTCAGCAGTGGGGAGTGGGAGGAAGCGGTGAAAAAGTGATCGTCAATTATAGTTTCTTATTTTAAAATTCTGTAATATTTCTAAATGGGGATACTCACCTTAGTATACTACTCCATCTACAGAAATACAAAAAATCTCCCCCAAAAATAGCCTATTCTCAAAATTGAAGGGGCCATGTATTAATTAAAAAATTGATATTTTTGGTGAATTTTTTGCGCCTTCAATATTGAAGATACGAAAGTTATGTCTACAAAGTATTTTATTACAAATAGTATAAACAATGAAATACCATGTTTGAATTCTTTATTTAAAATTTTTTGAAATTATTATCAGCATTTTCAACAAAAAAAATAATGATAATATTGGATTGCCCCTTCAAGATAGAAAGTATGCAACCAATTCTGTAGCGGAGATGGAAGATTGTCTTTTTTTCAGAACCACTAATTTTGTGAGAAAAATCACACACACATAGTCGTTAACCTTCTTTCTTATAAATCACCTACCTGTTTTTTTTTTTTTTGTTTGTTTACAACTATTTGTTTTCAAACGCTTGTACAGCCGTGAAAAATAGGTTTTTGAGGTTGGGCAAACGGGAGTGGATGCTTCTTAAGATCGAGAATATGAATCTGCAAAAATCCCAAAATCAATTAGGATTGCCGAACATCGAACAGTAAGGTAATGTCTGCCACCATGACACAAAACTATTAGTTTTGGCTATAACTTTGGTACTATTTGTTGAATTTTGGATTTCTATGGCCCATTCGATAGGTCCATGTGTAAGGTTTATTTGATAAAATATTCAGAGAGATCGTTCCAAATTCACTTGGAAGTTCACAAGCCTGTTAGACATTTTGAGAATCTGTTAGACTTTCCGCTCTGGTCACCTATTTTTGAAACATTTTAAATTCATATTTTTCTATTTGCCTGAAGTGATTGTTCCTCTTACTTTCTCCATATATCTACACGCTTAGATTATAATAAAATATCAGCGTAAATATAAGTTTGGAATTTGTTTTACTTCGATACACTCCAGATCTTTGAGCAAATAAACTTATATTTTTGCTCGTCTTAAAATTTTCACGTAATACAAATTTTTGTAGTCCACGCTTGGTGTTAGGATTACCTAAATCGATCAAACACTCGAAGAGATGTAAACATAACAATCATTTTATTATTTTATGAGAGGCTAAGAATGATTACAATGTAAATCAGTATTTTTTCTGACTAATTTTTGTGTTTCCTACTTATTTACATGATTCTAAAATATCAAATAATTGAGTTCCATCTTGTATCGTTGTGAATAGGGTGATCCAATTTTGCACTTCCTTCAGGATATAACAATAACTAGTGATCAAAAGTTGTCACTTGGCATGAAATGAAGGTACGAAAAATCTCAGCCTTATCCTGAGCCCTCTTTTGTTATGGAATGGTACTTGTGGAGTTCTGAAACTTTAAAAAAATATTATTTCTCGACCCACCGAATTATGTATGTTAGAAAGGACCCTGTTCCCGTTATTGATAGAGCTCGTTCAATTTTATTTGAAAATAAAATACGTTAGTCTACCTATGACGTCACTGACCCGACTATAAAGTTCACAAAGAGAGGCTTGTATACAAATCTGATCATTTCTTTAACACGGCAGTCGATATCTAAATTTTTGTACTCGCTGAATACAATTTTGAATTTTATTTCTGGGTCCAGCCTCTACCGTGGGTGCCAGAAGGGATCAATGTTATAATTGATTCAGTTTTTCGATACGGAACTAGATTTGTAGATTTTTATACTTGCTGAATTCAGTTTTGGGAGTGATTTTTGTGTCACCTCTTCCACTCCGTCCAGGAAGTCTTATAGGGTCAATGCAAAAATTGACTCACTTTTTCGATATGGTAATTGTTCTGATTTTAGAAAGGCTTTTGCTGAATCTAATTTTGTGGCTAATTTTGGATTCCGATTTCCCAGAATGGTAGGTACATACCAAAGAGGTTCATGTAAACGTTGACCCATTTGTGGAAAATGATATTTGATTTAGTTTTATTTAATCATTGAATTTTGTGGGTAATTCTGCGTTATATTAAGAGTGTCTATATTTTATTAGAGAAATCTTTACTTTATCAGTTACAAAAAAAAAAAAATGGACATGGAGTCGGTGGCATTACCGGTAGATAAATCATTTTTATTCTTATGGGAACTTAACATAGCTGTCCATAACGGGAGCGCGGTCAATTTCAACGTAATTAAGGGCTGAGAAAAAAAAGAAAAGAAAAACATTTTGAGCGAATTTCAGAACTCCGTGTATTATTCAATAAGAAAATGGGGTAGCCAAAAGAGGCTCAGAACCATCACCAGTCAAGCTGAAATTTGGGGTACTTTAATTTGGTTCCGAATAACAATTATTTTTGTGTAGGCAGCTAGGTACTGCCCGTTTTTAAATTTAGATAAAAGTGCAAAATCGGGCCATCCTGTTGTAAAGCGAAACAGGAAAAATCCCATTGCAATGTAATTTATGCGGTGACCTCCTCTCTAGTGTATATTTTTGTATAAATCGTCTTGACTGGTTATTTTCTGAGTAGCAAGATGCGAGTGTCTCAGAAAAGTCTTTTGTTGTGTACATACCTGTAATTCCTTACGTGATCCTCTCAAAACCACGTTCTTCTTATTCTCATGACTCACTCTCCTTTTCCTCCATCGATTGGCCAGGCAGGACATCCATTTAGTTCAATTACCATTCATGTTTAGCATTCGCAGTAGACTCACATTTGCTATCGATCGTTCAATACACGCGCATTTTACACACTCCCGTTTTTTGAAGTCGAATGCCCTCACTCTAGTCTGAATTGAACGAAAACCCTGCATTTATTTCAATGATTGATGAACACATTCAATGGCGTCGAAACAGTTGGTATTGAGGTACGACGAATTTCCCTTTTTTTTCTCCTTCTACAAAAAGAGATATCTTAGAAATTCAGGAAATATGCTGTTTTTTCTCCTACGTTTAACCCTCCCCCTCCGCCCCCACAAATACCTTTGACTCCACTGAATACACGGATGGAATTATGGAATCTGTAAATCATCCGTTTAATGAACAAAAATGGGTAGTTGAAATAGCTTAGTTCCACCAGACGAATAATTATAAAAGCAAATAGTCGACCTAAGGGGCGAGGGAGGGGCTCATGGGGAGGTAAATTGTATTAAAACAATACTAGAAGTTCCCTGACTTGTATAATCTTTCAATATTTGTTTAGGGGAGAGGGCTGTTAGTGGATTTGGAGAGGAGGCTAACCTCCAGCCCTCCTGTTTGCGGTTGTAAATAACATTGAAAATCTGCTAAACTTGTATTATTGTTTCAGGCTCATCGAGTATTCCTCTTCGGGGGACAGATACTCACTATTCTGTTTTCATTAGCAGCAGCGATATCGGGTGACTTTGTGAGCAGCATAGTTGTTTTTTCTTTAATCGAAATATCATTGTGTTTTGCTCATGCATCTTATCAGTAAGTTATTTTTAAGTTGATTAATATTATAGCCGTAGACAAGGTGAATTCACAAAATCATTATGTAAAAATCTTACTATTGATAAGGCTCAGTTAGGAACTACAGGGTCCAGGGTCCGCCAAAAATAGCTCTCACCTTTCGAAAATTTATACGTGGTAACTTTGATGTCAAAACTGTTTTGATTTTAGTGCATTTGATAAGTGAGGTCGGAAGGTTCTTGAGAATAACAAAAGTTTAACGTTCATTTATTGGTAGTCGAGATGATTTTTTTTCTTCTATTCGTATTTGCACAATACGCGAGTTCCGCAACGAATTCAATTTGTTGCCGAAAAATCAAATTCCTGACTGGGTTTGAAAGTTATTTGAAAGTTGAAAGTCTTAAGCTGAAAGTGAAATGATTTCTAGAAACCTAATGTGAATGTTGAAAGTGAAAAGCTGAAAGTTGAAAGTCGAAGATTTATTTTTCGAAGTTGTATGTTTGATGTGAAATAGAATAAACAGAAGAATTGAAAGCTGAAAGGTTTAAGTTGAAAATGGAACGACTTCTGGAGGTTGAAAGTAAAATCGGAAGTGAAATAGAAAAAATGAAAAGTAGAAAGTCGATGTTCAACTTTTGAAAATCCGAAATGAAATCTGGAAGTCGAAGTTTTATTATTTTACTTTCAAACTTTGGTGCTTGATCGGAAGATCATGACATCTCGAACTGTGAAGTTTCGATGTCATCGTGTTTTGATCTGGAACTAGATCGTTAGGCCTCAAATTGAATTCTTTGTGAAACTCGCGTATTATCTCTCTATATATTAAAAACCAAAACTTCTCCTCCCCTCCCCCATCCTTTTGGAAAAAAAAACTCCAAGGAGCCTGATATCTAAATCCCCGGCTACTTTCAAGGACTAAGACATAACAGACATAATAAGACATAAAAAGACGTATAATGGCATAATTACCCATACTGCGGACTGCCTACCTAAAAATCAGAAAAAATTGCAGGGGCAGATCAGCTACTTTCAAGGACATAATCTCTCTTAACATAAAAGATCTCCAAGTTTTAAGAGATAACCAACATAATAAGACGTATATAATGACATAATTACCGATAATCTCCAAGATCTCAAATCGCTGCGGGTTGCCTATCCTGCCCCTTGATTGCTCAGTTTTCCAGGGGTAGTCTACCTTCGGGGGGGGGGGGGTGTCATGGTTGTGGAAGAAGCTCCTGAAGGGGGAGGAGGGCCCCTGTGGGGGCGTGGGCTGTGGACGGAGATGGAGACCCGGGGTGGGGCAGGGGGTAAAGATGAGTAAGAGGACCTGATGGAGGCGAAAGTCCTTGGTGAGAGAGGGGCCAGGGAAAGAAATGAACGTGGTGCGGGAGGGGCTGGTGGCGGGGTGGGGTCTTGAAGGGGGAAAGGCTCTCGGGGGAGGGGTGGCCATGGTTGTGAGAGCTCCTGGGTGGATGGCCAGAGATCTTCAATGGGGTTGAAGGACCATAATGAGGACAGGGGGTGTGAAAGGAGATAAAGCCCAGGGGGTAGTGGTGTGTGAGGTGTCCTCGTGGTGGAGGAAATGGTTGGTAGGAGAGGGTGGCCATTGAGGAAGGAGGAGGTTGTGGTGGGTGAGGGTCCTGGACGGGCAGTAAAAATTTAGTGGATAAGGGTCCGGGGTTATATGAGATACTCATGGTGGAGGAGGGAGCTCCTGAAGGGGAGGAAAACCACGGTGGTGGCGGGGACTGTAGAGGGAGATAAAGGTCTCGGGTAGGGATGGGGTAATGGTGAGTAAGAGGTCCTGGTGGAGGAGGAAGTCCTGGGTGAAAGAGGGACTGGGGAGGGAAATGAAAGACATGGTGCAAGAGGGACTGGTGGTGGGGTCTGAAGGGGAAGGGTGGTCATGGTGATGGGAGCTCCTGAGTGAAGGACCAGGGGATCTTCGTGGGAGTTGGGATGAGGAGCAGTGGATGAGGAAGGCTGTAGCAAAGGACGCAATTGAGAAGGACGCAGTGATGGGTGAAGAGGTTCTGGTGGGGGTGTGGTACGTGAACAGAAATGAAGACCATAGTGGTGTGGGGGTGGTCGGGGGACGTGGTCCTAATGGAGGGCATTCGGGGTGGAAGAGGGTGATTGGGGGAAGACTAGGACTGGGTGATAATCGGAGGGATGAACGGAGGGTGCCATGTGGGGGAGAAGCTGTGGACGGAGAAAGTCATGAAGCGATGGAGAGGGTAATGTAAAGAGATTAAGGCCCAGTTGGTGGAGGTCGATGGTTGTAGATGTGAGGAGGAAGTCCAAGGGACAGGGCCTACCTGGATGTGCCGAAGGAAAGGGTTCGCAGGGGGGATACTGCGGACGTAAAAGACCATAGGGTGGGCACTGAAGCCTCTGGTAGGAGATTATGGCCAGTGTGGGGGAGGAGTTTGTGGCTGAGGAGGGCTGCGACTGTTGAAGTGTGACCATAAAGGCGGACAGCGACCGTGGTGAACGAGGGGGTCGTGGTCGAGGAGGCTCGTGATGAAGAAAGGATGGAAGGGGGAATTCATGGTGGAAGATTGAGGACCGCTGATAAAGGGGGAGCAAAAGAAGCGCAAAGCAAACCTCAACTCAGGAACAAAAGTTTTAGACCAAACACTGAGGACTGTGACGGCGGGGGGTTGAGCCGCGAAGCGGTCAGGGGGCAAAGCCCCCTAGTTCAAATATAAAAATCGTTATAAAAAAATAAAAATCTTATAAATTAACGTTTTTCTTTTGACCAAGGAGCTGTTATGTCAAACCTTTTTTATTCACAAAAACCTTCCGTCCTCACTTAGTAAATGCACTAAAAACAAAACAATTTTGACATTATTATTGCCATGTATAAATTTTCGAAATGTGGGAGTTATTTCTGGCAAGACCGTAGCCAGCCATCTGCAATAGGGGTGTGTTGACTGTTTACCAATGGGGGCTCGAGGATACAACTAGCATATTATGTGAAGATTTCTACGAGGCAGTGGTGTAGCTACAGGGGTGAGGAAGGTCGAAGGAGGCGAATTACTCCCAAGGCACCTGGAATCGAATTTAAAAGATGCAAAAATGAGCAATTTTTCGCCTTTAGAACACGTTTTTTCGAAATCCCATTCGCAATCCAAAAGTTCTAAAGTGTTTGTTCTAAATTTTAAAATGTTTCTGTGATATTAATTCTCTGCATCCTTGTTTTTCTTTCTCGTTCAGCGTAATGATGATTTTTTAAAGGTGGTATCTTTGCCTGGAGGGGCTCAAGATACCTTCAGAGGGGGCTTGGCCCAAACTCCCCCCCTCCCCATGGCTGCGGGCCTGATTTCTGGCGGACCTGGTAGAATCTATTTAAGTGGCAACATTGGGATTGTGCTAGTGGCAACATTTGGCAAAAAGTGGCTGGATTGGGGTCTTACTCCATTTCTCGGAACTATTTATTCTTCATTGCCCTAGTGCTTGAAAGTTGGCGGTGTTGACAGTTCCTAAATTTACAGGATTCGCAGAATGGAATAAATCATGAAAAATGTTGCCACAAGGTTTATTAAATGTTTATAATCCACTTTTGAAATTGGCTCCAGAGCACTACACATTTGACACATAAGGGAAGATACATAACTATATCTTTCCTCTCAATCGCAGCCAGGAATAAAATTGAAAATTACCTATTCTTATTGCTCAAATCACTGAAAAAACTGAGAAAATTGGAATACTCGCTAGGTTCGCAGCTGTCATTTCACCTGAAAATTTGCAAGACAGGATAATTATTCAATGATTACAGGGTGCGCAATTCTAAAATGTTTGAGAACCCCTGCCGCAGACTGCTCACCAACAGCGGTGGAACTTTTCTCTTCAAAATGAAATCTAATTGCTGAAGTGCTGGCCCCAAAAACACTGTTACTTTTTTAAACGCTAGTGCTTTGAAATGCGGAAAGATTTTTTTTTTCTTTCCCGTATTGAAGGGAAGAAAATTCTTCTAAAAACCATAGAGGGTCTTTATCCTTTGGCTGCGCTGCCTGTGCTATTCATACTGGCTTATTAATTTCTATATTGATTATTTTCAACCGAATCGAATTAAGCTATCAGGCAACTTATACCTACTCATTTATTTTCAGAGTAATCCCTATAGATGTGGCTGGACAGTTTGCTGGTGTTGTACTAGCACTAGGCGCATCCTGTTCTAGTATTGGTAGCTTCGTCTGTACAGTATTATTGGGATATATAGTGAAAAATCATGTTAGTGATATTTTCTCAGTTTTGTTTATGTGTATGCTTATGCCAAAAAACGTCATATTTAATTCAGAGACATGGTAACCAACTGGAATCAAATACACTGCTGGACTGCTAATACAGGAAACTCCCATTTAAAATACATTGAGCGCTGTTAGACTCAGCATCTAGTGGCAAGGTTTGTTACTACAATAATCTAGCATTGTGTTCAACAACACTAGATAGAGCGATATACACGCACAATGAATGAAAAAATACATTAGTATCAAACCCTGCCACTATAGAATTTTCATAACATCGTAGTTTCCAGTATTGGTAATCCCGTTTATATTTGCTAGAATAGGTACTTTTACTATGAAAAATGTAGATCCAGTATGAATAATAATAAGTGAAATCTACTCATACTTCCATGTATACTTAATTTTTTATGTACGAGTACATAGAAGTGTTGCTTCATTTGAAATCAAAAGAAAAAAAATATTTGGTATTGGGTTAGGAACTTTGGTGGAAATAATAAAAGATACCAGAAATAGTAGAACGCAATAAAATTTGGTACAGTAAAAGGTACAATTATGGACCATCCTAACACTTATTTCTCAATAACTCGGTTCAAAATTAGGTGTCCGATTTTAATGAGCAATGTGTCAAAAGGTAAGAAATTATAGTATATAGTTTTATGGATTGAGAACATTTTTTAACTTTGTAAGTTCACTACCACAATTTTTGTAAAATTGATAATTGGTATACTAATATGAATTTAGGTATAAGTATGAAGCATTTTAAAAAATTCAAAAAAAAAATTACCAAAAAATTTCATCTCAAGTGTAAATATTTTTGAAATATTACATAAATAATTAGAAAGTAGAGTTTTTGCTATACTTACTTTTATTCTTTCCAATTTTTTCACATTATTTAGTAATCTTTGAAATAAATGAACTTCAAAACATAGTAAATTTTAACAATATGAGTTGATAACACAGTGAAGAATAAACAACTTTACCCAGCGCCTCAGGAATATTAAACCGGATAGAACAATGTATGTTGTGTCAGTGTCTAGTAACATGTTACGGGATTAGTTCGCCAGGAGCGCTAGCATTAGTCCCTGTAGGGGATGGTTCATAATTGTATGCACCTTTTACTCTCTAGTATAGTTGCAGGATTTCCTAGTTTTTTTGTATATCTTGTAACAGTAACACGTATCCCTGGCGTTATTCTGCCCAGGTACTTCATTAGCATTTAATCATTCAACTATGTGTCTTCAGAATGAGTGATTTAAATGTTTTTCTTGTACACAGAGTCAAGCCGAATGGAATTCTTTTTTTCTTATTATCAGCTGTGTAACAATGTATGGCGCTATAGTGTTTCTGATATTTGGTTCCGGCGAGCGTCAAGCATGGGCTGTTTTACCGAAGGAAGAGAATGTCGATCTTAGTTTATCTAAGAAAGAGCACCTTGATGATACGTTACCTGAGAAAAAGGAAACAGTTTTTCCACAAATCGATAAGTAGTAATACGTAAAATGAAAAGCATCTCGCAAGTCCACAAGAAATTTCGGTGAGTCAGTGTTAGAGTTTGGTCTTTGGAAAGAATACTCGCTCATTTTAATTAAAACATCCTTTACTATTTCACCGTGTTTACTTCTTTACTGTTGAAATGTACATAATGTTACTGAAATCATTACAGACCTCTTCAATAGACAGGTTTGGTGGGGACATGGCTATGCCTGCTGTTGCCATCGCTCAGTATTTCTCGTCTGACCGGAGCACTTGCGCGGGAAATGGAAACGTTGAGGCGCCATGTAATGAAAAGATTTTGCTCACGACTCTTTCGTGTACATTCTGAGAGTGAATTCACTAGTGGACTCTCCCAATTTTTACAGGGGCCGTATTAGCGTTTGCGCGGCCTCATGCCAAATATTACATGGGAGGTCTTTTTTTGTAGCCCTAAAAGATGGGCAAAAGCAAAGAGTGAAGCTTTATCCTCACCTTCTTGTCATCAAGATTTTCGAATTTTGCTGCATAAGTACCAAGGTGGAATAAAAGAGAGGTTTTTCAAAACTATGATGATGGTGCCAACAAGAATTTTGCATAAAGCATTCAAGATTTTAGGAATATTGATTTTTAAAAAAACGCCCGAGGGGTGGGGGACACCCGACAAAGCGAAGCTTCTTTCGCACTGTGTGCGTTGCTACATCAGTCAGTAGGCGCGTGAACTAATGTAATCTGACAGAAAACTGGTAACGGGGGTGTGGAGGGGAAGCAGTCTGTTTCATATACACGCTCTCTTTTAGTCACGCTATGGACCTAGGGGTGGCTCACTAAATATTCGACTTTACTGTATCCTTTCAGAAGCAAGACTAGCTCCACTGGAAAGAAAATAACGTTAGCTCCCTGGCTATTTCCCCATATTACCGTTTTCGTTATCAGCAGTAACACCAAGAACAGTACGGCGACAGTGGCGCGCCATCATCCAGCACTTTCCCGACAGTCTGTCCCACAAGAGTTGATCAGTTAGGTTGGAAAATCATGTGTCACAGCATTTGGTACACTTCAACTTTTCTTGTACCATGTCCGGTGATTTCAACAATTCTGGTATGTTTTGGCATATTTTCATTATTCTTGGTAGGTTCGAATACATTTTATGGTACGTTTTGTTATTTTTTGGTTCTTTTTGGTATATTTTAACATAGTTCAGTGGATTTTGGTACAGTTTAAAAATGTTGACCACTTCTTTAATATTTTGGTGGCCTGGGAGCAGAAGAGGCGCGGGACGGCAACAGCGATTGATCCCGGCAGCGGAAGCGACGACGACGACGGCATGACCAGCCGTCTCACACCGGACACCTTGATTCCGGAGATGATGAAGAGCCAAATCGGATGGAACCGGTTGACGGCCTTTGTCTCGGCCATCATGAAGAGGAAGATGCAGACGGAGTGGTCGAGGCAGAGGGCCGACGAACCAAGCTCGGCCCACACCATCGAACAGAACAACTCTGTACCATCCTAGAAGAGCAGCTGCAGCTGCTCGGCAGGGCTCCCCCGTCGTTACCACCTGCCTGCGTCGCCACTCGTACCAAGACGAGGAGATGAGGGGTGAGTGAATAGGAAGCGCGTCCGGCTGTGGGGACCTGAATTCTTGGCTGGTATTCGGGGAGCGCGAACCTCGGTCAGTAGGGAACCCCATGGTGGCCCTGGCAGGAGGTGCGCACCGGAAGCGGCACGGCGAAATGGAGGCTCGGGCAGGCCTCAAAGCGTCTTTCCGGCCACTGATGCGATACGGAAAGGGTAGTTTCCGGGGACGGGGATGCGGTGCCTTAAAGGCAATTTTGGAATGCGTCTATATTTTGGTACAATTTCAAAGATCCCACTTTTTTTTGGTACATTTCATTTGAAATTTGGTACAATCTTGGAAAATTTCATGCTGGTAAATTTTTCAACTTCCCATCTGGCAGCACTCAAGTCTGTAGTGTTGCATGCTTTTGAGTTTTAGTTGGTGAACACAATGACTCGCTTCCTGTATCATTAGGTAGAAAAAAGGAATAGTTTTAGTTTTGTAAAACACGTTTTAGCTGAAACCTTACAGATCGCTCCGTGGCTGAGTAATAACGTGCCCGCTCCGCAATTCTTGCGTCTCCGGTTCGAGTCCCACTAGCGTCGGAAGGTTCCTGATATTCGATTACCACCACCTACATCCAGGCAAACAGAGCGACTACAGTATCAATCGAGATGGAAAAATAACACGCCCTGTAACCTCGCCAATTCGACTGAACAAGACATTACCCTCGCAAGGCGTGTTACCACCAGATCAGAAAGATTAGGTACTGTGCGTGTGCATGTCATAATCAGCTTACTCAACGTTCTGAAAACACATGTGTCTGGTAAGCGAACTGCGGCTGCACACTTTTCGGTACAAAGAAGGAAACCTCTAACGCACAAACCATAGGGGAAGCAACGGCAAACTATCCCGACTAGTCCTGCCAGGAAACGCCGCGCATTAGAAACCATGATCCCCAAGGCTTTAGCCATGAAGCTTATATAAGGAGCACAATGATGATGGTGATGCAATAAGAGGGAGTTGATAAAAGGTACCCTCGTCCAGAGCCATAAAGAACTTGAGTCGATCATTTTCTCTGTTCAAATCATTCAAAGACACAGAAATACAAGTTGCTGTATAAAATTAAAATTTGTTCACCCCAAAAAGTTTCCTATTTCAACTACCAGGGAGACATACAAAGTAAAGTAGGAAGTTTCAACGTTCACTGGATTAGATTTTGATGATGTTTTGACCTTCTCTTCACAACTGGTGCATTTGAAGCGAAGAACATTCTGAAGCCGCAAAAAGATTTTAAAAGTGATCTATGATTTGTGAATATTTCTAGTAGGTATTTATTTACTATTCGTTTAATGTATTGGTAACATTGTTAATTATAACGATATTTCCATTCGTGGTTTTAAGTTCCGGCATAAAATTACTTTTCAGTGAAGCATAACTTAATTCCTCTAGGCGGTGTGCTGAATTTACCCGGATCCAATTCAAATGGTGGAATGTTGTCGGGCAGCACAGTTATTTCGAACTTGGAAACTAAAGACACGATAGCAGCTTCCACAACGCATATCACAAATTTCTCAGCTGTAATTCATAGATAAAAAATTTTCTCAATTAGCGAAGTAATATTTGATCTAGCTTCTAATGTAAATACTAAGGTAATTCCGGTGAAAATGCCGCACTTTCAATATTTCTGGGTTGGTTGCACTGATTTTTTTCACGATACCGACAGTAGATGCGCTATGTGTCAACATTGCTATCCACGTTTTTTCAAGTCTCTGGAGTGATTACTGTAATTGTTATCAGTGGTTGAAAATCAGAATGTGGTAAAAAATTACGCAAAATTTTTCAAGCCTGTATACGAAATGGTATAATTCGAAGCAAAGTTGACAAATCTTGTCCGGGTTTTGATTGATGGTAAGTAAAAACACTCTTCTAAATGTTGTACGTATTGTTTTACGTCTCGCTTATTTTTGAAGTCAGTTTTCAGCTAGCGGCATGATCTCCTAACAAATTGAGAAGATGGCCGTTCATCAACTTTCAGAAGATGCCGCATTCGGTTGCGATATTAGAGTACTTTGTACTTATAAGTACTTATTGCAAGATTTGATTGATGTTTTATTTTTTCAGTTACCCCATCGAGCCCCCCACCCCCATAACCATTGTTTGCAAAAAAAAAAAGGAAGAGAACCCCTCAAAAACCAACTCATTCACTCCATAAATATTCAGAAAAGAAAGGGGAAAAAAGAAAAAGTTTTCCGCACAATAAATGTCCATAATACGCCAAAACTGTCTCAAGTTTGATAGATGAACACATAATTCCATCATATTACATCATTTCACACTAAATTATTGATTGGATGTCAACTTTAAAAATTTTCCATGTTATTTTCCATAAGCCATCTTCTCGAACATGGTGCGGCATCTTCTCAGACAATTTTGAGAAGATGGCCAAAGTTGACTTTTCAGTTTTTTGAGAATTGAAAAAAAAAAAATCAGTTGTAAAAATGAAAGTTATAGCTGAAGTTGTACTTGAGAATGTGGGCGAGGAGGAGCATGGTGGGAGAAAGTGACTGTGATGGAGGACGGCAACTGTGGTGGGGATGGACAGAGGATAGCCCATCCCAGGGGTTGTCCTTAGTTGAGAAGAGAGCTCCTGGATGGCGTGGCGCCGTGTTGTTTTCATATAATTAACATGGAAATATTTTATGTAGGGTAAGATACACTTAGGTTACTATGCTGTCCAGGGCCGTATTTACAGATAGGCAACTTTAAAAAAAAAAAGGAGGCACGTGCTTATGGCGCTAGATTATGGGGGATACTGCAGGCCGGCACGAGCGATGCGAATGACGGCTGGGGTTGGGCTGCGAAGCGGCCAGGCTAGTATGTACCTATTAATGGGAGAATTACCTAAGACCCGATTTTTTTATTTAAAAATAGCGGCTTATAGCATACTCGTATATCAGAGACGTCAGATGACACAAGGCATAGCTTGTGGTTGGTAACAAACCTGAACAAGCCCTGGGACCGACTCCGAATGGAAGATAACAATATGGATGACGAAACTCTCTGTTCTCTTTGCTGAAACGTTCCGGGTCAAATTTCTCTGGTTCTGGGTAGTATTCCGGATCATGATGCAGACCGCTGACTGAGATAATTGCAGTGGTACCTTCCTCCACCGTTAACTGATCGGAAATCTTGCACATCTGGGTGCATCTTCTTGACAACCCGGTGGTCGATGGATATTTTCTTGAAGTTTCTGTAAAAATTTCGTTCTCGAGAATTATACTCTCGAATCCAGTTTTTAACTAACTAACCTCGGTAGATGCAATTCTTACGAAGAGTCTTACCTTGCACAACCTGATGAAGGTAAATCATTTCAGACGTTTCAAAGTTAATTTGTCCGTTTGACTCCTTTGAATGATGCTCAATTTCTTGGCGTAGCTTGGTTCGTATGCCGGGATTTTTAGCTATTTCGTACAAGGCGGAATTGACTATGGTCGGAATTTCGGCTAATGCGTTATATAAAAATATGATGTTGTGAGTTACCGTTGATTCCAGCGTCCATTTATGCTTTCCTGGAATCAGTATATTAAAGGCCATTACCATTGTCAACAAATTAAATTTACGTGACGTATTGTCAGGCTGAACTCTTGAAATCAGGGTCGGACTGTGACGTCAAGTGTAAATTAGTCTGGCTAGTCAGGTCAAACCGATGAATCATCGTCGACAAAGTACCGATGCGTTCGGACTCCTTGCACGTCAAGCTCGTCCCTTGGTGCCGGTGGACGCTGTGGGCCGGTGGTGCTACAATCGATGCGTTCGGAGCCGTTGTCGAGAGTTATCACTGAGACTGCAGGGGCAGTAGTCAATATGACAGTAGTGCATCTGGCACCTGATGTACAAGAAGCACCAGAGGGGGTCTAGTATATTTGGGTGCGGTCGATCGGACACCATCATCCAGGGTGCAGTGCATGTGTCATAGGGGGTACATTCGCTCGGACGCATGTCACCTTCCGGCGCCAAAGAGTAACATCATGATTTTTGAGCGCAAAAAAAAAGAGAAAAAAAGAACAAAAACCATTGGCGAAACCTTCGGTATATCTAGTCACTCGGCGATATACCAAGGAAAATGGAGGAAAAACAGAAATTTTATAGTTTTGTACAGGCATCAAAATTCTATTTTTCTCATTAATTTCCACAAAAATTTTCGTTTTTTTTCCTACCGCGTCGTCACTATGCAGCGCATCCTACATGTTGGAACTTCGTGTACCTGCTGCTCAAAAGATATTCAGTGAGTACATCTACGAAAAAAGAGATTGACTAGGGTGTATAAAAAACAGGTTTTACACATGCACACAAGAATATCTGGTGAGTGTGTGGTAGCGTATATCGCCGGCCAGGTCCATCGCCAAGTTGAGAGGATCCCACTTCCCACTGACTGACATTCTATTGTTTACTGTGCGCATGTTGTTTTTATTTGATGAAAATCAAATTTTTACGAAAAAGTAATTAAATTTGTTGAGCTTAGCGAGAGACGGATTGATTTCATTATATTATAAATAATTTTGGGTTTTTACAATAATAATTCACTTGCTTTATTATTCTAATTTTCATTTTCTGCAATCACTCGATCAACATCCTGTTCCAATTTTTTCATTTTTTTCAGGAGAAAGAAAGAAATGGGAATGGGCATAGGCGGATTCAGAATTTTCTCAAGGTGGGGGGGCTGAGAGAAAAACATGAATAATAATATTAATATTGACTAAAAAATATCTAGTGATGGGTTTGTATTTTTAAATTTGAAAATGAAGTTTGAAGGGGGGGGGGGTTTAACTCTTTCGGGTCCGTCTATGGGAGAGGGTTTAATGAAGAGGTGCTACTGAAACTTGGAAATGTACCTAAAAAAACAGGATTTGCCACTGACAAAAACTTATTTTCAAAGTAGCCGAGGGTTATGATGTGTAGGTAGAATATTGATAGTTTGAAGGGAGACTACCTCGTACATACAGTATATTTAGTTGAGAGGTCCTTGTGGAGCCTTAGCCCCCGGAGTAATGTTAGTATCATTTTCGACTTTTTGTAACAGAGCGTTCAAGCCTCTACCGGGAGACTTGAGATTTTAGTACACGATTTTACATGCGGATATAAAAAGGTTATAATTTGTTCCAGTAACCTTCGTTTTCCCACTCCTCCTCCTCGCCAACACAGATTAATATGTAATACAATACAACCTTGTCGAGAGGGAGGGGAATACCCCGGGCCCGGACTTTCAAGGGGGCCCGATATTTTTAAAAGGCCTGAATTTCAATCACACTGTACATCAAATCAGCAATTACTCCTTACACCATGAAAGAAATCTTTTATCCTGTAGCTTATAATTTTTTCTCATCTAATAATAGAACAAATTAAACTGGAAGGAGAGAGGGGCCAATGGAAATTCTCCTAGGCCCTCTTTTTCTCTCTACGGGGCTAATACAATAATTGTTATACGTTTTAGTTTTTACATGATTCATCTTGAAATCTCAACCCTTTCTGCCTTATCGGTCTGCTTGCAGTAGTCTGTTTACTTCTAGTCTACCCACTTCTGTTTAGTTGAGTTTTTGTATGGAATTCGTCAAGTTAGTTACCGTTAAAACTGATTTTTTGAGAAATTTTTTATATCGCACTCTCTGCTTCCAAATATGTTTGCGTCTATTTGTCTCGTGCCAATTGATGAATGCGCCCGAGTGTAATTTGTCGCCATCGCGCTCAAACAACGACTTGTGAACGACCGCGTCCAAATATACGGTTCCCCACGAAAGGATTGAGTAACCTGGCTAGAGTACAAACTATATTTCTACTCACTGATCTCCTTGCTGAACTGGAAAACAGACTGAAACTAGCTTAACTTGCAACTTTTAAATATGTCTGCCAAGCAATGGCATAGCCAGACTGGGTATGAAGAGGGAGGGTTCGTTTCACGTTTACAACATTACAGGTGTAATACTTACTAAGGGGAAGGGGTGTCCAGCCCCCCCCCCCGTAGCTACGCCCCTGCTGCCAAGTAAGGAGATATAATCACACATCACGGTTCTACCAATATCCTCAGGATCAGACCTCTAATCGATTTATGTTACAATACTTAAAAATGTCAAACCAAGGTATTTATTTGACATGTACATTTTAACCAACAGAAGAAGAAAATATGAGGGACACCACAAAACCCGGGGCTCTCATTGCCGTTATCAATACCAAAATACAAATCGGAGGTTTGTGTGTGTAGCTATTGAATATTTTAACAAGCAAAAAAACGTAGCGCAGATGGTACAGTATTGCTTGTGGTTCCAAAAAAATGTTTCTGGGGCTTCCAGATATCGCTCTCCCCTCCCAAGTCCCCTTCTAACTCTGCTTCTGATGAGGACGTGGCTATTTCCATAGTTCCCTCCTTATTCGTTTAATTATTGAGGAAAGAATATATGCAGATACAATGGTACAAGGAGTATAATGATACAATTGTCATCAAAATTTTGTCCCTTCTGGACCCCTCATCTTTTTTTCTTCGTCTTGGATAATTCGGAAGTGTCTTACATTGAACTTCTTCACATTCTATCGAGATTTGGTAGCTGTAACTGCCTCCCTTCAGAAATTATTAAGCGGCAGAAATCTCCAATCTCTAATATACGTATGTATAAGTTTTCTAATGCTCTAAAAAATGAACAAAAAATGGGATCGACTCGAAACAAAGTTTATTTGACACACTGGGGTGATCTTATTTTTCAACATAATCGCCAAATAAATTCAGACATTTGTCGTAACGGTAAACGAGCTTTGCGATGCCCGTATAATAAAGCGCAGCGTCCAAATTACTGAAGAGTTATGTATACTGTGGATTTTACTTCATCATCGGAAAATAGTTTTCCACCTAAACCAACGATGCAGGTTGGAAACAGATGAAAATCTGATGCCGCAAGATCAGGCGAATAAGCAGGCGTTGTAACGCCTGAGAAAATCAAGTGCAGCAGTCATGCGGTTCAGTTTGTGCTCGTCAGTAAGAAATCTCAGCACCCACCTTGCACGAACTTTTCTGAAACCGAGCTCTTTGTGGATGATTTTTAAAATCGTATCGTGTGAGATAGGATTCTACCGACCATCTGCGGACTCATTTTTGGTCCATACACTTCATTAATTCGCTCACAGATGGCGCTACGAGATGCTGTGAAGTACCGAATTAAAGCGCGCAGGCGCGCACTTCGAAATTGGACGAAATGGGAACCCATAACTCCATACTAATCGAACTGTCAACGTAGTGCACATCTTGCTATTAACTTGAACATTTGAACTCTGACTCATAGCAATCCAGACAACACGTCCTCATCTTTTTACCGTCTTTCACTGTTTCGTTCCTTTTTTATACGACAAGGAAACATACTTATTGACCGCCCCTCGTATATGTGAAAGAGTGTTTGTCTCTGCCCCTTTAGACGGATCCAGGGGCGTTAGAAATATGGTATCCATCTTTTTTGGTCATCACCGACTCTAAGAATCTAAAATTATACACAAACTGTCCCTCGGGTCCTATTTTCTTCCTGTTATGTGGGGATGCTGAGGGTGCTGATGGGAGGTGCCTTGCTTGATGGTCACTAGTTTTCCTGGAGCAAAGGGCGAATCCTGTTTTGTTTTAGGTACATCTCCAAGTTTCAGTAGCACCTCTTCATAAAACCCCCTCCCATGGACGGACCCAGGAGGGTTAAACCTCCCCCCCCCCTTTCAAACCTAATTTTTAAATTCAAAAATACAAACCCGCCACGAGATATTTTTCATTTAATATTAGTATTCTTATTCATGTTTTTCTCTCAACCCCCGCCCCCCCCCCTTGAGAAAATTCTGGACCCGCCTATGCTCCCTCTCATTTTTTTCTTTTTCCAGAAAAAAATTGAAAAAATTGGAACAGGATGTTGATTGAGTGATTACAGAAAATAAAAATTAGAATAATAAAGCAAGTGAATTACAATTATTATTATTATTGAAACATAGAATTATTTATAAAATAATAAAATCAATCCGTCTCTCGCTAAGCTCAACAAATTTAATTACTTTTTCGTAAAAACCTGATTTTTGTCAAATAAAAACGACGTGCGCACAGTAAACAATAGTATGTCAGGCAGTGGGAAGTGGGAACCTCTCAACTTGGCGATGGACCTGGCCGGCGATATACGCTACCACACACTCACCAGATATTCTTGTGTGCATGTGTAAAACTTGTTTTTTATACACCCTAGTCAATCTCTTTTTTCGTAGATGTACTCGCTTTATATCTTTTGAGCAGCAGGTACACGAAGTTTCGACTTGTAGAATATGCTGCATAGCGACGACGCGGTAGGAAAAAAACGAAAATTTTTGTGTAAATGAATGCGAAAAAATAGAATCTATTTTTCCCTCCATTTTCCTTGGTACATTGCTGAGTGACTAGATGTACAGATGTACCAAAGGATTCGCCATTGTCCTGAAGGTGAATCTGCATTCTTCGAGGTCTTCTGTCTTTGGTGGATTTTGGGGGGGGGGGGGCTGCTTGTATAATATGCAACTTCATTGGAGTGAGGCGTGTACCTTGACACACATTTCAATATTGCGGCTTGAGAATTGCAGCCGGAAGCTAAAATCAGTAAGCGATGTTTGCTTGTTATGTGTGGCAACGCAGCAGTCTTTTCTGTGGGGAGAAACATCGTTTTCTCTTATCGCAACATAAGAGGAGCTCAGAATCAAAACTCATATTTGCGCTCTTGGAGTGGAATGGCAAGTGTGAGTTTTGATTCTGAGCTCCTCATTTATAATTTTGAGATTTCGGCGGCCGAAAGTGGAATTCTGTTCAAAGTGGTTATGAGTTTATTTCTGTTTTCTAATTTTTGTTCCTCAAAACTGATTTTCCGCTGAGTTACATGGGCAGTCAAGAATAAGCAAACCGGTCATTCAAGTCATTTTGAGCAAACGTGAGTTTAGCACAAATTTTTTAGTTGAAAGAATGACAAATTGTACTATGACACACTAAAACCAATGTACCATGACACACTGATGAACAAATTTATTTTCGTATTTAACAGATGCCTCGCAGTAAGGTTGGCGTTAAAAGGGCAAAAGTGAACTCTGGAGAGTTGAACAAAGCTATTTCCGCCGTTCTGAGCCAAGATCCTTCTACCCACATAAGTCTGAGAGATGCCGTTCAGGTTTATGGGGACAATGGAAAACATTTTTTATTAAAGACTCTCCATCGACGTGTCCAGAAGTTTCAAGCAGCTGGCGAATAGGAATTTGTTTATGAAAATAAATGTGATGGGAAACGTGTATTTGATTGTGAAGAAGAGAAGCAGTTGGTAGAATACTGTATAAAATTGTCTCAAATGAAGTACGGTCTGTCCAGGAAAGAATTTTCTAAGATGGTTTACAAATTCGCCAAAGCAAAGAACAAGAGATTTCCGGTGACTTGGGACACAAACGAAATTGCAGGTATAGAGTGGATCAAAGGTTTTCTGAAAAGGAAGAAGGAGTTGTCTGTTCGGAAACCTGAGTCTACAAGCCTGAGCCGAGCGACTAGTTTCAATAGATCGAGTGTAAGTAAGTTTTTCGAGAACCTGCTTTTCGTATTTGAACGGCTGATATTTATAATGTCGATGAGGCAGCCCTGACAACCGTGCCAGAACCACCAAAAGTCCTTGCTGAAAAGGGCCAGAAGCAGGTTGGTTCTGTATCATCGGCTGAAAGAGGGCAGCCAGTTACAATAATAGGCGGAATTAGTGCTATATCGGGAATCATGTTCCACCATACTTCATTTTCCCGCGTGTCCACTTTCAAGATTATATGATCCATGGTGTTTCTGCGGGTAGTGACGGCACCACGAACCCTCCAGCTTTTACATTCATTCGCCAACCGCCAACCACAAACTAACACCCCCCCCGTACCCCCCCCCCACACACACACACACACATAGAGTATAGAGATTGTTAAATACCAACTCCAGCTACTCGGATAGGACTGAAAGCCTCTGGTCATAAAAGTATATTATCCACTCACCTGCGGTAGAATCAACGTTATCTTCGTTCGATTCGGCTAAATCCATAAAATACTGCAAGAAATCGGTACTGGTGACATTGTTCTCCCTCCTATACCTAACTGTGTTCATTACAAGGTGTTTGAAAAAAATTGCTGCCTCTTCATCGATTACTGTTGAGAGGAAATGGTGTCTCCATTTCCCCGGCACATACAACAAACTTCCGTTTAATCTTTTCCACAGTCGGTTTTTACCTGGAATACGAGCTCCCATCCTTAAGAACATCGATTTTGGAAAATTGATAGTATTCGCGTTAACTCCAAACAGGCACAAAGCGCTAACGTCAGCTATGTATGGAATAATTATCGCGTTCGGGTTCATGATATTACGACTAGCTTGTATTCTCTGGGTCACTAGATTCTGCATAGCTACAGCTGGAGCAACTATCAGCGACTGCATTTGTTTTAATTTTGCAATACTGAAAGCTGGTGAAATGTGCATTTTAGTTTGTTTCCATTGGTCTCCGCTCATATTGAATATAAACTGGGTGTACGGATCGGTTTCGCTGTACAGTGTAACTCCTTTTGCAAATTTATCCGAGTGTCTCACGAAAATTTCTTTAATTAGATCTGGGTCGCGGATCACGAGTTTTGGTTTACACAAAAAATAATATCCGAAATATCTGTAAGGTGCCGCTCCGGTGTATAATCGTTTATAAAACTGGAATATATTTCCTTCCCAATCCAACCAGTAGAACGACATCCATGTGAACCTAAATTTGAAATGTGCAATTCCTCTCTTGTTCCAGTAGTTCAATTTTTGAATAAGCCAATTGCACGCGAAGCATAGTAGGCCTGCAGCTACTATGCTGACCAAATACTCCTCCATTTTCCGGCGGCCGCGAAAAAACACGAGGTATATCCTAGCTACTTACTCCAGTGTTGCTGAAAGAAAAATATAACGTTCACACAAATCCACACTATCTTGTAAGAAAGAGTAACTTTGCATACTTCTGTACGGAACATTGGAAAGATGATTATCAACTGAATTAAATTAAGGTAATTATGTATAGGTATTGGTATTGATACGTATAGTGGATTCTGAACTGTTGCTAGTTACTCTGGTGGAGAAGAGTTTTAAAATAATTAAAAACTAAATTAAACATGAACATGTATGATAAGATACCGAAAAATAAACGATGATAAGGTTATCAGTCTTACGACGGGTTTGATGCAACTCTCCATTTCTCCCTATCTTGCGCAAGTTCTTTTATTTTGTAATAAAACTTACAGTTCGAATCCTTGATTATCTGCCGAATATACTGGAATTTTTGTCGACCTACCCAATTCTTTCCTTCCACTCTTCCTTCTAGCAGTAGTTATATTATTCCTGGGTGCCTCAAATCAAGGTGAACCTGCCCATAAGTACAAGTACGCACTGCCTACAAGTATGCACTTATCAATTCCCGAATACTGATATAACATTGACGCCAACTTTGATATCGAACTACCCTAGTACTACATCAACCTTGCCAAAATACTAAAAAAAGTTGCGTGATTTGATAAAAAAATTGAAAGAATTTGGTGCTTTGAAGCTTGTTTTCATTTGCTCGTTTTTTAAACTATTTTTCTCAAATTGGAAAACGTGTTTACGGATAAAAAAATGGCAGGAACGTAAGTATCTGTAATATCATTTTATTTGTCTTTCATTGTAGTTCCAGACTCTGTATGTATTCAGTTTATCGAAAATGTAAGCTGTTTGTTGTGTAATAACATGAATTCTGTTGAACATAATATCTGCCCATAAGTACGTACCAGTTTCTCATAACAAATACACTTTTCTTCCTAGGAATCGAATAGCGGCGAAACGAAAATTGGTTTTTAGCCCAAAGAAGTTTGTGGCAATGCATGCTGCAGTGGAGAAGGGCTGCCCAATGAATGTACATTCAGAAAACACCTGAAATATGCACAGGTACCAAGTTAGAAAGACTTTTTCAAAATTATTTTTAGCGAGAAATACATATTCTTTCTAATTACTTTTCTTATTTTACTGTCCTGTGATTTAAAATTGCAGACAGCGGCCCCAACATCTATTGGTTCTTTCAAACGTACATTCACCGTTTTTTGTTGTTGTTTTTTTTTTTTTAAATTTTGCAGGTTCTAAATAATTCAAAATTTCTTGAGTCCAAAAACACTCTTTTCAATACCACGCGCAAAAACGAACTCACCCAAGCTTTAAAAAAAAAATGGTGAAGCGATGAAGAAAAGACAGTCTTTTAGAAGTCAGAAATTCTAACAGGTTCATTTTACAAGAAACAATGAGAAGAGGAGTTGGATAGTAAGATGAAGAAGACAACAAAGAAAGAGGGCACAACTACGACGACAGAAGGGACGATGAAGAAAAGACCGACGGCTACGAAGAAAGGAGGGAAACAGAAAAAGACAATGAAAAAAAATTAACCACATCGCTTGCAGACCAGTCGAGCCAGAAAAAAGAAGAGCGAGAGAAAGAAATGTCTGAAGTCTCTCTTGAGGAAGCTCAGGTTGAATGCCTAATTTGTACTGATATATGTATTTCGCTGATCTGAAAGCAAAGAACCTTGCATTCAATGTAATTTGTGCCTAGGTTGAGCTCATCAGGCTTATTGTACCGATTACTTTGACATCGGATTTTACGTTCGTGATTTTTGTAGAAGCGATGTTCGTGAAAAAAATATAATTGTCATTATAACGATTAAACGCTCTAATTTTTCACTTTTTTAATGATTTCAGTAGTGCGTACTTATAAGAAGGGTGCTGCGTACTTATAGAAAGGTACTGTCCTAAAAGTACGCATTCTGAGAGTTCCGTTCTTTTTCATTTTTAGGGGTAATGATGAGAATACACTCAAAAGTAATAATCATGTGATTAAATTGGTGTAAACTCCCTTTACAGATAGTATATAAATTTCAGCTTATGTGGTGCATGCTGTGGGGACCTAGAGCCTCTTAACTATTAAGTCCGTACTTATAGGCAGGTTCACTTTATGCTAAAGGGGAACAAGGGTAATCTGCGGGTAATTCGAGGGTAACAAATAAGTAACTTTCCCGCGGGTAACTGGGTAATTAGAGGGTAACTGATCGCGCAATGGGAAAGTACAGGACATTCTAACTTTTATTTTTTCAATAACTCGGCTTAATACTATCCGATCTTAATGAGTAATGTGTCACAAAGTGCTGCATATATAGTGTAGTTGTGTGGATAAAAAAATTTTAACCTTGTAATGTCCCCCACTACCGCAATTTTTGTAAAATTGAAAAACACCTGAAATACCTCAACAGGGAGGTAGGACATAATTCAGTTTTAGTGACCCTGAATTACCCAGAATAGGCGCCAAATTATGACACCTTTCGTGACCCTCATACTGAATATAGGTGTCACTGCGTGTCTTCAATGTCTGCTACTCCACTCTCCACAACGACCACCTAGAAATATATCAAATGGGGGAGTAGCTCAAAATTCGGGGCTGGTCTCCCAAAATTACACAAAATAGACATAAAATTATGACGTTATCTCCACCTTTCCTTCTTTAGGGGGGACTGGCGACATGGCCTAAAAAATTTGTACCACGACTCCTACTTAGAGTATCTGGAACAATATCAATAGCTAATTTCAAAAATCTGCTAAACAGGAAGATAGAATAAGATAAGAATATTAATAATTAAAAGTGGCTACCTTTTAAATATAATTGATAACAGTTGTTGAGAAACATGGGGCGCTTTCAATGCAATGACAAAAGAAGGAACCTGTTTGACTTAATCCTAGGTAGGTACGCTATCGGCTTTTAGCTCGTTTACCTTTGTAGTTAGTTTGGAGAAAGATAGTACGGTGATAGGTTTTAAAGATAATCGAGCTACAACATAACATAATTAAAATAGATAATACTTTATCGATTAAATTAATGATATTTGAAGAAGAATAGAGAAGACTGTAAAGTAATTTTAAATTAATAGTGTGCGAAGGTGACTTTTCGTAGTAAACAGAGCTTAAAAAACTAGGAAGTTTTGATTTTTTTTTTAGACACATTGTGTAATTATGACGTTATTATGTAATTCAATCTTCAACTTTAATAATGAACGGGCTCATATACGTTACCAGTGTACATCAGCAAGTCTGAATGAGTTCTGATGTAGACCGGTACATCTAGGAATAAGAGTTAAAAATTCCCCGAAAAAGGGAATTTTGGCACAGGTGCTTGGATGGTAATTCAGATTAATGTAGTAAAAGTAAAAGTACATCTGAATACGAGCGTCTCCAAGTTCCATATGGGGTTAAATATATAAAAATTCGTCTGACTGCCTCTTCTTGGAACACGTGTAGTCTTCATCCTGTTGAAGCTTGCACACGCTGATTGTATGTGTCTTATCGGAGTACCCGAATCATGTTAAATCATGTATATCTGTTAGAGCGATTATTGTGATAGCACCGAGTGCACGTTCTCGCTGATTTAGTCATGAACGTGAAATTGTAACCACACGTTTAATCGATTCGTTATTAATTATATTCTCGCATCAATTACGTCATGTGAGTTTATTTCGAACTTATAAATTGATTAAACGTGTGGTCACAATTTCACGTAAATGACTAAATCAGCGAGAACGTGTGCACTCGGTGCTATTATAATAATCGCTCTAACAGATATACATGATTTAACAATATTCGGGTACTCCGATAAGACACATACAATCAGCGTGCAAGCTTCAACAGGATGAAGACTACGTGTTCCAAGAAGAGGCAGTCAGACGAATTCTTACAAATATCCCCCAAAATCAGTTTTTCCCAAGAGTCTCGAAAAATATTAACAATAGGAAAACATTTTCAACAATAAATTATACCTCGGTAGTTTCCACTTGCTTACCGATAAGGTTTTCTGTCAGGGTTTACTCCCTCAATCAACAAGTCCAGTTTAAAAGCGCTGGATGCTCTCTATTCGTTCCAGAATAAAATATATTGTCCTTATAAGCGAGTGCCGATGGTCTGCTTGATGTTCCTGCAGTTAGTATTTGGATGACGGAATTTCATTAGAATGCCGCGTCAGGCTTACAACACCCCTCCGTCTCTACCACTAGCTAGGGGCTCTGCTTAAGCCCATCACACGCTAGTGGGGAGACAGTCGAGGTTTAACGGGGTGCAGAATGATCAACAACTGAGGTGGATGCTTACAACTCGAAGATTGCTTCTCTACCGCAGGAGTACTACAACTTTGTTTACAGTCCCGATGCGCAAAAACCCGCCAGTTACCCGCGGAAAAGTTAGCCTAGGAAACTCTTCCGTTACCTAGGTAATCGAAGAGTTACAAAAGGGTAACTTATCCGCGGGTAAATGGCGGGTTTTTGCGCATTGGTGTAGTGCGTGACTACCTCCAATAACTCCATTCACGTAACCCTTCTATCGACCATCATTATCCCTGTCTCTTCCCTACTGCTTCCCCACCCATGGGTTTGTTTAGGAGAGTTGGCCAAAGCCGCACCTTTGTTCCCTACTTCCAGAGAAGGTGACTCAGAGATCAAACCCAGTTGTGACTTGAGGTTCGTCACCATACCTTGTGGTTTTCTTGAATTTTCCTTCTTCTCTGTTGCCCTCCTCTAATACTGCCCTAGCGTTGGCACATCATAGGAACCCGCCCCTTCGGATGGGTCGCGAGGAGAGGAGAGGTGTCTATGTCTGCGGGTCTATTTGGCGTCTCCGGGTGGACTGCGTGGCAGTTCAGTCACAGGCAGTGGTTCTGCCCCCTTCCACTTTTGTCAATGCCCTGCGATGGCTCGTCTTAACACCCTCACCATGTGAAGGCACTGGTTATGAGTTGGAACTGTAACAGTAAGAACAGCGCTTGTGCTATCTACCCGCCGCTAAGGACGGCAGCTGGTGCAGCCCTCGGTGGGAGGGCTCACCTACCGGCGTCAACACACGGACCAAGACGAGGAGGTGAGGGGTGAGTGAAGAGAGGCTGTGCGTCCGGCCGGTGGGGACCTGAAATTTCCAGGCGAGCGCTCAGGGAGTGCGGACCTCGGTCAGTAGGGAACCCCATGGTGGCCCTGGTAGGACGCACGCACCATTTCGGCACGTAGAAATGAGGGCTCGGGCCCGGCCCCAAGGCGTCCCTCCGGTCACTGATGCGATACTCGAAAGGGTAGTTCCTGTGGCCGGGGGTGTGGTGTCATAGGGGCCACTTTGGCATGCGTGCATCGCCATACGTCCCACCACACCATGTATGAGGGCTGAAAGAAGGAACCCTATTGACCATTTTCACATTTAAATTCCGCAAGATTCCGCAGCGTCTCAAAATTTCTGCAAAATGAGACACTTTTTTCTCGCTACTGAAACGGAAAATAATTTCCGCAACTTCTGTCGCGAAGAAACTGAATCCGTTTCCGCAATCCTGTACGGTATTCCTACCACGCAACGTTCAGCTGCGGAATTCTATTCCTCTACTGATGCAGAAAAAATCATATTTCCGCATTATTCCGCTTCGAAAAAAATCTATTTCCGCATAGTTCTGCTTCGAACAAAATCTATTTTCCGCAGCGTTCCACTACGTTTCATCAATTATATTCTGCCACATAATTATTTCTCAGGAGCGTCTCGGAGCGGACTATATTGGAAGCAGAACTGCGCAGAAAATTTTATTCAGCAGCATTCAGGAGCGACTATTATTTCACTGCTGTACAAAGCAGAATATTCTTCAATACATACTACGCCGACTTTCATTAATTTCTGATGCTAGTATGAAAGAAAACAATTTTTATTTGAAAATAAACGAACAATTTATGCAAGTTTTTCAGATAAATTTTGCGTCGCATTCGCGTGCTGGGTGGCTGCATTTCTGGAATCTGAAAATTAAATTTTCAGCATGAGAGCAGATTATTGAAAAGTGAAATGTATACAGAATGAGTGGCAAGAAGTGACCTTTGTAGAAAAAAGTGACTAAATGGACGCCCTCCTAACCCCATATAATACGGCCAAGACGTCAGGAAAAAATATTAGCGTCTGTTGAAACAAAATAGGTCTGTTTGGGCAGCATACAGAAACTACCAAAATTGACAAAATGGACAGAAAGTGCGTTTGGGCAACTTTTCTGCACTTTCTGTAACTGCAGAGAGAAAATGTTCAAGCACCAACTTTCTGGAGTTTCTGTAAGTTTCTGTAACTTTTCTGTGAACAGTTGGAACGGAAAAAAACGTTGGTTATTCCTTATAAAAAATTTGCTAACAATTAAATAATTTCATAAGAGAACGTTGAAGGTGATTTGCAATTGTTCAATTTTATTTTATGTGGAGATTTATCAATGAAATCCTTATAAAAAATTTGATAACAATTAAATAATTTCAAGAGAGAACGTTGAAGGTGATTTGCAATTGTTCAATTTTATTTTATGTGGAGATTTATCCGTGAAAATAAACGTTGATCGGAAATTTCAACAGAAAGTGCAGAAAAAGTGTTTGAGCATACGCTAAAACGATTACACAACAGCACTACAGAAACGAACAGAGACGTTTGTACAGAACTTACAGAAAAAATCATCAAGATTAATTTCTGTATGCTGCCTGAACAGACCTAATAATCACCATATCGATTCCCTCTATGAAAATGTACACACAGCCAAAGAAATACTCTGAACCAGGAACTTTAAGATCATTGATTTTCACAATGTCGAATTTGGAATTCACCCTTTCTAACGCTACTGTACGGGAAATTTCACATGAAGGGAAAAACACCCGCCCACTGACTTCAGAAACCGCAATGAGTTCAACGAAATCCTATCAACAACAAACTATTCGTGCTACCAATGATAAATACTACAGGTTTGTTCATTCAGCCACCAACTTCATTTGTATCAGTTTCACATTATTTGATTCGCGACGTTAGAGTTCTGATATTAAACAATCTTGAGACACAGCTATTTCACAAAATTTCTTCACAACGCTCACCTGGATAACTGATAGCAATCGTCCATGAACTGGTCAATTGTACCATGTACCACATTTCAGAACTTGAGACTGGCTTCAGTTTTTTTGTTAATCAAAACCAATGCCGAAATGAGAATCTAATTTGAATTTGACAAAACGGTACGCTGCATCTTGCAGTAGCGACATCTCATTTCTGAATACTGTTGAATACGTTCATACGTTCAGAATGAACATATTCAACGGTACTGTACATTGATTAAATGCGGATACGTTAAGGAAATTTGTTGCGTGACATTCGTTAGTGCACGCTCGTCATACGAGTGCAATTTTGCCAAAATAGTCGTCAAGCAGAAAGTTCCTGCACCATGCTCGAGCCTTTGAACGTGCATATTGAAACATGAATACTGTACTTACGAGTGAACTGACGACTTGGATCGCTGAATAGTGGACAATGGGCAAGTTGGAACTGCGATTACATTCGTCATAAATCTGTGTTCATGCAAATACACAAATGTCAGTGCAATATGAAACCGATGTCAGATAGTACTACCAGCTACCGGTAATGTAAATACTTACCAAGTTCATCAAATAAATTGATCACTTGTTCCTCTCTTCATTAGCGAATAGCCGATATTAGGAAACGACCTTGTGAAAAAATCTTCCCATGAACGACAGTAATTGCAACAATTTTAACGGTTCAATTTCATAAATTTGCACGGAAATTGCACGAAACTTTCGTTTATCATTATTTCGAAATTCGAATAACGGCCAGCGGGACAGCGGCCGACACGCCGACACATCACACGACGACTCGGCGACGCTAAGTGACCGGCAGCTACGCAGCCTGCAGTATTGGAAAATAGTAAAGAAAGAAAGGCATATAACGTCCCTATGTTAAGGGCCTTTTTCTAAGTTCAAAAAATTTTCTGTTCGATCTGGTCACACCGGGTTTGACATACACTTTCAATTCCGACATTAATTTTTGTCAACATTTTCGATTTTCATAATGTCTTATTGTATCGGTCTTGGATGACTTTTTCCGTTCAGTTATCAAATATTTGATAATTTGACGACACCTCACTGCCATAAGTAAAATAAAGTGAATTGCGAACGGTCGTTTGACAGTTATTTCGTTCCAATTTATACGCATTCAAATTATCGAATGGGTTACGGGTGCTCAAGTTAGTGAAAATAGGTATTTATATAAGATTCACGGGCCGAATCTCAAATGAGAGGCAAAACAGACTGGAAAGAATGCTTTTATTAAAAAAGAATTCGAAACGAAGTCGTTTTGCAGTAAATGCGAAGTAGCAGCGAAAGCGGCGAGAAAGCGAGTGTCTAGAGCACACGAAAGCTATGAAAAAAGTGGACGATTGAAAAATGGAAAATGTAAGCGATGACGGTGACTTGCAGGAAGGAGCGTGTCGAGTGCAGGTTTGGAAATGCAATTCGATAAGAGCGAAGAAATGACAATAGAGAGAGAGAAGAGGATTACGTGTGCGGAATCTTACATCCCCCTTCCCCACTCATTTATGAGCGAAAACCAGAGTGGAGTAAGGGGATAGTTCAAGGAGGCAAGTCATCGTTTACAAATAGTAGTTTACTCGCGTGGTATAAACGTTTACCTGCGGGGCCATTGCCCACAGCAACTTCGAAAACGTTATTGGAAATTTTACTAGTTATTTTGAACGGTCCAATTCGTAAATTGTCGAGCTTTTCTCTATTTAACTTATTCCCGTTATCTATATATACAGCGTCACCAACTTTAAACTCTACAGGGTTTCTAGTTTTATCATACAATTTTTTATTATAGCTATGACTAGCTAACGTATTTTGTAAAGCGGTTTCCCTATCAACAGTGACGTTAGGGGTGGGATCTACAAGTGATTCAGGAATGATTCCGTCGTACTGACCAGTTAGGAGGTAAGATGGGGAGAATTTTGTTACGCTATGAGGCGAATTGTTGTACTGCGTAACGCATTCAGCGGCGATAGCAGCCCAACTTTTCCTGGGAGAGGTAGATTCGTCATGTTTCATGCAGCGAATGCGGTTTACCAACGTTTGATTTAAACGTTCGTTTAAACCATTTGAGAACGCGCTATCCACTGCGGTGAAGACATGACGAATACCAGAGCGGGAACAGTAGGATTGGAACTCATCTGACGAAAGACCACCGTATTGATCAGTCATCAGCGTACCTATTGGGTGACGCTTATGAACTGAGTCAACAAGTGAGATCATTTCTTTGGCAGACTGTCCCTTGGAACACAAGATATAAGCGTAACGGGAGAAATGATCGACAAGGAGGTGAAGGTATGTGAGGGAGGAGTTATTGTTTCTGAAACCACCAACAGTATCGAGAGACATGATCTGGAAAGGAGAATTAGCAGGACCTAGGATACCTAAACGTGCACTGCGTTTACAACGTCGAGACTTATTTTGAATACAAACGTTACATGAATTACAAAATGAAGAGACAAGACTGTACATATTTGGGAACGTGAAATACTTAGCGATAATCGATAAAATATGTTTTGAGCCGACATGGCCAAAATGTGTATGTACAGTTCTAACAAGTTCTTTACCTGCGTTCAGGTCGAGTACAATTCGCGGCTTTCCGCGTATGTTACGAAATATTACACCAAGTTTATTTGTGTCAGAGCTAAGATTACGTACATTATTTTGCATTGACTTTATTTCGCCGAGGGAAAGAAAATTTAGCGTAGGTAGGATTGGTTCTATGAGGGAAGATTCGGAAGAAGGCTCAAGGACAGGATTGCGAGATAGGCAGTCAGCTTCATGATTTGAGGATCCAGGACGGTAGAGGATATCAAAGTCAAACTGAAGGAGTTCATTGGCTAAGTCACCAAGTTCCTCATCAGTACGAGCTTTGAGGTTGAAATGTTCAAGAGGCTTATGATCAGTAATTACAGTGAAGTGGCGACCAAGTAGCCAGTAACGCCAGTAACGGATGGCTTCCCGAACCGCTAAACTTTCAATGTAAATTGCCTTCTTCTTCTTCTGCGCATCTGACAATTTTTTTGAAAAGTAAGCTACTGGTTTTTCACTACCATCAGCCTGCGTTTGCTTCAAGACCGCCCCTATACCCACTCCACTGGCATCAGTGAAAATGGAGATAGGTTTGGCTCGATCAAAGATTGCCAGGATGGGTTCTGAAGTAAGGAGTTTCTTTACTTTATTGAAGCTATTTAGGCATTCGGGTGACCAAGAGAAGGGAGTGTTTTTACGGAGAAGGTTGTGGAAAGGCTCTAGGATGTTGTTTGAATTTGGGATAAATTTTCTGTAGAAGTTGATTTTGCCAAGGAACTGACGGACGTTTTTTCTGGAGGAGGGAATTGGGAAATTGTTGATCGCAACAAGGTTATCTTGGAGAGGTTTGACAAAGTCCGGTCCCAGAACATGACCGAGGTATTGGATAGAGGAGGCGGCGAAGTTACATTTTTTAAAATTCAGTCGAAAACCTTCTTTGAAAACAGTGTTAATAACTTTCTCTACATGTACAATGTGCTCGTCGAATGAGCGTGAGAAAACCAAAATATCGTCGAGGTAATTTACAGCGAACTGAGTTAAATCCTTACCCCTAAGGATTCCTGCCAGGATGCGTTGATAAATTGCCGGCGCAACTTTTAGACCGAAAGGCATTGAGCGCCACTCATAGTGTCCGTGCTGGGTAATAAAGGCTGATTTGTGTCTATCCTCTTTACGGATGGGAATTGACCAGAATGCCGCGTTAATATCCAGCGCGGAGAACCATAAGCAGCCCCGAGTTTTGACAAGAATCTCTTCAATCAGCGGGAAGGGTTGGCTTTCCGGAATGATCAGCT